>JAJEKV010000054.1:0-1200000 GCA_021234155.1 Isoetes taiwanensis | reverse complement strand
GAACAAGATTGCAAATTAAACGGGAGTGTTGCAGAACTCCCGTTTCAAAGATTCCCTTTAAAAAAACACCATGCTCTTAAAATTGGCCTTTTTTGGATAAACTTGAGAATTTGAAAAGGTTCAATTTTTTTTCCCCCCTCATTTTGGCTCTTCATTAAGTGACAAGTTTGTTTTTTGCAAAGAAACACCCTTGAAATGGCAAAATCTAGACACAAATACACAATCTCTGAAAGTGAGATATCAAAAACATCAAAATAGAGAAGAAAAAATAATTTTTATTTCTTTGATGTTTTTTAGTACATGAATTTGGCACCCTCAAAATTTGGTGCGTATTGAACAATACGCTTATCAGACGTTGCAACTGATTATCTGTCCCAAGTCTCCACGATCAGTTAGTCCATCAAACACGTTTGATATGTTATGACGTTTTATTGGCTGAATAAAAAACAAAAAAATAACCAAGTACTTGGGTCAGGGGTTTTCTAAAAAAAGTACTTGGATCAGGGATTTTCTAAAAAACAAACCTCTGCTCGAGAATACACTTTGGACTTTTAGAAAAAACAAAAGTGTATTCTGGAATACACTTTTGCTTAACTGAGAAAGCAAATGTCTATTCAGAATTACAGCTTTGCTTTACAATCTTTACATTCCATAGAATGCACAATAACACGAGACCTTTACAAACCAAGAGTGTCATTTTGAATATTGTTTTGAAATATTTACATTAATAATATATTTCAAAATATGCAAGAAGGAATTTCCTGTAAGTACTGTTGTTAAATTTGTTGCTGCAAATGAGACTTATTGCATTTAAATTTTTAGCTTTCGTTCTGAAAATAAAAGCAAGTGAAGTTCTTTTAAGAATTTTTTATGTACATACAAACGACAAATTTAGATCATTTTTTTACTTTAGATCATTTTTTTTACTTTCTGAACAACATAGAAAGCATTAGAAAATTAGTTAATGAACTTGTTATCTACTAGCAATTTATTAAGTTGGGCAATTTTCTTTTGGTTGTTCCATTGTGGAGTTGATACTTGGGACATCACAGTTAAAGGCACAACATTGACATCAATATGACGTGGCCTTTATCTCAGTTAAAGGCATATTACAACAATGAGATCAATTTATTACAGCTAAAGGCATATATCACAGCATTAGGCCAATTTTCTCTCCAAAACATTCTTCTACCAGTAAAGTTATTGGAATGGCTGCATTCTTTGTGTTTGTCACTTTCGAGGCTCCAGATTCTATATTTCAAAATATGCATATCATCTTCAGCAACCTACACAAAAATTTAACATGAGATCTAGAAAGCTAAAATGAACTCTTAAGCAAATTTCCACACTAAGACCACACTAAAAACTGCAAATCTACGCTTCAAACAGAATTCTATGAAGTCTAAGAAAATCTAGACTTTAAGTCTTTGCTAAGAATCAACAATAAATATATATGGAATATCAAGAATAAACTAGAGATTCTCCTAGATATAAACTTAACAAAACAACTACAATACGTCGCTTAAATCTGCACCTAAATCTTTGCTTCGGCTTCTTTGTCCAACTCCAGCCAGAGAAAATGCCTTAAATCTTATATCCTGCCTTCCTACTGGCCTGCAATTTGATGGTAAAATAGTATATCAGATTTTGCCAAGCACAAGGCCAGTGTCTAATTGGATCTACATAAAGACAGGAACGGAACCAATATTTTTCATAGCAGCCACTTTATTTGCCATTTTGAATCTACTTGTCAAAGAAGCTCAAATTTGTTCATTCTATGGATCAGTTAGTAGCTCAATGAATGGGCTAGCTAGAGGATACTTGTTTACAGGGTCAATACGAGTGGCTAGCTCAAAATCCTCAAACTGAAATGCTGGTGCCACAGTGCAGCCAACAAGTGAATAATGATGTTCAGGATCTCTTGGTCCAAATTTTACAGAAATCCCATCTTTAATGTCTATATCTTTAGTTGGATATGCCCCAAACCAAACCAACGGTGGAACAACATATTGTGGCTTCTGTCCAGCAGCTAAATCAAGTCCTAAAATCATGTGCTTGGTGTTTCCAGCTTTATCAATCTCAAACACTGTCAAAGGATCTCCAAACTTCTGCTGATGGAATGCGGTGCAAACGAGATATGCATCCACTTGGAAAAGGGAAATAAATTGAAAGTGCTTACAGGCCTTCCTACTTTCAATGTTGAAGCCAGCACGCTATGAGGGATCTGGAATGACATATCACGAAAGGGGGCTGGATGAATGAAATTTCTGGGAGTTGAGAGCTTGAATGAAGTGGAGTCTGTTTCCCTGATTTCCTAATGTTTTCTCTTAAGTCGAGCAAACAAAAAGAATTTTTTCTTAGAAAGGAAGGAGAGGACCTTCTCGACTCCACCATAGCCAATTTTTGCACAGCGGTAGGGGTTTAGGAAAAAAAGCTCTGCGAAAATTACCTAGCAGAAGGTTAGAAGTCGCCGGATGCTCCAACCAAGTCGCCAGATGCTTCAACACAGGCCGAAATCGAACAAAAACCCTAAACTGCACAAACCGACTTTGAAGGCCAGCGCCATAGCTCAACCTGTAGCCAGCATCAATGCCAAGGCCATCGCCACCTTGAAATGGTCGCCCGAGCTCTGCAAAGGAAGATCGCCTTCAGCAAAATCAGAAAAAAAAACACCAAAACGTATTCCAGAATACAAAGTGTATTCCGGAATACATTTCCCTCTTATGATTTGTAACCACAATCCAGTATCCCTGGTTTTAAAAACAAAAAATCAAAATCCCTTTATTATTTAAAACCGCGACCCTGTATCCACACAAAACAAAACAAAAAAGAAAATTGAAAGGCCATCAAAATAATTTGAAAATGCTAAAAAATCTAGTGGTTGTTATCTTATTTGTTCCTTTCGCTAATCCCTTTATTAATTAGAACTATATTTCTGTATCCCCACAAAAAAAAAAAAAAAAAAAAAAAAATTGCAAGGTCATTCAAATCAACTGAAACAAAAAAAATTGCAAGGTCATTGAAAATGCTGAAAACCCGAAAGACCTGGAAAATTGCAAGATCACTGTTGAGTGTCAAAAACTTGTACAGCAAAAGTGTATTCCGGAATACACTTTGGATTCGAAACAAAAACAAAATCAGATTCGGAATACACTTACATTTGCAGCTCGAATAGCAATAGTGTATTCCGGAATATAATTTTGGTACTTTGAAATATTATATCATTAAAGAATGACTCGTTGTAACCTAAAAGTACCTTTTCTGAAATACAATCCAAGCTAACAAAATGTTGTCTAGGACGTACATTTAAATTAGTGGTTTTTTCTAAAAACACACTCCATGTAAATTCTAACTGCTAGGAAAAGTATCACTTTGACATAGTCAATTTTCTCTTTGTACAAAAAAAAATAAGTGTTTTTGGGGGGGTCAAAATGCAATTTTATGACCAAAATAAAAGTTTTACCTCATTTAAACTCTTTTTTTGAAAAAAAAAGGGAATCTTTGAGGAATATTCCTTTTGCTCCCGTTTCAATGATTTGCTCCCGTTTAATATGCAACCTTGTTTTAGGTATGATGGCGACCAAAGCCAAAGGAATGCACAGAATGCTAGAGATACTAGAAGAGTTCTGCGTGGAGACAGGACTGACAGTTAACCTGAGCAAAACAAAAATAGTGACCTTCGGTACAAAGACAAAACACAAGCCCTTTAAATACAAGGGAGAAGAGCTAGAGGAAACCACAGGGTACAGGTACTTGGGATATGATACACATGGTGGGGGGAAGTGGTCAAAAGGGGCAGACAACAGATTCCAGGCGGCAATAGGCAATTATTACATCATGATGAACAACAGGATCACCAACTGGGAAATCAAAACATACCTATTTAGCACAATAGTAGCATCAACACAGCTGTACGGATGTGAAACGTGGGGGCCAGGTCTGTCAGAGAAGAAATGGGAAAAACAGGAAGGCATGCTGAGGCAATGGCACGGACAGGAATTCCAGATTAAGACAGGTACGTCATTAGCAACAATCATATATGAAACAGGGGAAAAACCAATGGAAGTTAGAGCATGGGAAAGAACAATCAGGTACCTAATAAAAGACAACAGTTATGGGAAAGAAGACAAACTATCGTCACTGGCGATAGATGAATCAGCAAAGCAACACATAGTAACAGGCAAGGGATGGTTTAATGAAGTAGCGAAGTGGACAGCAAGCATGGGGATGCAACTAGGCCATATTATACAGGCGGATGGATGGGACGAAGAATGGACGAGCAGGGCAATGAGAAGCTGGCTAACGCGACACACAGGGCCTAAAACAGACTGGCTATTGGGAGCCTTTAATCCAGGGGGACAAATAGGACATATCTCATATAAAAGCCATATGTTGAGTAGGAGCAATAGAGGGACGCTGGCTAGGTTCAGAATGGGGAGCCACGACCTCCGAATTGAGAAAGATAGATGGAGAAAAATAGATAGAGCAGAACGAATATGTCGACTATGTGATTCAGGAAAAATAGAAGACGAGGCACATATGGTCAAGGAATGTCCGGTTTACACAGACATAAGGTCCAAATTTAACAAGGTCAGGTGGGATCTCCCACTCCCAGCACTGATGGACAAAGAAGAGACACTCATAGATGTAGCGAAAGCTATAAAAGAGATGATAATAAGACACCGGGGGGTGCACAAAGAGAGAGGGCTAATACTCTGAGAAGCACTAATGAAGCGAATCAGAGAGGCCCACAAAGTACAGTTCAAAACTGTTCATAACGATGCATTGTGTATGGCCAAGAAGCCAGCTATAAGCACGATGCGGGTATTATAAAGAACAAGAGAAGCCCGCTAGATGGCTACATAAACCTATGCATCTGTTTGCTGGCAGCACCCTTTTGGGAGCTCGCAGGATGCTACACAAGTCCGGGAGCCTCACGGCCTGAGGGACGTTAATGTATATTCTATTCTATTCTATTCTATTCTATTCTATTCTATTCTATTCTATTCTATTCTATTCTATTCTATTCTATTCTATTCTATTCTATTCTATTCTATTCTATTCTATTCTATTCTATTCTATTCTATTCCCCCTTGAACGTGAACCTCAAAGTCATTTCAATTTTATAATAGATTCTTACCATTGCAGCCTTCCATAAACCCTAGGGTAAAGTTGCTTTCTTCTTTGTTGGGATCATAAAAAACAACAAAAACTAGCTTCCGCATTGCCATTAATAGCAAATGCTCTCAATATCTTTGGAATTGTTGAATCAATCAATAATCTTGGGAGCCTTCAATGTGGCCAGTAATGTCATGTAGATCGTATTTTGTATACAAGAATGTCCATGTGGAGCAAAGTCTGGCCTAGAAAATTGCCTGACGAACGGATGCGCGGAGGACAATTTTCTGGCCAGAATTTGTGACACGTGGACATTAATGTAACGTGAAATTTGTGGTGGGGTATTTTCCGCGACATGGACATTTTTGGTCTGGTCGGCCGGAGCTCCGGCTATGGCGCCGTCGTGACGCCAGGGCTCTAGGCGCCGTGGATCCGGTCGTTCTTTGCATTTTCTGAAGCGTCTTGCCCTGCTCTTTCTTTTGATGTGCTTTTCAAGTAGAGCGCTTGAGATTTTCATAGTTTTTGAAGGATCTTTACTTTCTTGTGTCTTTCTAGACATGTTTGTAGCTCCTTTGAATAAGAATCTTTTATTCTTGCACAAGATTCTTTTATTCTTGCACAAGATTTTGGCATTCTTGGTTCTGACCTTTTATTTTTTGTTTCTTCCAGCAACTGCACCTTCAAGTGGAATATTCATGCTGCTAGGACGATTGACGACTTCTAGGAACACAGGTATCCTAGCTGTGTATTTAGATCCGCTTCATTGCATTGGGATTTCTTGCAGGAGCATCGGATTTAAAGCTGTAGTCTTCTGTTTTAAGGTACTTTTCCTCCATTGTTAAGTTTCTTGCAACAACTATTAACATTCTTCTGTTTGAATCATTGTGAATTTGATTTGGCACCTACAGGTTTGTCTAGAAGAGCATCTCAAACATTTGCATTCTTCTACTTTCTGCGTTTCAGAACGATGATGGCTCTAATTTCTCTTGTACGCACATGCTACAAAGTTTGTTATGCAAGCAAAGGTTCAACTTGAGACAGTTGGCCAAAGTCTAAAAACATACCTAATGAGTTAAGAACATACCACAAAAAAAAAAAAAATTGGAGAATGAGCGATTCGTGGAAAATGGACCTAAAGAATCACTAATTCTTGGAAAGAATGTGTGCCAGGTGGCACACGGAGATTGGCGGATGAGGCAGAAAATGCCCCACCCAAATTTTACGTTTTTGTAGATCGTCTTCTTAGGCAACACATTGAAGTCATTGATCTTCCGCCTTCTATTCTAGTTCAAGATATTGCTCTAAATGAAGCATGCTCGCCAGCTTAATCTAGATCAATGCCAAAACCTCCTTTGAGACTACCACAGTGTCAGTTCGATGCCAGGGATGTCTGTTTCGTGCCATGAAATCCTCCAAACGAAACCATCAAATCTGTAGAGAAATTAAGAGTCCCATTCCCATACATTTGTCGCCCATGCCCTAATTGGGTATACGTTTGGTAGTTAAAATATATATGACTACCCGTGGAGTCTGATAATCGGGATGCATTGAACTCTGAAATAATCTCCCAACTGAGAACTCCTCCAACGCACATTCTAGAAAGTACTCAAGGACTACATCTGCAAAGTATGATGGCTATCTGTTAATAGCACTACTTATCCCAAAGGACGAAACAAGACAACTTGACAACTACCATTGCGAAGCTCTGCAGAGATTATGATAGTGCTCTCAGAACATGAAAGGAACTTTATGGCCTTCAGCAGATCTTTAACAGCTGTCTCATCATAAATAACATCCGAAGCTAGCACTGTAAAGCCAGAAAGAGGAAAAGCTCATTACAATAACAGCCATAATAACAACAATGGCAGATCTTCCTTAATAATAATGTCAAGATTGTGAGAAATAATGTAAGGGATACCATAATCACAAGGTAAATCTAATTTGGCTCCATTGAGATCTTCCCCCCATGTAAGCTCTTCAACATAAGTATGATGCCTATTTGAGATATTTATATTTTCCTCTATGTTTTTGTTAAGAAGTCGTAGGCGATCTGGCAAATCTGTCAAAACAACTTGAGCTCCATGCAATGCTGCAACACAACTAGCCCCAAGCAAACAACATAAGATAGCAATTGCCTGTAGTACTAATCTAAAATCATAGCAAGACAGCTCAATGTGTAAAAATATGATAGAGTTGACATTACATGGAAAAAAAAAATAGACAGTGAAGTTGGAAGGCAGACAGTAAGGATACTTCCTAAGTACATTAGAAGGCAGACAGTAAGCATACTTCCTAAGTACATTAATCAAGGATAATGGCTTGCAGTGATTTTCCAAAACGTTATCAGCACGAGTTCCACTGGGGGTAGACTTACCAACATTTCTTTTGCTGATTGATGGACTAAAGTAATCATAGACGATGTATGTGGCAACACAGATTTGATCTACCAATATTTTTTTTGCTGATTGATTGACTAAAACAATCATAGATGCTGTATGTGACACAGATTTACTAAGACAACTTCAACTGATAATATATAAAACAACTTATTTAAGACAGCAGACAAAAATAAGCCCCCTATCAAAGAGAGCTGCATTGAGATTAGATATATTGCCACTTCTGCTATCGAAACGTTGAGGTTAGACTTAATAGCAATTCGTTTGCTAATTGACGGACTAAAATGATAGCAGCATGATAATGTTTTGCTTGCGCGGCAATGAAGCTTTACAAGACTATAATTGACAAAATTTATAGCCTAATATATAAGACACTAGACAAAAGTACGCACCCTACAAGTCCACACCCAGCACCTAGCTCTATACATTTTGTTCCACGCAAGTTCATCATCTTAGAATCCACAGCATGCTCCAAAAACTTTGCCAATACTATTCCACTGTCCCAGACGACAGCTCCTGTCACTCCTGGCTTTCCCTGCAATTGCATAATAAGCAATCGAATAAGTTTAGTTGAGTATGGGCATGAATTGATGAGAAAGACATACCATAGATGAAGGAACTTGCATGATCGTTAGATTATGACCAGCAGTGTCAATGTGGAGCTGAAGGTTTGCCTGCCTCGCAAACTTATTGGGTGGACACAAAGCTGGCTGTCTCATACACCACAGCATCAATAATTCTTCGCAAGCATCTCTCACAACAGCAATTCTAGTACTCAAACCTCCCATGCATTCTACTACCTCTGTCTCTTCTTCCATAGTAATATTGGGGAAAAAACTGTATCTGAGATTCAAATTAAACTAATAAAAAGTTCTTTCAGATTGGTCCTGATCCTTGCACTGCCCGTGTAGTGTAGACATTCCACAAGCAGCAGCACACCAAAATCGCCTATAACCTATAATATATCTCCGTGTTAAATTATGTGCAGCACCAGCCAATGACAAGATTTCACAAACAAAACAGAACAGAACTTTTATACTGCTAGGGTTTGTTAGGGATAGCTCCAGTGCATATAAAGAAGAGTTTTTATGCTCGCATTCAAATGCAGTGCACCTTTCAGCAAGTAAGATCCCAAACATGATATTTTCTTTCTAAATAGCTTAAACAGAACGTCTGCATCTGCGAAGAGCCAGTTTGTCAAATGAAACTTTCCTCTTATGTAGTTTCTTGTGGATGCGAAACACTAAAGTTGAGCTGCTACACCTCAAACAAACAAACACTACATGCACAAACTTATTGGACTTACCAGACGAAGCTGGAACAGTTGACTTCGCCAATTTTCAGAGAGCTGGTAGTCAAAATTGCCAAAAACCAATGTGCTCTCGCATGATGATGGGTTTCCCTCATGAGGGTTAAGAGCATTGAAAAAATTAACGATTTTTATTTTGTACTAGCCTAAAATGGAAATCATATTAGCTTAGAGTTTGGGAAACTGAAATTTTTTAGACCTATCCAAAATGTAATTTCTTAATGTTAGGGATAATGTTAAAGGAAGGAAGGAAGGAAGGTACTTTTATCGTCCACGGAGACCAATCGGTCTATGGGACCCAATACAAAAACGCAAAGAAGCGGATTCATCGGGATTAAAACCCCACTCAAGGGTTTTCGAGGGAAAACCGCGGCGCAAAAGAATCACCCGACAAACCGCCCCTAACATATAAAATGCGTAAACACCCAAATATATACAAATCATGCACCGCGACCAGAGTGCCTAATCGCCGAAAGACCAGGTGGGGCAAAGGTGACCTCGCAGTCCCATTACCTCCGAATGTAACACCCCGCATCTTGGCGGTGTGTTCATCAACAAAACGTAAGGGCAAGTCGCCGCATACTAAGGGAGCGTGATCCGCCCGGACCGACCAACGCCGGGCAACTCGAAAGTGTGAGACTCATCCTCAATGGCACCCGCTTGACAAAGATCGACAGAGTTCGCCCCGGCGGGGCTCCCCAATCCACCCGCCCGCCTCGAGCGCGTAAGATGGTGGGCACTGTGCGAATGGAGGCAATGAGTCCAAGACTTTTTCAGGGGGGCACCGGGAGCGCCAGGTAGATTGTGGGGCCCCGCCAACACGGGTTGATGTGCTCCTTGTAATGGGCCGCTTTGACACGCTCTGAGCCGTAGGGGTCCCGTGAGCTTGCTAAGGAAACAAGCGCCTAGGTACTCCCCAAGGCCGCCACGATCGGCCCGTTTGTGTCCACCACGCGATCCGTGCTCCTCGCGACGCTCCATCTGGCGAACCACTGATCTCTCTTACCCCTCCAACAGGCCCTAAGCCGCTGCGGACCCATTGCCACAGTGTAAGCCAGGTGCGGGAGCCGAGCATCACCCATAGTAACCACTTTCTGAAAATAGACGATGTGTCTATCAAGGGCTGCCCGCTGAAGCGGCAAGAATCTAGTTTCCTGCAGCAGAATCTGATAGGGGACTGAAGGTTTCACCCCAAGTGCCCGTGCCAAAAATGCCTTCTGCACCTGCTCCAAGTCATTCCAGGTCGCCAAAGAGACGACCGGGCCCCAAACCTCGACCCCGTATAGAAGGACAGGCTCGACCAGTGCCCGGAACAGATGTAACTGATGGGGAGGCCCTTACTTGAGGTGCAGGCCTTGGCTCGTCACATTTTAGGGCAAGTTCCTATGGGCCTCCAGCCTCAAGCTTTTTTGGAGGTCAAATTTTTGGTGTACAGGTTCCATGGTCACCTCACCTTGAAGAACTCAGGTTTCTGACTGAACTGAAAGTATTCCTAATGCATTTTTGGCCCCCATGTTTTTTACATTGCAAGATATTTCCAGGTCTGCATTTTCGTGGGAAACCACCATACTAAAATACGTAGTAGCTTGTCAACACGCTCAGTCAGTATTGGGGAACACTTTTTAGACGTATCGAGAATTTTCCTAATGTTAGGGATAATGTTAAGGTGTTACGGCACAAGCTCGAGGTTGTGGTTCAGAGGGCTTGCAGAAGGAACACAGATGCAATCATAGATATATAGTCATAGATGATCCAATTTAGCTAAGGGTTGTTCCTTTTCCAAAAGGTTTTGAGTACTATATATAATTCATTAGCCAATTCAAAGAGGGCATTTTTTATTCCTAATCCAGAACTCCCGAGTATATCCCAAAGAGGTTATCTAGTTGGGCTAACAGACTCTCCGAGTTGGGAAGTACCAGAGATCCTGTTTACAATGTTCGTAAATTTGAGTTCGGTTGGGTGGTGAATTTGTGCCAGAAGCTTCTGTTTCATGCCAAGGATTGGCTATAAGAGATTTCTTGAAGATGTTTGCGTTTTTACTTTGCTGAATTTGTAGGAAGACGATTCGTAACATTTGATATCAGAGCAGGGCTCGAGTTCGAGTCTCCATGGGGGCAAGTATGACCTGGAATACCGTTGGACGGTAAGTCGTGACTTGCTCTTGGACACCACAGGATGGTGTGGTCTATGGTCTTGTGATGCTCGAGGACGGGCATAGTTCTAGTGGGAGAGAGATTGTAACGAACCCATGGAGACCGCTCGAGTGGATCCATTCCCGCGACACTGGCATAAATGGGTAGAAGCAATTACTCATAAACGTCTAAATGGTTTTGCTCAGTTGATTAAGGGCATGTCAGTTAGGAAAGTTACATTTGGTATCAGAGTTGTGTTTCTTTCATTGGAGCTTGTGGGCAATGGTTCTAGATCTTAGTTTTCGATCAGAGGAATATAATCACCGAATTTTCACAACTAAGTCGAGTAGAAAAGCCATCAAGCTTGTCTAAGTCTTGATATTATAAAAACAAAAGCTACAAATAAACCTTAACCTTTATTTAAAAACATAAAGGCAAAAAAAAAGGTGTTGATATCTATAAATAGAAGAACGATTGTGATCTCCCCGACCACAACTTAGAATTGGGCAATTTGTATCTTGTTAGAAAGTACTTGAAGTCTAGATCCAGATTGGCCTTGTTTATCCATAGATTCTTTAAGGTCTAAAAGTTATGCCCAGAAAGGTGTATAGGGGTCTAAGATGGCTGCACAACTAGATCTGCTTCTTTCTATGTTTTAAGATGCGAGTTACTTAACATTCTAATCATTATATGGGTAAAATCTTGTGACAACGGACTTGTGAAGGAAACTAAGGGTAGTTAGTAGCCCAAGTCAAGGAAATCAAAGGTAGTAGCGGCCCATTGAACCGAAATTTTTCTAGACCTAGGCTGTTGATCTAGGAGCAAATAACATATTATTCCTACCTTGACCCATCCGTTTGAGAACCTTAATAGCTTTACTTAGATGGTCATTGGAACACACTTATGCTAGAAGTAGTGGACTAACAAATTAATTGAGTATAGAATATGCACAGGTTAGCAAACATTATTAGCCATAAGATTTGGTTGGGTTTGCTAGTTTTGTAGTTATCTGATGAGCTTTTGCAGGACAAAGAGATTGTTTTACAGGAAATTAGTTTGGAAAGTATCATTATCTCTAACAGACGCAAGGAGCAACCTAAGGTTTTAGGTATTTGTGATTTATAAGGTAAAGGGGTATTTAAGAAAGATAGAATGTGTGTATGCATATGAGTGCTAGAGTGACTGAGCATTGATTCATTTGATTTGAGTAATGAAAGAGTTCATTTTCAATCAAATGTTGCTTTATAGTAAGGAAGTAAGGAGGTAACTGTGACTGCAGCACAGAAGCCAGATCCTTAAGAGCTTTATGGGCAGATGGTAAAGTTACCAGCCTAAGGAAATCCTTTCAAAGCAGATAGTCAGCTGATTAGCTTTGGGAAAAGGAGGCTCTTCCCGCAAGGTAGATGATCGAGTACGATCAGACTTAAGACGAAAAGGGAAGTAATTATTTCTGCAAGACAGATGATTGAGTATGATCAGTCTTGAGATGGAAAGGGAAGGAATTATTTCCACAAGACAAGTGATTGAGTTCGATCAGTCTTGAGATGGAAAGGAATTATTACCGCAAGACAGATGATCGAGTACGATCAGTCTTGAGACGGGAAGGAAAGAAATTATTTCCGCAAGGCAGATGATCGAGGACGATCACTCTTGAGACGGAAAGGAATTGTTATGGCACAAGCTCGGGGATGTGGCTCAGAGGACTTGCAGAAGGAACACATCATAGATATATAGTCATAGATGATCCAATTTAGCTAAAGGTTGTTCCTTTGCAAAAGGTTTTAAGAACTATATATAATTCATTAACCAATTCAAAGAGGGCATTGTTTTTTATTCCTGATCTGAACTCCGAGTATATCCTAGAGAGATTATCCAGTTGGGCTAACAGACTCTCAAAATTGGGAAGAGCCAGAGATCCTTTGCAGTGTTCGCAAGTATGAGTTCGGTTGGGTGGCGAATTTGTGCCAGAAGCTTCTGTTTCGTACTAAAGATTGTCTATAAGAGATTTCTTGAAGATGTTTGTGTTTTTACTTTGATGAATTTGCAAGAAGACAATGATTCATAACATAAGGGATTCTTTACTTGGGGTAAGGGTTTGACAAGCCCATTAGGGCGAGCCAAGCCCGTATCTCAAGTAAGGTTCTCCCCCCTTAATATTTTTCCATGTAATGAGAGGGGGAGGCAATGTTTGCCAATGTGGCATCTACGATGTGTTTAGGGTCTGGGTTCGGGATCGTCTGCAAGACAGCCCTCTGTGAGAACCCTTGGATCAAATAGATGAATCCTTAGTATAGTGTGTCACGCAGGATTTTGCAAAAGAGATAAGAACAGAAAGAACAAAATAAGAAACAAAGGAAAATGTATGCCAAGTGTGCATCTAGCATCCGACTGAGAATCTTGGTCGAGCCTCTAGCGCACACTGTGAGTAGTGGGAGTCAAATGCTCTAAAGAAACCACAGAATTTAGAGAGTAAACACTTATAGTCGAATAATATAATTATCCCAATGGAAAAACCCTAGGACCTCAAGCCCTATAAATAGATCCCTAGGGTACGTCATTTGTGCTCTTCCCCTCTGACTGTCGAGCTCCCGCATGCAAGCCGATTTTAGGGCGCCAGTGAGGCGATCAAGGCGATAGCAGGTATAGCTCGCATCAAACAAACAGCCAGAGTAGTTATGGAAGATGGATCGAGCAGCGTCCAAGTTCTCGCTGCTGAACAAAAAGCTAGGGAGGCCCAGAAACGTGGAAGAGTTGAAGATTCTCAAAATCCCGATCAAGAGCAACAAAATCCAGAGCATGAAGAACAGGAATGAAATAGGAAGACCAAGACCAATGAAACCAGCAGCAGAACCCCAGAACCCAGTAGGAAGAGGAACACACCGACGAGGACCAAGACGAACAAACTGCAGAGAGGAGGCTCATCGCCTTCGAAGGATTAAGAGGAGGAAGAGAGAAGAGAAGAAACAAAGATAAGCAGAGAGGGAAGAACTTGCCCGTTAGAGGGCCGAAAAGGGCAAGGACCCACTCCTGGGGAAAGCGCCCACAAGGAAGACAAAGAAAACACCCAACAAAAGGTGAAGATTACAAAGCGAGAGTCCAACCAACCACAAGTCATCAGACATTGGGTCAGATGACACGTGGGAATTGCCTAGGCGGTCAGGGCAAGGCGAAGCAGGGGAGGGACCTTCGGCACAAGGGAGCAAAGAGATGACTGCAGCAGATCCTGATGGCCTTCCATCATACCCAACTTGGTTTAAGTCAGACCCCAAAACCTCCGGCAGACCTTCTCGGGATTCATTCACCTTCAAAATGGACAGGGAGTATAAGTAGAAGCTGGCGGAGTATAAGGCATACATGAAGATGTACGATGCTTACGCGAAATATTACCACGAGCACATGGTGACATACGTGGAAGGAGGGAGACCAACGCGAGAAAATACCCTAAAGCCTCTCCCAGAGAAGCCACAACTGCCAAAGAAGCCCATGAAGTGGAGCAGAGATTCCTGATTTTCACGAATTGCAAGGGAGATCAGACATTTTCAAAACAGCTACAGCCTTCTGATACCCCGAGCAGCATTTGCTAGGTTGACTCAGGAAGCCCTTTGCTAGTGCGACAAAAACACGAGATGCTCCTGGTGCTGCAAGAGGCTACGAAGCAGAAGATAGTTCAGCACTTTGAAGATTTCTTGACATGTGCCCTACATGCTAAAAGGGTCACATGCATGCCCAAGAACATGCGTCTCGCCAAGTTTATTAAGAAAGAAGATTGTTAAGAGCCATAACAACCTTTCTATAATGTATAAATCTTTTGATTAATATAAGGCAAATGTGTTAAATTATTCTTAATTAGGTAGAAGTAGCAGAGTACATCTTTTGTTTTATTTAAAACCGACAAAATAGTGGCCAAATAAGCCCCAATACTCACGCCATGCACCAGGAGCGCAAGTGAGATTTTCACTCGGGCCTGGAGCGCATGCCATGAGTAGAGATCAAATACTGCAGCCTTTCCCTTAATGATTACTCCCAACTTGTGCCTGTGTTAATATCTTAATAGCATACAAGCGATGTAAATACTTCCCTCGGCCTGGTGTTAACCTTTCAGCTTAATCATTACTCTCTATCGGAAAATTATATCTAACTTAGATGCTTTTATATCGCCAAAATTTAACTCAAAGCCTACATTCCTTCATTCATAATCATAGATCTGTGCCCAATGTAGAGTTTTCAAGCAAATCCTTGCATAGATCTGTGGTCAGTCCAGCATAATGACAATACTTGACCCATTACTTGCATTAGCTCACTGAAGTACTTAGATCTATAGCAAGTGCAACAAAACAAGAATAATTCAGTGTCTCCAAACCTGTGGATGTCGTTGGAGATTGAATTCATTCCCTATGGCTTCAGATTCGTTGTTATAGCCAATCTGCTCTCCCTTAATGTCAGTTTGCACACCACTGTAACAATGCGCCTGTCAGCACCAAGCTTCTTTCGATATTCAGCTCCACGCACCCCAGATCCAACAGTAGATCCGGCACTAATGCATGCGGTTTATGCCTTACAAATAGTCTATGACAGCATATTTTGGCTTCACTGCAATCTTTGATATATATTCCAATCTTTGAACTACCGACAGTTCTTAACTTAAAGGCAGTCTTACAACAAATATCATGTGCTGTCCAGGGCCGGTAAAGCATATGCCCAAGTTGTCACAGCCATATCCGCTCAGCTTAGAGTTAGCTATGCTCTTCTGGAAACCCTAATTCGTGTACACTGTTGCAATTTCTTTTAATTTTTTCCTTTTTTCTTTACCAATTCAGCCACATATTCCCACTTTCATACTTTTCCTTACCCATTTTTAAAAAAAATGCTAGAGTTATTGTATCCCTAACATTCAATTATTTGCAATGTTATGTCTATGCACTTCTATTTGCTGCATATGGTCTTTCAAACTTGTGCACACTTCTCCATTCATAATTGCTTTACAACTTTGCTTGCATGTACTGTAAATGAATTTCATCATAACTTATAATAATAATAATAAAAAAAAATTACTAACTTAGATATTACATACAATGGGTTGGTAAAAAGATCCTCTCATCAAAATCTTGTTTTGGATTAAAACCTTTTTCTCCAAGCAAAAAATGTGCAAAAAGCATTTGTAAACGTAATCACATGTATGTGAAAAGAACGGCTAATTGAATCTTGTCTCATTGTCTTAACATTAAATGTCTGGACTTGTATTAGACTAAAAGTTTTTCTTTCTTTTGAGATAGTCCGGAATCATTTTTCGACCCTAGCATTCCATTCCACGCTTCCACAACTTCTCAGCGCACCATCTGTGCATGACTTGGCATTATACATACTTGAGGTTCTAGATAAACGTCTGATGTTAAAAAAACTATTCTATTCTATTCTATTCTTTTTTTCTTTTATTATGATAAAATAAGATTTATCATTTAATCAAGATCCTGTCTTTTAGAGGCAATTGATTGCCTTTATCCAACATAGAGGAGTCCCCATCATTGCACACGGCTAATGTGCATTGGAACTTAAGACTTAAGCCTATTTCAGTCTATTGTTAAGTGGTATACAATGGAAGTGCAAATATTACATGAGGACATGTACAAAATCTCGTAGTGGTTTAGAGTACAAGGTATGGGAACTACATATTTGTCTTCCAAATAGTAAATGAGTTTCAACGTTGAGATAGATTCTATTATTTTGCAAATACATGCAACTTTTGGGTGCAAGAAAGGCACTTGTCACGTTCTTGAAGAAAAGTTTTACATGTTACAATTATATGCATGCATGAGTTTGAATATTGATTCCAAGGCAATGGGTACTATAATATTTGCTATGTAGAACTTGAAAATGTGATTTTCAATGACTACTAGAGAGTGTATGACTCTGAATGGTTAGAACAATTAGAATTCCAGCATTGCACAGTAAATCATAGTCTGCATTTCAAAGACCCAGAGACTTGAGTGCATTCAAACAGAATTGAATCGACTTGGGTGTTGTAAAAAAGTCTTCTCCTCGATATGGCACCTGCAAAGCACTCTATGAGTCCTATCCTATGGAATACATGTGGAGGAAGTACTGTGTTGATAAAAAAAATCAAGCTTTCAATGTTTTCTGCTTGCATGTTAGCATATATAATAAAGAGGTCTTGAATGGTCCTAATGAGGAACAAGATTGAAATGAATAAAATAAAGTGTTTTTCATTTGATCCCAAAACAAGTCTTTTATGCTGACCTTTGATGCAGGTCAAAACACAATAGTCAATACCCATCCCTAGAATATTCCAAAATATGTTGACCTCATATCATTTTCCAAATACTAGAGCAATGTAAGCCTGCACAAAATGAGGTTACATTGGCTGGTTTTAACCCTCCGTTTATAAGATAATTCAACCCCTTTTTTTTTATAAGGACGAAAGCCAAAAAGTTTATTAATCAGATATAAAAAGTACAAAATTTATATGTCTCATCTAACTGTATAAGCACAAAAAGATGGCACAGGAGCACGATCCTGGAGCACAATGTACTTACTCTAGAATAGAAGCTAACGATAAGAATCAATCTGAAGATACTGAATATAGATACGTTCCGTCATTTCTGACTCAAGGGAGACTCGTGAAGTCACGCATCTTTTCAGGGCCAACAGAATAACACCAATGCATATGAATAAATGCCCCTAAAGATGTGGAACTGCTGACGCCCCATATCGACTACATATGCGCCCAACCAACTAAGATGGAATGCCTCCGCTTAGCTGGGGCCATGCATGAGATAGGATCAAGAGGATGCACTCCAAGAATTCAATGCATCATTACATTCACGCCTACCGAACCCTCCTCGACATGAAGAGACAAGGTTAAGAGTCTCAACGTCTGGAAGGAAAGTGTATATCAGCAGACATGCTAAGATCATAACGATACCGAAGGCATTAACATCGCGCATGCAATCTTGGATAACCCACCACCATAGTGCATGTAGACTTTGTGAGTATTACACTTATCTTCCAAATCAGATAAATGCATAAATGAATGTATCAGTAGTCCACATGTTCCAATCAAAGCACATTTTACTATATGCATCTTGTTGTATATCACCTGCACTCAAATATTTTCGCACTACTTAGGAAGCCACCATACATGCTCAAGAATGCAATACAATCCTCATGCAGATGAGATGCCCCAATGATGCTACCTCACACGCATAAAGAAAGTCTCAAAATCAAAGAAGCATGGACGGAAACCTTACCGGAAGATAGAGAAGATTGACTGATTTCGCCTGGCAGCGTCGCCGCCAAACCGGGAATCCAGTCCCAATTGTGCTACGCTGGTCGCTGCCAAACTGGGAATCCAGTCCCAATTGTGCTACACTTTTACAATATCACAGTTGGGGGAGCGCAAGATCTGGTTACCAGGATCAAAATTTGCTAATATTTCTTACCTGTGCAGCCGGTGCTGAAGCATGAAGAACGGAAATAGGATTCCTTGAAATCGGCAGGGGCGACGTGGATGCCTGAGAATGCACCACCGGAAATAGCAGCGACCCAACTGTGATATTGTCCCAAGATTGCCAATTGTGATTGTAATGCTGATCTTCCATGCCTAAGAATCATTTCAATAGCCTCCTTCTTGAAGTGTGAAATCTTCTTAATCTAAATCTTCAAATCTAGATATCTACTCTCCTGGTTCTTCTCGGTAGCCCTTACTGCCATATTTTGTCATTTTGCTTCCATTTCGTTTCACAGATCTGTTTGAGCTTCAGGCGCATGTGGCCTGATTTGGGCTCTTGATGATCAGATTTAGTGTGGTTCTTCCCGGCGCATAAAAACTGAGCATCCGATTATATGGTATGAAGAGCAGCGACACCTCTTGTGCAGCAACAGTGGTGACTGCAAGATTAATGTCGATAGCAAGTAATAGCAAGTTTAGAGCAGTTTTTAACATATTTCAGGCAGCATATACCTGGAATATGCCAAAAACCCAGAGGATTTGCCCCCTAGGGTTTGGAAAGGTGATGTTTATGCAGAATGTTTTTGAAGCTGATCAAAGGATTCCAAAACGACTCAATGCCATGACATCACAAGACAGAACTCCGAAAATATATACCAGATTGGTGAAATAGCGAACAGGGCAAGCAGAGTTGGTGGCGATGGCTGGGGAGGAGAATGGTAACGTATTAGGAGATGTTCATAAGTCGGTTATGCGTCCCTCTGTGTCTCTGGACGGAGACACCAACACTGTGATGGGCTATGACTTCAATTATGGGGTTAACTATGAGCAACTTATCAAATCCATGGCCAGCACTGGGTTTCAAGCTGCCCATCTCGGTCAAGCTATTAATACTGTCAATGCAATGGTACATCAAGATATTGCTTTAGGTTGTGAAAATGCATGCAAAAAGGAAGGTTCTTGAGGGTCAATAGTTGTATGTTTGTAGTTAGATTGGAGGCTGAGTGATGAGGTCATCGAGGAAGATTCGACTGAGGAGGAGCGCAGTCTTTCATATAGAAAACAAGTGAAGTGCAAGGTCTTTTTGGGCTTCACCTCCAACCTCATTTCGTCAGGAGTGCGTGAAACGATAAGGTTTTTAGTCGAACATCACATGGTAGGTTATTTGCTTTGATTTTTAACCCGCAAATCATTAGTGTTAACATAGTTTTTGTATATACGAGACGTTATATAGTGCTAATATTGTTTGAATTACCTTGGTGAGTTCATTCAATAAACCATGACAGTCGTTATCAACTCTGCAGATATATCAAAGACTGCAGATTAGGGTTTATTTTATTTCTTGCTTAAATTGTGGCTATGATAACATCACTGTGATAGGAAAGTAAAAAAGAAATCTTAACCTGAATCAAAGCATACTCAAGTGAAGAATTTTCAAACTACTTCTCTGCTGAGACAGTCTTATCTTTAGATTCCGAGAAAGTGCTTGCACTATGCCATCAATCATATAGAAAAACCTTCCACATGCATTTTGCTGATCAGCATTTGCACTTTATTATACACTTTTGCTGTAGGTTAATGACAGCCGAATTTATGCATAACTTTGTCAAGTTTATGCAATTTTGTCTTGAAACTTTTCAGTCGCTTCTGTTTCATATTTTCTCTAATGTTTCTGACATCTGCCCAGAGACCAGCAGCTGCATAAATATTGGATAGCACCACATATGGTGCTAGATCTTCTGGAGCCAACTCAACAACATGCTCTGCAGCTCGCCTTCCTCTCTCAATATCCATAAGCCTGCTGCAAGCACCAAGCAAAGCCATCCATGGCCTACATTAGGTTCATGTATCATACTAATAAGCAAATTCTCAGCCTCACAATTAAAATGTTCTATGGTGGGGTCAATTTGATAATCTAGACTCATGCAGATGAAGTAAAAGGTTGGGGGGGCAACATGACAACAGGCAGAAAGAATATAAGACTACTTGGCATCATATCTTCAAAATGCATAAGCTGAAAAGATGCAAGGCTTTCTCAATATATCCTTGTTGAGCATAGCCTCCAATCATGGCATTCCAAGTTGCTACATTTTTCTCAGGGATCTCATTAAAGGTTGTCCATGCATGGTCTAACATTTATGGTATATATTGATAAGGGAAGTCCCAATTACTATTATCATTAAGTTCATGTACTTTCTGACCCTCCTTTAGCATTGCATTACATGCACATCCAGAAAAAAATGGCTTATTACTGAAGCCCTATCTGGCTTTATTCCTTCCAACTACATTTTACGATATAATCTGATAGCTTGTATCCCTAGTCCTTGCTGGGCATAACCTGCAATCATGGAGTTCCATGATACCAAATCCCGCTCAGGCATTTGACTAGACAACGCATAGGCATCACCTATTTTTTGTAATTTAAGATAAATCGCAAGCATGATATTCCATTAGAATATATAACTATGAGATGTTTAAGGAGAAAGAATTAGACTGCTCGGGTCTGCGAGACCAATGAAGAGAGACGTTATTGTCCTTCCTTTTGAATGGCTGCTTATGATTCTGTTGAGCTGTCCATTTTACTCTTTTAGAGACCCTCAAGGAGATGCCTCAAGAGTCATGTTGTAGTGGTTCTGGTTTCCTCTTATTCTTTTCGTTACTTATGACGGATGAAGTGATTTCTATCTGCATATCACGTCTATCTTCGCAGTGATATTGTGTTATTTTAGCTATATTGAAAAGGGGTTTGTAGGCAAATAGTGGGGATAAGGCGCTATTCTATGCTGTGAAGACATGCCTATAATATAGAATAGTATTACTGGCATGGCAGAATACATGACTGCATGACTGTGAGATTATTTCTGTGGCAGGTTGACGTGCTGGTCACTACAGCTGGAGGAGTTGAAGAAGATCTGATTAAATGTCTGTCCCCAACTTATGTGGGCGATTTTAAGCTTCCTGGGGTAGAACTAAGATCAAAAGGTTTAAATAGAATTGGAAACTTATTGGTTCCCAACGACAATTATTGTAAGTTCGAGGATTGGATTATTCCAATACTCGATAAGCTGTTAGTTGAACAAAAAGATCAGGTATATTTTCTCTTTTCTAACTTTATGTATGTGCTTGACTTTATAAGTAATTGGTTGACAGGATACTTTATGGACACCATCAAGGGTCATTGCAAGGTTAGGGAAGGAGATCAACTCCAAAGATTCAGTCTGCTATTGGGCCCAGAAGGTATTGTCATATTACATAAACTGGAAAGACTTAAAGTTCATCTGTAACAAGCGTTAACTTCTCATGATTTGCAGAATGGTATTCCAATATATTGTCCAGCACTAACTGATGGATCACTTGGTGATATGATATATTTTCATTCATATCGCAATCCAGGCCTTGTGATCGATATTGTTCAAGGTACTTTATACATGATACCCTCGTATACTTGGAAGTATTTAAACTGAATGAATCTGCTTACTTATCCAGATATTAGAGCTATGAATAATGAGGCTGTTCATGCTGGTCATCGTAAAACTGGCATTATAATTCTTGGTGGCGGAGTTCCCAAACACCATATTTGCAATGCAAATATGATGCGGAATGGGGCAGACTTTGCTGTATTCATAAACACTGCTCAGGAATTTGATGGAAGTGATTCAGGGGCACAGCCTGATGAGGCTGTTTCATGGGGAAAGCTTCGGGGAAATTCAAAGAGCGTGAAGGTATTTACTTATTTAGTGTCTATTTTAGTTCATTATATTTCTGTAATCTTACAAATGGATAATTTTATTGGACGATGACAGGTGCACTGCGATGCAACAATTGCATTTCCTCTTTTGGTAGCCGAAACATTTGCGAAAAGGAAGGTTCCCTTAAGCTAGGTATATATGGGGTCTATGCCCACTTCTTTTATGACTATTCTTTTAATGTTGACAATGGGTGGACAGGGTAAACAATTCCCAAGGAGTATTTCCAGAATGAAATCGTGAAAATGTAGTCGGGTGATAGGATGCTATTGTATCCACAACTCGATGGACTCATTTAAATAGAAAGCAGGATGCATACGATGATTGGTTTATTTTTCCCTTGTGCGATATTTTCATAGGTGATCTAAGATTTGAGAAAATACCAGATGCTATGGAAAGCACGAGGTGTCCTCTTTTAGTAGATGGGTAGACGGTGGGTTGGAAGTCTCTCATGCATCTTGAAAACAATCTGGTGTAGCATATCTTGAGCCTGTTTATTCCTTCCCTTAGTCTCAACCTGATAATTTCATTGTACGGTTTTAAAGTATTTGCTTCCCAATTTCTTAATCCTTGGAAAGAGCAGGCCGTTTAAATCATTAAAACATGTTTTTGAAGTATGCTTTGGGCCCGACGGCATGACAATGAACAAGGTAATGGACTTTTCTTTGTTTCAAGAGCATTTTTGTTTATACTTAACTTGCTTTTTGTGTTCATAGTTGCAGGTGGTATATGGCGGATTTTAATCTAAGGGTTTTTCTTCCATTATCTTAAGTTTGACAATCATTTCAAAAGGGACATAATGGAAACGCCTCAGATTATACTTCATGTATGTGTACTAATAGCCACTTACATATTTGTGGTCAGAATGAAGTTGTTAGAGTCTTTGTTCTGGGCTGTTAATAAGAAGATTGTCGTGTAGCTGCTGCATTGTGAGAAGAATCTATACTGATGACTATCTAAGTTAAATACAAGAAAAGAAGTCCAGCTGATTTTACACATGATTCTATTACATACAAGACGGTAGTGGGTTGCTACAGCGACCGGATTTGTTGTAATGGTTGTAATTACACCAGCGGTTTTAGACATTTAAAGTTTCGATAATATTCAAGAATAGCAATTTGATGTAAAAAGGGGCAACTGCATAAAATCATTTTTGGTAGTGGGGAGCGTTTTGGACAAGAAGCCATGTATGGACATTTGGTCTTACATTAGGCATAAAATCAAACACAAGAAATTGCCTTTTGGAACTAAGACATTACCCTTGTACACCAACAAGTTTTTTTGTGTTGTAACATGCAAAGAATGCACATTTCCTTTCCAAAATTTTCTCAGCTGCTTTTGGTCTTCTCCGACAACCTTTTAATTGCATCCACATTTTTCATTCTCGTGATGGACTCGCAAAGAACACATAAAATTGGCCGATAAAGCCTGTAATGAGAATGATGTCATGTATAGTGCTCGCCCAACCCGAGAATGTTGATCCATGGTTGGGATTGAGTGTAATGAGAATGATGTCATGTATAGCGCTCGCCCAACCCGAGAATGTTGATCCATGGTTGGGATTGATGCATTACTCAGCACATCCCTGTACACCTCAAATCCTCCTTGAAGTTCCATTTTTGGGCTGAAACCATTTGTAGGTTGGTAAAGCTCTCGATAATAACTAATAGGTCCCGCAGTCGAGAAAGGAGTCTTGTGATTGTACATAAAAAGTATTGGATGTTTGGTCCTTATAAAAATACACCATACAAGCAAACTCCTACTAAACATCAAGGAAAGTGGGTATTCCTTCTTGATTATCATCCAATGAATAGTAGCGATGTGGCAACCATTCTAATGAAGAATGGTAAATGGCTATGCATTTTGGCGATGACTGCGCACTCGCTTCGATGATTTGGCTATAGACCGCCACAAGTCCCGGCACCCTTCCAGAAAGTTCTAATGAGAATGTGTCACAGGCTGGATTGGTGGTGGGCACCAACAACCTAAGCGCTTGGTCGGCTGCCCCCGCCACCCCTAATATATCTGCTCCCATTCCACATAACTTAATACCAATATAACAACTATGCCTCCTATTGTTATACCAATAATAAAGAATCTATTATTAGTCTTGTAAAGAAGGACTACAGAAATGCTGAAATCATTGGTCTTGCTTCATAGTGAATCCATTGACCTCAGTTCAATAAGAATGTCCTAAAAACTCAATTGAATTTGTTTCCGGCTCCACTGTTGCCCTTGTCGAGAATGAGTAAGGTCTGCGCGTACCTCTAGCGTCAAAAAAGGCATCAAAGGTTTATTTGGTCTTAACTCCTTGCACATAAATATAAAAAAGCCTCCTTTATTGGAAAATAATTTTTCCAGTTCTTGGAGTTGAAACACCTCCTTAGAAAGTCAATGCCATCGTAGACGAGAACATCGCGGTCACCCTCATTAATAAACAATAATCATTCTATCTAAGCCATTCCCAACTTACTCCTTTCTATTGGTCTGAACAAGGATTAACAAGCACATTTAAAACAATTATCTAAACCCAAATTTTGAACAAGCAATGAAGGAGGAGTAGTTGTCTTAGTAAGTGGGCGATGAATATAATTAAGACCCACGAAATTTTAAGATTGAGATCCATCCTACAAAAAATGTTTAGGTCCCTCCTCACACAAGACCAGAGCAATACATCTGGCATTCTGACAACACAAGCTGCAGAAAATCCACTTCCACACTGTTGTATAAATTCCTCACACCTGCTGCAACAAGTTGCAATTCCCTTCTTCAAATACAATCTTTAGCAGTGTGTAATAAAATCCTAGGATTGAACCAAAAATTTTAGTTCAAAGCTAAAAATTCCATCCCCACAAAATATTTAGGATGCATTTTGAACCTGCAACATAAATCACCATGTGTTCTCACAAAAAATGTGTACTGATTTATGCATTAAAAAATCACCTTATGTAGGGTATGAGCCTGAATTATTCGTTTAAAACTGATCACAGAGACTTAAATAAAACTCACCCTGAATAAAGATGGATCAAGAGATTTAACAAATGTCCCATATATCTGAATTAGATTCATGATTAAAGATCATAATCATAATAGATTATTATCCAAACTATAATATTAACTGAATATATATCTATATACACAGAATCATGCAAACTATAGCATGTTTATTATGTCATTATGGTACCAAATTACCATTATTAAGGTTTAAAGAGTACATATGAAACTCACCTGTGCTTATGAGTTTCAAAGGCAGCTTGTCAAGTATTAAGTAAACCTAATTTGGATACCATTTTACGTTCCACATTTTAAAACAAGCCTAATGTTACAGACCATATTTTAAAACAATGCAAGACCATAAATGCATAATCATGAGTTTGAAAGCTTACCTACATTGGCAACTTTGGGGGATGTAGCTTGTTTTGTTAACTCTCCTCCTCTGAATAATCGTGGCACAAATCCAGACCATACAATCTGAAAATCAAGGGCCTAGATTCATGCCACCTTAGAGGGGGGACTGCAAAACGAAAACTGACCAACTTTAGAACTTGATAGAATACAGAGCAATGACCTCTAATTCTTCATGTGCTAGGAATCTAATCTTATGACCAAAATTTGTATAATGGCTTTGCAAACTTTTATCATTACTACGAGCACTTCAATCACGTCCATCTTCGATATGCATTTGCTCAAATCCTACTAGCTTTAAAAGCTGGGTCAAATTTTACAGTTTCGTGACTATAACATTTGTTAGCTGGACAGTAATCTGTTAAATTTGCATTAACAACATCTTAACCATTTTGTCTTGTACGAAGGGATGTGCAAATTAGGGTTTATCATAAAAAATAATTAAACCACTAACTAAATAGCATATTTAACTTTTAGTGTGAAGGTCGTGAAAGGAAGTAAAATGGTTAATTTATTCAACCTAACCTAACTCTAATCAGCGCTTGTAAACAATTCTTTACTAGTACATTCATGTCTCAAGTTTTAATACCATTTTGAAGAGTTTCAATTGGGGAGGGGAGAGGTGGGGGGGCAGGGACCAAGCTCCAATAATGTGGGCCAAGTAAGAAAATGGCTCATTTTCTGGGGACACCCCTAAGGCAAACCCTAGGCGAGGGCTAGTGATGTTTGTGGGAATACAGTTTTTAAAGATACTGCAATGGCATTAGTGTGGAGGAAGGAATAAGAAGAGAATATGCCAATTGAAGGGTCAAAGATAATAGAAAAAGGGATGTTGTTTTTGGCAAATTTTTTCCAGACGGCCGCCTGACAAAGTGTGGAACCCCTGGGACTGTATGCATGGTATAGTCTCGATCGATTGAGAGCATAGTTCCAAATATTAGGTTAGGTGTACTGGGTCTGAAGGTTTGTAAACACTGATGTAAACAGTGTGCCTTCTATGCCATGTGCCGCTTGACAATTTTCTGAGCATATGGTTAGTGTGTCATTTCACCCCTTCCCCAAAAAAAACAATTATAGGAATCCTGCCTATCCACGTGTTCTAAATTCTATTCAATCGTTAGATCTATTGATTTATGAATCTACAGCTGGAAAAAATAAAAAACCACTAGAAAATAAGCGTTGGCCATGATAGAATATTCGAATAGTGGTTCAGAGCCGCTGCTAAATTTGAAGCATGATATCATATCAGTAATATAATTCTTGCTGAAAATGGAGCATTTGGCTGGGTGCAATGCAAGAAGTTCCTGGGCTTTGGGTTCGAAGATGCTTCTTGCTGGCGAAGCCAAAGAAGAGTTGTCATAGATCCAAGTCGGTCGGTATCTTCTAGATTTGTGGTACTAAAGGATCTTTGAACGGCTCTGGATGTTTTCTCTCTAAAGGATGGTCTTCTGGCTTCCCGTGATTACTTCGATCACAAATTTATAATGTAAAAAAAAACATCACAGAGCTTCTACCATGCATTCATTGGTTATGTGTAGTATTCCATTGCATGGTCACGAGTAGTTCATAATGGTAGAAAATAATCGACCCACTCCTGTGATAACTCTAGATTCTATGAGGAGGAGAGCATGGTTGCATTTTTAGACCTCTGGTTGAGCTTTTTATAGCAGGAATCTTCTTCAGCTTCTCAAATTGACATTTATTCTTCGTCTCAGCAGTTTTTTTTTCTCTTCCTTTTGAACCATGTAGAGGAGGGGCTTCTTCCTGCATGGATAGACAAATCTTGACATTTTTCATTTTCCTCTTTCCATCCTGTCTTGGTTGTCTGGATTGAGACAATTCTCTTTCGTCCTTCGCGATTATTAAAAGTTAGGAATTCTCTTCTTAACGGTGGTTTGGATGCATGATGCGAGTTCTCATGAGAATGCTAATCGATCCACTCTGTCGAATTGAGATTCTCACGAGGAGGAGATGCATGCGCTTTTGGACCTCTAAATAGCTGCTTTACGTTAGGGTCTTCTTCAACTTTCCTCAAATTGGTGTTTCTTCGCCTCGATATTTCCTTTTCTCTTCCTCTAACCCACCCCCTCCCTTTTAATTATGTATGTAATTAATAATCCATTCTCTCTCTCTCTCTCTCTCTCTCTCTCTCTCTCTCTCTCTCTCTCTCTCTCTCTCTCTCTCTCTCTCTCTCTCGCCAAAAACTCACGACGTTAATGTAAGTGGTTGGGGTGTACTAAACCAAGCAATGTAAAGGTGGTGTGGGTCACATGTCCAGCTTGACGTTCACGAGGGCGGACGTTAAAATACTATCTATCTATCTATCTATCTATCTATCTATCTATTCATATCTCTCTCTCTCTCTCTCTCTCTCTCTCTCTCTCTCTCTCTCTCTCTCTCTCTCTCTCTCCAACTAGTATAATATCAATACTTTTGATCCGCTTTGACACCCACTGAGAATTTTCCCGGACCGTGTACGGTGACAAATGCAGTAGTAAAGACAAATGGCACAAAAGAAACCTGGATCGTAGATGGGATCATGTAAACAAAAAGAGGGAACCGAGGATGCCTGGTCGCTATCGACTGTGTGCTTCCAACAGTGGGGAGCCTAAGTATCAAGAAAATGTGAACCCCGGTTTTTTCTACGTAATCGAAGCTCTAGAAAACCGAGGCATGTTGACCAAGCAAGATCTGCTAGATGCCGCTGGCCAGATGAGGGCAGCTATGGAATTTCAACCCCGCCTATGAAGACATCAACCCGAGGCCTCGTCCAAAACACATGGTAAGTGATTTGAAATCTTCTTGTTGTACTTCACAAAAGTGTATGGAAATGTCAACAATATGACAATGGAATTAGAGGCCCAAGAAGGGGATTAAAGCAGTAATTTGAAGCTTTCAAGCAAGAGGTTTTGAGGAAGATAGCGGATTGGGCAGATGATGTAGAAGAGCAGAAGAAAAGGGACATCTCGGAATCCAAAAGTACCATTGGCTTTTATAAGAGCAAAGAAAGGAGAGAAAAAGCATTGAACATCCGCTTGATTGGCATAACAATGAAATGTACTTAGCACCAAAGACATTGTCTGTGCTTGTGAAATGAACCCATGTATAGATTCAGTATCACAGATGCATTTCGGATTGGCAAGCAACCGATAGGGATCGCCACATTATTGTCAAATTCGTATCAAAGGAAGACAAGATTAATATAATCAAAAAAGAAGACCTTTCATGCTCAAGGGAGAAGATCCGGATCACTTGAAGATGATCTTACTTCAAGAACTGTTAGTCCTGCGGCCTCCCGGTGTGACTATTCATGCATACGCCGTAATTGTGTCAAGCTCAAAGATCCTCAACAACTACTTGGCCAGACATCCAAGCCTCCACAGAAGACTACAGGCCACGCTAGCCAAAGCCTTTTATGAACAAGAGGCGCCCGCCAGACAAGGGGATTCCGCCTATCACCGCCTACAATACAACATGGGCCATGATCTTAGGTACTTCCAAGAGGCACCGCCAACATTCCGCAGAATCAGCCCTTCCGTGAGCCTGCGACCGACTGTACCAGAAAGTTCATATTGGGCCCAAGGCCATTGTACTATATATATGAGTAGAGTTAGCTCATGTTTTTAGATGAGTTTTGAGTCTTGCTCCTTCGCTTTCTCTCTCTATTACAGAGCCTAAGTGTATTTTCATCATCATATCAAGGAAGCTTATCATCTTCTTCATTTGTTCCTGTTTCTCTTCTTTTTCTTCTCTTTTCGAAGAAACTCGCGGACATAGTCCCCTGACCTCCCGCCACAGATCCACGGTCCTCACAGGTCGGCCTTCCAGAGGTTCCCAACCTGCACTTAAACACCTGCCGGCCACGCTGGTCCGATTTTCTCCCACTTCTCTCCGCCATGTCCGTCCGCACCTCACCAAGAACCCTTTCTCGCATCTGCATCTCGCTTTGAGCGCCCATCAGCGTGGAACTGCTCGCGACATGTATGGATCCGCCATGACATAGAGGGAGGCCATCTTCTGGGCCTAGGGCCCATCACACCCACCGTGTCCAGCCTCCTCGCCCCAGCCTCACTCCCCAAGCCGCATAAACATTGCTCACAACCCCGCCCCTCATATCATTATCAGAGCCTTATCCGCCCAACCTTCCTCAAACCGTATTTCATACCTAACATGCCTACATCCATCATTCTTCCAGCTATACGCCACTTCCTTCTCGCAGAACCATCATCTCTGTGGCACTATTATCCACATGTCTCCTTTATACCGCTCAATATCTCTTTCCCACGCTTTCTAACGCCTTCCTTTGCCATAACCTTAGTATCTCAAAACCAATGCTCCGCTACTTCAGCTTTCAACCGCAGTCACCCCTTCATCGTGGTCCGCTGTGCACAATGCCAAATCCACCCTCAACCTCAATATCCTCACTATCCTGCTCCCTCGGCCCAAACTCAAAGACTTTCACATCTACCTTCTGTGACTGAACCCGACTTATCCCACCTTTGGCAAATACCTAAAGGCAAACCGTTAGACCAAAGTGCCTGTGCCCACATGGAAGAATTTGAGGCTCTAATGTTCTAAATGGGCACGCTTAACCTCAATCAAATTTCACATCTTTTCCAACACACCTGCGTGGTTTCCCTCATCAATGGCTCATGTCCAACAAAAGCCATTGGAAAACAAAGATCGTCCGAATGCGCATCGCTCTGTCTCTATTACTGACCACGGTTGATGATCAACTTATCTCACAACCTAATGAACTTCAAATAAGAGCTCACTTGAACCGGCCTTCCGGATTTTATGATCGACTTCACATTCTCGCTCAAAGAAGCTCAAGGAGTACCCTACATGAGCTGCATTTTGGTCTCGGTTTCTCCATGACTTCTCCCGCTATTCAATTATGATCGAATAATTGCCATTCAAAAACTTTGGAGCAAAGTATCGACCTTGTCAATCACTCCGTCAATGTTTCATCCCGAGGCGTACTTCAAGAGCTCCTCACCATTCCAACTATTGGTTGTTCCACAAACTAACAAGGTTTCACCCTCAACACGCTAATCAATCCACAGTCATAGCTCAACCGTGCCATATTTGCAAATATCATACATTTGGCCAATGAGTGCACCCACCAATGGCCCGCTTCATTGCAAGCGGTATGCAACATGTGCATCATGCCACTTAAGAGTGCACTCGCACTCATCCCACAATTGCCCGCAACAAAATGGCTTATCGGCACAAAACCACACCGCCCTAAACGCACTATCGCTGAAATTCAATTCTTCAAAGCAAATTTCACGAACTCTATCAAAGAACCTGACCAACCACTCGGATCCAACCAACGCCCTCCTTTGATCCTTCAAAGCCCGAAGGCTATCAACGCCAAGCATGGGTCATACCTGACTACCTGGCGGCCCCTCAACTCCATACAAGTCTAGGTCCACCTTCCCCGGCACAAATCGACTTTGACATCGGTCCGCCTCACTTGGCCATCAACTCCGCTTGCTAATGGCAAACAAGGCCCGCTGACCAGCCTCAAGAAGCCCCCCAAGAGCGCCCTCAAAGAATCAATATCAACCAGCCTCCAGCAAATCATCCTCACCGGATCAACAAGCCCAAGAGGAAATTTTTCAGCACTTAATCCTCCTCCGTGACAAACACAAATTGGGTTGGTCTAGTTTGCCTCGCACCAAGGCATCACGTCCCTTGACTATTATTCGTAAGGACACGCAACCGCCTTTGCAAAGCTTGACACCCTTCCTCATGAGGAGAAAAGGTTCACTTTGCACCGACTTAGAAAAATCCCATGCCAAATGTCATGCCCAAAGTCTCAAAGCATTTTGAATCATACAGGCAAACAAGGCCGACATCAATGTTCATGCCACCACTGAACAACAAAGACACGATCCACCTCTCAACATCTCAACCTCCACGCCTCCCGCATATCCCAATATTGCAGCCGAGGTTGACTTAATTAAAGAAGTTGCCGCCCCGCCACGCACTCCCGCAACAAAGGGAACCAGCGCATCTCTTTTCTCATGTACCTCTCGAACTCCAAGAGGAGCTACAAGATCAAAATTCCTTTGCTTGGCAACCATTTTAAACTCGTCTCGGCTTCAAGGACCAAGGCTTACTAATTCAACCTGCTTTAGTTAAATGGGCTAATTTCTACACCCACTACTCCATGCAACGGGAAATCAAAGAAGTCAACCATGTTCAAACTCGATGGAGGCAGTACTAATCTCATCACCCGGACAAACCTCGTAAAACAAATGGGCATCACACAACTCTTCGTGCCCCATATGATACCAAATCGGCTAATGGCCATATCACGAGACCTCAAGGCTGCTACACCTATTCTACACATCAACATTGCGATCCTCGCTTCCCATGGAATTTGAGTTTGGAAAGTCAGAAGATCCGTGTGATCTATGAAAATGTCAGGTGGAAGACCTTTCTCCGCACAGCAAAGAGTATCCACATCGGCCACCACCGCTAGTCATCAAGGCGATGGGTCTCAATGCCACAATGGACTTGCAAATGTGCCTATCATTTCATGGACAATGCGGAACCCTCTTCTCTCAGACTCCATTCTCAAGACGCCATTATTTATCAAGTTCAAAGCATCACACACTGGCCATCCTACCCGAATAAGGCCGATCCTTGGGAGAAATTTTGATCAGACCGTGGTCATATCGCCCCTTGCTTGACCCCTACCCGCCCAGAATCTAATCCAACGCTGCTGATCACTTTCGATACCTGACACTCCAACAACTCCCTCACGATGTACACGCCTGGCCATGAAGCACCGACCGCTAGATGACACCGAAAGCAACCCTTTTTACCACGCAGTTAATGCGATTCAGCTATGTTCCAAATCCTCCGTGACATTGTCTGTGATAATCAAGTCATAATTTCATATCTGCATCAAGCTCTAGATTGTGGATGTTAACAAATCAACCCGTCTGTGATTGTCGCAAACCCATTCTTATCGAATAAAGGTCATTACTACTGCTCAAAAAATTCAAACAACATTTTCGCTCGAGTTGCTGTAAAGATCCGCGGCATCAACAAAAGCTTGGGGAACTCACTATCTACCAAACTGATGTACTGTAGTAAACGGCGTGACAGGCTCAACCCCACCACTGTGGATCGTGTCAAGGCGGAATTGATGTTCCTTGCTTGCAGGCGTTTGATCTATGAGGTCAAACACCAATGGGTGAATTTTACTGCCATTGCCCTTAAGCACAATGGTAAGATCCGCTGGCCCTGTAGACTATTACTTCCAACTCAATCAGCCAGCTATGATCATTTTCCACTCCCTTCAAGGCATCAAGTTCGAAGAAGCACTGACACAGATGTACTATGGATGGTTTCCTCCGCTACAACCGCATCTCCATCAAAGAATCTGATCAACCTTAAGACCACTTCTCACTATCTCCCAAGTGGGGCCACTTTTTGCCTACAAGGTGGTTCCTTGGATTATCCAACTCTCCTTCAACATTTCAACGCATCATGCTCTCCGCTTTTCATGATTTCCATGAAAGGAAAATCCTTCTGCAAATTTTTCAAGATGACTTCTCTCGCCTACAGCTCCAGACACCATATTTGACAAATTGGAACTCGCCTTCGTAAATGTGATGAGTCCGGCATTAGTCCCAATCCCGAAATGCACCTTTATGCCACTTCTCGTGTTCGTTAGGGGCTATGTTGTCAAGAAGCAGAATCACCACCGATCCCCGCCAAAACTTGTGTGCTAAAAGCTCAAGCACCGTACCAATATCAAAGAGACACGCCTCTTCCTAAAAGGTCAATTATTATCCACCTTCACTGGACTGGCAGCCATTGCATCCCATTCATAAACTCATCGGTGATTTAATCCACCGGGCTTGGAATTCCTGTGCTAAGTCGCCTAACAAATGCTTTGGCTTTTACCTGTGCACCCAGATTTGTTCCTCCTCAATGGGACAAGCCCTTTCATCACCATGTCGATGTCTCGCCGCTTGCTACTGGAGTCGCTCTTTCTCAAGAATAGATATACCGAGCAAACCAAATCGCTATGCCACCGAAAACTCAATCAATGAAAAGTAACTATTCTCGCCACTTCGAGCGTGAAGCTTTGGGTCTCATTTTTCCGTGGTCCAACGCTCCTGGCCACCTTTGGGCACCAAATCAAGCTCCTTAGACCACCAAGCACTTTCATTTGATCATCAAATCCACGCCCACCTGCCCATTGCTCGTTGGGTCCTTTCCTTCCAAGAATTTGCTCCTTTGGAAATCGCTCTATAAGGGCCGGGGTAAACTTATGTTGTTCTCGGATTATCTTCACGATCCACACGGATGATCCCGCAATGTGGAGTCCTGTGACGCCTTCCCCGATGCTCAACTTTTTAGTCACGGCAACACCACATTGGTTCCATGATTTTCAAGCAGACTGCTGTGTGCTCTTCCACCCGTAAGATGACGCCTTCTCCGGCCAAGCGACAATCCTGCCGCCATTTCACTTTCTCCGAGAGGTCCTCATGGATTACACCATGGTTGCCTTTTATTATCTCTCACAAAAAAAAAGGTAAGGACATCCTTCACTGTTCCCTCCCCTCATGAAGTTCGTGACATTGTTCGAGAAGCTCATCAAGGCTCCTTGGCAGGGTCATTTTGAGGACACCGACCAAGACGCAAAAATTTCCTTGCCTGCATATTGGCCCACGCCTCAAAGATGCTCACGCCCACGCCCGCGAACAGCAGGACGCTTTGGCACGCCCCACCCGCCTGCGACGCCTTCCTGACGCCGCCACGCCACTCTTCAAAGAAATGGGAATGGACTCTCAGACCTATAGACCCTCCCAAGGCACACCTGCCCGATACATCCCCTGGTTCCCACCGACCACGCCACCAAATGGGCGTGAAGCTGTGCACTCTGCATAACACCGCAAGCACAGCCCAGAGTCTTATCAACAAATCATTGCTGACTACCGCTCATTGAGTCAATAAGATCGGTGTTCATTTCATCAATCATACTATCGAAAGAGTCAAGGGATTATCTCGACATCATCGCGCAGCACACCTTTACTATCCTCAAGGCAATGGGTTGGCCGAAGCACTTAAACAAACTCCGGGTCACTATTCTCAAGAAAAATTTGTGGACGCCCCGCATGAATAAGGGATAAAACTTCCCATAGTTTCTTTTGGGCCTACAATACTTGTTTCAAGATTGCTACGGGTCACACTTTTAAATTGGTTTCATGGTCGTGGAAGCCTCTCAAGCCCTTTGAATTCATTCTTCCAACACCCTATTTCGAATCAAGTACCGCTCATAATCCACCAAATTTTCCTCAAAGAACCATTCTATCAATTAGGAACAATGGATGAACTTCAAGTAGGATGCTTATATTCGTGTTCTTCATGGACAACAACAAGGCAAAAATCTTTACATGACAAACGCTTGAAGACAAAAAAACATTCAACAAGGAGATTTATTCTTCTTATGATTCCAGTACAAAATGGGTAACCCAAGGTTTCGCTGGTCATTTCTTATCAAATTGTTCAAGTGGTTAGACCAAGTGTTTCCAACTCAACAATTAGATGGTACTCCATTACCTACATTAGTTAACAGTTTCCTCGGCCTCCCAAAGCATTTCAAAGACAGCCGTAAAGTGAAGACCCAACACGTAGACAGCTCCAATCAAACACCATGTAAAAGGACTAGAAAGGCTAGATTATAATATAGTGAGAATTTTACAAAAATGTGGGGCGTGAGCCCAGCTTATTTCCGCTTATGGGCACCGCCTCTATATACAAAACGGGCCTGTGAGCCCCATCTACTAAGTCCTAAGAGAACCCTCTACTCCCGGGTTCGGAGGTAGGTGATGCGAGGGAGATGGTAGAGGTTCCGCTTCCTGATCCCAAATAAGGTGCGTAACCACCTCCATCCTGCTGGTCTCGGGCCGGGATGTCGGCCATCCCAAGACACCAGCCGCTCCATGCGACGCCACTTGTGGCAGCTGCATCCGTGGCCTGTATAGTGACCACTACGCCAAGTTTCAAGATGGTGCACCTTCGCTCAAACCAAGAAGCAGCCCATACCGGAAAAGCACCTGATGCCTCTTGCTTTCCCGGGTTCCGCTTTATATAGCTAACCGAGGACCTCCTGTCGACGTGACCAATCACACACAAATCGCCAACGTGGCTGTAATGCAACAAGCTTAAAAGGAGAATCAGTTCTCCTTCACCGCATAATCTAGCAATGGTACCTTCCACACATCTCTTCTTTAATGATATCCCACTTCGAGCTGCCGAGATTGAATGTGCCATTCCTTCTTTCCACGCCTGCCGAACATTAATGGGTGTCCTTGCCATCTGGTCACATCCGATCTTTCTTTCACGCTCTATCCTCACCGGCCCATTGCTTCTCCCTTACGCTTTTTTGGGGACTTAGCCAAATTTTGCCTCCTCAATCCCCTTCTTCGCATCTCTTGACACCCATCATCAATCTGCCTCCTGCTTTCTGTGACTCTTCATACCTCTCACCCAGCCAGCTCTAAAACAAACCTTTCGCCCTCCGCGCCTTCATCCTCCCAGGCTCGACTCTGCCTTCCGCCTTTGGCATCTCTCTCTGCTCTCGCAAATCATTCTCATGGCTGCCCCAAGATTTCTACACTTCAAGCCACCGGCCCAAGGATCCCTACTTTTGCATCAGATCCTTCTCGACCCACTTTCCTAAGTTCCCTCATATTCTAATAAAGACGTCAATGAATCCACACCAGCCTTTTAATGTAATCCTTTCAATGGAACTTCCTACCCAAATCCCGCCTCATTGCAAGAAATATCGCCAATATTGTTAATACCGTTATACACCAACGTGGTCGATGGCACCACTATTTCACGACTCAACACTTGATTTCTCCGAGGTATTTCATATTCCCTGTACAATTCTTCTTGTGTATCATGGTCCGCTACATGTGATATTGATGTCACAGTAGTTTGGTGCACCGCTATCACCAATGTCCATCGCCCCACCAATATCGATAAGCCCGAGACCTTTTGTAAAATTTTTTGTATGCAAATTCCTTGGGTATTCTATCAAGAACACCCAATAATAAGCCTTCTATAACCCTCGGGTCTTTATCAGCTTACACACACCCAAGCACCATTAGATCATTCAAATGATGTTCTATCGCCTTCTCCAAGAAAATGGACCGCCTTCTTGGAAAGTACCACTTCCATCAAGTTTCCGTGGGAGGGCACTTTCAAGCCCCTCATCCGCTATTACCCTCCCACACCACCAAATTCCCTACTTCCACTGGGCCCTTCCACCAATCACCAAGTTGGCACATCGCCCCATCTTCCCCTCGTCATGACCATACCACACCATGTCAACGCTCTTCCTCCTACACCATCCACTTCACACCATTTTTCACAAAATCCCTCCCACACCGTGCAAGTCAGCCACTCCCACCACCACAACACCTCGGCTTGTTGTATCAAGACGCCATAGGATGCCCAAGTCACTGTGACTTAAGTTGTGAACTCTGGGCACGCCTTAAGGGATGGGGTCTACCCGCACCAGAGGCCTCCGATGCGTGACACCAAGACCTTCTGTCGCAAGTTGCAACTTTGGAGGCCAAACTTCAAGACAAGCATGAAGCCTCTTACAGCTCCACGCGATCTCAAGAGTACACAAGCCTAAGTCACCTAACTCAGATCAAGAAGCCCAACAAATCAAATTCAGACTTTGAGCACAACAAGTCCAGTTGCCTCCCGAGTACCAAGGATGAAGATATTGCTAAACTCAATGCCTTGTAATTTTAACCCAGAAACTTCCTGTGACTCAAGTTCAAAACTTTCTCAACCTCGAGATGCCTGTTGCCTCCTTGACTGCCCGGGCCTTTCTACATGTGACCTTCCCGTGATCACCCTCTCTCAAGATCAGCCATGTAGAGGTGCGTAAACGTAACACTCAAGGACGTGAGACTGTCATGGCTTCGCCCTCAACACAATCGGAAATCTTCCTCCTGTGTCAATCCTTCCTTGTGGTCCGCGGGATCACCACGCCTCCCACTGGAAAAGGAAACAGATCCGTGATCTCGAATAACAAAATCGCAGCATAGTTATTCAATCACTGATGAGCTCAAACCAAACTTGACGCCCAGGACTTCAATTCTTCACAGAACACGCCAAAGGACTTCCACCCTCCCCGCTATCATGATTATGTGGTTGTTCGACGCCACCTCTTCCTTTTCAAAGTGGCATTTAATTTATGGCCCTGGATGTCCCAATCGAGTGCTATTAGATTTTTCCTTGACGGGCTTTAACTCATCATTGAAGACAAAGGGTTGTGTTGTGCCCTTGTTGTCTCTTTGATCTCATAATCGTGCTTTCATCCCGCCACTTCTCTACTCTTCCATGTGGTTCAGCCTCCATGGCTTATATTTTCATGATTTCTATCCTGCAGGATACATTGTGAAAATTTTGGCAATGGGCCACGCCCACCGTCTGTGGTGACCCCGACCGCGTAATGGTGCTTCAGATAATAATCCATATCTTAAGGATCCTTCGACCAAACTTTTCATCAGAGTACATGCCCGAGCTTACAATCATTTATCTCCGCAAGCGGAAGCGCTGCAACAACAAGGGAAGTATCTAGGACATCCCTAAGATCTTCCCTATGCACAAGTCTATATGCGCACCGGGTTACAACCGCCATGTGTCTGCTTGGATAGCAAGATTGGCCCCTTGGGCTGTGATGGGATAGCCTCCCACAACTCTCAGCCTCTCGGCTTTGGGATCACAGGTTGTGCACTTGATCCGCATCTTGTCACTAATCTAGGAGATCGCCAAGAACCTTACTTACGGTATGTCTTCTCCCTATGCTTCCTGGGTGTACTACCTGGGTGTCCTCGACTCTCGATTACGCCTTCCTTGGACCAAGGTCATGATGGTCATAGGTCGACACCACCCTCAGTATCTCGGGATTTTATCTCCTGTGATCCACGCTTTGTCTGGCCGATCACATCAAAGAAGGTGCTACTCCGACAACACCACAAATTGGATCATATTGCTAATGAGCGTGGTTATAAATACTGCGATGCGCTTTCATGGTCTCACACCTTCTTGGCAAGTAACGCCCACCTCACCCGATCCTTCCGTCCATCTTCGTTGTGATTTTGCGCCTCAAATGCATTTCGCTCAGCTCGCAAATCTAGCCCCATTTTCATCAACCAAATGCCAACATGTTGCTTTTGGCCTCTCGGGACTGCCTCCTCATGAGTGTCGGATTTCTTCAGACGCCCACGCCTGCACTTGAAGACACATGGTACGCCTCTCGCTTTCTTATTACGCCGATCCCGCCCTGGCCAAGACACACCCTCAAGCTCTTCAATCACGCCCAAGATCTCACCAAGACTACTGGGGCCTGGCCTCACTCCCCGTGAGGATCACTTTGGGATCGATGGCTTCCTTATCCGAAACGCCTCCTTTCTTCACTCCGGGAAAGTGTCGCTATGGGGAGGTTGGTCCCGTGCCTCCGTACAGGACTATTCATGCATACGCTGCACTGTGTCAGCTCAAAGATCCTCGGCCAACCACGGGTCGAAGCATCCAAGCCCAGGTAAGACTACAGCTATCATACCAAAGCTCAGCGTTGTAACAAGAGGCGCCGCCAGACAAGTGACTACTGGCCACCGCCTCGCTACACACATTGATTCTAGGCACTCAAGAGGCACCCCAACATTCCCCAAGAGAATCAAGCCTCCGTGAGCTCAAGACTCCCAGATCGCCTGTAGTGTTCTATTGGGCCCAAATATTGTACTATATATATATATGAGTAGAGTTAGCTCATAAGTTTTAAATGAGTTTTTGAGTCTCTGTCTCCTCTGCTTTCATTATGTAGAGCCTATGTATTTTCACCATTGATATCATGAAGCTTATCATCTTTCTCTTCCATTTGTTCCTGCTCTCTTCTTTCTTCTCTTCACAAAATCCTTCCGCTATGACATAGTCCCCCTGACTCCCTCACAGATCCACTCAAGTCCTCACAGAGGGTCGCCTTTCCGTGAGTTCCCAACCCACTCCTAAACAAGAATCCGCCTAAGAGTACAAGGAACAAAAAGTGCATCCTCAAGGAAGCAAGCATTTTTAAGTTTGACCGGGCAACTGGGAAGGCCGTGGTGGAAAACCAAATGCATAGTATTTGAGAGACCACTAGGATAATGTGTTGGAACATAATTTATTAGTCAAGATAAAATAGATGTAGTAGATGATCTATTTCTAAATGTAGATGTTTTGTTCTTCTTAGAAACTCAGAAAATAAAAGAAAAAGGCTTCACTCGTGACATACATGGGTTTACATCACAGACCCTCATAATACAAAGGTCGGCCACTTAAAGGACATGTATGGATTGCATGCTATGTAAGGTTAGGCATGAAACACCTGGCAGAAAATAATGAATGAAAGAGGATCATTGCATATCCGGGGTGGAGTTACAAGGTCGTGAAGCAAGATCTTTGTATGGGCTGCTACTTCCTACTTAGAGAATCACCCGCTTTATGACCTCGTACCACCGGATCTGGATGACCCTTTTAGCTTAGAACAAAGATGTGCTTTCTCATTGCTGCCGATGGTGATGTTCTTTATTAGAGATTTCCAACGAAGATTAGTTACCAAACAAGTGCTATCGCTAGTATGGAAGGGGATCCCCGCAGGGTTGAGATGCTTGATGATAAGGAAGTATCCCAGAAGGATGGAGTAGGAACCACTCATAGATAGAAATATGCCTACACCCCAAGGCAAATCAAAGTGTGCTTAATATGTGCAAATGGGGTTTGATTTATTATTATTTATAATGGCAATATGTAGGTTTCCAAGCACAGTAAGTGCAATATGCGTAAATGCAAGTGTTCTTGATCTCAAGCTCTCTTGCTACATCCCGCTTGCGTAATGTGTTACATATGTCTATATAGGGAAGAGATGGAAAGATCTCAGATCACACCCCATAACAGCTTGTGTTAAGTAATTAAGAATTATGTTAGTCTCCAGGCCTCCCGGGTTCAGGACTACCTGGCTACGACTTTGACTGTGTCAAGCCTACAGATCCACACTACCTACTTGCCACCATCAAAAAGCTCAAGAAGAACAAGGCAGCACCACGCAACAAAGCTCAAGGCCCACAACAAGAGGCGCCCGCCTGGACAAGGACGGCCCGCCATCACGCCTGCTGGGCTGCCATGTCATGATCTTGGTAAGCACTCAAGAGCCCCAACATTCCCGCAGAACTGTGCCTCCAGCCTGCAGACCAGATCACCAGAAAGTGTCTATATTGGGCAAAAAGGCCATTGTACTATATATGAGTAGAGCTAGTACATGAGTTTTAGATGAGTTTGAGTCTTGTCTCTTCATTCTTCTCGACGTAGAGCCTGTATGTTTAATATCGGGAGTATCAAGGAAGCTTATCATTTTCTTCTCATTGTTCTCTTTTGTTCTCGCTTTCTTCTTCTTGTTTTCTCTTATAAATCCCGCTGGAGCAGTCTCGGATTCTCCCCCTGGGTTAGATCCAAGGGGCCCTCACAGAGGGCTGTCTTATGTGAGTTCCCAACCCGTATTCCCAAACACCGCCGGGTCCGATCTGGTTTCTTCTGTCACGCCATGTCTCCGGCCCCAAACTTCACGCCTAAGAAACTTCTTTCCTGTGACGTATGCCTCGATTGAGCGCCACTACTTCCACTTGGAAGCTGTTCGCATATGTATGGATCATTAAGGACATTGAGGGAGGCCACATTTTGGCCAGGCCTGGGCCACACGACCACCGGTCTCGCCCACCCTCCACCCCAAGCTGCAAACATTGCTCACAAAATTTCTGGGCCTCCCCTATCACTATCAGAGCCTCATCCTAGCCCAATTCGTCTAACCTTACTTCATACCCCTGCACATGCCTTCATCCATCACTCTTCCCGCCATGCCTCTCTCTTCACAACCATCATCTCCTACGGTGGACAGGGATATCCACATGTCTCTTTCACCTCCCTGTGAATTTCCCTTCCCTACCTTCCCACCGCCTTCCCCGCTTACACCCATGCACCTCAACCCAATGATCGTGCACTCCAAAGACCCCACCTCGCCCAATTCTTCACAGGTGGTCTTTCCAAAGACCATACCCTCCAACTCCAATTCCTCAATATCCCTCACTATCATGTCTCGCCCCACTCAAAGACTTTTACCTCTACCTTCGTAATTTTGCCGACTTATCCCACCTTTGGCAACACGAAAGGCAAACCTTTAGACCAAAGTGCTCGTGCCCACATGGAAGAATTTGAGGCTCGCCGTCCCTAATGGTCATGCAATCCCTCAACTCGAAATTCCACATCTTTTCCACCACATCAAGGCGGGCTCCTCATCAATGCCCAAGGTGTCCAACAAAAGCTAATCGAAACAAGATTGGTCCCAAATGAAACCCGCTTTTCTCAATGGTGGGACTACTTGGGATGATGATCAACTTCATCTCAAGCAACCCAATGACCTTCAACAAGAGCCTACCTGAGTCCGCTTCCCGGATTTTGCATCGCCTTCACATTCCGCCGCCTCAAAGAAACCCAAGGAGTACCCTACTACGAGCTGTGTATCTTTGGTCTGGTTTCTCCAAGGACTTCCAAATTTATCGTAATCTATGACCTAATACCGCTACCAAGATTCTTTGGAGCAAAGCTATCGATCTTGTCAATCACTCACCAATGTTTCCCTCCCTGCGGGCGTACCTTTCAGAGCTCCTTTCATTCCACCTGGCCATGGTTCCACAGACCATTGCTCAACCCACACGCTAATCATAGCCATAGCCTGACCGTGCTATATCTGCAAATATCAAGGCCACTTGGCTAACGAGAGTAACTCCACCAATGTAATTTCATTGTGGGAATGCAACATGCAATCATGCCACCAAGAATGCATCAAGACCATCCTACACCTTCCAACAAGATGGTTTATCAAGGCAAACAACACCAGCACCAATTCCATATCAAGAACCCACCATCGCAGTGCGCAACTCAATCAACTCCCCTATCAACAATAGAGCAACAACGGGGACCCAACACACGCCCTCCCTTTTTGATCCTTCAAAGCCTGTTACTACCGCCAAGAATGGGTCATACCACTACTCGGCAGTCCTCAACTCCCAAGTTCAGGCACTTTCCCGCACCACTAGACCACATCACTCATACTTTTACCAACCTCGATTGCTAATGGCAAACAAGGCCCGCCCTGCTCGGAGCCACCTGCCACTAATCACGCTATCAACCACGCCAATCAACCCCGATGGACTGGTCACACAGAAGAAATTTTCAGGCTCTAATCCTCCACCCAAACCCATCAAATTGTTATTTGGTTTCACGCTGCACTGTATGTCACGTCCCTTAACCATTATTCCCATCATAACGCATCCCCGCTTTCGCAATGACGCAATTCCTCATGCGTAAGACAAAAGGTCCATTTTGCACCGACTTGGAGAAACCTATGTCGTAATGTCATGCCTAAAGTCTGCCAAAGCATTTTGAACCTCATGCAAGCTCTCTAACAAGGCCGCATTGGCTAATGTCCATGCCACTACCTAGAGCTCAACAATCCACAAGACGTGACTCTTCCACGCCCCCAACCTCCACGCCTCGCATATCCCATCACCGCGTGAGGTTGACCCACTCAAAGAAGTTGTCAGCTTTTACCACGACTCCCAAGACCGTGGATCCAAAATTATCCTTTTCTCATGTGCCTCCTGAACCCAAGAGGAGCTAGCCAAAATCAAAATCCCTTGTTTACCACACCTTGAAACTCCTCAGTCCGGCCTCAAGGGACCGCCATCACCCGACCTGCTGGTATTAGGGTCACATACCCCATCCCCACTGCAAGATATGCCACCATGGCAAATCAATGTCAATCATGTTCAAATTGACTCGGTAGAAGGCCATTAACTTCATCACTGATAAACTCCGAAAACAAATGGGCATCAAACAACCTCTATCGTGCCCTATACGACATCAAATTGGCCAGCCATGATTTATCTCCCAAGCATGCCACGCTCTCTTCTTCACATCAACATAGGTGATCTCGTATTCCCTGGAATTTGGTGTTTGCTACCGGAGAGAAGATCCAGGATTATGAAATGTTGGTCGGCCGACCTTTTCTCCGGCCAAAGCCAAGAGTATCCACATCACACGGATCATGAAGGTCATCATCGATGGCTGCCCCAATGCCACCATGGGACTTGGAAACAGTAAAATCATTTCACGACAATGTCAACCTCTCTCCGACACCGACTCCAGGACGCCTAATATTTACTGTCTGGAAGTTCATCTCAATAGTGTCTCGCTCTCCGCCATCCTACCCCGAGTATGCCGATCCTTGGGAGAATGACTCGATCAGGACCAAGCTGCGGGCTGCTTTGCTTGGACCCCACCGCTCCTTGAATCAAACCAACGTGTTGATCACTTCAGACAACAACCTCCCGCAGCCCCTGTGAATGTGACACGCCGGTCATGAAGCAACCACCCGCTGAGGAACTCAAGAACCTCTCTTTTCACCACGCAGAAAGTGCCACGCATCCTGCTCAACCTCCCGCTCATTGTCCAGACACCTGACGTGCTATCCCATATTCCGTAATTCCAAGCCCAGATCAGGACGAGGCAACAATCACCTCATCTCGACTTGTCGCCAATCTCCCGACAATCCATCGCATCAGGTCACGCTCAAAAGCCCAAACACACTTTTACCGAGCTACAGAGATCTTCGGGATCAACAAAACCTTGGGGAATCAATCATTCCTACCAAGTCCATTACGTACGCCCGCCTAGCAACGACAAGACGGCTCAACCCCACCACTGTGATCGCCATGGAAAATTGACAAAACTCCGTCGCAGGTTATCTGCGAGGTCAAACATTCGAGTGGGTGAGCCCTATCGTCATTGCACTCAAACACAATGGTGGTAAGATCCGCTTATGTGACTAACAAAACTCAACTGTGCCACTTGAGCGTGATCATTTTCCCCTTCCCTTCAAGGCATCAGTTCCGAAGAGGTTGTCGGACATGTAGATGTACCCTCATGGATGGTTTTTCCGCTACACCGTCAGATCTCAACCAAAGAATCGATCAACTCCAAGACTACCTTCACCACCCCGTGGGGCACCCTCCTTGCCTACAAGGTGGTTCCGGATTATCAAACTCTCCATCCACGCTTCAACGTATTTCATGCTCTCATGGGCTTTTTCATATGACTTTACAAAGGAAAATCCCTTCTGCAAATTTTCACATGATTCTCTCAGCTTTTGCCACCCATGTAATAGACCATTTGGATAAATCTGAACCTGGTCTTCTAAATGTGATGAGTCCGGACATCTCAATCCCTAGAAATGCACCTTTAAGGCCACTTCGTGTGTGTCTGCTGGGACATGTGGGAGTTTTGTGCTGTATCACCACTCTGATCCCTGCTAAAATCAGGTCAGTAGCTCAAGGCTCAAGCACCACCCAAGGAAACACGCCCTTCTTGGGCACATTACTCCACCTCTACTCCCCGACTCAGCCCATTGCGCATCCCATTCACAAACTCATTTGGTGATGAATCCAGCACCTAGGCTTGAATCTCTGTGCGGATGCCTCGCTTTCCAACAGCCAGCTCTTGCTTACTCAGCCCTTGAAGTTTGTTCCTCCTCAATGGGCCAAGCCCCTTCATGTCCATGTCGATGTCCCTACTTTGCTATTGGAGTCGCTCTTTTCAAGAATATGATGCGACATCGACAAACCAAAACCGCCACGCCAAATTGGAACTCAATTTCATTTAACGAACTATCAAGCACAGCAGCCGGTAGAAGCCTCGGTTTAATTCTTCATCCAATGCTTCCGCTACTATCTTTTGGGCGGGGCCAACCAAATTCTTTGTTGACCACCAGCACCCCTTTATTTGATCAATAAATCCACGCCCAGAGATTGCTCGTTGGTCCTCCTTCTCTAAGAATTTGCACCTTTGAAATTGTTCACAAGGTCGGGTAAATCCTAAGTTGTCCCTGATTATCTTTCACACATCCATTTATTGACCTCTCCAATCGGAGTCCTGTGACGCCTTTCCCGACGCCTCCACTTTTTGGTCACCAACACCTCATTGGTTTCATGATTTTCAAAGATTCCCTCAATACCCGGGCGCCTTCCACCAGAGGACGCCCACGCCTTCTCCAAATTTCAATGACAATCCCTGGGTCAACATCAATTTCTCCGCTGAGGTCCGTGGATTGCCACCTGCTGGTTGCAGGCCATCTTTTACAAAAGGTGGCGGATACCATCCTTCCACGCCCGTGTCCTCCTCATGAGGTCCCATTGTCTCGAGAAGCCCATGAAGGCTCCGAGGTGGTCATCATGGAGACACCACGGCACCAAAACCTCTTGTCAAGTTATTTTGGCCCACGCCTTCAAAGACGCCACGCCCATGCCCGTGACGCAGGATGCCTACAATGGTGGGACTCGCCCCACGCCCCAGACGCCCTTCCTCGACGCCCGCCTGCTACGCCCACTTCCTCAAAGAATGGGAATGGATTTTAGGAACCATCCTCCGCTACAAGACAACGGGTGTCTGCCACATTCGGGTTCTCACCCACCACGCCACTAAATGTAGCTAAGCTATGACTTCCGCATAACATCAAGAAGCATGCCGTACCTAAGGTTCTCTATCAACAAATCATCACGCCGATTCTACCGCCTCTACCTGAATGGGCCGTTGATCGTGGTGTCCACTTTATCAATCATACCATCAAGGAGCTGATTGGATTATTCCACATCATCACAGCACACCTTACTATCCCTGGGCAATGGTTTGGGCGTAGCACCAATGAAGACTCGTCACAATTTCAAGACAATGGGACGCTCTCAGACCGACCGCAAACAAGCTTCCCACTGCTCTTTGGGCTTACAGCAATACTGCTTTCAAAATAGCTACTGCCCATGTACCCTTTCAAATTGGCTTATGGCTGCAGAAGCTCTCATGCCTTTTGAGTACATTCTCCCACTCTCCGCTTTCAATCGGCTAACGTCAACCGCTCACGCACTTTTTCAAAGAAAGGGGTTTATCAATTGGAACAGCTTGGATGAACTTAGAAGAGATGCTTATATTCTGCGGTTCTTCATGGACAACAGCTTGCAAAATCTTTACATGACAAACGGGCCTAAGACAAAAAAAAAAAAAACATTCAACGAAGGAGATTTAGTTCTTCTTTATGATTCTCAGACAAAATTTTCCCGTAAACTTAAGTTTCCTGCTATTTCATTCTATCAAATCGTCATGGTTCCACCCAAATATTTTTCAACCTGGTTGACATGGCACTCCATTACCTACACTGCTAATGGCTTCCGCCAAACATTTCCCCATCCTACGTAAAGCTTACAATCAATAAACAGACAAGTAGCCTAAGACAACCACACCCGAAGTGACTAAAATAAAGATATATATTATATTATAGTGAATTTTTACAAATGTGGGCACAACCCAAATTATTTCCGCTTATGGGCACCTATATATTAAAATCCGCCCGGTGAGTCTCATCTACTAAGTCCAAGAAAACCCCCACTCCGGTTCGGAGTGTAGTGATGCGCAGGATGTGGTAGAGGCCTCTGGTCCCAACAAGAAAAAGCGTAACTACCTCCATCGCTACAGTCTTGATCGGATGTTCCGCCATCCCTAAGACACCACCCATCCATTCTCAGTCTCATCAGGCAGTCAGAGGTCCGTGCACCTGCCTTGTGCAGGTGTAATCCCACCCACAGTCAGGCAGGCAAAATTGCTCAAAACCACAAATAGAAGCAATTTTATGCCGAGCGCCTATCGATGCCTCTGCCCACTCCCTGCTCATCTTATATAGCCAACCTGAGAACCCTTGTCGACGTGACCAATCATAAAATCGCCAACGGTTCGGTAATGCAAGGTCGCTTCTAAAATGAGAATCTTTTTCTCCCGCCGCATATCTAGCCATGGTACCTCTTCCAAGACCTTCCTTTAAATAATATCCCACTCTCGAGCTGCGATTAAATGCCATTCCTTCTTTTCACGCCTGGCCGGAGCTGTACTGTGTGTCTCTTTGGCTAATTGTCATATCCCATCATTCTCTCACGCCCATCTCCACCGCTCATTACTTCCCTTTGTTGTCTGGGGACTTAGCCAAATTTTGGCCTGCCAATCACCTCCCCTTGGCATCTTCGACACCGCAGCACCATCAACTATTGCCGCCCGCCCACCTCGCCACTTCCCAAACCTTTCGCCTCCTCCTCGGCCTCCTGCTCTCCCGGGCCTCCCGCCTTCAAATGGGCCCTCCGTCTGACGCCTTTCGCCATGGCTGTCTCCCTAAACTTTCTACACTCAAGCTCCGCCTCCAAGGGATGCGACCTTTCTGGGTCCTGTGGTCTTTCTCGACGCCCACCTTTCTCGAGAGGCCCTCGTTGGTCCGAGTTCTGAAGTGGCGAACGCCACAAGCTTTACGACTTTTCACAATGGAACTCCTTCCAAAATCCGGCGCACTGCGCAATTTCATCGCAGACACATCGCCACAAATTTCTAAGGCTTGGCTACTTGGTTTATGGCACCACCATTTACTTACTCAAAGATTTGATTTCTGTGTATTCCTGGATCCTTTGGTAAAACCTTCGGTTTCTTTAATGCTGCATAGACATGGATGCCATCTACTACGCCCTTGCTTATCAAGCCAACCAAAGATCGCCTCACAATATTGCTAAACCACATGAAACTTTTGTGAAAGTTTCTCTGCAGAAAAATTGCTTGGGCATTCCAATAAGAACACCCACATCAATAAGCTGCTTATAATATGGCTCACCGCTTATTCACTCCACTGCATGTCGATTGGCCTCAGCTTTGCCCCACTGCCTTCTTCAAGAAGTAGAGATCGTGATCTCGGCCACCCTCCTCCTCCAAATTTTGGGTGGCCATCTTCAGCCCTCATCCGCCATTATCTTCTCTCGCTTCAGGAGCCCCTTCCACTTCCCATACCCACTCGCCTCACATTCCCGGCCACAAACCCAACAAGTCAGACTCTTCACGCTAAACCCCTCATTCCTGCTCATCGCATCACGTGACAGTCACCGTCTCCCTTCTTCCTCCTCGGGAGGCCACGCCTTCCAACCCCGGCCATGCCTCCTCATCAACCCCGACAAGGCAGCAACAGGCCCCCGTGACCTCCCATCCTCGATACCTCCCCGATAAATTCCAAAGAAGATGTTCAAGCTACCGCCATGTGCCTACATGCATCTCAGATTTCCCCATGACCTGTGTCTGAAAGCGCCCCCGGAGGCTTCCGACTGCTCAAAGAGACTCCTTCTGCCGCCACGCCTATGTTCAAACCTTGAAGCCCAACTTCAAGAAAAGCACGCTACCTATTACAAAAGTCTGCATAGATCTCAATCGCACTAGCCTTACTTCACAGCATCGCCAGCGTAGCCCAAACCTAAATTCAGGACTTATTGGAAATGTAACAAGTCCAAAGATACCTCCGTGAAAAGGGAGAAACACATTGCTAAGCTAGACACCTTGTACCTGGGCCGCTTAGACAATTATAAAGACTTCAAGTTCAGGGACCCCACCGAGGCCGTGAAGCCTGACCACCTCCCTTGAAGCTCGCCTTTCCACGCCACCACTCCGCTTAACGCCTCCACTCACCTTTTGGAGGCCTGTAAATGTGCTACCGATGACGCTGAGATTGCCACGCCTCGCCTCCATACTCCCGGGCAACTTTCACATGACGCTCGTAAACCCGTCCGTGATCAAATCTCTGGCCTTTTGTTAGGAAAAGGAGCATCGATCCTCGCACCTTTGAACATCAGCTCCAACAAGGCCCAATCACCGAGGAAGCCTAAATCCAAAATGTGAGGGAGTCTGCTACTGCCACCAACATCCCTAAGTGGACTTCTACCTTCCATTTATCTTGACTGTGGTAGCCCGACCAAGACCTCTTCTTTGAAATGGTACGCTACCAATGGCAATGTTCATCAACAAACCCACTCAAAAGTGGACTTCTCTGATCCGGCTTGATCTTCTATAGAAGACAAGGCTTATTTGTGCACCTTATCTCTTGATCACCACTATTGAAGATCCCGAATTAGTCATCTTCCGAGTTGTCCAGCCCATGGCTTATGTTTTCTATGACTTCTGACCATGGATCTCCGTGATAAATTCCCGGATGAGGCCCATCGTGGTTTTCGAGGCAACTCCACGTCGCTTTGGTTGTTATCACCAACCAACAAATATTTCCGTGGATCCGCCTGGGCCTCTTGCATTTTTGAACAGGAGTACATGCCCGAAATTAAGCTCCCGAAGACTTACCTCCGTAAGTGTGCCCAAACGCTGGAACAGTAAACAAAACTGGGCGACCCCGAAGGATCTCGAGTTTGCCTGTGACGAGGCGCAAGACTTGGGAGGCTAAGGCAATCAACTCCGTGGGCTCTCCTGGAAAGTAAAGACCATTCCCACGTTGGGTCAACCTCCGCCTATCAATTCCTCACTCGTAATGGACCATTGCGTCGTGGCCTTGGATCAACATCTTGTTCAAGCTTTCAGGACATGGCTCGCAAACCCCACACCCGCATGATTCCCTCCATATGCTTCCCAGAAGCCTCCTCCCGCCCACTGCCCTTCTTCCCGATCGCCTTCCCTTTGGACGAAGGTCATGGATGGCCACGTACTGGCTTCCATCCCGCCCGATCTCCAATTTCCGATCTCGTGGGATCCCCCGATTTGTCGACGCTCCAATTGGGAGGATAATGCCACTTTGACACCACTCTAAAAATTGGATTTACATAGGTAATGAGCGTGGTTGGCAAAAGCCTGCTGATGCCTTGCATGGTCTTGATACCTTCTTGCAGAATGCTGCCACCTCACCAGACCCTTCAGTCCACCGTCAAGCTGGTTTCTGTGCTGCTCTCAAATGCATCCTGGTCAGCTCTTTAAATCGGCAACGTCCAATCTTTCACTGCAATCCGAATGCCAGCGTCAGTGCCTTCGGTCTCCAAACCTGCCTTCTCATGGAGTGCCAGTTTGTTCCTTCGGCCGCCCATGCTGCGCTGGAAGACATGGTGCGCTCTCACTTCCTCATTGAGGCCCATCCTGCCCTAGGGCTCAACACCCCTGACGCTCTTCAAACACGCCAGGACCTTATTGCTCATTACCATAATGGCGCCCGACCTCATTCCCGTGAAGATCACTTTCCGACTGCTGGTTTCCCACCCTCGGAAGCACTTCCTCCCTTCCTTCAGACTGAGTGTCATTTGGTGGGGGGGAGTGTTAGTCCTGTGCCTCCTGGTTCAGGACTATTCATGCATACGACGGACCAGGTCAAGCTCAAGGATCCACAGTCAGCCACGGGTCAGCCATCAAAAGCTCAGCAGAAGAACAAGCAGCAGACCACGCAGTCAAAGCCTGCGTCCGTCAACAAGAGGCGCCGCTCAGACAAGTGACGGCCCGCCACCACCCGCGTCAGCGTCAGCGTGATTCGAGGCATTTCAAGAGGCACCGCCAACATTCCTGCAAATCAGGCCTCCTTCCAGGAGTCGGCACCGAGATCAGTCAGAGTGTCTATATTGGGCAAAGGCCATTGTACTATATATATGAGTAGAGCTAGCACATGAGTTTTTAGATGAGTTTTGAGTCTTGTCTCTCTTCAGTCCTCTCTCGATTGCGAGAGCTCATGTATGTTTATCATTGATATCAAGGAAGCTTATCATTTTCTTCTCATTGTTCTCTTTTGTTCTGTTTTCTTCTTCTTGTTTTTCTCTTGCAAATCCCGCGTGACATAGTCCCCCGGATTCTCCTGTTAGATCTAAGGGTCCTCACAGAGGGCTGTCTTGCAGGAGTTCCCGAACCCAGACCCCAAACAAATTACACATGCCACCAGGCACGTTGTGTCTCTAAGCCTCGCATACGTATGAAATATCATAAACTGGAAAGCTATATGAAGAAGTGTGAGGCAAGAGCCTCCACAACAAATTGGCCCAACGACACTGATAAATTAAGTGACAAGATTGCAGAGTTAGTTCTAGATGTTGCCACTGATTGTTTTGTCTCACGCAGAAAGATGAAGGGGTTGCCATGCAATAGTTGGTTTGATGCGTCTTGTAGAGCAAAAAGAGAGGCATTTAAGCAGGCAAGGGGGGAAGATAGACAGAGATTAAAGAAAGAATATTTTGCACTCACGAAATCAAAAAAGAAAAAGTATGTATATCAGAGACAGCAGGAGCTGATCCGTGACACTATAGCAGATCCCAAAAAATTCTGGGATGAGCTTAAGCCTAAGATGAAGCAGAAGACCCACCTGGAAACCATGGCTTTATTAAGCCAAGTGCGTAAGTTGTATCACATGCCGGAGGCCAATGTCGGTAATATTGACTTACAGGATGTAGGCTGGTGCTTTGATTTGGAAGACTTAGAAGAAGGGTTAAGTCATCTTGCCAACGGGAAAGCGGCTGATTCAATTGGGCTAGTAGCTGAAATGTTCAAATGGGCAGGTAACTCAATACATGTTGCATTGTTGTCATTATTTAACAATGTTTTGCGCAAAGGGTTTCCTCGCACTTGGCAGCTGAACAGAGTTATCCCCTTGCATAAAGCTGGAGATGAGAATGATCCTGGAAATTACCGAATGATTCTGGTTAGTAGTTTATATGCCAAATTATTTGTTGCTATCTTTGAATTGTAAATTGAGCACACTGGGCTGAAAAACATAATGTTAGAGCCATCGGACAGTGGGGCTTTAGACCAAAAAGATCTGATTGATCATTTGGTTACTTTGGCGAGCTATGGTTCATTCGGTTAAGGGTAAGAAAAACCCTTTATGCTCTTTTTTTTTTGTTGATTATGCTAAGGCATTTGACACGGTATCTCATAGTAATTTATGGGAGAGGATGGAGGCCCTAGGGGTACCAATTGAGCTTAGACATGCGGTGAAGATACTTTATGATAAAGTTTTGGTACAGCTATCATCCCCTACATTGAGCAATGCTTGTGAGATGTGGTAGAAAGTAATATTGGAGTGAAGCAAGGGTGCCCATTGTCGCCCACACTATTTGGCCTATTCATAGACCAATTGCGGGCTTGGATGTCCGAATATGGCGGGGAGGGGACCCCATTGTTTAGATGCATGGTTTACATTTGCTCTTATATCTTTGATGATGTTGTTCTTCTTTCCCGTTCGATTGGAAGGCATGCGAAGCATTTAGATCTTATTTGGCACATTTACGTGAACAGAAAAGTATGAGGGTAAATATGTCAAAGACTAAGATGATGGTATTTGGGACAAATAAAGTAGATCATCTTAAATTCCTCTATCATGGAGAACACCGTGGAAATTGTCACCTCATATAAGTATCTAGGGATACATGTGGACAAGGGGCATAGCTGGAACTCTGCTGTTGAGCATAGAGTAAATGGAGGCCTGAAAGCACTATATAGCATGCAGCGTAAAAGTGGAAAAGCAGAAATATGGGACTTTAGCCTGAAGCGTACATTATATCGAGTGCTGGTCCAAACAGTATGGGGGCCGGGATTATCTGTAGAATCCTGGAAAAAGGTTGAGAAAGTGCAGAAGAAGTTCTTGAGAACAGAATTGGGTACTAAAGCTCAAATTCCATATGATATGCTGCTTGTAGAGTGTGGCATGATGCCACTAGAGGCTGAAGCCCTATGCAGAACGCTTACATATCTCTCTAAGTTGCTATTTGATATGCCAGAAGATAGCTTACCAAGGCTAGCATTAGAAGAAACAAGAGACAAGGGATGGTACTCAGATATTAGGGAATGGATGAGGAAGTGGGGGATGGACATTCATGGTATACGTGAGAATAAGGGCAATCTAAGAGAGTGGGTGCATGAGCACCTCATTAGAAGAAGCTGGAGAGTCCCGGAGACAAAAAAACATTTCTATAGACAGTATATAAATCTCACTCTCCAAGAGGCCAAATACCTCAAGGAAGGTGTGTCTTTTGGCGCTTGCATGATGATAAGCAGGATGCGGCTTAGCTCCCATAGGCTTGGGGTTGAAGTAGGACGTTGGAGTAATATTCCCCATGAATTGAGATTTTGAAAAGTATGCAATATGGGAGAAGTAGAAGATGAATTACATGTCATCGTAAGGTGCCCGTCATACTCAGGGATTCGAGATAAGTACAGTATCCATTCAAACTCTTTGCTGGAATTCTTTGATATGCCTGGAGGGAAATACTTGAAGGAAATATTGATACAGAGAGAACAGTTAATGAGTATTAAAGATTGTAATGCTATACATGATGAGAGATGGGAAGAGTCTAATGCATTCTTGTCAGAAGATGCATTAGAGGATATCTTTTATAACGTTGAATATGTACATTGATCGTCTCATAGACCTGGTGGTCTACAGACGTAATAAATACAACATTTCATTTCATTTCATTTCATTTCATTTCATTTCTCTCTCTCTCTCTCTCTCTCTCTCTCTCTCTCTCTCTCTCTCTCTCTCTCTCTCTCTCTCTCTCTCTCTCTCTCTCTCTCTCTCTCTCTCTCTCTCTCTCTCTCTCTCTCTCTCTCTCTCTCTCTCTCTCTCTCTCTCTCTCTCTCTCTCTCTCTCTCTCTCTCTCTCTCTCTCTCCCGATATTCAAAGGGGGATCTAGACAAGATGCAAGTAACTATAGAACAATTCTGGTAAGTAATTTGTTCTCAAAACTTTTTGCATCTATTTTGGAGAAAAAATTGAGCTTATGGGCAGAAGTCAATCAAAAAGGGCGAATGCTTAAAAGCTGGTTTTAGGCCGGGCAGATCCACATTGGACCACTTGTTGATGTTGAAAACGGTCTTTGATAATGTTAAAGGAACAAAAAAACCAGTGTATGTGGCATTCGTTGACTTTAAAAAGGCCTTTGATAAGGTTCCACGTGTGCAATTATGGGAAAGACTAGAAACGCTTAATGTGCCACTTGAGCTTAGAACTGCAGTACAGGTGCTCTATGAGAAGGTGCTTGTAGAATTATCACAACCTTTTTCATTTGATGTTTCAGCCCATGTAGAAAGTGACATTGGAGTGAAACAGGGTTGCCCGATGTCTCCCACCTTATTTGGCTTGTTCATTGATGGTCTAGAGGCTTGGCTACATAATAATTGCCCAGGAGGTACTGAAGTACATGGCTACATTGTACAGTTATTGATGTATGCCGATGATGTTGTTATATTTGCAAGATCAAAAGAACACATGCAAAAACACCTAGATGGATTGGCTGCATTTTGTGATCAAACAGGCATGCAAGTGAACTTAGACAAGACAAGTGTTATGACGGTTGGTGCTCTCAAACAGGAACCTATTTTCAGATATAAAGGGAGTCTTGTGAGTATATGTGATTCTTATAAATACTTGGGCCTTATTTTCAGCAGGAATCATAGATGGAATATGTGTATTTCACAACGAGTTGATGGAGGGCAAAGAGCCTTATATGCGTTGCATAGCATGTGTAGGAGGTCTCATTTATGGTCTTGGAACCTTAAAGTAAAGCTGTATCAGTCACTTGTGCAAAGTGTAATCCTATATGGATCTGAAATTTGGGGGCCAAGCATTCCGCAATGTCTATGGGATGATATAGAACAAGTCTTGAAGAAGTTCTTAAGGCTTGAGTTGGGAGTGAAAGCTCAAACACCTTACCCTATGATGTTGACGGAAAGTGGGCTAATGCCACTTGAGGGAGAAGCTATTTTGAGGTGTATTATGTACCTCAAGAAGGTGTTGGTATTGGATGAATCTCGGCTTGCTCACAAAGCTTTGATATCAAGTAAAGAGAAAGGATTATTACATGATGTAACAAAATGGCTCCAAAAATGGGATATCCAATGGGAAGAAGTGATCTTGGTTGACTCGGATCTAAGACAATGGATCTCTAAGAAGATACTTATGAAGATGTGGAGGCAGCCCAAAACTAAGATGATCTTATACAAGCAAAGCATAAATCCGAATTTGACGCCATCTACACACTTACAGGAAAATATTTCAATACAAAAGAGACATTCTATCTGCAGGATCCGTCTTAGCTCCCACCATTTGGGAGTAGAAGTGGGGAGATGGGGGCATATCATACCACGAGATCAAAGATACTGCAAGGTATGTGACTCAAACCAGGTGGAGGATGAAGATCATACATTGCTTCGATGTAGGGCCTATGAAGCAATTCGAGATAAACACGGTATTCATTATAACGATCTACCCACTCTTTTTACACTTAATAGTGATATGTTGGGAAAATATTTGATTGAACTTCTCCAACATAGGGATACTTGTTTAAATTCTCACACTGCTGTTAATGTTGATAATTCAGATAGTTAGAGTGAGAGTGATGAGCTAGATGAGGATTTGGAAACTCATCTATTATTTTATGAAGATGTTTAAGTGGTTTTGTCTAATAGGCCTTTGAGGCCTCCCATAGACATAATAAACTTTCTTTCTTTCTCTCTCTCTCTCTCTCTCTCTCTCTCTCTCTCTCTCTCTCTCTCTCTCTCTCTCTCTCTCTCTCTCTCTCTCTCTCTCTCTCTCTCTCTCTCTCTCTCTCTCTCTCTCTCTCTCTCTCTCTCTCTCTCTCTCTCTCTCTCTCTCTCTCTCTCTCTCTCTCTCTGTGCTGGATTTGGATTGTAAATCTTCCTGCATGATTCGATCCTTCTCATGTGTCTTATTTTGCCCTCTTAGTGGCACTAAGTTCTGTATGGAGTAATGAAGCGATTTTCTTCAATTTCCTTTGTGCAAACATGGCCTTAAGCACTGAAGTTCTTGACGATTTTGAGTCTTCAAATCAGGTAACAGCAAAGGCCTTGACCTTTGATGTATTTGGACAACAGAAGTTGCCTTCTCAGAAGGGAGTAGAATTGTTCTGTCTGTCTGAATGTTAATAGTTAATTTTTTCCAAAGGAATTCCTTACGGTCACATTTATTATACTGTCTTACATTTATTTAGTTAAGGTTTGGCTTCCTTTCTTCCTTCCTTCAATGGGTTTAGCTTTTGCTAAGGTGTTCTACGTCTCTCTCTCTCCCCCCTCTCTCTCTCTCTCTCTCTCTCTCTCTCTCGCTCTCTAAAAAAAAAATGGGCGCATCAAGAACGACTAAAAATCCGTCTAAACCTAACCTGGCCACTTCTGGAGAGGCCGAAATTGTCTTGGATGCTGTCAGAAAAGGCAAAAACGTTAAGGAAAAGCTGGATGTTACTGTAGATGATCCCGTTACAGTGCAAGAGGCCGTTATCGGGCAGGATTTGGACGATGTCAGAAAAGGTTAAAGTGTTAAGGAAAAGCCGGATTCTGTTACTGTGCAAGAGGCCGTTTTTGGGCAAGCTGTCATGGCTGTGCAAGCAGGGATAGCAGGACGGGATGGGAACGAAACAGCAGGGAGCAGTTCGGTGGATGGGGCCAGCGATGTCAGCGTTGCATCTCCGGCAATCCATGATATGGCTGCCGTACCAGCAACGATTTTGGGCCTTCTTACTCAAAGACCTGCGGGATTCTGTCAAAGAAGCCATGACAGAGATACTCAAAGAGGTAATTCCTAGTATAATTTCTGATTTGAAGAATGCCATTTGTAAAGAAATGAGAAATGAATATGATCAATTCAAAAAGGAGATAAGAGCTGAATTTGAACAGTTTAAGGCAGAAGTTAAACTAGAATTGGAGAAAGAATCAACAGATAGTAGTGATGATGAGGGAGATGGATATGGATGTGATAAACAAGACTCTGTAGCAGAGATGAAGCAACAGCTAGCAGATTTTATGGAAGATCAGGAACGAAAGTCAAGGGCATTGAACCTTCGGCTGGTAGGGCTTCCAGAAGAAGAAAAAGAGGACACAAAGCAAGCCGTGGTGCAATTCTTCCAGCAGAATTTGGAAGTAGTAGATGCAGGCATTGTAGATGCATTTCGTGTGGGCAGAAAGGGATCATGGACAAGGCATGTGGTGGTTAAATTTAACAGTAGAGACAACAAACTTAATATTTTGAAAAAGAGAGCTTCTTTGAAAGGGCAAAATGTATGGATTAACGATGATCTTACCAAAGAGCAGTTTCAAAAACATAAAGAACAGGTACAAATACTCAAGCAGGCAAGGCAACAAGGGAAAAAGACTTTCTGGCGCAATGGTAAGGTGATAGTAACAGATAGCTAGGGATTTGAGACCATCAGGATAGGATCGTGGAATGTAAATACACTAACTGCTACTAAGATTTCCACTATGGATGATGTTTTGCTAGATTTTGATGTCATTTTTTTCTTAGAGACATGTGAGCATGAAGAAAAAGGACTGCCGGACATTGTAGGATTCACTTGTATGTATTCTGTTTGGAATGTTAAAGGATGGAGACTCAGGGGATTTGGAGGCATTGCATGTTATGTTCGGGATGAATTTTTGCAAACAGTGTCAGTTCTTAAACACAAGGCCTCTAAACAATACATCTGGATTGAATTACCTGGTAGAAAAGGGAAGACATATGTTGCAGGCTGCTATTTCCCGCCAAGGGAATCGCCTACCTATGATACAGAAAATCTTGATAGGGACGATCCTTTCTTTCATTTGGAACAGGACATAATAGAGCTAATGCCGCATGGAAATATCCTTTTACTTGGCGATTTTAATGGTCGCATAGCAAATAAGCAAGCAGCTATTAGCAGCTCAAGTGGAGATCCTATCTGGATGGAAATGTTGGATGACCAGGAGCTGGTTGTCAGTGGATGGAACCGTATATCTGCAGATAAATCTCGTTGGCCTAAACCTCAGGGATATCATTTACTAAACATGTGCAGTGGACTCAATTTGGTATTGTATAATGGTGCTGCAAAATATCCGGGCTCAGGTAAATGCACTTGTAAAGATGCAAGTGTAGTGGACTTTATAATAGCTAGTCATGATTTTGCTGATAGTATTGCAAGGATATATGTAGGGGATATACGTACTGAGTCAGACCATGTCCCCTTGCTTGTAGAAATACATGCAATGAGATTGTGCACGCAGAATGATATTCCCATGCAGAATAAGCAAATTCCTATGTCTAGGTTTAAAGCTGAGATGTATGGAAAAGTTTGTGAGGATAAAATTGCGCAAAGTGAATGGCCACTTGATGCACTTGGGATAAGTGAACAGCTGACTTCTTTAGTACTCTCTGCAGCCGAACAGTGCTTTGTTTCCAGAAGAAGATTATTGGGGCTTCCATGTAACGGATGGTTTGACATAGAATGTAAGCAAAAGAGGCATGAATTCAAATCAACTAAGGGAGCAAATAAAAGGATGGTTAAGAAAGAATATATTCAGCTGATAAAATCCAAAAAGAAAGCATTCTTGTGGAAAAAGCGTGAAGATATGGTTACGGAGTTGATTTCAGATCCCAAGAAGTTTTGGTTAAGGCTCAAGCCTAAAAAACCAATGAATGCGATGCTTGATGTGGCTGATTTGTGGAAGCAGGTGCAAGAGCTTTATCATGTGCATGGGCTGGATGAGGCCGTTGGGCATGCAGTTGGGTTTAACACCCTTGTATTTACTGTTGAGGATGTCCTTAAAGGACTTCAAAAGCTTTCTAATGGAAAAGCGGCCGACGCCTTGGGGCTAACAGCAGAAATGTTTAAATGGGCAGGCCCTTCTGTTGCTAATGTGCTTGTCTCGATGTTTAATGCATCATTACATGAGGGATTCCCGCAATCATGGCAGATAAATAGAGTCAAACCGTTGCATAAAGCAGGTGATGAATCAGACCCAAATAATTATAGAATGATAATGATTAGTAGCTTATATTCGAAGCTTTTTGCTACCATGCTTGATGCTAAAATTAGTGGTTGGGCGGAGGAATCTAAGGTTAGAGCTAAGGGCCAAGCGGGTTTCTGTCGCAAAAAATCCACTACGGATCATCTGGTCACCTTCAGAGCATTGATGGACTCTGTCATTGGTAAGAAAAAACCTATGTTTGCTTTATTTGTTGATTTCACAAAGGCATTTGATAAAGTGCAAAGGAGTAATCTCTGGCAGCGCATGGACAAGCTTGGAGTCAAGACGCTATATGATAAGGTATGGGTTCAATTATCGTTTCCCTTTTTTGAAAAATGCCAGAGCTTAGTGGATAGCAATATTGGAGTAAAGCAAGGCTGCCCATTATCTCCGACTTTATTTGGTCTATTTATAGACGAGTTAGAGGAATGGATAGCCAGAAATGGAGGAGAAGGTGCATCCCTGAGTGGATTTGTTATATTACTCCTATTGTATGCAGATGATATTGTGATATTGTCTAGAGATGCTGGGGGAATGCAGAAGCATTTAGATGCCTTGGCGAAATTTTGCGATGCAAAAGGTATGGCAGTGAACATGAATAAAACGAGAATCATTATTTTTGGGGCCAATAAAGTGGATCACCTTGCGTGGTATTATAAAGGTGAAACTATAGAAATTGCAAGTGTGTATAAATATCTTGGGCTGATTGTTGATAAAGGCTTCCACTGGAATCAGGCAGTAGAGCAACGAGTCAGTGGTGGCTTAAAAGCATTGTTTGCATTGCAGAGAAGGTGTACAAATGCTGAAATATGGGATTTCGGTATCAAGAAAATGTTATATAGCTCCCTTGTGCAATCTGTTGTGCTCTATGGATGTGAAGTTTGGGGGCCCAGGCTTTCATTGGAGATGTGGAAAAAGATTGAAAAGGTTCAGAAGAAATTTTTTCATACAGAACTAGGTACAAAAATGCAGACACCTTATGATATGTTATTGGCCGAATGTGGGATGCTCCCCTTGGAGGTAGAAGCGTTGCTTAAAACATTGTTGTACTTATGCAAAGTACAATTTGAGATGGAAGTTGATAGTTTGCCGCGCTTGGCATTAGAGGCAAGTAAAGAGAAAGGGTTGTATGCTGACATAGTGGTTTGGATGCACAAGTGGAGTTTAGATATAAATGCGCTCAGCAGCAACAGACGTAGGCTTAGAGAATGGGTCAGAGAGAATGTTCTACAGAAGTTGTGGAGTGTTCCAGAAGTGAAAAAGGAATTCTATAGAAGGATGATGAACCCAACCCTGCAGGAGGCATCATATTTGAAGGAGGGGGTGTCAATGAAAATGAGGCACACCATTAGCAGAATGCGGCTCAGCTCCCATAGACTTGGGGTGGAGGTAGGAAGATGGGGTAATATACCACGAGAAGCAAGAGTATGCAAATTATGTGATGCTGATGAGATAGAGGATGAACCCCATGTGATTCTCCATTGTCCTGCATATGCTAATATTAGAAGCAAATTTGGGATTTCCTCAAATACATTGTTAGAATTCTTCAATATTGCTGCCTTTCCGATGGGTAGATTTCTTGTGGATGTCCTCAAGCATAGAGATATTTGCTTAAAGAAGCTGCATGATAAAGACCTTATAGATGAGAACGAGGGGGACGAGGCTAATGCACTCCTATCTGAGGATGCATTAGATGATATTTTTTATAACTTTGAATGTGTATAGTGTGAACGTCTTCTAGACCTGATGGTCTCACAGACGTGATTAATAAACATTTCATTTCATTTCATTTCTCTCTCTCTCTCTCTCTCTCTCTCTCTCTCTCTCTCTCTCTCTCTCTCTCTCTCTCTCTCTCTCTCTCTCTCTCTCTCTCTCTCTCTCTCTCTCTCTCTCTCTCTCTCTCTCTCTCTCTCTCTCTCTCTCTCTCTCTCTCTCTCTCTCTCTCTCTCTCTCTCTCTCTCTCTCTGTTATGTTTATTGTTTCGCATGGCACGCATGACCAGCCCTTTTTATTTTAGAGGTTTTTATCTCATGTATATGTTTTAGTGTTTATGTTGTGCAGGGATTCAGTTAACATACTGTCTGGCTTCGTCGATATTCATATATTTTGAAACCTGTTGTAGTAGTCTGATGATTGTCCAAGCCCCTTGCCGAGGGCTTATCACTAGGGTTGTTTTCGAAAACCCAAAAGGGCGGGGTTTTTTAATCCTAGTGATAAGGCTTCAGCAGATACACCATCCAACATCTCATCATACTTTGTTATTTTAACAACTCTATCGAGGATTTTTTTTAGCTGCATAGCTGTAATAATTTATAATTAGTTTTTGGGTAGCCTGCGATATGCTGCCATCCACTTTCAACCAATGTAAAACACCTGCTGAGATGAATGAATGAAAGAGCCTATCTACCGGCAGTTTGGATGCATGATCTGAGTCCTCATGAAAATCATATTATCTAGTGTATTTTTTAGAGTTTGTCGGTCATTTTTTGCTTTGCAAATGTTATATTAGATGAAGCAAATGTTATATCAGATGTATCTATTGCATGCAATGCAATTTGAAGACTTGTCTTCTTGGGCTGTATATTTATCCATGAACATATTCCATGCTATTATGTCGTTTCCTGGTACAATTAGAGGGACCTAATATGCATCAATTAATAGAAGAAATACTGTTATGGCAAAGGCTATTTGATCAAATGATTGTGAATTTTTACAATTCAGGCAATATTCGTAGCAAAATTCAAATATTTCCCTTTATTTCTTGTATCTATTTTGTTTCAGATGAAAGATCATACGAGCATCTGAGAAGGATAAATAAAGCAGACCTTAAATAATAAATCGACTAGTTCATTTATTTATTTCTCCACACAATTAACTAGAACTTTTCTGCTTCTATATTATTGTCTTGGATCCTCCTCCCGAAGTCATCTATAATAGCTGTTGATCTTCCAGTTTGTTCTGAATAAGACTTCTTAATGTTCTAGGTAACTCCATCGTCTAGCTCCTAATGATACATTCTAATGTTCTCAGAAACTCCATGATTTGAAGTAAGTAGCAACCAATTAACGAGGCATTGCTTTCATTTTGGGATGTATAGCGAAGAATTCTCTAGCCAAATGTATTTATTTAAAATATCAACGGAGATTTTCTCCAGTCCATGCTTCAAGTAGTTACTACATATCCTTAGTCTTATGCAAGCGCAAATCTAAAATTGATATCTGGTTGTGCACTCAGGCACATTTCTAGGGTCTGGCAATTTTTGGGTCATCCATCAATATGGGGCTTCATGCATTTCATTCTTAAAAACATCGAAAGCTTGTAAAAATTTTGAACAGGCCAGCAAGGACAGATGCATTTGCTGAAATTGTTGATGTACTTACTAGCATGAGAAGTTTTGAAGAGGGCCCTAATGAGGTCGTGGAAAGCATTGAAAAAGTTGAGCAGTATGAAAGGCCAACATGGAAGCTTATTAATGACTCAGGGATTTGGTAGGTATCTAAAATTTATCCAAGTATTTTTGTGCTCTTGCTTTTCCCTAGTATATTCTAATAGAATGCTCCACATGCTTATGCTGACAGGGCTTTGATTTCAGACTTTTGTTAATGGTTCCATTTTGCTGTAAGTACACTTTTTATAATGGAACTAACTAAATGGGTAGACCTATTCAATGAATCAAAGAATTACAGACTCAAGCATCAATTATCCAATGCTTATTCCTTTTTGACAACACGCTATCCGAATTGGTATGTCTGTCCACTTGATAAGTTTGCCAGAATAAATATGGCGAGGATGCTTCTAAAAATTGCCTTTAAATGGTGTTGTGCATGGCAGTCGTTGGACAACGGAAGTTTGTTTGGCATTTGGATCAAAATGTCTAATTGCAACCAAATCAAAAGTATGCACCATTTAAGGTTGGTCCATTGATGAGTGCCAATTTTTATACATCCCAATTGTGATGTTCTACGTATTTATACGACATAACTATAAATACCATGATAGGTCACCATGGGATTAAACTAAAAGGGTTTAAGTTAGCTATGTTAAAATATCAGCTAATTAAGGTAATTAATAACTAATTGCCTAGCTAATTATTATTAATTAGTATAATGTGACGCTCCCTGCTAAACGTACGGCGCCCGGCCGTACACTCGGCAGGAAATCCCCCATCCGGCTCAGCAACCGCATGGGCCCTTCGTCTACCCCGCACTCTGAGGTGACTCTTAGTGCGGGAAGGGAACACGAAGGTGTCTTGCGCGCCCTTCCCCTATGGGCTCCTATAACAGCGGAAGCGATAACACGTCAGAACTAGCATCAACATATACAAATACTACCTCGAAGGGTAGTGCATCACTCATAAACCAAGGCAAAGATGATAATCACGAACCATAAAACATGAGAGCTCCTACCCCGGCTCAGACTCGTAAGGAGGATGACTGACCGGCTAGGCCTCAAGATAGAGCAGACCGAGTCATGGCAATGGCGAGGGCTGGCATAGAACAATGGCTAGGGTTGACCACTCCATCCGCCCCTCCTGTGCATATTTTGCAGATGGGCTAAGTCAGGCTCTGGCATGACTCTAGCCTTCCGGATACGCAATCCCATGGCATCACCCATCGGGACTACTCCAGGTTGCATCTCCCTGGTCCGATGAGGCAGGAAGGGTTGCATCTCCCCTTCCCAGGGTCTAGAGGTTCCGTGGGCGGCTAGAGAATCGTGGCGACACACGATCCGTACCCGACTTAACCCCCCAAAACGAGAGCCAAGCCAACACTTGCAGCTCTCGAGGAAGCGGCGACACCATTGCCCTGGGAGGTGCCGGACCCATGCTCGCCCACCCGCTAAGTGACCGACCATAAGCCTAGCCCACTATGGGATCCCCCGAAGCCCCCACTCGGCAGGGATCCTCCCTCCGCTTTCCCTCTAGCCCCGTTATATGGTGCTGAGTCATATCATAGCCTCAATAGCCGGGTGGGCTCCTATGCACAGGCCGCAACTAATAGGAACTAAGGGGTCTACTCTAGGAGCATACTACATATGGCTCTAGGTCTCTACCCCCCTTCCCAATACAAGAGGAGCAAACAAGATCAACCAACATCCATACTCATCACATCATGAGAATAATCATAAGAAGAACATCTTAACCTAATCATACAAATCTAACTAATAGTTAGGGTTCCTTGATTAGGGTTCAAGATGTTGAATATGGGTTCTAGGATGGCTCTACTCTAGATACAAAATACTAGCATATCTGGAATGCTAATTTCCAGATGAACTATCACAACTACTATCCTACATACCGCTCCTCTGAAGCTCTCCCTCCGGATCCATGTGCCTCCATGGTCTCAGACTCACGAGATGCCGCTCCTACTCCAAGAGCGAGTCTACCTGCTGGGGGGCTCTTTGCACAGTCCTATGCCCACAACAAACGATGTTCGAAACGGGGTTTCGAACGAGTAGGTGAGTCTCTGGGTGCTAGGGCTGGAAAGAGGTCTAGGGTTAGGGTTTATGCCTATATGAGTTAGGTCCACCTAGGATGCCACGTGGCACCAATCGGGTGAGTCCTGTGTGGCGGTGCCCCAATAGGTTAAGGCCACGTGGATAATGGCTTAACCTATGGTTGGCTAAGTTATGAGAATATCTTAGCCATGCCCCCTAGTGCCACAATCTATGGTATACAAGGCTATGAAGATAGACTTGTATGGTGACGGATCCAGGAATATACGTATTTATGGCGTATATTCCCCTGGACCGTCACATTCTCCCCCCCTTAGGACAATGTTGTCCTCAGCATTGCGCTAAGGTGACGAACCTACCTTATGCCTGCACAAGCAACAACATGTCATAACCTTTAGTTTATTATAGTAATCAACTTTTATTAGTTCAAGTCAAAATTTTAGGCTATATTTGTACTTATACAAAATTATATAGCCTTAACACGGTTATTTCTTACGATAATTCAAAACATTATTGTAAGAGTTATTAGGGTTCATAATCTAAATTATGGCTCCCCCTATCTTCTCGTAATGCGCTCCTCGTTGAAGTCCACCTTCTACTTGCCTGCAAAAGGAGCACATTACGTTAGTTTAGTTAATAATTTGTGGTTTTAGGGGACCACCCCCCTTACCTCCTTGAGCCGAACTACTGACTCAAGGTTGTCCTATTGCCCAAGATCATGGCCCTTTCGGATTTGAGCTTAAGGATCATTTAAGATGCTCCCCTCATCGCCCATGATCGAGTGCTATCTTGTACTCGGTTACCCGGTGCCGAGTACCCCTAGTGCATCATGCCCCACGGGTTTGAAGCTAGGGAACGTCTCACGATCCCATCATCGCGCATGATCACTTTAACCTTCACCATGACCCTCCTACGGCCAGGTGTGCGTACCCCGCATCGTGGCATAGAGATCATCCGATCGATGCCCCATCATCGCCCACCATGCCTCATTCCTCACTCACATGACCCTAATGGTCATGCGCACCTCTTGGTGCGTGTGGCCTAGAGAATGCCCTAAAGGCGTATCCCATCATCGCCCACACGATCCAAGGTTCTGGCACATGCACCCTAGTAACTAGAATGCATGCGCCCAGGCTTAAGGCTAACTAACAACATACTAGCTAACCCACGGCAAGTCGGGGTCGACCAAGTGGGAGGCGACTTCGCCCATCAAACCGCTTCATAAACTACGGATATTGCTTCTCCAAATCTTGCTTCAATACCCATGTCGCATCTTCCACGGGTAAGTGCTTCCACTTAACCAAATATTGAGGGCTGAGACCTCCTAGTCTTCTTGAATGACTTATCAAGAAGCAATTCAGGCACTATTTCTACTTGCTCCTCTCCGTCATTTCCAACAAGGTTGGAGTATCCAAAACCTCCTCGGGGTTAGGATTGTGCCTTTTAATAAACTTACGTGGAAGACCTTGTGAACCTTGAGATGGGCTGGAAGATCCAACTTGTAGGCTTGAGAGCCCACTCTCCAAAATCTTGAGCGGACCAGCCCACCTAGGGGCAAGCTTCTTGCGACTCCCAATCCGCAGACTTGGCTTGCTTCACCTTTATCTTCAACCAGGCGCTATCGCCTACCTTGAATTCTCTTACGGTCACGTGCTTGTCGGCTACACTCTTCTGCCGACTTCTTCGCCAATAAATAACCCCTTACTTCTTCCACTAGGCTGCTTTGCATATCCCCTAACATCTGTTTGGGATACTTCTACCTTGGACACGGGATTGTGCGGTATCGGGGGGTTAAGCAGCGGTACCCCGTAATTTACCATGAAAGGAGACATCCGAGATGACTCTGCTTTGGCTTTATTGTGGCGAATTCCACCAAGTGGATGTACTCATCCCACTTGGATTTGCTTATTCCACACATAGCTTGAAGCATGTCTTCAATGATCCGATTCGTCCTTTCCGTCGGCCATCTGTTTGGGGATGATATGCCGTGCTCATGGAGAGCTTACCGTCGAATGGTCTTTGAAGAGGTCCCGCGGGAAGGCACTCATAAACTTGGAATCCCTATCGGATATTATCTCGAGGCATGCCATGGAGTCCGAAAATCTCCCTTACAAATAACTTGGCAAGATTATCTAATGCGGTGTCCCGGTAGTCTTGCAAGGCACAAAATGTGCCATCTTAGATAACTTATCTCGACAACCATCAATGCATCCTTGCCTCGAAGAGTTCTAGGGAGACCTGTGATGAAATCCATGCTTATGACCTCCCACTTTGCATTCGGCACCCCAATGGCTCAAGAGCACTGGAATCGAAGTTGCTCCGCTTTGAGTCACGACATAGCGGCAATCGAATATATGCAGCTATCGCCTCTTCATTCTGGCGAAGTAGCTACTTGAATCTTGAAATAGGTCTTCATGAAGCCGGCATGCCTGCTATTGGGCTGTTATGTGTGTCATGAAGAATTAGCTTCCTTACCCACGATGATTAGGGCACACATAACTTATGCTTGTGATACAACAAGGTTGCCTTCCTTCTTATAATGCTTGAAGGCTTCCCGCTTCTTATACGTTACGGCTTCCTTGGAAAGACTTTCCCATACCTCCTTGAAGTCCACATCTGTTGGCAAGGACTCCTCAATCTTCTTGCCAAACTCACTTTCGAAAGAGTGGAAATCGCATTACAATCGTCCTTGTCGAAATGGTCTCTGGAGAGGGCATACGCTACAACATTAAGCTTACCGGGCTTATATATAATATCAAAATCATACTCCTCAAGGAACTCCATCCACCTCCTTTGCCTTAAGTTGAGGAGTGGGCTGGGTGAAAAAGATCTTGAAGGCTCGGTGATCGGTATCCAAGCTGAAACTTCCTTCCGCCAGATAATGCCTCCATATCCTCAATGCCACGACAATGGCTAGCAGCTCCACGATCATGGGTTGGGTAAGCGTTGCTCGGCGTCGTTCATCTTCTTCGAGTCGTGGCGACTACCCTTCCTTCTTGCATCAAGGCTGCCTGTTGCTATCTTGCTTGCATCTGTTGCTACCAACTTATCTTTACTCGGATCGGGAGAACAAGCAGTGTCTTTGTTGTTAAAGGCCTCTTTAAGCTTCTCAAAAGAAGCTTGGACTTTCTCTAACCAATGGCTAGCCCAATCCTTAATCTTCTTGGCCTTAGTGAGGTCAAAGCCGGAGGGGCGCCCACTTAGCAAAGTCCTTCACGAACTTTACGTAATATCCGCCAACCCGAAAGCTTCTTACTTCGCCACATTCCTTGGAGCTGGCCAATCAACTATTGCCTCAATCTTAGATGGATCTGTGGAGATTCCCTCGGACGTTACTACATGCCCCAAATATTCCACTTTCTACTGTTGCAAAGTGGCACTTAGAGAGCTTCCCATACAACCCGATGGCGTCTCAACTTCTCCAACACTTTCCCGAGATCGACAATGCTCCTCAAGGGACTTGTTTGTAGATTAGGATGTCGTCGAAGAAGACAATAACAAACTCATCCAAGAAGTCTCACGAAGATGTCGTTCATGAGGCATAAGCGTTCTTTGGAGCATTCGATAGTCAAAGGGCATTATGTAAACTCAAAATGACCATACAGCGTTAAAGCGGTCTTATGGATATCCTCTTCGTTTATTCTTATCGATGGTATCGACCTCAAATCAATTTTAGAGAATACCTTTGCTCCTTGTAACTGGTCCATTAGATCATCGCCCTTGGCAATGCATACTTGTTCTTTATAAATGCGCTTATTAAGGTGGCGATAGTCTATGCACATTCTTAAGCTCCCATCTTTCTTCTTCACAAAGAGTATAGGTGCTCAGAAAGGAGACACACTTGCTCTTATAAATCCAAGCTCGAGCAATTCACGAAGCGCTTCTTCTTGAGCTCAATCAATTGCGGGGTGCTCATTCTATATGGCGCCTTCTTGGTAGGCTTCACATCCGGAGCCAATGTGATCTCACATTCCACACCCCTATAAGGTGGCGGTGCGCCGGATTTCATCTGGAAATACATCCTTGAACTCTGAAATAAGCCTTGCTATGCCGGGCGGGCAACCGATTTCCCTTTGGGTCACTTCCATCCCGCTTGCACGGCTCAAGCTGATTCCATCCTCAAGATGTAATCCACCTTATTCCTTTCTATACTCTTCCTTAGTTGCTTCAAAGAAATGCCTTTGCATAGGAGAATCTAGCTTCTTACCTTTCACTATCAACTTGTTGCCGTCCGGTGCCGTCATGGTGACTTCATTCGGTCTTAATCAATCATGGCTTTGGCTGGCTTCAAAATTCCATCCCCACTATCGGATCATATCTTCCGATGTCCATGACTTACGCTCCCCATCGGCCACTTAGCCCCACTAAGGTCTATATCAAAGGTGATCCTCCTCCCCTTAGTGTCGAATGGCGCCATTTGCCATAGCCTCTTGGCCTTGGCTTAGACTTCAATACCTTGTTCTTCATTAGAGCGACCAATCTAGGAGATGCAAAATTATGAGAGCTACTGTATCTATGAGGACTACATAAGGATTACTATCTATGATCCGTCCATGGCGATGCGATTGGTGATTCTCTATATCACTGTCTCAATGTTTGCACATATGTGGCACTCACCATCTATGAAGTCCCGGCCCTCCTGGCTGGTCGTCGTCCGCAAATAAAACTACGTTGGGGAGTCCCAATCCAAGAGTTTACGCCAAAAATTTTGCATGACGAATGGACAATCGTGTGTTGATTGCCACGGGCTGGAAGCACACGAAACATAGCTTTTTCTCAATGCATTCTGTCTCTTTTCCTTGGGCAGACTGTCTAGGGAGGCGGCTTAAAAGCTATTTGCCCCACGATGCATTCAGCGTGGCTTACGGTCCCCAAAAGCTTTGCTCGACCCTTACCTTGCTGCTGACTCCACGATGGTGTAGCTGGCTGATTATTTACCCCGATATTGTCCACGATCGCCTGAACTCTTACCCCGAAGGTTGATTGCTTCTCTGCTTTGGAGTTGCTGGTGCCTCTTCTAAACTTATAGCTTTATCTTCGGCTGCATGGCCTGACCTTGGGTTGATTGCTCTAACAAGCCTCTTGATATTCTTTGTTCAACCCCTCAATGTAAGTATCCACGGCTTGCCTCTCTCGAGACTCCAGGGAACATGCGACTGAGCCTCATAAATTCTTTGGTATACTTAGCCAGCGATAAGCTACCCCGATTCAACTGTAAAGCTCTTTGAATCACGTCTACTAGTATGAGACCTTGGCACATAGTGCTTTACGGAAAGCCTTCTTTGAAGGTTTTAAACTGCAATTGTTCCTCTTGACTTGTTAGACTTAGCATATCCCTTCCACCGGATCCTTGCGGGTCCAATAAGGTTAGTTTGTAGCAACTTTCCCTATGTCCTTGTCTTTCATACCGTAGGAGTTGCCAAATTCTTCCATTTCATCAAGCCATGCTTCAGCCTCCATGCATGACTGTCTTTCCCTGGCTGGCCCGACTTTCTTGTCTTCCATACATTGCTCATAGCACTATCCACCTTTTTTACGATAGTCATCGTCTTTCTTGCTCTTTTCCTTGCTTTAGGTGTGCCCCGGTTGTGAGCCGAGCTGTCCTCACTTTGGAAGAGCTATCGATGATTTGGAGCTAGATGATGATGGACTCCTGGTTCTCCTCTTCCTTCTCCTATCCACGGCGTTCCCCGGTTTGCCCTCCCCTTCCTGGCCGAGGGACTTCGTCACCACCCAGGGGAAAACAAGGTGGAGGTGGAGGACCATCTTCTGTGCATTCATGAGAGGTGTCGCCCGGTTGATGAGGTGTTGCATCACGGTTCCTCATCTGCACCAACCTTGCGTTGGATTGCCTCACGGTGACATATCCCGCTCAAAGTCTTCCTGTTCTCTGCCAAACAAGTTCCTTGGTACCCAATTGCGTGGTCGGTGCTGATCTTGAGATCCTGCACTTGAGTTCCTTGCTGCAAGGATTGATCATCAATACATTTTATTTGGGTTAGATGTTGATCAATTTTACTTGCAATTGAATTATCTTTAGTTATAAGAAATCATACAAAGCCTTACATTGACAAAACAGTTAATAGTCATTAATACATAAGGATTACATGATAAGGTAAATATATCTTAGCATAATGGGTACACGAAACATTTAGCACAAAACTTAAGAAAATTTCACAATTATTGATGGCCTCGAAAGCTTTGAAGAAGTTTTCTTGACATCCACGAATCGGAGGCCTTTGGGAGTTTGCGCAAGATGTTCCTCGTCGATCTTCCTTCAAGTGCTCGGGCCATCTCGGTTCAGGGAGTTCGTGTCTTTATTCTTTGCTACCACTGAAAGTGTTGCATCCCTAAGGTGCCCTCTCGCAAAATCGAGGCAATGGAGCGCGACTGCCCTGTTGAAAAGAATGATGTGATCGGCATGGGCGTATATCTTCGAGTCTTTGCCCGGCCGAAAGTGCTATGAGAAGTGCCGCGGTTCTTCCCCCTTGGGCTGAACTCCTTGTGGAAGACTATCATTTGCCCTTGGCCGAGGGCTGGAAGATAGTAGCGAAGCGCAGTGCCCTTCCCTAACGCCTCGCGATCCGGTGCCCTTCCTCATTTTTACGCTTCACCGTAGGCATCCGCGCCATCGGTCTTCATGATCCCTCTACATCTTTGGTTGCATTGTCCAAGTTGATCTTCTTTGGACCCTTCCCTCATGCTCCTGGCTCGAACCGAGTGCGCTTGAGCTTGGGCCCTTCCCGGTTTGTAGAGTGTGCTCAGTATCTGGCTGGAACTCCTCCTGCGAGATGATAGGTTTTCTCTTTGTCGATAGATCTCCCTTATCTGGCTGATAGGTCGCTATATCCGACATTGTCTCCCCAGCATAAGAGTGTCTCTCCGCCAGCTCCCTTGGGATCTCCTGGTATGAGTAGTCGATGAGGTCTGCGCTCTTCCCGTGTGCTATCATGCCCAAGAGCTCGTCGATTCGAAGACCCCTGTTCTGACGATGGGACAAGTTGAGGATGTCATTTGCAAAATGTACTCCTCCCGTCGATGACTATCGGTGCGATTTTGTGATCCGATTTGGTGGGTCGGTAGCTGTTCTCACGTCGTCGTCATGCCTCGACGCATACCTCCGCATTCTTGTTGCCTCCCTGCTCTCCCATTCTGGGTTCTGCTCCCCTAGCTGCTCGTAGTCTTCATGGATCTGTAGAGATGGTGCTCCTGACGTCGTGCCATAATATTCGTAGGCGGAGGATTCTATATTCAGGATTTGATCCTGGGCTCTACGGGTATCAAGTGGCGCTAAGTCTAAGGGCTGAACAGAGGGTTCCCCTACTTTGTTGATTGACTTATAGTGCATGAAGAGGGCAAGGGCTGTCTGAGCTGAAAGGTACCTATGCCTATTATGTCTGCAGGTCATGTAATCGGGCATGGTCCTAGTCCTATCCCATAGCTGCTTCTTGCCTTTGGATCCTGCCAACTCTCGACCTAAGGCTTGGGTAAGTGTCTCAAGAGAAACCCAATTCCCTCCCCTAGGAGGCAGTCTAACTTCCCAAGGCAGGACCTGCTGGTCATATTGGCACATAATGTCCGTGTAGTAGGGTGTTCTAGTCAAAGTTGCGTGAAGATCAAACAAGTGATCAAACACAGAGAAGGCTAGCATTGTACCATCTCTCAAAGTTGCTGGGCGCCATTGAGCAGGAAAGGGTGTAGAAAATGGCTTGCAAAGATCAGTGGAGGATCAGAAAATCGCCCTAAGAAATTTTGGGGCGATTACGTAGAATGAAAAATGGCAAATGAGACCTATTTTTATAGACTATGGGTGACCTCGGGGTTCGTGCAAAAAGGTACCTACCTAAGACGACCTTGGTTCTATGGCTCTGGGTGTCCAAATGAACTACCATGAAGTGCAAACTGAAGCAAAACAAAGCAAGAAACACTACATGGCAATTTGTTGGATCAAATTTGGCTAATTTGGGCCAAAGATAGGCTGACCCAGGTGAATCCACGCGGATGGCCTCCGCGTCGCGGACGCAGACGCGTTTGGCGCGGTCTCACTTGGTTGGCCTGTTTTGGGCCAATTTTTGGTCAATTTAGGGAATTTGAAGATGCTAACATGGCTAAATGGGCCGATTCTAACCTAACTAGCAACTTATTTTGAGCAAAACTGACACCAAAAAGCATGTTTTTGGGGGTAGGCGGGTGAATCATGTAGCAGCGCCAGCGTCGGGGACCTTGAGAGGCCATTGGCGGTCTCACCCGACTGGCCCAATTTTTTGCATTTTTGATGATTTTTTTTGCCAAAGTTTTGTTGTAGTCATGATTTCTAGGGTGTTTCTAGACATGCTATGAAGAATTCTACCACAATTGGGTTCTATTTCCTACATTTCAAGCATAGAACATTTTTCTAATTTACAGAGGGAAAATAACTTTTATATTAATGAGAAACATAGTTACATGAAAATTTTAATTCTTCTACAAAATTTACAAAATTTGAGGCCTAGGGCCTCTCCTGTGATTCTCCGTGCTAAGTGGATGTCCTTCCGGCATGAGGGTTACCCGCTTAGCATGGATAGCGCGAAGGTTTCCCTCCTCGAAGAGCTGCACCAGCTACGCCCGGCGACCTCTTGCGGGGCCGGGTCATTAGAGGGGTAACCCTATAATCGGTCGGGGGCTGGCGCAACACCTCTCTAAGGAGGCGCTTTCGAAGGCGCCTTCCTTATCGGGAGATTCGTGCACATCACGAAAGTGCGAATCTCCCTAAACACCCGGTATGTGCTATTAGGCCCGTGGTGAACCCTCTTGGGTTTTTCGGTCTCGGTGGGGGTGGCTTGGGCTGGTTCTTCTTCGGCCTGCCGCCCACCACGACGCATTGCACCTCTGGCGGCAATACCACTCATTGTACCTCGTCCAACGACGAAGGTACTCCTTGTATGCCACCATCTTCGCTTAAACTCGCGGTCTGGCTGGAGGCCTTGAATGCCCGCTCCCTACCTTCTGCAGCTTCTTCAACACCTTAGGTGGTTAGGCCACTTGGGGTAGGGGTGGCCTAGCGTCGGGGTCCTGCTGCCCCTCCTCCTCCTCGTCATCCCCGCCCTCCTGCTCCTCTTCCTCTCGCTGAGGCTCGTCAATAACGATGGTCCGGCGAGGCCCATCGTTCCTCTTCTTCGTCCGTCGCTCTTGCTCCCTTAGCTCCCTCTCTCTCTCCCTTTTCTTCCCTGGCCCCTCTCCTCCCGGCCACTCTGCTACTTTTTCCTTTCCCTTCTTTTTGGGGCCTTTGAGGGGCCCGCTTCCTCCACCTCGGCTTTGCACCTGCTCCTCCACCTCTTGTTCCACCTCGGTGTCTGTGGCCCCAAAGTGGCGGCGACTTCATGGGTCCTCGAGTACCTGTAGGCCGGGAGGCTGGCTGCTTTGGGACTCTCCTCGGCATCATGGAAGGAGGAGGCTTTGCTGCTTCTGGCTGCTTTGGTGGGGAAGCTCCTCTTCCCCTTTCTTGGGTGGGAGGTGCTCGGGATCTTCTTCACATGTAAGCCCTTTGCTGCGCCATGGAGAGGGTAGGTCTTGGTCAGACTTCTGTAGGTTTGTTTGGTGCGAGCCATATCTTATGGATCAGAAAATGGGTGTGAAAGGTGAGCAAGAGAGAGTTGGAGGTGAAGGGTTGAGAGAGAAAATGAGGTGTCGAGATATTTAAAAGGAGGGTCCACAGGAATATTCTCCTACCATAATTACCCCTATTTATTAGCCCCCCTTATTAATTACAAGATATTTAATAATTATTTAACTATTGATGTATATATTAACCTATATTAATTGATATTATCTTAAATTTTTCGAATTTTCCTAATGGTTCGAAGTGCAATTTATGAATTTGCGCCATTTTTCACCTGGGTCTCCGATTGGCATGATTCTTCGACCCATTTTAGGTGAAATTTGATGCAGATGCATAATTTTCACTCCAAATTTACTAGAAGGTTCGTTTGACTCACTCGAATCTTCGTCTAACACTTAACCTAAGTCCTGACCCACTACCTAGGAGAAAAATTTTTCTTAGTTTTGTGTTCAATGGTGGAAATGTTTATTTCACACCCTATAGGCCTGTTAGACTACTTCATGGTTATGGTGGAGTGCTAGTTCTTGGTCAACCAAGAACATCGCTCTGATACCATTGTGGCGCTCCCGCTAAGCGTCTGGCCGCCGTACACACTTTCGGGAAATCCCCCATCCGGCTCAGCAACCGCATGGGCCCTTCGTCTACCCCGCACTCTGAGGTGACTCTTAGTGCGGGAAGGGAACTGAAGGTGTCTTTGCGGCGCCCTTCCCTATGGGCTCCTATAACGGCCGAGGCGGTAACACGTCGAACTAGCATCAACATATACAAATACTACCTCGAAGGGTAGTGCATCACTCATAAACCAAGGCAAAGATGATAATCACGAACCATAAAACATGAGAGCTCCTACCCCGGCTCGGACTTCGTGGGAGGATGGTGGCCAGGCTAGGCCTCAAGATAGAGTAGACCGAGTCATGGCAATGGCGGGGGCTGGCATAGAACAATGGCTAGGGTTGACCACTCCATCCGCCCCTCCACGTGCATACTTTTTGAGGATGGGCTAAGTCAAGCTCGGCATGACTCTAGCCTTGGGATCACGCAATCCCATGGCATCACCCATCGGGACTACTCCAGGTTGCATCTCCCTGGTCCGATGAGGCAGGAAGGGTTGCATCTCCCTTCCCGGGGGTCTAGAGGTTCCGTGGGCGGCTAGAGAATCGTGGGCGACACCGCGATCCGTGCCGACTTAACCCCCAAAGCGAGAGCCAAGCCAACACTTGCAGCTCTCGAGAGGCGGCGACACCATTGCCCGGGAGGTGTGGGACCCATGCTAAACCCACCGAAGTGACCGACCATAAGCCTAGCCCACTATGGGATCCCCGAAGCCCCCACTCGGCGGGGATCCTCCCTCGCTTTCCCTCTAGCCCCGTTATATGGTGCTGAGTCATATCATAGCCTCAATAGCGGGTGGGCTCCTATGCACAAAGCCGCAACTAATAGGAACTAAGGGGTCTACTCTAGGAGCATACTACATATGGCTCTAGGTCTCTACCCCCCTTCCCAATACAAGAGGAGCAAACAAGATCAACCAACATCCATACTCATCACATCATGAGAATAATCATAAGAAGAACATCTTAACCTAATCATACAAATCTAACTAATAGTTAGGGTTCCTTGATTAGGGTTCAAGATGTTGAATATGGGTTCTAGGATGGCTCTACTCTAGATACAAAATACTAGCATATCTGGAATGCTAATTTCCAGATGAACTATCACAACTACTATCCTACATACCTGCTCCTGAAGCTCTCCCTCCAGATCCATGTGCCTCCATGGTCTCCGACTCACGCGATGCCGCTCCTACTCCAAGAACGAGTCTACCCTGCTGGGGCTGCTGCACCAGTCTATGCCACAACAAACGATGTTCGAAACGGGGTTTCGAACGAGTAGGTGAGTCTCTGGGTGCTAGGGCTGGAAAGAGGTCTAGGGTTAGGGTTTATGCCTATATGAGTTAGGTCCACCTAGGATGCCACGTGGCACCAATCGGGTGAGTCCTGTGTGGCGGTGCCCCAATAGGTTAAGGCCACGTGGATAATGGCTTAACCTATGGTTGGCTAAGTTATGAGAATATCTTAGCCATGCCCCCTAGTGCCACAATCTATGGTATACAAGGCTATGAAGATAGACTTGTATGGTGACGGATCCAGGAATATACGTATTTATGGCGTATATTCCCCTGGACCGTCACATATAATTAGGCCAATAAGGTGAGGCCACCTGGACCACCTCGATTGGGGTGACTACTTGCCCATCTAAGAGGCAACTAAGTGGGCCTCCAACCCTAATTCTACCCAAAATTGATTTGGGAGACTTTGGTGAAGGAGGAGCTACTTGAGCATATCTACTCAGACCAGCTACATGGAAACCTTAAGAGATAATGGCTCTAGTCAAGGCACAGGTTAGTACTTAGATAGGTTGAGCTTCTAGCTAACCCTTGTATGTGTAGTTGTATGATTGATCTCTATTTCATGCTCTAATTGAGGTTATGGATGGATGTGTGATGATGGTTGTTCTTTTTCTGTTCCTCCTATGTCGTGGGAATTAAGGGGGGTAGAGACCTAAACACCATATAGCAGTAGAGATGCTCCTAGTTAGAACCACTTAAATCCCGTTGAAGGCACATGTGCACAAGAGCCCTCCTGGCTGGGGATGGTATGCTGTGGTTGAGCACCAGACTACGGACATGGTAGTAACGTGGAGGTGGAATCTTGCTTAGCGTGGCTACGAGGCTCCTATAGTGTGCTAGGCTTACTGTGTGTGGGCCGGATATGGGTCTGACACCCCTTGGGTCGCAGGATACGTACCTATAGGGATGTCTTGGACCCGATAGACCGTGGCTAGGGTCGGCCTATGGTTTTTTTTTTTTTTTGTTGGGGGTAAGTCTGATGCGGATGTGTGGATGCCAGTGGTGCCATGATCCTCTAACCAACCATGGAACCATCGTGCTCTGGAAGGGGGTTCACCCCTTTCCTGCCTCATCGGATCCGGAAGATGCAACCCCAGCTCATAGGGTGATTCCACGGGATTACGTCTCTGTAAGGCTATAGCCATGCCATAGCATGTTCCAGCCTATCTGCAAAGTGTGTACAGGAGGGACGAATGGAGTGGATTACCCTAGCCATTGTTCTATGCTAGCCAAAATGTTATGATTCCCCTCTTATTATCTAGAGGCCTGACTGTCAGTTGATCCCCTTGAGTCTGAGCACGGGTTAGAACCTTCATTTTCGATGCATTTGTTATGTATAGTGATACTAGGTGAGGTCATCTTATTGATGGATAGGCCATTCTTCGTGGTGGCATATTATTATAATTATGTTTTGCATGTACAAAATCAACATCATATAGTATATTATTTCAAATCTTATAGTATTTTACGAATCTTGCTATACAGTATAGCAAATTCTGAACATCTATACCCCACAAATGAGGAACTTTGTGTACGGTGTAGATTAAGGAATAAGGGGTGAATATGCCTATCCAACAGCTCTCGCTGCCCGGAGTCACCCCCCGTGTGAATATGCACCCAAACCAAAGGGGGTTTGAAGGGGGATTTAATATAAAGGCGTGTAATGTAATGGTTTTTGTTATAGGTTAAAAAAAAAATTTGCCCCTTCGGGGCTAAAAACAAGCAACGTGACTTCACACTTGGAATAAAAAAAACAAATTGAGCAAAATGATGCAAATATGGGGTTTTTATTGGTGACAACATCCTCTTCGCTAATGTTTGAGCTCAATTACCAAATAGCTCAAATGGAGTTTTAAATCCAAGTTGCAACTTGCAAACCTTTTACAGCAACCCCTTTACCAGACCTGTTCTAAATATGATACACAAAATGCCACCAATAGACATGTCCTTAATGGGATCTCCTTGACTTCATTTTGTACATCCACTTTGATGCCTGCAACAAGTATAAACCCTGTCACACATGAAAGTCAACAAGAATTGGCACTTGAAAAACAACTTGCCCCAATTGTTTTAGTAAAGGAGTGAGAACTATTGTCTGATATATACTGCACTATAGCAGACCTAGCTTCTGGGCTTACAGCCCTTAACAAATGCTCAGGAGAATGCTCAGGAGAACTGTGAGGATCTGAGTCGCGCCGTGGCTTGCACAGGAGATAGTTTCTGACATATACTTCATATACATAAGCTGCGCCTCGAAATTGAGGCAATACAAGCCAGCAAGTAAACATTAGCTTCGCCACAGAATAGAATGGCATAGTCAAGAACATGGCAGAGGAAATAACGGATGTCTGAAAACAAGTGAGCATAAGCCATGCCTCCATATTCCTTTCTGTGCCATCCCCAGGGCAAGGCGAGCACTCTGGATCTGGATCCGGCTTTTCCCTTGCTAAGTTTGAAGCATCTGGACTGCTTTTACATATTCACTGAATGAGGATAGACAATATACAATAGCCGAGGTATCACCAAGAGGGAAATAAAACCTGGAACAAAGGCAGCAACAGCCCAATCTGTCCAAGATATTGTCTGGTGTATAGCCCAATCTGTCCAAGATATTGTCTGGCGTATTGCTACTACAGCAAGGTTAACGCTCAATGGATTGGCAGCCATTGCAGTCAAGAACATGGCAGACGAACATCTGTACTTGAACATGCTATACTTGAACATGCCATGATTATTTCTTTTTCCTGCTGCTGAATGTACAGAAAAAAGGATGGAGCACAGAAAAACATTCAGTTGTTTCTTCAGCCATACCCTGCTATCGGATCTATAGAGGAATCAATCACCATCTATTTTTTGCCACCTCCTCTGTTCATTGCCCGTTTGCTACAGAAAGAATGTCTGAAGATGTTGCAGATAATGCTTCTTGAATATTTCGAAAGAGCCAGCAAGAAGCCAGCCCTCCATTGCTATAAAATATATGCCAATCTTGTGCCCCGCCATGTTGTTTTACTGTTACAGATTGGAACTGGCCCTGCCCCCTGCTCTGTAAAAAACAAAAAAGGAAGGATGCCATTCTTCTGCATGCTTCATTCCGTCCTCATCCATCTGCAAAAAAAGCTCAAAAAAGCTCTGCTTCTGCCGTCTGCTTGCCATCTGTACTGCCGAATCAGCATAAGAAGGAAAAAGGAGGGAGATCCTGTCTTCTAGTTTATCTAGTATTTTTAAAAGCTCTGTACAAGTTTCAGCTTGTGGGGAGCACTTGACGACGGAATGAAAGTGGTCCACAATACTGGCAAAAGCAGACTCATCGAACCCCTCTTGGTGTGGCTTGCCCTCGTTAGTTGATGTTAGAGTGCCCATGTCAGAGATTCTATGGTGGAATTGCTCGACTTGAAAGCTGATTGACGAAATTTCTGAACTGATTCTTTCCGTGAACCCCTCATTCCTTATGCAACCCGCTTGTTCTGCCATCTGTTCCTTTGATCTTAAACAAATACACGGAGCATTAGCTGCCTCTTGCTACGATATGCTGCAGAACCATAATCGCTGGAGCAAGAGAGCATAAAATTTGGGATTATTTCCCGCAGTTTTTCCCTTTTGCAGGCTTCCAAGAAATCTGAGGCATCGCAATCAACCTCGGCTCCAGAAGGCCTAGCCCTAAATGCACCAATTTTCAGAAAGAAGCCACAAAATGCCCTAAAATGCTATCAACGAGGCTTGCATGTTCAGCCCCTAAAATAAAAACAGGGCTTTTGTTGTGAGCCCTTGGATGTTGGACCATTGAAAAAAAAAAAACTAAATCGACGACTAAGAAATGGTGCACTCTAGATGTACGCATTAGTACATCCATTCGAATACGCCATGAAATCTTAGGAAAACCTTTGTGAAAAGCGTACAAAAACACAAAGAAAACCCCCTGTTATTATGCTACATATTTATGTATATTGTTGCGAGGTGCTAACATGTATGTACGCTTCTGCTATATAGGATCCCCCATAGAAGGCGTGGGATAAATGACACCTCCGTGCCCTTCATTCGAACACTTGCCCATCACAAGTGGTCCGAGTCAGATAGAGGGCCTTTTGTGGTGAATGAGTTGCCATGGGAGGGAAATTTCTCGTATTTATATGATGGGAGCATCGTATAAGATCTGGGAGCATCACAATGGTATCAAAGCCATGACCTTGGTAGATCAGATCATAGTCCTGACCATGTTCTAACTTGTTAGATCTATTAGTTGGTAGGGGATCTCTAACGTAGAAAATTATACCTAAATCCATAGGTAGTATGCTAAGTAAATTAGAAGGTGATGTAGGGTGTAAAAGTCAGACCCTGTTGAGTTTTTGGCAGAACGAGGTCCCTTGTTCTCGGAGGCCATAACTTTTCATAAGAAGCTTGGATAAAGGCGATTCTCGTGCCATTACATAGAGGGCACTTGAATTAGATAAAGCCCCCTAAAAACCCCATCAGAAGATACTCCAAATGAAAGTTTTTAACATTTCGTTAGAGGTGGCGCTGACAGGGAAAAAATGAGTTTAGAATTCAATTTATAAGGAAAAAAACCTCCTCAAGGCCGCATTATATGCATCCTATAAAAACTGCCGTAGAAAATATTTATGCATTCTCAAAAACTTAAGGATTCAAAATTTCTGGAGCCATTTCTTTTTTTCCCACTTTCTTTTTTGTGCCCGCCTCCTCAAGCCGCCATTGCCACTGGACTTCGAACTTGCATCTGCCATAGTCGAGCTGACAAGTTGCCAGAGTTGACCATTGATCGCCCCTCCATAGTCACGCGCTGCCCTAGCTCCTTACCTTAGCGCCTACTTTCTCCTCCACAGCTATGCCTCGCTTTAGCAGAGCTATGAGACACTTGACGTCACACAGTTTTTTGCCAAGCTTGAAAGCAACCTTGCCGGAGATCCCGAGAAGATCGAACTCTTTCTTGATCAGCTGGTCCAATGCTTCATGGTAGGAGGCCGGATACCTTATCCTGTCTTTCACCTGACTGGTTGCTTAATATTCCCATAGTTTGCCCCACATAAGATTAACATATGAGCATCAAGGAAGCCCACGAGATGTTCAAACCACGAGCTAAACTAGTCAAATCCTTGATTTAAGACTCACCGTTATTGTTAACGTAAGATAAAGGTTGCATGAATGTAATCTGATATATGAAAGCCCTTTGGGGAATATTTAGTAAGTTGTTGTATGTTCATATTTTCTCTTTTTTGCTTGCATTATTTTGTGTGTATTTGGGGTTGCAGGTTTATGTCGCAACAAGATATTCCAACAGGAAATGCCATGTCAGGCATTTGCTACACGTATAGGTAGCCTTCGATATGTTTCACTAGTATCAGAGGCTGTGGTCTTAGGAACATGGGCTCTTCTGCTGGTGGGAAACTTCTTTGAGTTACTCAACCATCTTAGGAGTGTTAAGAAATGCAATAGAATGAGTGTCTTAGGAAGGCAAGAAGATGTGCTAATCCGGTCCAAGGAAATTGTATCCACAAGAAGCTGAAGTGCGTGCCATTGGAGCCACACAAAAGTCATTGCTACGAAGAAATTGTGTTCAATTTCACCCCACAGTTTAGTAATAAATTCTTACTAAAAAGGTTCAAAACTACATAGATATCCCTCCTTTTAGAATCTGAGCAGATGTGGGAGCTTGATGCTTAGCTTGAGATGTAAGCATTGATTATCCTGAGACTATATGCCATAATCCCTTCTTAGCAAGCTTCCCTTTAACCTTAATCTTGATGAACCCTCATGAACAGTAAAATGCATTAACCAGTAAAATGCATTAATGTGGGAAGACTTCTCGATATAATCTTGCCCATTTCTTACTGTCATATAGGCAATTCTTTATATTAGAAGATCAACCCACTCTCTCTGACACTAGAAAAAACTAGACACAGCAAGAGCAACCATGTATTACAAAGTCTTTGTTCTTGTTCATTCTAATATATCAGACGCAATGCCTGATTAGGAAGATTACCACTTTTACTCCAAGAGTAGCCCCGTAACACATCATGGAGACTCAAATCAACAACAACAAATTTGTGACCAAGCTCATCTTTGACCATGCAATATTTCACCTTTTGAAGAAGGTGAAGCTATATGTGGCAAAGTCCTGGCACTTCATAGAATTCCCGGTTCGAAAAATGATTTTTCGATTCACCGAAAATATAGTAGGAAATACCGTCAATAAAAAAAGAGGCATATAAGGATCTGATTCATGTTTATATGGGTATATTTTTTCTGGTACAGAAAAAAGTTATACCCTTTTTTTTATATGGTTGGTTAGTATGTTTTTTCTTTTTTAATGGCTAGGCTAGGCTACTGCTACCTCTTAATGCATGTGTAACAAAAGGCCAAAACAACAAAATTGAATTTAATGATTTAACCACGATTCCATTATTTTGAAATTATTCCATCATTTTGAAATTTACAAATAGTGATAACCCCAATTTCAACAATGTGGAATTGCATGTAAATACTTTTTATTATCAGCCTTAATTCTAACAGGTCTCAAATTACAAGTTAACACTTATCACAAGCCAGTATTCCACATTCAAGTAGACGTAACTCAAGTAGATAATCACAAGCCAGTATTTCACAAGTAGAGTAAGATACTCATATACTGAAAGTAAGATTACAATGAAAGCACGAATACAATGAAAATGCACTGAAAGTAGGATTACAATGAAAGTAAGATTCACACCATAAGATACTCATGGACTCTCGTACTTTATTTTGCTTATTCGGCTATCTTCTCTAGTGACTTCAGAACTTTATCCTTCACAGAGATTGGAATCTTCACCTTGCCCTTTCTGGGGTTCCATGACATCAACACGGATTTTATTTCCACCCATTGGGTCGGATCACTTGCATCATACTTCCATTGCTTATTAAAACAATCTTTATAGCGCTCTTTTTCAGTAATGACTCCTTTTCCACTTACTGGACGCCACCACTCCACATGCACTTTATTTATGTTAGGGTTATTAGCTTCCCTACAAACACTCGAGATGGTATACCCTAACCAAATAGGATAAGTATCTTCATCTGATGGCCTGACGATCAAATATTGGCCATCCTTCAAATCCATCTTCGGGTCATATGGAGCAAGTCCATAATATTTGGGACGCTCTTTTCTAGGTCTAACATAGTGCTCTTCATCCTCTTCTACCTTCTCTTCAGATTCCTCTGTCATCAAGTGGATCGGCTGCTGATCAGGTTGGAATTGACCATGGTCGAGCCTCCATCGACTTTGAGGTAGCCAACCCTCTCAAAGGACGCTACTACTTGTGTCCAAACTCCCTAAAAGTATATGAACTTCATTCCAATAATTTACAAGTGCTTCATTGCACGCTCTTCTCTCTGGTGCTATGTGTTTATCTGCTAAGGATTTCTCCCAGTACTTTATATAATCCATTATCCCTTCCATAGTCCGTTCACAGTCCTTCACTTCTCCTAATAGTTTCATAGCTTTAGGCTCTCCCGTCGGCACCATTGGTTCACCTGCCACATCCTCTTTCCAAATCAATATATCCTTATCTTCCGGTTTCCACACAGGATCTCTAACCCTCATCTTGTATTGCATTATTGGCTTTCCATTCTTCACCCAAACCTAAATTACAATGGAGCACTATGCCCAATAAGGTCTTCACGAGCATAACCCTCTATGAACTCTTTCCACTCGGGGACTTCTTGTATCAATGAACCAATAGGAGGAGGTGAAGAACACTACTTAAATAGCTCCAAAAGCCTCGGATAGGTGGTGACGTCACTTTTCTGCAATTGTTTTTTTTTTTTTTAAAGAGTGAAGCTTTTTAGTCATTAATTATGGAAAATAAGTAAACATAGAGTTGAGATCATATATGATCATCATAAAAAAGAATTGAGTTAAAGAACCTCAATTCAATAGCAGCATATTGTTTAGAGTTTAAACATTAAGCATGAATATATTTCCATGCACAAAACATTCATAAAGCTTGAAGATTGAAAAATGTCTTCCAAAATATCATTTGAGTAATACTGCAGAGAATCCATCCAATGCATGATTGCTCCATCAGATAGATAGAACATAAGTCTTGAAAATGTAGATCCAAAGACTTCTGCAGTTACTATAGAGCCAAAGACCTGAACAAAAATGAGGCAACAAAGGTGAGGCAAACAGGAATCAGAAATCATAAGTGCCAAGGAAGTGGAAATAGTCTCAAAATTGTGGCTGCAGGATTGGTCTGCCATTGCTTCCCCAATTAACCAATTCAATCAACCTATCTGAGTTACAAGTGGACATGAGGTGGGTCATGGTACCATAGCAATCTGCCCTGCCCCTATGATAATAATAACATTCTCTATAAAATTCAAACTGCTGATCTGTCATATTGGCACTGTTATTTTCTAAAAACCAAAACAGAATGAACATGATATATGTTTCCTTTGAAAATTCTCTGCCCCATATGATCTCTTTCTGCTGAACTTGTTGAATACCTTGAATTAACCTTCCTCTTACTGAACCTGACCAGAAATTGTAATCCCAAATTCTATGGACTGACAAGTTCCTTGAATGATACTTTGCCACTTCAGCATCATCAAAGGTCGAGATTGAGCTTGAGTTTGCAGTTCATCAGATAATCTAGCATCAAGGGTTTCAGTGTTAGTCAATGTTTGATGACAAAAAAGCTTGAAAAAACCATAAAAGCCAGAATAATTCCCAATAGTAAACCAATTGTTATCAATGTGAGAATCACCACTTTTACATTTATAAGCAGTAGCTGTTAGCCCAATGTCATATACAACCTGCAATTTAATCCATAAGAAAGAAGGATTGTGTCCCCCATGCAAACATCTATTTCTATGCTTCCAAATATTCCATAAAGCAATAAAGGATATTGAATTTTTAAATTTATTATCAGACATAAGGAAATTAACAATACTCCTTTGCTTCCTGACTTGAAAGACCTGCTCTAACCAATTCCAAAAGCTTGAAAGCTTAAAGGCATGAAAAAATGTGTTCAATATCTTCAATGCTGTTACAATGAAGAGGGTAGGATGAGCTTATGATAGGATTATTGGGAACATTAGCAAGCGAGTGATGTCTACATAAGATCTCCATGTTTGGAATGCTTTTGTTTGCAAGCAACCAAATAAAATAAGTAATCTTAGGAGCACAGTAAGAATTCCAAACATTTCTAAAAAGAGAAGTTCCAATGTCAGCAGGAAGATTCCAGTAAAGGCAGGCTTTAGATGTTTGATTGGTATTTGCCAAAAATTTATAGACATAGGCAACTTTATAAGTATTCTTATCCTTGTAATTCCAATCGATCTGAGTTGTGACAGCACCATCCAGGCTATGATTAGACACCTTATTGAGAATATGTTTGAATAAAATCTTATCAGAGGAAGTGCCATTGACAATAGCTTTAAATCTAGACCAAGTAATCCATCTACCATTGATCCAAATATCCCGAAGATATCCATTTTTTGTAGGTTTTGGGATGATTGATTGCCAAAGGAGCCAAGTCCCTTTTGGCTAAAGCTGGATTCCAGAAGATGCTCGTGTCATGATGAGCTTGATTAATGCCACTGTGAGAGTAAGTTTTAGAAACTTTATTCCAAGAGTTTATGAGATTCCTCATAAGAGGAGAAGAATTGACAGCTGGTTTGAGCAAATTGAAAGCAGAAGAGGGCAAAGAATGCTCAATGGGTGACCATCAATTGTGCTCTTATTTAGCCAATAATGAATAAACTTAGTAGCAGGATTATTTTGATTAAACAAAGACTTACAAACATATTTGCCTGCCAATGCATAACCCTGTAAGAGGAGGTTTTTGCATCCAAGACCACCTGCCTTTTACTTTGAGTGACATATTTCCAGCTAACTATATGATGTTTACCCCAGATAAAGTTTCTAATTATTTTCTCAATCTACTAATAGATGATTATTTTCGCAATCTACTGATAGATGCATTTAGGGGCAAGCAAAGCAGAAGAAAAGAATATATGTGAGCTTGCAAGCACAGAAGATGCAATAATTGTTCTGCCTGCAATTGAAAGACAACTGCCATAATTATTTAGCTTCTTTCTGATCCTTGAAACAATTGGAGACCAGAGGTTCTTAATAGAGATATCCAAGGCCAGAGGCATTCCTAGAAGAGAAGAAGTTTGATTCACTGGAATACACTTAATGCCTAAAATATCAAATTGATCATTAGCACCAATAATAACACACTTGGCCATATTAAGATAGATTCCTGAGGCAGCACTAAAACCATTCAAGATCTTGATGAAGAATTCAATATTCTTTACATCGTTATGGAGGAAGCTAGAAGAATCATCTGTATATTGTAGCAAAGTCAGCTGGCTATCGTTATCTGGCATATTAAGATCCTTTAAATTCCCTCTGTTTTGATGATACATAATGATTTTAGATAATTGCCTAGCCACTGTGATAAACAGGTAAGGAGCCAGAGGACATCCTTGCCTCACACCTTTATGCAAATTAAAGAATTTCCCAGGGGATCCATTGATTAAAATGGCAGATTGAGCTCGAGAGTTGAAGCCCATGATAAGGTCAATGATTTTTGGGGGAATTCCAATTTTCCTTAAGGATAGAGTCAAAAAATCCCATCTCACAGTGTCAAAAGCTTTAGAAAAATCAAGCTTTAGAAGAACACAAATTTGATTTGAGGTTCTGGCCCAGTGCAAGCCCTCCATAGCAGCAATGTAATTGTCTAAGATGAACCTGTTGGGAAGGAATGCAGACTGATGCAAACTGATATTCTTTTGCAAAAACTCTTTGATCCGATTAGCTAAGATTTTGGCACAAATTTTGTAGGTAGAATTGGTCAAAGAAATTGGCCTCCATTCATTAAACACAGTTGGATTGTCTACTTTAGGAATAAGGAAAATAAGCCTAGAAGAAAAAGCAGGATGGAGATGATTATTATGCCAAAAGCCATGAATCATTGAGGTAAGATCAGACTTAAAATCCTCCCAGAAATGAAGGAAGAATTCTGGAGGTAGACCATCAGGACCCGGGCTTTTCCCTTTGGCAAGACTGGATAGAGTAGATTTGGCATCAGACCATGAAACATCAGACTGAGAACCAAAGATATTTGAATATTTGGAATAAAAGAAGTCAGCAATATCTTTAGAGGAATCCAAATTATTACCTTGATCATTTTTAATGGAGGATAGCTGACTCTTGAGAAGCCCATTTTTGGCAATTTTAAAAAAGAATTTGGAATTGTTGTTGTCCATGTTGGAAACGAATTTCACTTTAGATTTGATTGCTGCATCTTTGGCCTCAAATTCTTCAATGTTTTTTATAGACTGCTCCAGATTACTTTCTTGCAAATGAAGATCAGAATTTAGAGGATCAATTTGAAGCTTAAGCCTAACAGTCTGCATTTGCAAGAGATCATTTTTCTTTTCAGCTTGTTTTAACTCCCAGTCATTTCTGGACCATTGTTTAATCCAAGATTTGGAAGATTTGATTTTGGCATAAAAATCTTTCATAGAATAACTGCCCTAACAATTGGGAGGCTGGCATAAAAGATTATAAAGTCTCTACAGAATTTTCCATTGCTAAGCAGAGAGCAATTAAACTTGAAAGGAATATTTCCAGACCTCTTAATGAAGAGAAGATGCTTAGTTTCAAGAAATTGAGGTTGGTGATCAGACAGAAGTTCTCTCATCACTAGAGACAATACAATTATCCCAAAAATCATGGCTGGAGTGTTTTTTTTTTTTTTTTTTTTTTTTATATTGTTATGTTGCCTATTGGATGACATGAGATACTGAGCAAGGTACAAATATGACAAAATTTCATGTTGCTCAGCACATATCAAATTGGATCGTAAGTAGTTTAGTAAGAAAAGTCATTTATAAGTTAAGGTGACTTGGCATTTAGACAATGCAATATAATACTTGTTTATGGGCAAGCCCTGGAGAAAAGACCACCTTGGTATCTGTGCACTTAAGAGTACACAATAAGACCATCTATATTCCTATGCTGGTATAAATTATATGTTAGCAGACAACATAGTTGGATAATCTATTTTGGGTACATATTATCCAGATACAGTGCAATACGTTTGCTTGCTATTAACCACCTTAGAATAAAGACACATTGTCAATAGGTGAATATTTATCAAAAATAATAGAATGACATGGCATAGTGCAAACGTGAAGAAACCTAGGGCAAAATTATGGAAGCAAACCCTAAAGGCGGCCAGTTGGTTACATATCGACGGAGATCCACGAGCTCTTGCTGCCCTTATGGTTGGATGGAATTGTTGCTAGAGTTTTCACTGATTAATATGAGAGTATCCCTTACCGGCGATTCATAAACCCGTTTCGTATTGATGCTGGTAGTAGCGGCAAGGCAGCCATGGGCACAGTTCTGCAAGCTAGTCAGCCTGCACAAGATAAGCAGCCTGCGCAATACATGCAGCTTACACTGGAAAATCAGGAAGAATTTGTTGAAGATTTCTCCATCCCAGCAACTGATGACAGATATGCAAAGAGAAAACAAGTTGATATGGAGCATGATGCTGATATCACCAATACTGCAACGAATAATCAGGTTTGAGATATTTAGATCTACTGAATAGATGTGGAAACATATTCGCAAAATAATTTAGGATTATAACTGTTTTCCTTTTGAGGTGTAGGAGCTAGCCTCAGATCATGGCAGAACAGTAGATAAAAATAAGCCAGGTGCCATAAATGACAGACCGGATTTTCTTAGACCATATTGTTAGCCAGATGTGCCTTGCATTCGTGTAACATAGATATGCTTTTGCTATGCCTTATTTTTCCTGAAATGTGCTTTAACCTTCAAAGTAGAATATGTTGTTAAACATGTAGCATGCAGAGATGTATTGGGGAAGCGTGTGAATCTATTTAACTACTGGTAAAATTGGTTATGATTATACATTAGTGATGGACAGGGACATGCTAGCCGGTCTTGCTAATATGTCGACATGTTGTAGCGAAGCTAATATATTACTTGAAAATTGATGGTTGGCATGTGTACTCTTAAGATTGAAATTACCATCCGTTTCTTAGATGGTGAAGGGCGTTAAGCCGAAAAGGACTATTGCTTACCTGCTTTAGCTTAGGCATTTACCCTTTTTCAAGGCTAATTTGCTTATGGTTCTAATGCAGGTAACCGGTTCTTTTCCTCCATGTGTTTTTGTTGAGCACAAAAGGATGCGGAAGCATGATGAAGTTAAACTGGTGTTATCTGAACAAACTTTCTACTGGTTTTTTAGCTCATATTCACGTGACTTTATCAAAAGCATGATGCATCATTATAAGTTTATGAACAAATTTTCACTGGTTTTTGTAGCTCATATCTGTGTGATTTTATGTGCTTTGTCATACTAGTGGCTAATAGCTAGACCTGAGTTCAAGTTGAATCAATAAATAGTAAGAGGCATAATTACCATGTTTATTATGTTGAAATACGGATATATTTGGTCAAATATTAGTATATTTCTTGTCTTTTTGAACAGAGGAACAGGGTTTTCCATATTTTGACAGCGATAAAATGCAGAGCTATTTGCACTACAATTCAGTGTACTTGTTTTTTATTATTTGACATGCTTAACTTACACATAGTTAAAACTATATTTCTTGTTCTGCTGGCACATGTTCATAATATCAATAGCTGAAGTACTCAAGCGTCTTTATAAACAATATTTATTCATGATGGTCTAAAAGCCTCAGTTCAAGGCCTGAATACAGATGACACCTAACTGTATTTGGGGCTGCAAATTGGATGTCCTATGTATCAAATGATTAATAGGGCATAAAGTCTAGTTTAGTATCTAAACGGACTTGAAGGTTTTTTAATGTTACTCCAGTTTCTTGGTTTAACCAGAACCTTGTCTTGAGCTTAGGTGTTTTCATTTTAAACATATCTCTTGACTAAACATCTTAATGTGTTGCAGAAACTTGTACAGATTATTACTGATGACAAAGTGGACAGTACCAGCATGTAGATCAAAGAGCTTGCTGCGATGCATTACGATTCTAGCAATACAACAAGGTTTTATGTTATCACTAAAGGGACAACAAATAACTAAAGAGGGCAACAAGGTCGTTGCATTTGAGGACAGCACAACGCATCAATCACCCTGATCTATGCAGATAACTAATGGTATGATACTAGACTGGTTATTTATATACGAACTTCAGGATATTACTGTTCATAAAGAATTTCAGTACTTTTCTACTCACAACGTATATGTGTATTATGTGCTTGTAACAAATAATACAATAGCCCTACCAAGATTTTAATGGTGTTGGTTTTTCCTTGGTGGGTGGTTGAGAATAACCAAAAAACGCTACCACTTTATCTCCTCGCACATTTGGTGGTATGAGTCTAGGTGCACACTTATCTGATCTGGTATTTTTTTTTGAAGAACTGTGTCAGCAATATATTAAAAGAATGGTAATGTTACAAAGCAAGTGAGGAGGAAGGAGAACTGCCCCAAAGAGATACAGAAAAATGACGAACATTTTGACATCACAAATTCATGGATCAAAGAGCTGGCAAATAAATGGTATGTAACTCAACAAACGTTTGAAGTGTAGGACTTATGAATTCATGTGGAAAAAATGTGATTTATGACTAAAAGATGAACTTATCATTGTACTACGGTACACACAACCTACCAAGGTTTGAATGGTGTTGGTGTTTCCTTGGTGGGTGGTTGACAATAACAAAAACACACTACTACCACTTTATGTCCTCTCACACATGGTGTGGGGTGAAAGCATGCTACGGTGTACCACTTTTGGAACCCTCAAAAGTACCTTCACTGGGTACTTTTAAAACTGGTACTTTCTGTTTTTTCTTCCCATTAAAATCGATTTAAAACTTTTGAATTGAAGGTCAATAACATGTCAATCTATAGTATTAGAGGATAACAATACTATTAAAGACTAAAATTAATGAATCAACTCTCAAACTTGTTGTTTATTGAGACATTTATGCAAGTTCCCAGTACCCAGTGCTGGGTACTTTTTTGGGTAGTTTTGCACTCCCTAAAAAGAACTTTAGATGGTACACCCTAGCATGCTTTCACCCTGTGAGCAAATACTTTATTACTCTGTCATATGACAGTTGAGTCTACAATATCTGATATATGATACTTTTCTGATCTACCATACGAACTGGACGATGACGATTTTATAAGACTACTACACAAATTCAAGTAAGTTTTAAATTATGCTTTTACGATATTTATACTTAAGAGTAGAGATATATAGTGAGGGTAGGGCCCCTGTGTGACAGCAGGGCCCTACTCTCCTTGCTGTAACACAATGATTTACCTAGTAATTTAGGTGATGATTAAACAGGTGCCCCCCTAAAGCTACGGTAGGAGGAAGGCTTTTTTTATATTGTTATGTTGCCTATTGGATGACATGAGATACTGAGCAAGGTACAAATATGACAAAATTTCATGTTGCTCAGCACATATCAAATTGGACCATAAGTAGTTTAGTAAGAAAAGTCATTTATAAGTTAAGGTGACTTGGCATTTAGACAATGCAATATAATACTTGTTTATGGGCAAGCCCTGGAGAAAAGACCACCTTGGTATCTGTGCACTTAAGAGTACACAATAAGACCATCTATATTCCTATGCTGGTATAAATTATATGTTAGCAGACAACATAGTTGGATAATCTATTTTGGGTACATATTATCGTGATCTGATTAATACGCTTTGCTTGCTATTAACCACCTTAGAATAAAGGCACATTGTCAATAGGTGAATATTTATCAAAAATAATGGAATGACATGGCATAGTGCAAACGTGAAGAAACCTAGGGCAAAATTATGGAAGCAAACCCTAAAGGCGGCCAGTCGGTTACATATCGACGGAGATCCATGAGCTCTTGCTGCCCTTATGGTTGGATGGAATTGTTGCTAGAGTTTTCACTGATTAATATGAGAGTATCCCTTACCGGCGATTCATAAACCCGTTCGTATTGATGCTGGTAGTAGCGGCAAGGCAGCCATGGGCACAGTTCTGCAAGCTAGTCAGCCTGCACAAGATAAGCAGCCTGCGCAATACATGCAGCTTACACTGGAAAATCAGGAAGAATTTGTTGAAGATTTCTCCATCCCAGCAACTGATGACAGATATGCAAAGAGAAAACAAGTTGATATGGAGCATGATGCTGATATCACCAATACTGCAACGAATTGAGATATTTAGATCTACTGAATAGATGTGGAAACATATTCGCAAAATAATTTAGGATTATAACTGTTTTCCTTTTGAGGTGTAGGAGCTAGCCTCAGATCATGGCAGAACAGTAGATAAAAATAAGCCAGGTGCCATAAATGACAGATCGGATTTTCTTAGACCATATTGTTAGCCAGATGTGCCTTGCATTCGTGTAACATAGATATGCTTTTGCTATGCCTTATTTTTCCTGAAATGTGCTTTAACCTTCAAAGTAGAATATGTTGTTAAACATGTAGCATGCAGAGATGTATTGGGGAAGCGTGTGAATCTATTTAACTACTGGTAAAATTGGTTATGATTATACATTAGTGATGGACAGGACATGCTAGCCAGTCTTGCTAATATGCTGACATGTTGTAGCAGAAGCTAATATATTACTGAAAATTGATGGTTGGCATGTGTACTCTTAAGATTGAAATTACCATTCGTTTCTTAGATGGTGAAGGGCGTTAAGCCGAAAAGGACTATTGCTTACCTGCTTTAGCTTAGGCATTTACCCTTTTTCAAGGCTAATTTGCTTATGGTTCTAATACAGGTAACCGGTTCTTTTCCTCCATGTGTTTTTGTTGAGCACAAAAGGATGCGGAAGCATGATGAAGTTAAACTGGTGTTATCTGAACAAACTTTCTACTGGTTTTTTAGCTCATATTCACGTGACTTTATCAAAAGCATGATGCATCATTATAAGTTTATGAACAAATTTTCACTGGTTTTTGTAGCTCATATCTGTGTGATTTTATCTGTGTGGTTTGGGTGCATATTCACACGGGGGGTGACTCCGGGCAACGAGAGCTATTGGATAGGCATATTCACCCCTTATTCCTTAATCTACACCGTACGTAAAATTCCTCGTTTGTGGGGTATGCAAGTACAAAATTTGCTATACTGTATAACAAGATTTGCAAAATACTATAAGATTTCAACTAAAATACAATATGGTGTGGAATTTATACGTGCAAAACATAATTATAAGGGCTCTCGCTGCCCTACGTCACCCCCCGTGTGAATATGCACCCAAACCAAAGGGGGTTTAAGGGGGATTTTAATTTAAATGTGTTAGACCCAATGGTTGTGTTAATTCATGTTAATGATAGTTATATGTTGGTTGTTGTACTAAAAAAAAAATTTGGGCCCTTCGGGCCCTAAAAAAAGCAAACATACATAAAAACATAAAACATGCAAAACATGTAGCCGGATATTAGGGCTACTTTATGGTTTCTGCATTCGATCTGCATTCGATCATGGGAGCTTACCAAAATTACAATAAGGTGGTAGAAAATACGAGCATAGCAAATATTCTACTACATGAAGTAAATGAAATAAGTGAGAACGGAAGAATAAGCTTCAACAAATAAGAACCAACTTTGCTGAATCTCGAAAAAAAATCTGGATTCTAGGTTAACAAATACGAGCCAACTTTGCCAAATCTCAAAAAAGATCCCGAATTCTAGGCTATGTATCAAAGTTTCTTATTTTGATTTTCTTTTCCAAGCCTGTTAGATGACAAGAAAAGCCACACATTGGCCATGCTGACTTTGGTCATTATTCTCAACACTGCACGAGGCTAAAGTGCTAAAGAAAGAGAAAACAAGAGCAAACAAGCAAAGAAAATAAATCAAAAGAAGTGTTACAAAGTCAAGTGCAGAACTCTTTTACTGCCCCTACATTATAATGCCATTTTGCAGCACCATGATGCTACTGGCGATGTTTTATTCTATAAAAACCTAATACAACTTCATTCAAGACACCTGCAACTGTATTTGGGAATGCGTAACCTCCTCTCAGCATTCTCCTACTGACTTACATGGAGGATTTATAAGTGGTACTCTCCAATCAGGAAAGTAAGGAGAAAATTATAATACTCCAAAACAACCTGTCCTTACCCACCAGCCTCTCATGGTGAGAATCTCTATGAAGACCTGTGCTTTCTTTAATTGTCGTAGGCTATAAATCTCTCTACAAAGCCACTAAGCATAGCTCTTGGGCAACTGAAGTTACCAAGTAAAGTTCGTTCGCCCTCAACGTGGGGTATGCTGAGGTGCTTTAAGCAGGAATGGAACTCAAACGAAAAGAAAATGCAGTCCTCCAATTCTGGAAGAATCAATCCTCTAGTAGAACCCCTGGATGGTTTCATCTCTCCTTCGTACATATAATGGAAAACCCACTTTTGAATGCCATCGGTGCATCCCTTGAAAAGCACAAAATGTTAAGTCTTAAAAAAAATGAACTTCCTTTTGCAATCCCATCATGCCAACTTCAATCTGATGGTTTGACTATTACCAAGGAGCTGTCATATCATTTGCAGAATGATTCAGCCATGCATCTTTCAGTTAGGCTGCATGAAACAAATGGAACTTGGAGCTGCCTCAGGATCTCAATATGACAAAATTCAAGATTTACACTACTGGGACAGCAAACTACATGGACCTCTGATAGATGCCAGGCACAGCAGGGGAGATGTCCATAAGATGTCCCTTTTATAAGACGTCCATAACAGAGAAACAAGGAAGTAATTCTCTCTTTCCATTTCACAGATGTATGCACGTGCAAATGCTAAGAGGAGACCAAAAACAGTTCCAAACAAGACCATAAATCACATCTTGAACCTTACCATCTTCATGCCAATCAACTCGACAACGTGAACAATGCACAATATCAAATGATTGGCTGGGATAAGGCAACCGCTTTGTTCCCAAAACTGCAACCATTGCAGGAATGCCACGCTCTAGAGCGAACTGTATTTGGTTTTTTTGGCTGTTAAAAAGTCCCCATTTCCATCAGTTGTCATTCTTCCGAGCCTGTATCATGAAGCTGGCCAACAGGATCAGTCACTGCATGAATTCCCTACAATTTCCATAGCATGTTCTAAACTCAAGTCTTATCAAACACATTTGCAGAGGAATACCTCTGGATATAGTCAGATGCGCCACGTTTGAAGTGAGTACCACCACCTGGAAGCCACATTCTAGATCCGTTGGCATGTACCCAGTTCTGACCCCCTTTCACTTCTGCTAAGTGCGTATGATTGACTCTTTAGGGTTTCAGCATTCGAACATGGCAGCTTACAAAAACAGATGCAAAACCGACACGCTTTGTGATCACGGCTCTTACTGCCAGCACCCTCAGCCCAAATCCAACTGCAACTGTTTGGACTCGTCCAAATCCATCTGGAATATGGCGGAATGGCCTGGCATAAGAAATGCAAAAATTGAATACCTTTGTGGAAGCTAGTTCACCGTATAACAAGGACGAAATCTCCAGCTGAATTGAATGCCTGTGTTTTGTCCAGAGCTCCAATAACCAAACGGCACAAACAAAACCTAGAGACCTTCTCCATTCTGTCGGATTAGCTTTTATACCTCTTTTTTCTAACGCCAAATCTATGTTCCAACGGGTTAATCAATCAAGCCGAAGATTTGAGTTGTGGGATTATAATAAAGCTGCACTGAATCACCACAAACTCGGCAGATTTTGCTTTGATTTTCGAGATCGAGATCCCTTACAGCAAAAACCATAACCTAGAGACCTAATTTTGGAGTTAACAAGAACCCTAAAATGAGCTGCTCGAGCTTTGCATGTCGAGCAAAATAAAATGTAATACGAAAAATAGAACTTAACGGAGAAATATATGATATATGGGTCTACACTATTGAAAAGAGGCATTAAAATTCATTCAAGCCTATGCAAATACAATGCGCACTCTAGATATACTAATTAGTAGGCCTTGTGCAATACGCCCATCAAATCATATAAAAACCATTGGAAAAATCGTACAAAAATACAAAAAAAACCCCCTGTTATTATGCTACATATTCATACTAGTGGCTAATAGCTAGACCTGAGTTCAAGTTGAATCAATAAATAGTAAGAGGCATAATTACCATGTTTACTATGTTGAAATACGGATATATTTGGTCAAATATTAGTATATTTCTTGTCTTTTTGAACAGAGGAACAGGGTTTTCCATATTTTGACAGCGATAAAATGCAGAGCTATTTGCACTACAATTCAATTGTACTTGTTTTTATTATTTGACATGCTTAACTTACACATAGTTAAAACTATATTTCTTGTTCTGCTGGCACATGTTCATAATATCAATAGCTGAAGTACTCAAGCGTCTTTATAAACAATATTTATTCATGATGGTCTAAAAGGCTCAGTTCAAGGCCTGAATACAGATGACACCTAACTGTATTTGGGGCTGCAAATTGGATGTCCTATGTATCAAATGATTAATAGGGCATAAAGTCTAGTTTAGTATCTAAACGGACTTTTTTTTTTTTTTTTTTTTATTGAAGGCTTCTATATATATATATAAGTGAAAACTTTTACAGGAACTCCTTTTTCAAGGGAGGAGGAACCCTAAAATAGATAGGTGATCCAAAAAACCTGAGTGCATATCAGGGATCAACCTTTACTTGTTCATGGTGTCATAAAAAAACTGATAAAAACCTTGCTAAGTTTAAATAGAGTCTGTGTCCTTGTCATAATTTTCGAAAGAGAGAGCATTCAGTGGTAAGTTTTCAGATTGAAATTCTTGATCTTTCTTGCCTTTCCTTTTGTCGTCTCATGAAAAGTGCAGTAGATGCACATACATGATTTTGCTTTAGCCATGTTGAACCGGTCCCTGCTATCTTTTGCCTGGCAAATTAATTCTCTTCTGATATTGTAATTCTGATCGCAACAGCATCCGCATCCGCACTGTTCCATATGCTCCATCACTTTGGCTGCCCCGAATATCTTTATCCATTCATTGTTCGTGTTTAGATCCATCTTCCTCCATTTGAGTTTGCGCACCAGCAATCATAGAATTAACCATTAATCTCTTGAATCCACCTAACATCATATTGAAGCTATTTAATTATTCCTTCCGGTGGAATAATTTTATAATTAAAGATGAAGGAGTTCCTGCCCTTCCAGATCCTCCAAAGGAGGACAAAGATTCTCCGTTTTCTGGCATAAAGAAGTCTTCCTCACTGAGATTAATTAGATCATAGCCCAGGATTCCTGAGGCAAGCTCTAAAGTCCTCATGGCTGGAGTTGTTAATGTAAAATCTATCCAGAGCACAAAAGACTCTGGAATTGCCCTTTTGCTTGTTGGACCAAGTATATTTTGCAGTAGAAGAGGGAATATGGGTAAATAAAAAGGTGTCTAGAAGATTTTCCCAATTCAATTTCTCTGTCATAGACAGCTTAAGGTCCCAGGATGGAGTGTTGTTGAAGTCTCCAGCTAAAATCCAAGATATAGAATTATGACTGAGGAGCCAAGATCTGATGTCAAGCCAAAGCTTTTCTCTTTCTTTAGATATTGTAGAGGCATAAATGTTTATAATACCAAATTGAGATCCATCATAATTAAAGATGACAGCCTGCCAACTTTTGCAAGGACTGTTGTAAACCATGCTATGGTAAATATTTCTCCAAATAATGATAAGTAGCATCAATCCATAAGGAAGAAAAAACCCGAGGTCAAAGTATCATCAATCCATAAGGAAGAAAAACCAGGACCAATCCAGTTTGCAAGATTAGAGCATTCAAAATTTGGGAGTCTAAGCTCTTGCAATAAAATAATATCGGCTTGATAATCCCTGATCTGAGAAATTGTCCTTCTCCTCTTTGCAGGCCCTTTAATGCCCCTGAGATTCCAAGTCATTATCTTCATGATATGAAAAGGAAGGCAATAAAAGAAGAAGATAATAAGGGGAAGCACTAGATAAATTTTCTAGATTGGCTTCTAGTAGATCTTTTAGATTGATGTCTAGTATTAAAGGCAGGGGTGTCCAAAACTGAGACAGACTTCCTCATCTTAATTCCTTTCTTACAAGGTTTGGCATTTTTTTGCTTAGATGTCTTAGGATGAGAGAAAGATAGGAAATGATCATTATTCCAATGGTTTATAAGAACAGAGGTATCATTCTCTTTAATATTTTCTTTTTCAATAGAATCATAGTCTTTAGAATGGGGGCAGGTCCAAAATTTTGACTGACAGCAAGTAAGATTAATTTTATAAGACTTCATCATAGAATTACTATTAATTTCAATCAAACAAGGAGGTAGGTTTAGATCTTGCCTGGAATATATGTCTCCTGCCACCATATCAACTAAGGTATTTGAAGCACGTGCTGCAAATGGAATTAAGTTCTGATCCAGCTGACTTTGAGTAGGCCCTTTTGGAGTTGAGTCACATTGTTAGTCCTGTGCCTCCTGGTACAGGACTATTCATGCATACGACAGACCAGATCAAGCTCAAAGATCCTCAGTCAACCACGGGTCAGACATCCAAGGCTCCGCAGAAGACCAAGCAGCAGACCACGCAGTCAAAGCCTTTGGCTGTCAACAAGAGGCGTCGTTCAGACAAGTGACGGCCCGTCACCGCCCGCGTCAGCGTCAGCGTGATTCTAGGCACTTCAAGAGGCACCGCCAACATTCCTGCAAATCAGGCCTCCTTCCAGGAGTAGGCACCGAGATCAGTCAGAGTGTCTATATTGGGCCCAAGGCCATTGTACTATATATATGAGTAGAGTTAGCTCATAAGTTTTTAGATGAGTTTTGAGTCTTGTCTCCTTTCAGTTTTCTCTCTATTGCGAGAGCTCATGTATTTTCATCATTGATATCAAGGAAGCTTATCATCTTTCTCTCATTTGCTCTGTTCTCTTCTTTTTCTTCTCTTTCAGCAAATCCCGCGTGACATAGTCCCCCGGACTCTCCTGTTAGATCCACGGGTCCTCAAAGAGGGCTGTCTTCCAGGAGTTCCCGAACCCAGACCCCAAACACACATATTGTCTTGTTTTCCTCTGCTGTACTGTCAGGATTTCTTTCCACATCTAAATCCACATCTAAATCTGACTCAGCAATTAAACTTTCCTTGCCTTCATAACCAAACTGAGCACACTCATTTTCCACTTGTAACTCAGAACTATTTTTTCAGAAATGGGATTATTTAAATGTGAAATTTCGGGGGATGCAGGTGGAGATAAATCAATAAGGGGAAGGGGTGGTGGCAACATGGTAGCATTTGAGGTAGAAGGACAAGATATGGGGGCTGAGCTAGTAGAAGGAATTGCCCCGGGGGGTGCACCTCTATATATGGACAGATGGCATCTGCGTTCGAGGGGTCATAGAAAAACCCCTGTATACGGCTTTTTGGAGTAGAAAAACCCATACCATATGGTTTTTCGAACTAACATACAATATAGACCCTATCCGTAGATTTACGATTGATTGTGCCAAATTATATAATCCCTTTCCGACTTTGTACCATATGCGTGCATGGACCATATGCTTGCATGGACCATATGCTTGCACGGACCACCATGGACCTTGGTCACGTTGAGTTGGTCACGTTCCAGGGTAAACATGGCAGGTTGATCACGGGGTCTATGCAACAGAGGAGGTGAATAATCGAAATATTTTTCCCATTACACCATTGGACTTGAGAACTAGCTTAGAATGCTATTAGAATGAAATGCTATTAGAATGCTATTAGAATGATGTACGAGAACTATGTTGTTGAAATAGGGAAATATGAGAACTATTGAACTATGTATTGAAATAAGATATTGAACTATTGAACTATGGTATTGAGAGTTGTTGAATTATGGTATTGAGAACTATAAGATTTATTGAAATATGGTATTGAACTATTGCATTGAATTTGGTATTGAACTATGAAATACTGTATTGAGACCAAGATTCAGACTTAGAACGTATAAACTTATGAACTTAAGACTATGAACTTATTGCACGTAAGACTATTGCATTGAAATATGGTATTAGGTATTAGGAATATTATAGGTTTTAGGAAATCCATATGGTATTATAGGTTTTCCTATTGGTATTATATGGTATTGTAGGTTTTCCTATAGGAAATATGGTTCGATTTTCCTATTGCATGGCTCGAAAATCGAGCCATGCAAATAATAGCCTTTAATGGAGGCTTTAATGATGTCGATTGGACGAGGATTGGACATTCTCCTTCACAGCTCCTTCATTCTCTCTCACTTTGGCACAGGTTTGGCGCCAGCTCTTCTCTTCATTCCTCTTCTCTTCCAATTTGCTCTTCTCTTCCGATTTGCTTTCGTTCAAAGGAAAAATGGCTAGAACTAAATGTACTGCCAAGAAGCGTATGGTGGAATCGACCTCCTCTAACCATCCGGGCATGCAGATGATTTCGGTGGCCAAGTTCTCGTGCTTGGAGGTGCAATGCTTGGTGGAACAGGGAGCCCGTATTTCTGAAAAGGTGCAGCAGTGGATTGACCGGGTAGATCCACTGGAAGAGCGTCTTTTGCAGTTTAATATTGAAGCAGATGGGATTCTCCTTCATTTTGATTTCAAGATGCCCAAAATCTGCTTGTTTTTTGTTCTCGGCTATATCAGATCTTCACGTTTTTTTTCCCTGCTGTAAATCTTCAAACATACTGGTCCCTGCTGTAAATCTTCAAGTTTTTTGTTCCCTGCTGGAGTTTTAAACATGCAATGCTTATTGCTGTTATGTAAACATAGTTTTTGTAAAGAACTTGTAAGCTTTTTTTGATGTGCTGTGTTTTGTAACCGGTTGGCAAGTCTGCACTTGCTGTTTTTGTAAAGCAGGTTTAAATATTTGAATATAAAATGGTTTTTAGAACGAGTTGAGCAGTTTTTACAATACTGTTTTTACAATCCTGTTATTACAATTCCAGTTGCAACAACCTAAAAGAACAATTCAAAACATGCATACCAAAACATGCATGTGACAAATTTATAAGTAAACAGACATGCATGTGTGAGAAAGAGATAAACAAAAGAGAAATAAATTTAGAAGACATGCATGTGTAAGATATTAACTATAAGAGTAGTATCTTTTTCTCTGCTCTTTCCATTGCAGACAGTTTAAAGACAACTCATTGGCCCCACTTAGAAACGTGTATTCCAGCTTAACTAAAAGAGTAGTATCTTTTTCTCTGCTCTTTCCATTGCAGACAGTTTAAAGACAAGTCATTGGCCCCACTTAGAAACGTGTATTCCAGCTTATAATGTACAGATAAACAAAAGATAAAAAGATTTAGAAGCCAGTAACATAAACCCCTGTGTTAAAAAAGCCAAGCCTGATGCTTAGAGATTTAGATCCGAGCTGAAAATGCTATTAATCCTAACAAAATGCCTTAAGCATGAAAATAATCTGTAGTCTTGGACAGAATCCTTAAGGTGACAACAAAATGCTACTGTTTATGATCAAATGCTCACGTTCATGCTTTATGATCAGCTAACAGATGCTTAGGCAATCCTTGAGGCAATCACACCTTCTGCTTCCCTTTGTTCCCTGAAATGCAAGAAAGAGAAACACAAATTATTAGACTACAATATCCAAACACAATGAAATATACAAACATATTAATTAGATGCTAGATACCTTTCATTTGATCATTTAGAAAGCCATTAAATTGTCTTCTATCATTCTCATCAAGAAAGTATCTACCATTTTCAGGCTTATATGTCAAACAAGCCAATGAGATGACGGAATCAAGCGATATTACTTGATTATCGAAGTTGTCATAGGTAAACCATGTCCTCCTTCCCGTCTTGTGTTCATTGTACCATGCCAAATTCAACTCCACCAAGTATGAGGGCCCATCAATGAGGTCAATGCTTTCTCTACTTTCCTTCCAAGCTCTTCCAATCTTTTTTCGAATAGAAAGCACACGTCCCAAGTACCAAACCAAGCTCTTCTGCTGCTCTCTTCCACCACCACGCATTCTTTTGCTTAACTCCTCATCATTCTCAAAATAAACTGCACAATCAGAACCTATTCCAAGTGAAGTTGCTGCATTTACTACCTTCGAATTTGCATCAAGAAAAGCATGATGTTTAACTTTTGTCAATCTATCTTTTGACAACCAAGGATTGCCATTAAGCTGGCTCACTAAAGTGGCCTTGCATACTAGTTTACCGTCTACCTTCACGGTTCTATCTACTTGGGAATGTGAGTTTTCAGTCTTATCAAGCATGGCTTCAAACGTGTGCCTAAGCTCCATCTCAGCCACAATGTCATGGGATTCACTTGCACTATTGTCTCTTATACTTGTATTATCTTCTTCAATCTCAACAACATCAGATTCATCTTCAATTTGTGTAGTGTCTAACTGCTTGAAGTAGTCACGATGAAAATAATCTTCATGTTTCCATGGTGTTTCCCACCATGTTTCTGCGCCTTCTTTATCACATGTAATACCTACTTGAGCACATAATGCTTGAGCATACTTGAAACTGTCCTTTAAGGCATCCACAATCTTGTCATTGGTACTTACTTCACTTAGATCACATAGATCAGCCCTGATTTCATTTCCTGCATTATCTACCTTTCTTTCCAGCACTTGCCAAATGTTCTCTTGTTTTATATGTGCAGCAGGGAATAACAAGTCACCTAGAGCTTGGAATTCGGCCACCCTATTCAAAGCATTACATGTTTCTAGAAGATCAGCCCCTGTATAGGATCTTTCATTCCTAACCATGCCGCCCACTTTGGAGAAAAAATTCTCACAACAATCTGACCCTGTACAATGCAATGGGACAGCCATACCTGTGCATGTTTCATTGAAGTACCTTACTAGCAAAACTACAAAGTGGCATGAGAGCTGAATATCAAGAAAGGTCTCGCGGGATATGAAGTTCTTGGTCAAAGAATGTGTCTCATGATTGATTATCCATAGTCTCCATAACCTACAATTAGAATATGAGAAGGAAAGACTATTAAGCATAAGTTCAATTGCAGTTCAAACATACCTAAAGAAAAAAGAGACCGTTGAAGCCGCTTTCACACGTGCCTGAAGATCCAAATGTGGTGATAAAAATATGTCAATGTAGTGGGAAACAACATGCAAGTATATTTCAGTCCCTAAAGTTCTCATAGGTTTAGAAGTACTTGGATCTCTTAATCTTTGCAAACATCCCTGAACCTTTCGTGAAGCTATCCTTTGAGCAGCCCTCCAATTTTGCCTATCTTTCCTTTCGACATCTCCCAATTGGAGTCCATGTTCCCCTTGAAACATGTTGAAGACATGCCATACATCATTCAATGTCACATACTCATTTCCTAGATACAATCTTCTTGAAGCATTGTCCATCGGATTGATTAGTTTCTTGCCATTATGGATGAAATCTTGATCATGAAGTCCACAAATGCTTCCATCATCTCTTATGGCTGCAGTAAACACCCAACCCTCCCAAGGTATGGCATATCTTCCATTCACTTGCTTCAAGGACGTGTAGTCTTCAAGCATACATGCCCTACGACGTGCATCTCCATCAGAGCTATGACCGATTAATGGTCCCAATACATGCCTCACGTGTGAATCCCAAAAGGCTTGAACCTTTTGCCATTGGATTCTTACCTCGTCATGGTTGAACTTATTGCATGTAAGTTGGATAGACAAGACAAGTCTAGGCAGGCGCGGATGCAAAGGATTCACAATTAGAACTCGTGCAAAGTGTGCAATGGTGTTTAACTCAAATGCATCCATTATGGTTGTGTATCCAACCTCTCCACTACCAACATGAACTACAAAATTCATTTCACAAGTATGCCCTTCTTTCAAACCACAAAATCCAATCAAGGTGTCATCTCTTGCAATCCATTATACTGCTCTCTTTATAACAGTCTCATCCTCTGCCACAATGGATGGTACTGATCCAAGTGGCAAGCCAATTCGTGTCATATGGCTGGAATACACACCTCCTAGAAAGGCAAACATTTCTTCCCTTATGCCACATTTGAAAACAAAATTCTTCCTCGTCGATCGCAGCGTGGTAGACAAACTAGGGCCTGAAAAGTTAATGGATAAAAAGTTATGCATTCTTTGTCCGCCCCAAATTTTGATTGTCTCAAATAGGTCTTTTGTGGTCTTTATCTTCTCTTATAACCTGGCCTAATTATGTTTTAGGCAACATCTGTAAGGAAGTTCCATAGAGCTGTCTTACCTTCAAATTTTCCTCGTGTATGGGCCTCAACAATGTCTCTACAAAACTTTTTCACATCCGTACGATTCATGGATTCACACAAGGAATCCCTAATTGTTCTCACCTTCACTGATAAAGCCACATTTTTTCTTTTACAAAACATCAAATCTTTTCTTAACTGTCTATTTTCGGCCCTTGAATCTTTAGCGATATCTTTCAGCTCCGTATTAGTTAGGTAATCCACTCTTATGTGCTGATTTGTACGTCTTAGACCTCTACTAACTTTTCTTTGTTCTTGTCTATAAACTCTCATACGAAAATCACTTTCTTTTGGTATTGAAGCACAAAATGAGCATTGGAGATTCGAGAACTGCTGGCCACTCTCACATATTCTACGACAAGAGACGTGCCTAAAGGTGCCAGCAATGCAAATGCGCCTCCCATCATGCTCAAAACTTGCATTTAACATCGGTTCACAGTACCAATTTCCTCCAGCCTTTGATTCATCCAAAAAAGCCCTTAAGTCCCTTGTGTTGGAGCCATATCCAGTGATGACTTTATCATCCTCTAGCTGCTTCTAAACTATAGAAATGGTGGCGATTGTTTCCTAATTTTCCAACATTTTTATAGAAACGAATTTAGTAGAATTGGATGTTTTACCATAAAATTGAGGTTTTTACTGTAAAATGTCCATTAATTTGGCGAATTTACTATAATTGGGATGCAATATTATCAAATTTTGGCGATTTTATGAAGTTCTTTAGCGTACGCATCCTAGTAAACCATCGAATCCATATTTTAGAAAATGGCAAAATATAGCAACTTTACGAAGTTTCACACCTTAAAGTCATCACTGGCCATATCTATACTCTAATTGCCAAAATCCCCAACATAATAAAGCCAAATAGAGATTTCCTGTTTTCAAGAGGCTAAGACTAGAAATATAGAAGAGATAATGCAAGAATAATGTAGAAAACAACACGTTGGAATGTAAATGAACATAAATCGGGGCCTTTGCACTTACTTGAAGTACTACATTCGGCCTCGCTTTGTGTTCCCGGCTCTATAAAATGTGCAACAGTCCAAATTAGTGTCTTTAGATTGGTCAATATAAGCGAAAGAGAGGAACAAACAAAATCCAATAAACCAAAATTATTGTGGGCAAAGCAGGTCTACTGTAAAACAGAGATTAGTGAATAAATTAGAGCCTCAACTAAATATAAATGGTATAAATAACTAAAAACAAAGCAAGTGCAGCCTTACCTCTACGAAAGAATGCCACGGTTCTATTGCGACAGCAATAGAACCGACATTCCTTGGATGGGGACGTTCCTTTGTCACTCCTATTTATTCAGCCTCTCTTCATTGTCATATCATCGGCGTTCCCTTGAGCTATTTTCTCCTTCTTCTCTATCCTATCAGTTTAAAGACTATTCCTACTATGTTTAATCTTTCTTAGAGAAGCTGCTAAGAGATCTCGCCTAGAGATCTCGCCTTTGCTGTTTGGCGATACTGCAAGCGGTTTGATGATAATGTTCCTTTTTTATTTCTCTGCCTGGGATGTTGGATTTCTGTGCTTGCTAAGTTGGATGTCGCATCTTTTCCATTTCTCTCCAAGTTTCTTTTAGCTTTTTCAGGAAGCTCTGCAGTACGGCTCTTCTTCCGGCTTGGATTCGGCCATTGCTATCAGCTGCTGCTAGTTCTCATAAAACCTTAAGTGAATAGTTTTTCGGCCAGATTTTTTGTGCAATCTAGATTTGGGTTTTCTTGGTTTCTATTTTGAATGGGTTCTTAGCGATGAGGGTTTCGCGTGAATCCACTTCTTTGGTTTGTAGAATCCTTGTAGGCCATGCAACATATTTGTGGATAGCTTTTAATCTATTGTCTTTCTGATCTTGCCAGAGCATAGGGCATGAATCGATGGTTGGAACGCATCTTTCTGCTGCACAGGGCATGCCGGATGATATGCCTTTATTATTCTATTTTTTTTTGCAGATGCGATCTGTGGTTCGGCATATCGATGGTTGCAAACCCTCATCTGATTCTTGTTTATATTGATTTCGAGTTTTTTGCCTTGATATTTAGTATGAGGGCCTTTTGGCTGGGCCGTTTTCATGATTGTCTGTGCTTGTATAGAGACCCAGCTTCGATTCGTTTCTTAAGGCTAGTTTTTGAGCCGAGTCTAACCTCCGGATCTTTGATAGCGGGGATTTGAAGTCGAACCTGGATCTTGCAGTAGAAACTCAGATCGTGACAACCTTGTAAGGACTCAGATCGCTGCCGCAACTCTCAAGCTTCACCGAAAACTTTCCCTGTGTAAATCAGTTCTGTAAGTGGGTTCACCTTCGTTAGCAGATTATTTTTATAACAGTTAGCAATTTATCAATAAAATTTGGCATGGTGTATTGGTTTGCTCGATTATTGTCATTTTATGGTCATGGGTTCAAACTTCAGATGAAACGATTTTTCCGATTTAATGATTTAGAGTCAATTTGAATGGTCAATTTGAATGGTCATGGGTTCAAACTTCAGATGAAACGATTTTTTTCGATTTAATGATTTAGAGTCAATTTGAATGGTCATGGGTTCAAACTTTGGATGAAACGATTTTTCCGATTTAATGATTTAGAGTCAGTTTTTCATAGATTCAAACTTCGAATGAAATGTGGTTTCGGATTCAATGGTTCAGGGACATTTTTATTTTTCATTGTGATTGTTTTGGGGGAGTTTTTATCTTTCGTTGTGGATTGCAGAGTTACTACATATATGCCGTTACACCAAAATTTATCTTCCTTTTTTAAATTGTTTGGAGGTAAATTTAGTAGATGTTGTTGGATAGACATGGATCACAGTATTACATTTCATGTATGGTCTAGTCAGGCCTTCTTTGTGGTTGGAGAGATCCATATGACTATGTCCTATTTTAAAATGTTTCTTTTGTAAAGGTCTAGGCTTTAATCCTTATAGTAATGGGTTGACATCTCTTATCCTTATTGTTTCTCGTCCAGAATATGTTTTCTTGTTCATTTTTATAAAATGTCTTTTGCGAGACATATTATCGTTTCTTGCCTTTGGTATATGATATTTCATCTTCCTAGTGTCTGCATGCCAATTCTTCGTGGATTTTTTCGAGCGCAACCTAGGTAGGGTTTGTTTTCTCATTTCATTCATTCGGCGCGTCAATTTTGACTAGGCATTGGTTTAATTCATTTTTCGAATGTTGGTCCTTCGAGTGCCATGTATGGTCTACTTGGGCTTTTCTTTGTCGTTGTGGAGATCCAGATGAGTTTAGTCCTATTTTGAGGCATTTTTAATCCTTATACTAACGGCAAGACATCACCTTATTGATTATCCATAGAATGTTTTTTTGTCCATCAATGTCTTTCGTTAGTTTTTGGCAAGATATATTGTTGTATTCACATTTCATTCAACTGCCTTGGTATGTGATATTTTGTCTTCCGAAGGTTCACCTGCCGATTTTCTATGGATCTTTTTTGTACTTCGATTCACCCCACGGCATCATGATACTCCATCTAGGCTGCTTGTGTTTTTTGCTATATTATCTGGTTTCGGTCGTGGTATCTTCTCCATTTTAATTACTGGTTTTTCATTGGGTTGTGGTAAAGTCTTATTCTTGCCATCAGAAGTGCGATATATTACAAGTTGCAATCCATAACTTTTATTGCTCTTTGTTTCGTTGCATTGTGGTAGATTCTTAGCCTTGCCATACGAAGCTTGTTATATATTGCCAGCTTTGATCTCTTCTAATGGTTATGTTTGCTTCTTGTGGATGTTTTCGTCTCTACATTGGTCGAGTTTTTAGTGCTTTCGATTTTGCAATTTATCACTTTGAGTCTATTTGTCCCAGTTCATTTTGCTTATCCTTGTCTCATTGGAACTCTTTGTCCCATTGGCTAATATTCTATTTGTTCCATTTGCCTAGCCTATTCCATTTGCTCTCCCTATGTTGCTTTGTCTAGGGTTGTCATTGGTTCCATTATTCTTGATTGCCATATGGACTTGTTTTTCAGTTTGTTAGTTCCCGCACCATTTGTTTCATTGGCCTAAATTTACTCTTGTTGTTCGACTTTCTCTACTGCTTTTGTTGATATATGATGGGCCTTGGACACCATTATATCTTACATGCCCCACTTGTTGAGTTATTCATTAGTCCCTTTTGCCCCATTGGCACTTGTATTATGTCTTTGTTCATATTCTTCCTTCAACGTTCTTTTGTTGCTTCGTTATCCATTCTTGGTGTTGTGCATTTATCTTTTTGGCTCATGATTTATAGCTTGGGGATATTGGTTCGAGAGCTTGTACATCTGTGATTTTCTACTTGCCAGCTCTATATTATTTTTTTCATAGTTTTACTTTTGGTTGCATGTCTGTTTGTCTTTATCTTTCTATTAGGGAGTCATGGTATGATTGCTAGTGTTTTAAATTTGCAAATGGATCTATTTTGTTCGTTTTTTGAGATTCGGATGGAGAAGGCTGTGATAAATACATTTGATTTTTTCAGAAGGTGATGGCTTCCTTTGGTGGTTGCTTTTTCATTTCTCTTTCTAGATTACCTTTGCCCACTCTCTTCCGAAACTAGCTTTGGAGTTTCTCTTTTCCATGGTATTGCTTGATTTCGAGATTTGAGTGTGCTGATTTCATTTGTATTTTTCTCGTCGTTTCTATTATTCCCTGTTTCCATTATTCTGATTGACTCTAGGGCTATATGACATCACCGTCCATACATTTAGTGCCATTGCTACCTCAGTTGTTATCTTTGGACGTGGTGTTCAATTTTTGATCGCTCTATTTTTTATGCGGTGATATTCTTTAGTGCACTAATTTGGTTAGGTCTTTATTGTTGTGGTTGTTTTGTCGTATTCGTAGATTTATTTATTCTTATCCTAGTAGTTCCTTGTTCATTTTTCGCTGCATTGTTCCATTTCTTCACTTGATGCATTTCCTTGGTCTGGTACTCTAGCATAGTTCTTTTCCCGTGATGTTTTTATTATTTCGGGACTCCGACACTTTTCCTTGTCTTGTATGTCGTGTTTGTTCCATTATTCTGTTTCCCTTTGTTTTTTGTTACTTCATTCAACACTTGATGTACTCCCTTGTTCTGGTATTTTGGACCTCCTTAATTGTTTCTCTTACCCTGTTCTTCCACTTGCTTCATGTTTCCCATCAGCCCCTTATCTATGCGCATTGATCCTTGTAGACCCATTTCTTTCAATGGCTTCTACCTTTTAAGTGCATCTTTTTATCTATGCATTGATCCTCATAGATTTGTTTCTTCCTTTGGCTTTTTCTCATGTTCATTTGGTTTCTTGTTTGTCCAAATCTTGCCTTGTTGACCCCTTAGTTATTTTACCGTAATCTTTCAATCAGGTGATTTGTGCTTCCTCTTTTCCACGACTTTTTGTGTTCTTTTGGGCTTTCAGACTTCCTGCCTGATTCGCGTTGGCCTTTTTTTATTTATCACCTTGACCTTTGTTGCTCTTGCGTCCGGGTCCTCCTACCCCATTAATCCCTCTTTCTGGTTTTTTGACTTGATTCCATTGCTTCCTCTTTCACCAATTCCATCCGCCCCCTCCATTGTAGCTTTGCTGCGTTCCAGTTGCTATACGCTCTTTATAATCCCAATAGCTTTATTTGATGTCATTTCTCTATTTCTTATGTGTGCGTTGTTTCATTCTCTGAGTTCCTTTGGCTTCTTATTTCGTTCAACTTTCTCGACGTTATTACTCCTTTAGTTGCATCTTTCTTTCTTTGGTTTTTGTTGACATTATTACTCCTTCAGTTGCATCGTCCTTTCTTTGGTTTCTTGGTCGTTTTGCTCTTTGTTTTCTTGCTAGTTAGGTTAGTTTTGCTTATAGTATCCGTGTTGTGTAGTATTTTCTGCTTCATTAGTCATTTGTTGTAGTTCATTAGTCATTTGCGATCTTTATTTTTGTTGATGTCGTCATGCTCATGGCTTTGTCTGATGTTATCCTATTAGTTCATGTCCCCATCTCTTCCTGCATTGTTCCATTGTTTCCTTCATTTTTATCTTCCATTTCTATCTTTCTTTGCATTGTTCCATTGCATCCTTCACTTTTATGCATCCTCTTGTTCGGATTCCAGTATACGTGCCATTCTATTTTGCTCCTTTGGCTCTATCTTCTCTTGTCTTTTTTGCTCCAATTTCTTGGTGTCCTCGTCCTTCCTTCTTACCCTAGTTGCCTCCGTTGATCTTTGGCGCTCAATGAGCCCTCTTCTCCACTCCCTACTTGCTCCTTCTGCCTCGTTCGTCCTATTGAGCCATTCATTTATAAAGTTACCTATCCGGTGGTTGGTCTTGTTGTTCCTAGTTCTCTATCTTTCGCTTTAGTCATCCTATTTGCAGTTGCATTCCTCCTGTTGGGCCCCTCTTTTTTGCGTCGATACTCGCCTTTGTGCAACACTTGTTCACTTTCTTATCTTTTTTGTGGTCCCATTTTTCGGTCTCTTCGGTTGTTGTCTCTTGTTGTCTCTGTGAGTTAGGTTACTTCCTTCGGGTTCACATCTCCTTATATGTGTAGTTTTGGATACTATTAATTTTCCACCTATTGGTCCGTCCTGTTTGGCACCATATTAGTCCTGTTTTCCTGGTCTCTAGCTCTTTTTTTGTTCACTCTCTGTTTGGCGATCTTGTTGACCTTCTTTTTGCTCTTTTAGTTCCTTGTTGGTTCGTGTTTCTATCCTTCCTTTTGTTCCATGCATTCATTTGTTTCGTGTGTGTTTTTTCATTGTTTATTCGTTAACGATGTGGATCATTGATTCCTTTTCTCCGTCCGCTTTTCCTGCTGAGTTTTGTCCCCATTCACCTTCTCCACTTTTTCTTTTCCACTCTCTTTGCCACTATCCATTCTGGCTCCCACTTATCTGGCTCCTTTCTACCGTATTATGTTCTTCCTTTTTGTGTGTTCTTCTTCACTCGTCATTCCTCCCATCGGCTCTTTCGATGTTTTGTCTCTTCTTGTGCCTTTGTTGTTGCCATTTTTAGATCCATTTTGTTCCGCTGTCCCATCAGCCTTATCTGCGCATTCTTTTCCAGTGACCCTTGTAGACTCGTCTCTCCCTTTCCTTATACAATATTTCTCTTTAGCTTCTCTTCTTTTCAGTCTCCATGCTGAGTAGTTTTTGAGTTTGTTCCTCTTCTTTCGGCCAGTATATGCCTATCATAGGACCCATCCTAGGAATGCCACGGTTCTATTGCGACAGCAATAGAACCGACATTCCTTGGATGGGGACGTTCCTTTGTCACTCCTATTTATTCAGCCTCTCTTCATTGTCATATCATCGGCGTTCCCTTGAGCTATTTTCTCCTTCTTCTCTATCCTATCAGCTTCCCTCACCCTCCCGCCCTTATGGTTATTTGCATTTGATCATGTCCATTATTTCCTTTCTTTTCTACGTCCTTTAATTTTGCATTCTTTATTTCCTCAACGTGGCTTTGTAGCCTCTGAGGCATATTTATTAGTTTACTCTTTCTCGGCATGGCACTATAGCTTCTGGGGCATAACTCTTTTTCATTTTCTCTCGGCGTGGCAACGTAGCCTCCGAGGCAGCACTAATCGGTTGTTTTTCCCGCGAGGGTCATTTTTCGCGGACGGTTCCCGATTGGTCGGCTGTTGTTTCTTTCTCGGCGTGGCCCTGGAGCCTCCGAGTCTTCTTGCCTATGGCATCTAACTCATTGACGGGTTATTTTTCTTTCAGCCTTGCCTCTGCAGGATTTTTTAAGGTCTTGTGGTTGCCAGAGTGTATGGGGTCGTGCTTCAACTATTTGCTCAAAAACCTAAGAAGGCGTGGTTCTTCCTCCCGATGAGAACCAGTCACCAGGTCTTCTCACTTTTGCATCGACCAAGTGGCAGATAAAACCATATTTTATGTTGTATTCTTCAGTATTATCATGCTCTCGATGATTGTCTAGTTTCGGAGCATTTAAAGTTCATATTTCCAAATTTATCTATCCCTAGTGAGGGATTCATTTGTACTCAATGTTTTACAAAGCTCAATGAGAACACCACTTCGCCAGTATATGCCTATCATAGGACCCATCCTAGGAATGCAAGCATGTTTTTTTGTGATGCGTCCACCACGATCTCTTTCCTTGGTCTTCCAATTTGCCTTGGTGCTTGGCATTCATTTTCTTTTCTTTCATTTGCTGCCCATTTCTGAGCATGACGAGTACTTTTGATGTGCTCCTTCATATTTTCAACCACATCCCCTCGATCTGGAAAGAGATGAAGGGGTTTGTTGTAAAGTTTACAAACAATGCAAATATCCTCCTTTCTCACAAAACCTCCCAATGTTTCATTGTGTTAGAATCAGAGCTTGGGATTCGAACCCAAGTATGCCAAGACTCTGTCTCCTTCAAACCCCTCCCGCACCTATATTTGCATACACGCACCTGTATCTGCACTCAGCCACATATTTTCTATGACAATCAGTCATATATATATATATTTTCTCATCAACCTGGATATATCCACTTGTCAAATCGTGCATGCCCTTCATATAGAAAGTTTTTCAACTTGCCTAATAATAGGATGCCCTGCTGTCCTTATCTTCCAGCTGTCGTTGACTTTGACCCGTTGACCAGTCAACCCAAAACCCTAAGTGGCGGGCAGGGGGTTTCTGTGTGTTTCTAGCGAGCCCAGCAACACCCGGGTAGGGTGTGCCCGCCACCTTTGACTTTGACTTTGACTTTGACCCCACGCCCTTTGCTTCTCATAGGTCTCCCCATTCAAGCGCTTAACTTTGAATAACATGACACCATTTAACAACTCTAATCATCGCCCTTCGCTTCTCATAGATTAGAATATCACATGACACATAATTTTGTCATTTCCAACATTCCCCCTTCATGTGATATTCCTGTCATCACATTGTAACAATTTCCCGGAATCACGGATAAAGGTAGAGCCTTTGTAAGAATATCTGCTCTTTGATCAGCTGTACTAACATAGGTCAAATGCACTTGATTTCTTTTGACCATATCTCTGATAAAATGAACTTCCATTTCAATGTGTTTTGACCTTTCGTGCAAAACTGGATTTTTTGTCATGGCAATACAACTAGTATTATCACAATAAATGATTGTTGGTCCTCTTTGAGCAAATCCAAATTCTGCCATAAGCCTTCTTTCCCAAATAAGTTCCTTAGTCAACAGGGCTGCTGAGTTGTACTCAGCTTCAGCACTAGATAAAGCAATGCTGCTTTGCTTCTTGCACTTCCAAGCAACTGGGGCTCCACCTAATAAAACAACATACCCTGAAGTTGATTTTCGTTTGTCTAAATCTCCTCCCCAATCAGCATCACAATAAGCCTGCAATTGTAAGCTGGTTTCATTAAATACTATACCAAAATGCATTGTACCTTTTAAGTATTTGAGGATCCTTTTTGCTGCAATCCGATTGTCCTTTACCAGCCCATCATTGTACCCTCACCGAGAATATTAACTGCAAATGCAATGTGTCCGCCTAGTACAATTGTCTACATAGGACAAACAACCAATCAAACTTCGTAAGGTATTTTCTCCATTTGTTTGCTTTTCAAACTACGTTTTTGGACTCATATCTGCAGAGAGATCTCGTGACCGGGAACCATAGGAGTATATGCCATATTGCAATCTTCCATATGAAATTTCTTCAACATGTTTTGAATATGCCCTTGTTGACTCAAAGCTAATATCTTGTGATTTACGCCCCCTGTAAACATCTATGCCCGAAACCTCTTTAACTCTCCAAGATCACTCATTTGGAATCGTTTCCTTAAGATATCTTTGCAATGATTTAGTACTTGAGTTCCCTTTGATATCATAATATTGTCATCAACATATAAAGCAATAATGCACAGGCATCTCCCATTTTGAACCTATAGATATTACCATCATAATTGAGCTTCTCAAAACCTTGTTCTACAAGATATCCATCCATACATTTATACCATTCCCTAGGAGATTGTTTAAGACCATAAACTGCTCTATTCAACTTCCAAATTTTTCCTTTTTCCTCTTCAAATCCAGTGCAGGGGCTTAAATAAATTTCCTCCTCTAACTTAGCATTCAAGAATGTTTGTACTTACATCCATATGATGGATTTCAAGGTCACAAGCATTAGCAATAGCTAATAACATTCTCAAACTATTTATCTTTACCAATGGTGAGAATGTTTCATCAAAATCTTCTCCTTTTTTACGTGTAAAAGCCTTGTGCAACAAGTCCGGCTTTAAATTTCTTTGTATTTTTGTCTACTCCTGGTTTTATTCTATAGATCCACTTACTTCCAACTATATTCTTATCGGAAGGAATATCCACTTTGTATAAGTGTTTTGTTCTTTTGAATGCTCTCATTTCTTCTTCCATAGCACATTTCAGTTCTTTCCATTCATATCTTGAAGCTGCCTCCATATAATTTTGTGGAATCTTGTCATTTTCAAGTATCAAAATGTCAAATGATATTAATTTCTCCTACACGAGATCTAAGTCTTTTACTTTTTCCAAGTTCGGTTCTACCATGAGACTCTAAATCATGTTTGGCTTCTTCGCCAATATTTGAGCTTACGTTCGATGCGGGTTTTCTTTTTGGTCTATCAATTTTATCCATACGCCTCTTGGTGTTCAATCTCTTGCTCAACACCTGATTCCACTACGGCTCAACAACATTACTTGGAATCATTTCGACTCACTATCGAGTCACTCAAATCTACTGCTCCAATCCTTGAGTTTTTCTTCTTCACTTATTGACTGATTTGTTTCCTCAATACTATCTTTCCTTTCACTTTCACATGGATCTTCGGTATTTATCTTAGGAATTTTCCTATAAAATTCGTTTTCATTGAAGACCACATCTCTACTTACTATAATTTTTCTTCTAGAGGGTCATATAATCACGAATGCTTTTGAGTTAGAATCATACCCTACTAGATAAGATATGTATGCTCTATCATCCAACTTTTTCCTCGGTTCTTGGGGAACATGTACAAAGCATAAACACCCATATGCTTTTAATCTATCATAAGAAGGTGACTTACCGGACCAAAGCATTTACGGAATTGCACCTTTAATACTTGATGAAGGTAACAAGTTTTGAATGTAGGCAATTTGTCTTCACGACTTCATCCCATAAATAATTTGGTAAACCGAGAATACTTCAACATGGATCTCCAAACATCAAGCAAGGTTCTATTTTTCCTTTCTGCAACTCCATTTTGTTGTGGTGAGTATCTGCATGTCAATTGCCTCTTGATTCCCCTGTTTACACAAAAGCTTTAAATTCATCGGAGATATATTCACCTCCCCTCGTCGACCTTATGCACTTTATCTTTCTTCCGGTTTCTAGCTCGGTTTTTGATAAATAACTTCAAAGCATCACTAGCTTGGTCTTTTGTTTTCAAAATATAACACTTGGTTTTTTTCTGCTGAAATCATCAATAAAAGCTCATGAAATATTTATGCCCACTCAAACTAGTAACATTTATAGGACCACATAAATCTGTATGTACCAAATCCAAAATGCCCTTTGCTCTTTTTGTGTGACCTTTTAAATGGCAATCTTGATTGCTTTCCAAGTTGGCGACCTCCACATAAAAACTTTTCATTTTGTACCTTGGCGGATATTAATCCCTTTTTCCCAAAGCCTTTTAATTATTGCGGCATTTACATGACATAATCGATATGCCATACTTTCACATCTGAATATTCCACAAGATTAATTTCATGAAGATGCTCCATATTCAATCCAAAAAGATTACCAACTCTTTTGCCAATAAACTTTAATTCACCATTAAGAAACACTTTACAATGGATCTGTTCAACAAAGACACTTTATATCCCAAATCCACCCGGTGGCATCTGGGATATGAGATTTCTAACAAGGCTGGGCACACACAAAACATCTCTCAATTTTACAATTTTGCCATTTAAGTCAAACAACTCTAAAACTCGGTATCTTCTATTTTCTTCAAACCCCCATCACCAAGTTGCACATGTCCTTCTTTCTTTTCCCACTCCTTAAGCATATGCAAATCACACATCACACTTTTTTCTGCTCCTGAATCTATAACAACAAATTGGTTATTGCTTTTCCTTGGAAACTCTGAAACATTGCAAGTTAAATTCTTCCTTACCTCCAAGGTGTCATCCTCAAGTTCACCTTCACTACTATCTTGTTTTTCTACCACATTAATACTTGAGCCTCCTTTGAATTTTCCCTTGCCCCTGCCACCTCTATAAGTTCCAGAAAATCTCCCTCGACCTCTTCCCTTTTTAGGGCTTGGGCAATCAGAAGCAAAATGACCTTTGCCTTCACAATTGAAACATCTAAATTCCTTCTCACTATTGTTTGGACACTCACTCTTTGATTACATGCATAACAAGGTCCTACTTTTCCTCTTGAAAAACCACCTCTTTTAGTCTTACCTGCATACAAGATCTCTGAGGACTGATCAGCTTCCTCCTGAGTAATAGTAGACTGTTCAAATTCTGTGCGTATCATTCTGATAGCATGCTCCTTGGAAGTGGCTACATTTCTGAGTAAAGTTGCCAAGTGACTATTATGAGATACTGCTCTTGCCAAAGCTAGTATTTGATACTGTTCATTCAAGATATTTCCAGCTCCCTCAAGATCTGCAATAATAGAATCAAATCTCTCCAAAAAGTCAGTCAAGTTATCTTTCTCAAACAATTTCATCTTCCTTAATTGTTTTTCTAGCACATCTATCTCCTTTAAAAACTTCAATAGAGTTCAATAGATTTGCCCCGAATCTGGTTGTCATTATCACAGGGCAGGATTTAGTTAGCTCTGATACCAATGTTAGAATCAGAGCTTGGGATTCGAACCCAAGTATGCCAAGACTCTGTCTCCTTCAAACCCCTCCCGCACCTATATTTGCATACACGCACCTGTATCTGCACTCAGCCACATATTTTCTATGACCTGGATATATCCACTTGTCAAATCGTGCATGCCCTTCATATAGAAAGTTTTTCAACTTGCCTAATAATAGGATGCCCTGCTGTCCTTATCTTCCAGCTGTCGTTGACTTTGACCCGTTGACCAGTCAACCCAAAACCCTAAGTGGCGGGCAGGGGGTGTCTGTGTGTTTCTAGCGAGCCCAGCAACACCCGGGTAGGGTGTGCCCGCCACCTTTGACTTTGACTTTGACTTTGACCTACTGCCACTGCTTCTCATAGGTCTCCCCCATTCAACTGCTTAACTTTGAATAACATGACACCATTTAACAACTCTAATCTACTGCCACTGCTTCTCATAGATTAGAATATCACATGACACATAATTTTGTCATTTCCAACACATTGTACAAGTCAAAGTCTACATGTGTCTCCTCCACAAAAGGCCTCACTTTAGTGGCCATACAAGCCTCCACAGCAGCCTTGTTTTCAGCTATAATATCTTCCTTACTATTCACTTCCGAGACATTCTCTTGGGTGGCATCAAGGTTTCTTTGAAGATTGATTTTATGTTCTTTGGATTGTACATGACGAGCCGTGTAATTGTACATCATATCCTCTCCTCCCTTTCCATATCGTGCATGGCACTCCACATACCAAATACAAAATACAACAGCGCCATTAAAGTCATAAGACATTAGCTCAAAACGATCTTTCTTGCCTTCAAGCTTCATCTTCATTTTTGCCCTTCGATATGCATACAACCACTTATTAGTTAGAGATCTTGTAGCTATTTTGGATTGTAATCTGCTCATAGACTCTTGACTCTGAAGTGGTTCAATGGGTTCAATGTCATCTTCTTGCTTTATATTGGTACTCACCCCTTCCATAGTGATCACTTCTACATCCTCCTCTTCTTCTACAAGCACCAATTTCCTTCGTTTAGTGGGCTGAATGGGCTGATTATCAGCTGAGGCACCTACGATCTTCACACACACCTCATCCTCATTCACTATAAATCTTGCCCCTTGCTTCTTGGACAAGGCAAGCTTTCTTTCCCCTAAAAACACAAATTCCTGGCCCTCCAAAGCTTCTAGCTCATCTTCTTGAATCTCTCGCCGTAAATCCGAATAATGTGCATTCACATGTACCTTTACAAATCCAACTTCTTGCTTGTTTTCATCTCCCTCGCTAAGGCAAATAACAACATTCATGTGTGTCGCCATTTATCTGCATGTGAAGCAAGCACGTGAGCTACACACTATGAAAAGAAATCTAACAAATACTAGCTAACTAGCATGCAAAAGAACATTCCCAACATTCCAAACATTGCATTGCACAAATGGGGCTGAAATGGGGCAGCAAAAGGGCAGCCCAATTAGGGTCTGTTACAGCCCTGATATAAGCAAGAAGGAGGCTACTTAAAGGCTCCTTTGAGTCTGAAATAACATGTTATGACAGCCCAGAAAGCTAAAGCACAACCACATTGACAATTCAAACATAAATCAGCCCTAAAATGATAAAAATCTGAATTCTGAGCTTAAGAAGGTTCCAATAATCATACATGTGATCAAATACTAGGCAATAAAGTCGTCTTGGCTAGCTTCTCGACTGCTGCATTAAAAAATGAGAAAGAGTATTAGTGACAATGCTTGAAAGGGAGATTTGTTTATGATCTATAATCAGGTATATGCAATGCAATGATGAGTTATGGTATGAATGCGACTTTAGGAACCCTGAACCCTGATTTTGGGGCATAAACATCATTAAGAAAGCATACAAAATTAAGATGGCAAGTATTCAAATAAGTGACAAACCCCTTATTCTCAAACAATGCATTCTTTATGCATAAAGGTGGCAGCAAACTGACCTTCAATAATAAATCAGTCCTAAAGAGACCTGAAACGATTTTTCATCTTAAGAACTTCCAAATAATACATATCTTTGATCAAATAAGAACAATGAAGTCTTCTTGGCTGCTGCATTAAGAAGATCAAGCCAGAAACTGTCAGAAACCCTGAATTAGTTGTTTTGTTTGAAGAAAGCAATGACTTACACTTTCACCTTGCAAGGAATTTGCTGCAAATGACTTCAAAATCGAGTAAGAAACTGAGTGGTGGTGAGATAATGCAATTTGGTGATCAAGTTCTTGAGTTGTTCTTGAGCTCCCTTGTTGCCAAAGAAGAACATGAAGCCGACTACATCAACCACAAATGTGCAAACGGTTAGCTCCTTCTCAAATCCACCACTCGAAATACCCAAATCGACCACCTACGGGTTCTCAAATCCACCACTCGAAATACCCAAATCGACCACCTACGGGTTCTCTAGTTCCCGCCTTTGCTCCCTTACGTCCAAAGCTGGAAATTGAATAGTGGAGGCGTATAACCTCCCGACCGTATACGGTCGACTGACCACTTAAAAAACCCCTAAACGTTCACTCAGTTGGTACATACGTGACCATTGGGTGAACCCCCCTTGGGAATTGCAAGGGGAGGTCGAGAAATGTGATCAGATCTTGGCTCTTCAGTATCCGCATTAGTCGCATAATTTGTGTCAGACAAACTTTTGAATCTATTGCTGCAAATTACCTTATCTGTGAAGTTGACATTAGAGGTTGCAAAATTGCTGCTATTTTGATAGCCAGTAATATTTTCCTGAGCATCTGTTTTTTTGAAGGTTGAATCTTCCACAGAATTTTCCATAGTGTTCTTATTTTCCATAATTAAGGACTCCTCACTCTTTTTCCTTTGGGGATTAATCTGAGAAGGATTAATCTTAATCCCATGCTGAAAATTTTTAGGAAATCCCTTAACAACTTTAGATGTTGCCTTATTATTAGAGGCAGCATTGACCTTAGAATCTGCAAGATGTTATTCAAGGTCTTGTGCAAATCAAAATGCATAAGAGATTTCCCCTTGGCCATGAATCTGTTATGATTCCCTTCATTATTCTTCAGTGAATTGACAATGGTTTTATGCTGATTGCCAGCTGCCATAGTGATTTGATGCAGAAAAAAATCTCCTTTATTTAAGATTTTAATTCCACCAGATATTTGAGTAGAGCCAGTGAGAACTTGAGAAGATCCTGAGTCTTGTTGAGCAATTTTCTGTCTCTGTTGCCTCTTTTTTTCAATCCTTCTTTTACTGCCATTGGATTTAACCCAAGTTGACTGATTCTGATGAACAAAATTCTGACCAGCTAAATCCAAAGTTTGTATCTGATCTTGGTTTCCAAAATCTGTATTTCTGACATCATTCCAGATATCATTATGCATCTTGGCAGAAATGTCCCCAAAGCCTTTTGCAGATGATGCAGCATTTTTGATATTATCTCCCACAATGTACTGACAAACTTTCGAGGAGAAATATCTAGAGTTACAATTAGGGAAAAAAAGTAGGTAGTCCAACCCATCTAAGCTGAAGATTAATTTCTTTGCCAAAGAAATCTAAGGGTGAGATTCCACTACGGCATCCAACCAAGATTCAATTATTTGGATTTCAAATTTGATGCAACTCGGTGAGAAGGAGTATTCAATTTGAAATAAGTTCTCCGGAAAGATCTGTTTATGGATGAAACTGTTCCAAAGGTTCGAATCTCTTCCCTTAAGAAAACCACAGATAATCTTTGATTCCTGCCACAGAATTGTGGAAATTCGATTGTCCATGAGAAGTTAATTCATCCCAATGCTAACCCTCTACAGGGGTAGCAGGCAATTGGCGCAAGAATTCGATCAATTCGAAGCAGGATAGGCCGATCTCAAGCAAATTTTCCAAGAATTGGGTTGAAACTGAAAAAAACCGCCATTTTCAAGAAAATAGGCGCTCCACAATTTTTTTTTTTTTTTTTTCCTGCAATTTGATCCTATAATGCCCAAACATTGCATCAATGTCTTCGCGTGTGTGGCCAGGCATCAAGTAACCAACATAGACCATTTCAAACACTCCAACCCATGTAAGATACGACAAGTATGCAAACAAGTATCCTTTTTTATTCTGGCCAGCACAATTGTCAAGTTGCAAGAGTAGCTTCTTGGGTAGTCGGCGCCCTGGTATTGGATTTACATGAATTGAAGGTGCTGTCCCATTCATCCTTCCTATGGTCAAATCCTTTAGTTTCATGGGACCAATGTCAGGCAATGCCTTGAAGAGATATTGCAATGGCTTACAAGAATGAACATCTCCATTAAAATCATGTTCCAAATCGCGCAATGCTTTTGCAATGCTACCAACATGGAAGTTTGGACCATCACTCCATAATTCTAATGTAAAATGACCGTGATGCACTGCTCCCTGGCCATGAGTTATGAATCCAGCTAGTGATATTTGCAATGGGAAAGACCTTGCAACAGACTTTGGTATAGCCCTAAACTGGGGCAAATAGGTTTTTTGTTGATCCATCTTGTCATGAATGACGCATAGAAATTTCTCTGGTTCCATTGTAGACAAGTGTCACATTTATATGACGATTAACCATCAGTTCTGGAGCGTGTGATTTGGTTTCATCCAAATCATCGTGGCCTTTTCAGTTAGGATGCACAGCTACCACTCTAGAGGTAGTGGGTTCAAGTCCAGTTCACACCCTTAAATGTGATAACAAGCATTTCCTGCACTTCTTGCAATCCACTACTCTGATCCTTGCATCTTACAACTGCTTTTTGATGAGGTATGCTTTACTCAATCAAATGATATAGTAGTCACATTCTTTTTTCTTCTGTTTTTTGTATCTATCTATCTCAGATATTGTTGTTTATATAGTTTTTCTTTTCATCTGGATTGCCTAAATTGATCACCGTGGATGGATTCCATATCCATTCTTCTATTCTTCAAAACATGCAGGTGTAGAAGAGTTGGTTCCGGTCTATTGCCAAATCGAGGCATTGAGGCGGTAAAAAGTGGACATTGAATCTATTTTCTACTTGCATTATTTCTTTTGTTTTCATCCTCTTGTTTTCCCCTTTAATATGCCAAAGGTTCCAGTAGCAAAGAAGCGTTGCATGGCCACAAAAAATCACGTTGGGAGACGATGTACCTTGAATTGGAGGATTGATAAAGGAGAGCATGAAAACACGCAGCACGTACATCAGGCAGAGAGTACACAGGCTAAACATGCAGGAACATGACTTGTTTATGTTAATTTCGTTGGAATTTAATAGAATGTTGTTGGAAATGAACTTTTTTCTTTGTAAGCTATAAATTTGTTTCAGTTTTTCTTTTTTGAGATTTGAAAGAAATTTTCCAAACCAAAATTTTATTACTAGGATAAATCCCATCCAAATTTGCAGCTGCCTGTTCATCCTACACCTAGAAGGAAACTTTCCTATTCATTTAAAATAGTTTGCCATACACTGAGGTAAAGGCAATTTTCCAGAGGTCTTCTACTTCCGGTGATGTGGCTGACATCTGGACAAGCTGCCTCCTCGGTTTATACAAGCCTCCTGGGTGCTTTGGGGATGTAGATATTCCAGTCGTGCAATTTCTTGACTCCTAGTTACCAACATTCATACACACATCTCCTGCACTTTCATGGAAGATGAGCCCACCTCCTTCTTTCAATGGTGCACTCATATGCAATAGCCCAACGTTTCTTCATGGGCAAAGTGAGCTGATTTAAAGTAGGATTTATTTGCTCCTTATAATGTGCTGTCTTAAGCCTTTCCAAATCTGGCATCCCAAAGCTTGCATATGAAACATGCGTCCAGATATTGCTGCAAATGATTAAGCTCCACATTATTGCATGTGCATGGAATGGTCTTGCTATGGAACCAATCTTGACGCAGCTCTATTAAACCCGTGGCAAGTATTCAATTTTTGGCAAGGTTGGCAAGCGAGGCCCCCAAATTCTCCATCTTTTGGCTGTCAAGGAACTCTATTTCCTGCAAGAGGATAGGATATGGAACTCTGGGTTCGATTTATGCTGTCGTCCTTGCTTAGAGCTCTGGATTTGACTCATAAACCACGAGTCAAAAGAACTTTCTTTACACGTTGGTGTTATCCCTGAACCCTGATACCAAGAATATGGGTTTCTAAAATGCAAGGATAAAAAACCTACAGTCGTTTACAAGCGTGTATGCCCTCCCATATCTCATAGTGAATCCCTTGCTCCTGCTAAACATGTTAGTAATATCTCCCCTATGTTGTTCACCACTTCATATCTTTATGCATAGGATTCCAGATCAAACATTGAATAATCAGCAGAAGGATGGCTCATGGTGCAGAATTAAGCTGCAAAGCAATACCTTTCGGAATGCCCTTTTTTCTAAGGACCCCTTTCTTTTGCCAGCCTTTCCCATCACAAGGTCGTGAAAATGTCTCAACATGGTCAGCAATGTCTTGACATGTCTTTACTTGTTCATTCTTAGAGGATATGGATCAAGCTTTTGTAGTTGCCTATCCTTTAGCAGTGGCATAGAGATTTGCCAGCAATATATATGGTATGGCATTATTTGGATCCAAATCAAACAGACTTTCTGCTGCACGATTTCCTTTCTCAACATCAACAAAAGTGTTGCAGGCACTGAGCAAGGTCATCCATGTTGTATTCATGGGCTTGAGTTGTGTGCTAGCAATTAGATTCTCAGCTTCATCTAGCCATCCTGCCCTTCCAAGCAGGTCAATAAGACAATGGTAATGCTCTTGGCTCGGTAGAAGGCCATGGATGTCATCCATTGATATAAACAAATAAATACCCTCGTGAATCAGTCCAGCATGGCTACATGCAGACATTAAGGTTAGTATACTCACCTTATCTGGCATCACACCTTCTTCCTGCATTTCATTGAAGAGCTTAAGTGCTTGGTTACCGACACCATGTTGGCCATATGCTGAGATAAGGGCAGTCCAAGAAACAACATTTCGTTTTGCCATCTCATCAAATACTTTTTGCGCACCCCACAAGTTACCAAATTTTCCATACAGATTTACAAGTGCAGTACTAACAATTATGCTAGATCTGGAATCATTCTGCAAGAGGCAGCAATGTATCCTTTTGCCTTGAGCTAAGAGAGCCTGGCTCGCATAAGTAGAAAGTATAGTAACACAGACAGTTGCATCTGGTATCACATTTTCTAGCTCCATCTGCTTAAGTAATTGAAGGGCCTCCTTAAAGTATCCATGCTGAGCATACATTACAGTCATTGCATTCCACAACACCACATCTTTCTCTTGTGTATCTTCGAACAGCCTACGAATGCCATCAAGCAGGCCAAGTCTGTTATAGACTTTGTCCCCATTACTTGTTTCCATGCTTCCTTGTCCACAGGGGTTCTCAAACATTTGGGGTTGCACATCTGCTTGGTTAGCAAACACAGAAAAGAGGCTTGCTATGGTGAACCTATCTGGCACCAGACCTTGAAACTGCATTTCCTGGAAAAGCATTAAAGTTTCTTGATTATGTCTGTATTGTGCATATACAACAATTATGGCATTCCAGCTAATTAAATTGCGATCGGGCATTTTATCAAATACATCAGCCGCTGCTTTCATGCCACCACATTTGCCATACATAGTGATAAGTGCATTGTTTACAGCAACATCTATTCTGAATTTACTACCTCTAATAATGGCATGCAGATACATTCCCTTAACTAAAGCTTTTGGGTGATTATGTAAGCTAAGAATACTGATAAATGTAATTTCATTTGGGGTCTGACCATCTAACTGCATTTTCTCCAAGAACTGCAGAGTGTGTTCCAGTAAGACACCTCCTCCTGAAATCATAGCATTCCAAGAAGCTACATCACGTAGGGACATGTGGTTAAAAGCAGCCCAAGCATCTTCCACTTCACCACACTTGATATACATGTTTAAAAGTGCATTTCCCACTATAACCTCCGAATGAAGGCTGTGCTTTTTGATGCTTTCATGCACTTCTTTTCCTTTGGTAAGGTCGCCTTTTCTAGCACATACAGAAAGAATAGTGATGAATGTGACCTTGTCTGGTCTCATGCCTGTCAGCTGCATCTGCTGGAAAAGTTGAAGTGCTTCAAAGTCATAGCCATACTGAGAATATGCACACATCATGGCATTCCAAACAACCAAATTGCGGCGTGGCATTTTGTTAAAAAGTAGACCGGCATCCTCTAAGTAACCATTATGAGCATATGCTGCAACCATAATAGTCCAAGAATATACATTTGGCTTACGCATTTTATCAAAAACTTCCCTTGCATCCTCTAGGGCATCGCATTTACCATACATATCCACTAAAAGATTTCCCAGATATCTGCTGTCATTTAACTTGATTTTAAGAATTTTTACATGAACAATTCTACCTGCTGCAAGAGCTGTTGGGTCACTAAGTTGCCTCAGAAGAGAAGCATAGGTAGCCTCGTGATCGCTTTTCCGCAATTTTGCGGAGAAATTATAATCGCCATTTCTTTTGTTGTCTCCGCCATAGAATTTAATGTTTGAGTCTGCACTACCGAATTGCGCATGCTGTTGCAAATGGAATGTCCATCCAGTAGCCATCTAACCTCGGGCAGAATCATAATATAGCCACAACACATGGCAGCAAACACGAGAATGACGGCTGCAAAAAAATGTTTATCTCCATAGCCGAGCTTCGAATGGAAAGCAGCACGACCTGGCACTCCTTGAGTTGCCACATTGGCACTTTTCTACTCTATCTATTTTATTCTAGGGAAAAACTACAAAATGCCCTTATGTTTTGCTGAATTTCACCAAATGCCCCTGAGTTTTTATTATTTTACCAAATGCCCTTGGTCAACGTACATCTTCTCGTAGAATTTTAACTTTTACACAATGCCCTTCAGTTTTTAGTATTTAACGGAATGCCCTTCTCCAACGGATCGTTTTCTTCGAATTTTTGTTGCTTATAATGCTAGTTTGAAGGGCTTCGCTTTTTGCAGACCAGTAGTAGGTTTGGATGGCACACATTTGAAGGGACGGTATCTTGGTATACTTCTAACAGCCACAGCAATAGATGGAAATGATGGATTATTTCCAATTGCTTTTGCCGTAGTCAATGCTGAAAATGATGATAATTGGGTATGGTTCCTTCAAAACTTAAAGAATTGTATGCATCATATGCAACAAGTTACCTTCATTTCAGACAGGCAGAAAGGTTTGGTGGAGGGCGTTGAGCTTATTTTTGGGCCTGGAGTTCCTCATGCTTATTGTTTGCGTCATCTGGCTGACAATTTTAGGAGGGTCTTCAAGAGTACATCACTTGTTAATTTGCTATGGAATGCAGCACGTGCCAATACTGTAGAGGGATATGATGAGGTTATCAGTGAAATGCGGGCCGCTAATGCTCAAGCTACCATTTGGATTCTTGCTGCAGCTGATCCTGTTCATTGGGCAAACTCAAAATTCAAGGGACAGAGGTATGGTCATTTAACCTCTAATATTGCAGAATCTCTGAATTCTTGGTTGCGTGAACCTAGGGAGTTGCCTATACTAGCTATGTTCGAGTTAATCCGACATAAGCTAATGACATGGTTCCTAGACCGCCGGCGTGAAGCAGGTTCATTCATAATGGAGGCAGGCCAGTATGCACATTTGGCATTAACTCCTCGTGCTGAGCGTGATGTGAAGAAAGCATGTGACCGTGGACGCTCATACCAGTATGGGCAAAACATCGAATCGAGTATGAGATATTGTCATCAAAATCTAGGATTGTTGATTTGAGGATGAGAACGTGTTCTTGCAGTGAATGGCAACAAGAGGGTATTCCTTGTGCCCATGCAGCATGTGCAATACTATATAGGAATGAGCGTGTCCAGAGCTATGCACACCAAGCTTTTCTACTCACTTCCTACTCTATAACCTATAGGGAGATCATGCACCCTATTATTGTTCCTACTGTTCTAGGTACGATGTTGCCTCCAGCAACAAGGCGACCTCCAGGGCGCCCAAGGACGAAGAGGATTCGTAGGGGTGAAGAAGAAGTGAAGGAAATTCATCGTTGTGGTAGATGCAAGGGAAGGGACCATAATTCACGGACATGCAGAGCACCTATCTAATTGGCAATGTGTCCATGGTGATTACTGTACTTGAAGACTCATTATGTGAGATTTGTGTATGTTTTGAAGACTCATTATGCATTTGCTTTGTTATGCTAAAACTTAAGGGTATTACTGAATTTTATAGCATTCACATTTGTAAACAATTAACGTTATGTTGTGCAAGGGCATTTCATTAATTTGTTTAAGGGAAAAACTACAAAATGCCCTTATGTTTTGCTGAATTTCACCAAATGCCCCTGAGTTTTTATTATTTTACCAAATGCCCTTGGTCAACGTACATCTTCTCGTAGAATTTTAACTTTTACACAATGCCCTTCAGTTTTTAGTATTTAACGGAATGCCCTTCTCCAACGGATCGTTTTCTTCGAATTTTTGTTGCTTATTTCTACTCTATTCTATTTCATTCTATTCTATTCTATTCTACTACACAAATGTCGTGAAACCAACCCATTTATTTTATCCTATTCTATTCTACTAGACAAATGTCGTGAAACCAACCCATTTACGCATTCACTGCAAAGTGCCAAAATCCTTAGTCATTCTTTTGGCACCTTCTCATGTTTCACGGCCTAGACGAATTTTTCAGTTCATCTCTTTCTTGCAAACTTTCAACGGAAGAGCTCAGCGCAGTTGCACTCAATGACACCATTTTGCCACAATATTAAACTCCTCTACTTCATCTAAGAAACCAACTAAATAGTGCCCTGTGGACCATTTAGGCACTCACTCAATAGTGCCAAACTCCTTAGTCATCCCTTTGGCACCCTTTCATGTTTCACCGCCTAAGACAATTTTTTCAGTTCATCTCTTTCTTGCAAACTTTCCGACCAAAGAGCTGAGTGCAGTTGCACTCAATGAAATCCCTTTGCCAGAATATATTCATCTGAAAGGCATGGTTCTATCTTGCAAACAATTCTATTTTCTTTCTGGAGAGCATTGTCTTCTCACTATTGTGGTATTCCCATTCAATTCTTTTATGCAATCGGAAAATTTCACATGCTTTCATCTTTATTTTTCTTTGAGGGATGAGCCAACAAGCATCTGCTCCCTGCACACAAGACAGTAACGTTCCTATTTTTTCTATTTCTATTTTTATGAAAGCTCCCCTTACAATCTGCCTTCAAATTGCCGTCCAAGTTTTTACTATCTACCCCAAAAACTTTATCACCACCTGCTCCCCACGATACTTTATGTTCTTCCGCATCAAATAATCCTCCTATTGCCATTCCGTTCATGCACAAAAATGCACTAGGTGAGTGTACATTTGTACAACCTATATCTGCCATATCTTTTGCACAACCTTGCTTTGTATAAGGTCGCAACGACGTGTTCTCACAATCTAATTAAAAGAAACAAGGTGTTGTACATGAAGGGTTGACCTCCAATGGCCCGAGGTTGTGTTTGCTTGTTTTTGGGTGGTTGAGGAGGTTATTTCAAAATAGGTCACCATTGTCTTGACCTAGCATCCCGTGATGTGCGTGTTAGTGGTGTTGAAGCACAACTTTTTTCACGAATGGGCCACCATCATCTTGACCTGCATGCCGATGGTGTTGAAGCATAGCTTTTTGTTGGTGGTATGAGATATTGCTATCATAAATGAAGTGAGAGCAAGAATTGCATAAAATTAATGTTTACCATGCCATTAAAAACAATAATAATTATTTTTTGTACATTACTCAAAAGAATTGCACTAGCTACATAAAAACTTCCATATACATAACACCCTAATATAACCACGTTATTTGTAAAGTCTATGACAATAAATACTTCATTGATAATAGTTTTTTATGGCAACGAACAGTTGTACCTACAATGAACAACTGTTTTTTTTACATGATAACATGCAATTAAGATTCTTCCAAAGCACCACAATATTCTTCCAAAGAGTTGAACTTGAGCAAATACTCTCATGTTCTGATAAATGACTTCAATTTGGCAAAAACCATGACATTAAGATGTAAAAAAGGGCAGTGTATAGGTTCTAAATATGGTATGTTTCAGTTTGCCATTCATCGCGAAACTGGAACACATCTTTTTGTCCCATAATAAAATGATTGTAAATTTTAAGGGAGCTATATCTTCGTCACTAAGATTTTGGTTGGCTAAAGTTACACAAATATCAAGGCCTTTGCATTTTTGTATGGCTAACCACGATTGTATATAGTTCACTAGTTGGTTTTTTACATGTCCAAAGTTCAATAAAAATTAGTCAAATATAATAGTTTTGACGAATTGTGAGAAATTATTGTCATTGTGCAGCTTGAAATTTAATTCTATCAGTGCATTTTATATATGGAAAAAAATTGAATGCCTATTAATTTCCATCATTCTATTAATTTCAGATTATACAAAACTGGAGACTTAACATCACAACATCCTATAAGTTTAACAAATCTATAAATTAGCATTTATATTGTTGTAAAACTCTAATTTCTCCTGCATACATGAATCACCTAAGCTAGTCAAGGTAGCTTTTATTGCATTTTAATATAGAGATTACATATTCCAGCTTCTACAAGATATAATTTACTGAATTGAATTGAATTTATCGTCCATGAATGTCAATCAGCCGTGGGACACAATAAAGGAGCACAACAGACTTGTTACTGTCCGGATTAAAAACCCCCTGCTATCAAGGGTTTTCGGGGAAAAAACCCTAGCAAAGACATATTCCAGTTTCTGTAAAGACGTAATAGAAAAGCTTCTGGAATAAAAGAATGAATAGATTCAATGCATGAAATAGATGCTCCAGATGCTATTAGTCAACAATCCATAAGTTCTATCTAAACGCTTTACTAGAAGTCTAAAAGTCTGATCTTGAAAACACAGTTTGATTTTGAAAAACAATACCCCTAAGTTCCGTAAACAGATTATAGCCAGATACCGAACTAGCTCACACCGATTGGAAATAGAGGTTGGCAGATGGTCTAAAACACGTAGGAAAGCAAGGCTATGCAAAATCTGTGACTCTGGCAATGTGGAAGACGAGCACCACATGTTCATACAATGCCCAGGGTATACACACATCACGGAGAAATTTGGTATACATGATACAGATTACTATTCATTGTTAGATATGACTCCTATAGAATTAGGACTTTATATCTGCAAACAGTAGATACACATCGATCACTATTGCTGAATTTGTAATTGACTTGATATTGCTTCATGGCCTCTCTTTCCCTTAGAGAGCATTAGACATAAATAAATAAAAAAAATAAAAAAATAAGAAAATGTTTATTATTGTAGGCTATGAGTATGTGGAGGGACCTGATGATAAGGAAGGAAGGAAGGAAGATTCTTTTATCGTCCGCGGAGGCCAATCGGCCTATGGGACCCAAATTACACGGGTGCAGCAAGCCCGTTGCTACCCGGATTAAACCACCCCCCCACGAGGGAAAAATCGTCGCAGCAACAAGCCTGCTGGCAGCTGTACAAATATACATATACATATGAATTCCCAGCACCTCAGGTAGGCGCCGGGGGCAGAGGTGAGTCCGCAGATCCAAAACCTCCTGGAGGTAGGAGCCAAGGGATCGCCCGGCGACGGCGTCTTGAGTAGCTTCGTCGTGGCAGGCGCAACAGGTCGCACCAAGAGAGCGTAGCGAGCCGAATCGACTATACTATTGGACGTACGGAAGGCATGGCTTTCATCCTCAACAACCCCAGCCGGCAACACCGATAAAGCCGTCTGGGGCAGCTCTCCAACCCACCGACCCGTCTCAAGCCGAAGATGGTGGGCCCCTGTTCGAATGGACGCGATGATCCTGCGCTTCTTCATGGGCAACTGAGAACGCAGGTAGAGCTGTGGGCCTCGAACCAGGGTGGGGTTTATGTGCTGTTTGTAGTGTGCCATCTTTACCTGTTCCAGAGCATGGTGGTCCCAGAGCTTCCCCAGGAAACAAGAGTCCAAGTACCCCTCAGCCTATCCCGACCGGGTGCATGCGCTTTGGACGCACCTATGTGCGTCTACGTTCCAGCGCGCCAGCCACTGGGCTCTCTTGTCCTTCCAACAAGCCCTGAGTCGTTGCGGGCTCATCGCCACAGCGTAAGCCAAGTGCGGGAGCCGAGTGTCGCCCATGCTGGCCACCTTCTGGAAATAAACAATGTGTCTATCGAGGGCCGCATGCTGCAGGGGCATGAATCATGTCTCCTGCAACAAGATCTGATATGGAACTGATCTGGACCTGCTCTAAGTCGTTCCAAGTCGCCAAAGACACCATTGGGCCCCACACCTCCTGGCCCGGCTCCACCCGGTGCGGAACAAATGTATTTGGTGGCCCCGATCATACAAACTACGCCTGTGACTATTATTTTGCATTGCGCATAACGCCTTTCAACTGCGGTCACCCGGCGAATGGATGCATCCCAATACATTGAGGGCGAAAATTCCACCCCCGTGTACTTGTAGCCGGGTGTGACCTCTACCATCCGCCTTACGATAAGTGCTTGGGAGGTGCTTTGGATGACGGAGGAGGATATGAGGATTACCTTAGTCTTGGCCGAGGTTGACACGTATGTCCATCGCTGGGCGCGAATGTGCCTGGGCATCTAGGTGTGTCTGCATGCCCTCGGTGTATGGGCCAAGAGGTCCACATCATCCACATAGATGAGTCGCCGGATGACCCGATGCAAGAGTCAGTATACCCTCCCCATTGGCAAAGCAAGTCGGGGCTTCCAACCTGGTCAATGTAAAGTCCAAAGAGTGTGGGTGAGAGAGGACAACCTTGCCTAACTCCAATGCTGGCGGCAAATGATCTGGTCCTTCAGGTTGCATGCGGCTGTGCGGCTCCAGATGCAGACACCGCTGCGTTCAAGCAGATCCATAGGGAGCCCCGGATGGTACAATCTCGCCCACAACTTTCCCCTGCATCGTGGTCGAAAGCTTTTGCAAAGTCCATAAAAGAAGATGATAGGTCCTCCCGACGGTTCCTGGCCGCCCCCACTGTGGCCCCGAGTGTGAAGATGTGATCAATGGTCGAATGTCCGGGTCGAAGCTTTGCCGGTAAGTGCCCCGACTTCCATGACCTCGCCCATCCGGGTTACCTCTTTGTTCGAGAATGCCCACGCATAGCTTGGCAAACACCGAAAGCTGACCATCATGATGGTTCGGTAATTGGTCGGACAAATTGTGGGTCCCCGCGCTTTGTAGATCGGAACAACCCCGCTTTGTGGTCCATGATCGGGAAAACCTCTTCTTGCAGCTGTTGAATAGTGCAGCAAGGATCGGGCACCATGGGCTGTCCCCGCCCACTTGAGCAACTCCGCCTTGTGCCATCTAAGTCCGCCTTCCCATTAGCCAGCGCCGCAGCCCCTCTTCGACATCTTCTTCTCGTGGATCACCGCCATTGGAGCCGGATATTCTTGAGGGGGCACATCTGTCCGTATTCGGGGGATCATAAAGGCATTGCAGTGCGCTCCCATTGCACCGTCGTGATGTTCCCCGTAGGCTGTGTTGGCCTGCAGAGTACCCTGCGCCAGAAAGTCATCGGGTGGGCGTCTAGTAGGCCGAACATTTCTCATTGGTGCCTTGCCAGGTACCTTGCCTTTGTTTCCTTGAGGAAGGCGCGGTAATGGCTGGTGACCTGAGCTCGCGTATCCTGATCCAGCATCAAACCATCTGTTACGCGGAAAGGTTGCGGCCTCTGATCTCTGGCGTGGGGAGGTCTCCCAAAGCACCTGTCTGCCCCTGTTCTAAGGGAAGTTATAAGATTTCTAAGAAACCAGTAACCAAATTGGTTTACAAATCAACAAATATTGCTGAGATTTTTGAGAATGCAAAGACAGTCGTGAGGAGTTCATCCCACAACTATACGGGAAGGTGGCAGTCCAAACAATTTATTGTATTAGTGATCGATTTGACTGAGAATTATACTTTTAAAATCCAATAAGAATTAGAGTGAAAGAAGAATTATTAAAGAGACTCATTTCTACATCCTTTTTTTTTTTTTTTTTTACGGACGAAAGCCAAGAAATATATTAATCAGATGAAAAGTACAAAGTTTACATGTCTCATCTAACTGTGTAAGCACAAAGAAGATGCCACAGGAGCACGAGCCTGGAGCACAATGTACTTACTCCAGAAAGGAAGACTAACGATAAGAATCAATTCGAAGATACTGAATCCAGATGCATTCCATCATTTCTGAATCAAGAGAGGAGCACTCATAGGCTGTCAGTATCTTTTTCTGGGCCATCATAATAACACCATGTGCAGATGAATAAATGCCTTGGAAGATGTGGTGTCTGCGACGCTCCCATATCGACCAAAGGAGCCAACCAGAACCAAGCCCTCTGTTTAGCTGAGGGCCATGCACTAGGATAGGACGCCAAGAGGATGCATCGGCAGTCCAAAGTACTGTTAAACAAGCCTTGTAGCCAGGACCGTGCTGGTTGAACCTCTGGGCAATCAAAGAGACAGTGCTCAATAGTCTCAACAGCTGAAAGGTAGAGCGGGCATACTGGAGATATGCGAGGATCATAGCGGTGTCGGAAGGCATTAACGCGCAGGCACCTGTGGATAACCTGCCACCATAGTACAGAGACTTTAGGGTGGAGCAATCTATCCCAAAGCCATCGCCATGTACGACACAAAGTGCGTTGTGGAACCTGTAGGTGCCACCCACCTGGCAACTGGAGGGGCTGTGGTGCTAAAAGAAGGCGGTACACTGATCTGATCATTTCTACATCTTACATGATAGGGATCATAATACCTTATTCGTGCAACACTGCTTGCTCAAACATGGAATTTTTTTAATAGACAGAGATATCAAGTATAAGCAACATATTATGTGGTCTGATGGATGCTCTCATTAGTTTAAAGGTGCAAGGCCATTTTATTTCCTTGGTAGATACTACCAAAACTCTAGCATTCCAATAAATTGGAATTACTTTGCTTCATACCATGACAAAGGTATTCTAAATGTTTCGTTTTTTTTATTGTATTTGTATGTATGATGTATGCGATTTCTTGAGATAGGTGAAGATGATGGTGCTGGAGCTGTCATTAAGAGGGCACTAACTCATGAAACGTTATAAAGGGATTTAACACCATTGAGAAATGCACATGATGTAGTTGTTTTTTGTACAAGACGTTTCAAAAAGCATTCTACAATTGAAGGGAAGGACAGATATAGCTATTATCTCAAAAGCATTGTTAGCAGTTCATAGTTTGTTTGAATTAAAATTGTTCTATGTTTGTGAAATTACAGATTTTTTTGGGAATTTGGAATTGATGAAGTTGACAAGAGTGAGAGGTATGATTGTGCAACTCTGGTTGGATCAAGTCATTTCCATGTCATCATGCCTATTCAAAGTACATGTCATACTCAAGTAGCACACATGAAATATTCTTGTTTCTACCACAATTGTTGGCTTGGTAAGTACAGCAAGTATCCAAACAAGGAGACAATAGGCACATGGATTTTTTCTGAACTAAAACCAGGTACTGAATATAAAGATGAAGTAGCTGATGGTCCTATGTATGAGGGAGATCTTGAATGGAAGTCAGATGTTATTGTAATTGGAGATAACTTTGCAGTTAATGCTGAGCCTAACAACAAAGAAAAGGTAGATTTTTATATACTGAAATGATGCAGGTGAAATATGTTGTTCAAAAAGCATATAAGGATCCTTGAGGGCAGAAGTTTGGTAGGAATGAAGTTGTGGTAAGCGAAAAGTATTATAAGTTCATTGGAGGCTGCAGATATGAGTTGCTGGAACATGATCTTGAATGTAGTGTTTACAATCTTTCAGTTGCTTCAGTGAATTTTTCTACGCATCAAGTGGGAAACAATCAATATGAGCTTGATGAAGATGTGCATGATCATCATCATGGATAGCTTACCACAAAATATTGCAATTTTTGCACAAGATGCAGTTCTCCAAATCACAAACAGAAAAAAGTGCAAAGGGTGCAAAGAAAAGAAGAAGAAAGAATGGAGAATGCAAACTTGTGGAAGTTTAACCATTATCATTGTAAAAATATAACCAATTCAATGCAATTCTTTTTTACTTCGCTAAATGTTGTACATCTCATTTACATTGCATAGTCTTATTTACATCCTAATTGCATTCTAAAATACAATCTTATTTGCCATCCCAATTGCATTCTAAAGCACAATATTATTTACAAGTAGACCAAAACATTGGTTCAAAGATAAGTACAAAAGATAATCTGATAAATTTTGTAGATCATATATTAACATGCTGAAGGGTTACATAGATACAAAATGTACAGCTCCATTTTACAGAAATGAGCATGTCTTAATAATGGCTATTATAAAGTTATAACTTAAAAGTCTCAAGTCATATAGAAAGCCACCTACAATTGAAAATTGATGGCCTTCTTGCTCATAACTCGGGAAAGCTTGTCGAATGTCCTTTCCGTTGGTGTATGGTGTTTCTTCTGTTTTGGTAGAAAGAATCCACTTGACAGTCCTAGCCCTCTTTTGGCGGTGCTAGGGTTTCGCTGCAGTTTTCTTTTAGCCATAACTTCTGCATCTGATGGCAGTTTTGGGCATGTTTGAGCTTGTTGGAAAGCTCTTTGAGTGCTCCATCTAGTGATGCTTGATCTTTTTAGAGATTGGCCTATTGGGAAGGACTACTCAGCTCTGTAACTTCCCCTCCCCCTTTTGGTGGAGATGACAAGATCCAGTCACAGCCCGCCAAAACATTTGTCTGGTAGTTCTTACATAGTATATGGTGGAATTGGGAAAGAATATGTTGCAGATTCTCCCAGAATAAATGTAAATGATGCACACAAAATGGCTTGCGAGGGTGCTTTTTCGGCTCATGAGAATTTATTTTCTTCGGTGCACCCCAATCCTTTAGTATTGCCCAACATGTCTTCTAATGGTACGAGTGGGGCCATCTCAATTGAGACAGTAGCTCCATCACTCTCCTCTTCTCAGTTACTTGTTCCAGTTTCTATTTCAACTGTAGTTGCCTCAACTACTGTTCACGCTTCTGCCCATATGTCTGGTGAGACTGGAAGACATTATCTCAATGCAGTCACTAGAAGCCATCGTCCTCCATCTCTTCTTCCAACAATTGACGTAATTGGCTTGGTATATCTGGTTCCTCACAGGTACAGGCTCTCACCAGGTCACTGGGATAGTCTCAAGGTTGTCTTTCTTATCATTCATTTAGGGCTCTTCGGTAGCATACCTTATCCACATCGAACACAAGACATCATCAGGTCACGCTATTATAAATATGCCCTTCTTCAAATCCGTGAATGGATTGAATTCCAGTGTGAGTTTATCCATCCACAAACCAACATAGGCAGGAGTGATGCCTTGCAATTGGCTCCATCGCTGCTATCACATCAGGTATGTCGGCTCGTTCTTGCCTAGTGCGCAGCTAGAAGTCCTCGTAAGCACCTTCAGTGATAGTGATGTTATCCATTCTCTGCAAGAGCCCCATCCAATACTCAATTGTCGACGTAAATTGTGCCGAATATTGGGCCGTCTCTAGATTGCCCCGATCATTTATCGAGCATGCAATCCAATGTAGGATATGCTTATGGACATTGTTTTGGAGCTGACCAAGGTCTTTCACCGAGGTCTTGAGTGCTATATAACATCTTCGTATTTCCAAAACCACTCATTATCTTCTTCGTCGCCCTTACGAAACCCTTCCAATTTGGAAACTTGTCAACAAGATATGGCATATACACATTAAGGTTGCACGTGTGGAATTCATATAGCAACTCAGGCATGATTAGCACTTCAGCTTTCCTCAGGAAAAATGAAAAGTTACCAAATAAAGCATCGATATCCTCGTGTGTATGGCCAGACATCATAAAACCTAACTCAATCTCTTTAAATACACCGACATCTACAAGGTATGAAAGATATGAGAATACATACCTATTCTTGTTTTATCTAGATGCGTTGTCTAGTTGCAACCTCAGTGTTCGAGTGAGCGGCTTTATTGAAGGCCTCTCAGATAGAGGCAGGTCGACGGGAATGCTCTTATTGGATAGTCACAACTTGGATGCAAGCGTCGTGGTGTCATGCATGGCCTTTGCCCATTTTGGGACTGATGCACCAGGCAATGCAAGATGGCCTCCTGCAAACTCATGAGGCAATTCTAATCTTTTCAAAATACTATTCAAGGAACCTACGTGGAAGTTTGAGTCGTCGCACATATCCAAAGCAAAATTGCCATAGGATCCCCTTTTGTGGTCGTGATTGAGTGCACCTGCCAATGAATGAAGTCTTTGACTTGTCTAATCTCCAAAGGGACTTCATAGGTCATTGCAGCTTTGGAACCATTGTTTTTGCCCGGTCCATTTTGTTATGAATAATAAAAACATAGTCTCGAGGATACCTGTGGGAGTACAATCTCCATGGCATATTCACACGGGGGGTGACTCCGGGCATCGAGAGCTGTTGGATAGGCATATTCACCCCTTATTCCTTAATCTACACCGTACACAAAATTCCTCGTTTGTGGGGTATGGATGTATAGAAATTATGATACTGTATAACAAGATTTAAAAAATACTATAAGATTTCAGGTAACATACTATATGGTGTTGATTTTGTACGTACAAAACATAATTATAGGGGCTCTCGCTGCCCTACATCACCCCCCGTGTGAATATGCACCCAAACAAAAGGGGGTTTAAGGGGGAATTTAATTTTAAGGTGTGTAATGTATAACTTTAAAAAAAATTTGCCCCTTCGGGGCAAAAAACAAACATTATATCACACTTGGAAACATTAGATGTAATGGTTTGTGTTAGATTAAAAAAAATTTGGCCCCTTCAAGGCCTTGCCTAAAACAATATAGTCGAGAAGAGCACTTAAACCATGTGCTTTGCCATGGCACATGTGTTGTCGTATATTTAAAAAATGCCATCTTGGATACATATGTTGTGGGGAATAATCAAACATCTCCACAAGTATGCATAGGGTGTTATAGAATTGCAAGGCAACTTAAATGGATGGGTATAAGCTCTGAAATGAACATAAATACTTGAGCACTTCAACTTCAGAATATGCACAACTTTTACAAGAACTCGGGGGGTATTCTATGTTCCAATAAGGCCCCATTGCAAGAAAATCAGTTGTATTTCTTGCTTCATAGCCTTTGGCCGATATGTATCTCAACGATTGTAACGATCTAACTGTGGCTGCAATTCCAGCCTCAGTAATAGGACAATCCCTGAGTTCAAGCTTAGGTCTGTTACATTGGCCCAGTAATGTATCCCTTCAAACTAGACCCTTTGTCATTACTCAATACAGCTTGCTTCGGGGTGATCCTCCAAAGAAGAATATGTTTATGTTGAGAACAACTTGCAAAAAATATTGCTTGCATTCCATTCTCTACTACAGGTTCTGAAAAATCAACAGCCTGAACCCATCCTTGATGACCTTTTAATTTTCACGCTGATACGAATTGATGCTCAGAACTAGTCTTGATGTATAGATGAATTTGGTTATCCAAACCCCCCATAGCCAACAAAATATCCAGTTTGTTGGGAAGAAGCACCATGGAATCAGCAACCATGACTTTTGATCCAACGGAAATAGTTTGTCCAATCGATGCCTGGCATTTGCCTATGAAGAAGGTGCAATAAATGTTAAAAGGCTGGTGATATGGTGAAGTGTATGATGAGCAAGTCGCCTTATTAGGCAAGGAAAATTCTCTTTAGTTGGGCAAGCCCAAAGAGCACACCGCGAGGAAAAATTACCTCCACTGCATTGGAATTGACATGTCCCACACCTAACGCGTGCCATCGAGAAGATGAAAATGCTAATACTGGCTTCCACGGATGATAATATGCAACCAGAAATGCATGTAACAGCCTTGTCATGGGTGGACGGAGCTCGAAGTACCAGTCGCCACTATAATTTCCAAACACCCCAGTAAATACACATAAGAATGCCAATCAAAAAGCTTAACAGGATCACCCAGCCTAAAATCATGCTGCCGGAACCAGCTCCACCGGATCACCCAAAATTCCCTTTAGTTGGGCAAGCCCAAAGAGCACACCTGCACTTCAGAAAAATTACCTCCAGCCTGCATTGGAATTGACATGTCCCACACACGAACTGTGCCATCAGAAGATGAAGATGCGAATACAGCTTCCACGGATGATAACATGCAACCAGAAATGCATGTAACAGCCTTGTCATGGGTGGACGGAGCTCGAAGTACCAGTCGCCACTATAATTTCCAAACACTCCAGTAAATACACATAAGAATGCCAATCAAAAAGCTTAACGGGATCACCTAGCCTAAAATCATGCTACCAGAACCAGCTCCACCGGATCACCCAGCTAAAACCATGCTCGGCTTCTATCTCTGGGCCCTCGAACCCTAAAATAACCCTAAAGTAAAAAAAAAAAAATAAAATAAAAGGGGGTAAACCATTGGGGATATGAAATTTAGACAATAAAAATGGGGAGTGCACTCTAGATATACTGATTAGTATGCCTCGCGCAATACGCCCATGAAATCATATGAAAACCATGCCAAAAGCCGTATAAAATCACAAAAAAAACCCCCTGTTATAATGCTACATATTATCTCGCATGTGTCACACTTGGAGAATGCAATCTTCTTTGCTATACTCACATCCTTGAAGCTACGCCTCCATGTTTTATGAAATCCTGTAAGAGAGACCACCTTGTCTGTCAGTCCCATCACTTCTGCCTTGACCTCCTCAAGAATGGAGGCCTTCGTAAACATTGCCGGCAACTTCCTCACGTTTTCTTGGATGTCATCTTCATTCTCCTGCTACAATGAGGTAGGGATTCACAATTCTTCTTGACAAACATAGAGGAAACAACCTCCGGGGCTAAGGTCGATGCACAAGCCTTTATTGTGCCTGGGTTGACATGCTCGGCTTTGCTAGCACCTTATAGAATATGCGCCTTCCATTTAAGATATTCCAACTTCGAAATCCCAAGACCAAGGTACCAAGCTCTGTCACAAACAGTCATGTCCTACAAGGCTAGCCCATGAACTCTTTTGCCCTCCATGTTGTTGCACAACATGTCATACACAAATGTAACCCTGTCATTTGATTTCATTGACATCAATTCCTTTCGCATGCTTATAGCTTAATCCCTAGTAAATTTCTCGCAACATTTTCATTTGCACACACGGTCTTTCTGTACAAGATGGCTTCACTAGTTGTGAGCCGGTCGATCTTTCAGAGGCCTTAGAACCTTCTTTGGTTGATGATGCAAGGTATATTTGTGCTTCTAGTATTGTGGATGCTTCTCAAGCCCCGAATTCCCCTGGCTGGATACAGTGTTTGGTTGCTCCTTTGGTGTTGTTGCTAATATCACAGACACCTTCACTCCATCTACTTTGACAAAATCATTATGCATGCCTGCCTTAGAAACTTGTAGGCAATCATGACATCGAAATTTTACGTTCGGGCCCGGGGACCCTCAGTATCAAACACTTCTACTGATCACATATTGCATCTTCCAGAAATCCTTTCTTGCAAGGATGGTGTCACCGAAGTGCCAAACTTCACAGTCCATCTCAAGGAGCGTGTATCTTGTCAGTGGTTTTGATGCCCTGTCCTCCTCTAGCCGCTGCCTCTTGTCCCTGTATTTGTGCATTAGAATCACATACATCATCTTACCTCCACAAAATGAATGATCCTTTGGCTTCTCCTAAAAGCATTGCCTCTGAAGTAGGCCAAGGAAGGGGATGGTGCTCCTCAAACACTTCCTCAACTCCAATGCTGAGAGCTCCATGGGATCCTTAAAGTGGCATTGCCTCATTTCCTTCAAGATGCCTCTACCTATTGCTCGACCATCTGCAAAGAGATGCACGACCTATCCAAGCAAAATTAGACTCTGTTAACATGCTGGCCCAAGACAAAACATGTTACATGAATAGCAGTAACACAGATACACAAAATAGACGATTGCCTAGTTTGGACCTGTTGTCCCATAAGGGATACTCGTATCTGTACCTAATAATGCAGCTATAGTGTAGATACATTTTTTCTCATGGTATAAATTACATTGGACCGAGAGCATACAACAACCATTTCCCATGTCCCCCAATCCAATAACCTCTTGCACACATAGGACCTCCTTGGCTCCTCTTCCAGAATATTTGGAGTCCATTACGTGCAGTATGAACTATCTTGATATCTTCAAATGCCAATAAAGAGGTTTAGGACTAGATCCTTAGCTGGAGGAACAACTATCAAGCCAGCTATAGCTAATCTTGGTTTTTTTCGTATAGTCACTCATCTGATGTAGACAGCTTCTTTTTTTCCTTGAGGTAAGTAAACCTCTGTTTGCAAGGCTGGATCATCTGTTGTTGCTTCTTTTTTTTTTTCTGCCTTTGAATCCTTCTTATCTTAGCATCATGTTTTTTGAACATAACCGGTAGAACGTTGGCAGGACATGTTCTCATAACCTTCATTCAAGCAGGAATTAGTCATCATCCAATTTACTCTTAATTATCAAGTGTGTAGAAAAAGAAGGCAGCATAGTATTATCATATGCACGAATTTTACAATTTACAGAACATGCACAAGTAAGACGGAAGAACAAGGTCAAAATTCTTGGAGAAGATGTTATTTGGATTGTTTAAAGCATTTTGCCTTTCAAGCTCTGATGCTTCAAGTCTAAAAGTGCAAAGATTCTTAAATGTAGTCAACCTAGATAGAAGACAAGAGTAAAAGTAAAAAAATATTTGAGGAAACGAACCTTCTTCTTTCGAACAATGGAAATCCATGGTATGCTCAACAACATCTTCATCAAAAACATTTGAAGGCATGAAATCTTTAGCTGCATTTCGACAAGAAGCATTTGAAGTCATGCAATTTTCAGCACCTTCCTCAAGAAATGCATTTGATGGTGTAAATTCATTAGCAACATGTCTTGAAAATGAAATGGAATAACTACCATCTGCATCAAATAAATTCAAAGTTAAGTTTCATCTTTCAGAACCACAATAGCACAAATTTGTTCAAAATTTTCTGGTGTTGAATTGGGTTCGAATTCCCTCCTTACATTTGAGGAATTATACTTGCAGGTAAGGAAGCTGGAAACTGGGTTTGTAGTATTTTGTTCTCGGTAAAATTCTTTAAGAATGTTGAATAGCAATTGAAAAAAATATTCTGATTGCTGAACAAATTCATACAGACTGGAATAGAATCTACCGACATCAAATTTGATTAAATTCTTTGTCAATGAAGCTAGGCTTTTTTCCATCGGAAACCACAACTTTCTTGCTCCAAGCAAGAAATACAATTGCGCATCACAAATTTGTTAATTCTTCCAATTTCCATTTTGGAAATCAACCTACACTTCTAGAATCGCTAAGTTGGCGTGAATCAAGGTCCTTGATTGATCTTGAAGGCCAACCAATTCTCCCGCTCCCCGGAATAGTTATGGCGAGTGAAGTGTGAGAAGGGGGAAGTTTTTTGTAAAGGGCTGAAGAAGGGCGAACATCACTTCTCCAGCACGAGTGTCGCGACATGTTTTTTTGAACATGTCAATTGAAAATACACCCATTAGTAATATCATCCATTTTGCAAAATAATATAAGGTAGCATGATTCACTGCATTGATAAGCTTTGGGACGATTGAAGGCAAGAAAGAGTGTGTTGATAACTGGCCATTCAGTAAAGGTATGCTGGCTTTTTCCTTGTTGAAGCATCCTATGGACAAATATAAAAAGGAACTGTAAAACATGGAACATTGTAATGAGTAGCAAATTGTACTAACTAATGAACCGTCTTTATTGGCATGTCATTTTTAGTCAGCTATGCGGTCATATGGATATTGATCTCAACTCTATGGATATAGCAGCCTAATTTTTCCTAGATTGGACAAATTGTTCATTATTCTCCATTTGAAATGTATTTCTTCCACCTCCAAAACATCAAAAATCTGGATTTTAAAATGCTCTTCTATATCTATATATTTTATTGTCTCTACAGTACTAATTGTTTGTCGTTGCAATGTGTAGAAACTTGAGTTGATCGAGGTTTTTACTTCAGGAAGCAGTCATATTATAAAGAGGTCAGCTAGTCTTGAACACCACCAAAACAGTTGGGAGCGTGTGAAGGAATTAGTTGCTTTAAAATACACCCTGGTCTAGTCTTGCAACATGACCCACCTTACAAATGCCTTGATTGCTCCATGTTTGACCTACCCAGATTCTTCCTCAAGCAAGGCCTTTCAAATAATCTCTAACTTGCATACGCCGTAGTTATGCATAATATTCATTCACATAAACAAAAAGTTCCTCTGCCTCGTGCATCCACTTTCGAAACAGAAGCGTTTTGCTGGAACTCCTTTGCTAATTTTTTTGCCTTACATTTCCTAGCTAGAGCTTGTGATATGGGCCTCCATACCTATGTATCGCGTCCACCGTATTTGAAGTGGGCTTCCAAAATCCAACTATCCCTAAAAAGTGCAAACCCCTTTCATTCGTGAGATTTTCCGTGTAGACCCTTTGGATAGGCTCTATACTATACTATGATAGCCTAAGAAAATCCATGAGGATAAAAGAAAGACTCAAGAGGACAAGAAAACAGATGCAACTGTTGAACCTGGTTCCCCAGCCAGGCCAACACCCATATAAGGTTAATTGAACACCATAGCCAAGAAATCAAAAACTTGCACTAAAATTTCATCTTCAATTAACAGAAATCAGATACAAATCATTCCCTTGCAAGGGACCTTCAGTTCAAATATGGAGGGGGCTGCCACACCCCTCCCTGAGCACTGCCACCATGCTCCAATGAAGAACCGTGAAGGGAAGAGAGGAGGAGAGAGTATCTCCTCAAATTATTTATGCTTTACACCTATTAATCCCCACCATTGTTTTCGACCTCTTCATCACAACCATCAATTTTCCCTCTTCACATCTTGACCATCCACTTCCACCACTTAATCCAAGCCATTAAAATCTAACTATTATAATATGCCCCAAATATGCTCAAATGGTCTACAAAAACATGTTGAACCATTTGTGGTTCAACATTATGCCCCAAAAAGAAGTGGGCCGGTCCCCTCGGCCTAACACATAGTATAGCACTTAAGATACATTATGAAGTACATATAATTGAGCTGGGCACACCCACACGCCCGCACTGGCTACTTTGGCTCTGGACCACGTGTGAATAACAATAAGAGAATTCCAAGAAGGTCGCTTACATCGTCCGCACTGGCTACTATGGCTCTGGTCCACGTGCAAGTATCCCTCCTTGGTAATAATTTTTAACAAAGTCAATAAAATAATATCACTTGTGTATAATACAGCAAAACCATGGGGTGCCCCAATGAAGTCTGGGCAATGGTCGAAAAGGTCAGGCAATGGTCGAAGGAAGAATTGATTTTTTAGGGTTAGGTTACGATGGCCCTGCTGCAAACCCGAGTATAGAAGGCGGTGATGCAGGAACAGATGAATTTTGGCAGGGATTTGCAAGGCGTTGAAGCAAAAGGCAATTTTCGGCTATGGCATGGTTAGGTTTTAAGGATCGACAGCTTGGTAAGGATCGACAGCTTGGTGGCAAGCTTTTCTCAGATTTCGGCAAGGGGACAAGCAGAATCGGCAGACTTTATGGAAGTGGCGCAGGGTCTGGCATTTACAGAAAAAAGAGCAGAGCAGATAAGATTTGATGGATCTTGCAGATGCACTAGGAGATTTGCTTGTACCAATCGCTGGGCAAAGCTCACAAGCAATATTTTGCTCAAGAGAACCGCGAAAGAGGATGCAAAGAAAAACGCATGGATTTGCCACAGTCAGCAAAGGCTTTGGACAGATCTTAGATATTCAAAGGTTAGACATAGAGCAGTAAGGTGGGATTTGGCAATGCAGATGCTCTGTAGCCAAATGACAGAAAAAGGCAGCGAAAAGAAGGCAGAATCAAGCAAGACAATGTCTGACAAAGAATTTTGCATGACAAATAAGCACTGCTCACATATGTGCAAGACATCTTCACTATTTGTCCCCGCTAAACAAACAGGTAAAACTAATTTGTTTTTGCAGTTGCTATTGGGACGAAATGCCTCTGAAAAAATTTCTTCAGATAGAGCTCCATCCACAGGCTTTGAAAATTATCTGTGTTATCTGCACAAGCGTTTCAACCATACTTGCTGCATCTGGGCTTCAATAAATCGGCAACCAAGCTTCTAATGGGGAAGAAAGAACCTGATCAAAAGACCAGGTCCCACCAGGAGTGCCATAATGTTGAACCTGGTTCCCCAGCCAGGCCAACACCCATATAAATTTAATTGAACACCATAGCCAAGAAATCAAAAACTTGCACTAAAATTTCATCTTCAATTAACAGAAATCAGATACAAATCATTCCCTTGCAAGGGACCTTCAGTTCAAATATGGAGGGGGCTGCCACACCCCTCCCTAAGCACTGCCACCATGCTCCAATGAAGAACCGTGAAGGGAAGAGAGAAGGAGAGAGTATCTCCTCAAATTATTTATGCTTTACACCTATTAATCCCCACCATTGTTTTCGACCTCTCATCACAACCATCAATTTTCCCTCTTCACATCTTGACCATCCACTTCCACCACGTAATCCAAGCCATTAAAATCTAACTATTATAATATGCCCCAAATATGCTCAAATGGTCTACAAAAACATGTTGAACCACTTGTGGTTCAACATTATGCCCCAAAAAGAAGTGGGCCGGTCCCCTCGGCCTAACACATAGTATAGCACTTAAGATACATTATGAAGTACATATAATTGAGCTGGGCACACCCACATGCCCGCACTGGCTACTTTGGCTCTGGACCACGTGTGAATAACCATGCTCAATAAGAGAATTCCAAGAAGGTCGCTTACATCGTCCGCACTGGCTACTATGGCTCTGGTCCACGTGCAAGTATCCCTCCTTGGTAATAATTTTTAACAAAGTCAATAAAATAATATCACTTGTGTATAATACAACAAAACCATGGGGTGCCCCAATGAAGTCTGGGCAATGGTCGAAAAGGTCAGGCAATGGTCGAAGGAAGAATTGATTTTTTAGGGTTAGGTTACGATGGCCTTGCTGCAAACCCGAGTATAGAAGGCGGTGATGCAGGAACAGATGAGTTTTGGCAGGGATTTGCAAGGCGTTGAAGCAAAAGGCAATTTTCGGCTATGGCATGGTTAGGTTTTAAGGATCGACAGCTTGGTAAGGATCGACAGCTTGGTGGCAAGCTTTTCTCAGATTTCGGCAAGGGGACAAGCAGAATCGGCAGACTTTATGGAAGTGGGCAGTGGTCCGGCGATTCTGAAAAAAAAGAGCGAAGCGAGATAAGATTTGATGGATCTTGCAGATGCACTAGGAGATTTGCTTGTACCAATCGCTGGGCAAAGCTCACAAGCAATATTTTGCTCAAGAGAACCACGAAAGAGGATGCAAAGAAAAACGCATGGATTTGCCACAGTCAGCAAAGGCTTTGGACAGATCTTAGATATTCAAAGGTTAGACATAGAGCAGTAAGGCGTAAGGCGGGATTTGGCAATGGCAGATGCTCTGTAGCCAAATGACAGAAAAAGGCAGCGAAAAGAAGGCAGAATCAAGCAAGACAATGTCTGACAAAGAATTTTGCAGGACAAATAAGCACTGCTCACATATGTGCAAGACATCTTCACTATTTGTCCCCGCTAAACAAACAGGTAAAACTAATTTGTTTTTGCAGTTGCTATTGGGACGAAATGCCTCTGAAAAAATTTCTTCAGATAGAGCTCCATCCACAGGCTTTGAAAATTATCTGTGTTGTCTGCACAAGCGTTTCAACCATACTTGCTGCATCTGGGCTTCAATAAATCGGCAACCAAGCTTCTAATGGGGAAGAAAGAACCTGATCAAAAGACCAGGTCCCACCAGGAGTGCCATAATGTTGAACCTGGTTCCCCAGCCAGGCCAACACCCATATAAATTTAATTGAACACCATAGCCAAGAAATCAAAAACTTGCACTAAAATTTCATCTTCAATTAACAGAAATCAGATACAAATCATTCCCTTGCAAGGGACCTTCAGTTCAAATATGGAGGGGGCTGCCACACCCCTCCCTGAGCACTGCCACCATGCTCCAATGAAGAACCGTGAAGGGAAGAGAGGAGGAGAGAGTATCTCCTCAAATTATTTATGCTTTACACCTATTAATCCCCACCATTGTTTTCGACCTCTTCATCACAACCATCAATTTTCCCTCTTCACATCTTGACTATCCACTTCCACCACTTAATCCAAGCCATTAAAATCTAATTATTATAATATGCCCCAAATATGCTCAAATGGTCTACAAAAACATGTTGAACCACTTGTGGTTCAACAGCAACTAAGACCTCCTAGCTCCTAGTGAGTGAGGCATGACTATGGTCCATATAAGCAATGCCATATCCGCAACAAATGAATGACTTAGCATGCACAGTGATCATGGCCTCGAGGGTTATTTCGCATTACCATTTGTCCGAGTAGGTTAAATCAAATGGAGGAAGAACTGGAGTTAAGATTGAGTGCCCGAAGAAAGGTGCAAATGGGGAGACAAAATATTTGCACATAAGAACAAATCTGATTCATATGGTTTCGATACATGCCTTTAAATAGATTTCCCTAGCCGTGCAGATGATCAAAGTGAAAAGTAGCTCAATTTTCAAAGAATTTAATCTGCAAGGACAATTGATTAAGGGTTGATTAAAAAACCACTCCTTAATTGATGAATGAAAAAATAATTATGTTGGATAAATAATTACGTTGGATGCTCAAATTTTGACAATGATAGTCCCGCAATGTTATTAGCAGCTTTTAATTCAGATGCAAAGTTTTAACCAAGCTTTACATTATTTATTTATGGCCATTCATAGGTAAAATTTTTGCAGATCCCGTCCATCTGCTCACCTGCGCCAAATTTTGATTCAGTTAGAGGAGCATGAGGCTCATAAGACCCCCTGTTCTAGCATTAGGGTGAAGTTGGTTTCGCCAGCAGTTGGACCACAGAACTGTATTGGTCCTGCAGCAGGACAAGTTCCCCTATTAGGAGGGGCTAATAACCAAAACAAGATATCATGAAAATTTTGAGAAAAGTTTACCTGGACTGCGATAGTTATCCTCGAGTGCCCATTTCTCTCTTACAGATGAAAATTTCTTAAATGGTGCTCCTGTAAACATAGAAGCCTGATGCCCATTAAAATACATTGACCAAAGGGAAAAGGATAAAAATGCTAGACCATACAAAAGCTTGCATACCATCGAGCTCAACCATAGCCTTCTTGATTACAGGCTTGTTTTTTCCTGCAGTTAAATTATCACGCCAGTATTAAAGAATTGTCAATTAAAAAAAAAAAACTTCTTCCAAAAGTCACCTTTTCTTCTTTCAACATCCATGAGCTCTGTAAGTGCTGTTCCCCCCACAGTCCAATCCTTGGGATCTGCCGTAAGGTTCCCAACCTGATTGTTTATAGTACAGTTAGAAGTGGTAGCTGTCCATAAAACAATGAGAATTTACACAATCTAAGTAGAAAAGCGTACTGATGCGATAAGTCCTGTCTGCCTGGCATGAACAAGCGCACCAGCTGCATATCCCAAAGCATAGCAGTAAGTTGAATCAAAATTGGTAGGCATACCACATCGGCCCTCATATCTGTAAGGTCACATAAAAAAATATAAGCAATAGGCACTTCAAATCCTATTTGAAATTTAAAACCTTCTATAAGCTGAGAACATCTTCTCTTTCTGCCCTATAAGCCACCGTCTAATTTGCGGTTAGATGTATTTAGATATTTTTCCTAATTCTTGCATGTCCAAATGCAGTACATTTTCTTGGTATATATACAAATAATATATTCGTATATATTATCTACATATAAAGATTGATGCTTTCTTCTGAAAACCTAGCTAGGACGCACGTCAAGGATGCTAGGACATCAGTTCCTCACATGTATGCTAAAGACAAGGAAAGAGATTAACAACCCAAGGAAGTGTGATTGCCCTCTGAAACTGCCAGCATATGTTCCCTCCTTTCTGCGATTTTGGAGCTCCGTTTCGACCATAGATATCAACATTTTCTCTGTTTCAATTCTTGCCACCTAAAATTAAAAACATGCTGTCAGTGGAGTGAAATCACAGATTAGGAAAGCCAATTCTGTTGTCCACAAAACTCTACCTGCACATTTCCATGGGGATCACGCTCCAATAACAGCTCATGTTGTATGTTGTGTGGCAACGAGTCAAACAAAGCATGGCACTGTTCACTGAGCTTATGCTTCCAATGACCAGCTTCGTCCACTGTACCACTTGCCAAAATCTCATTCAATTCAGCAATTAAATGTTGCACCTGCCAAGTCCAAATATCAGTAACTCGCAGCTTGTTTACACAACCATGTTCCGTTATTTTAGCATGATCACATACTTCAGGGATAAAATCGATCAGGCCCTCTGGAATAAGAATTACACCATAATGTTGGCCTTTCTCAGCACGCTTGCAAATCACATCCGTAATTCCATTAGTTACTTGCCGCAGTGTCTGCTTCTTCAATGAAACCTGCCCAAAATGCCACCATGAGATTAGCATGGCTGGAGCTTTAGTACATGTATGGTATTAACGATTGTAATATAGAGAACCTCTTCCCCAATGAGAGCTACGTTTGGGTGAGTCTGAAGTGCACATTCAAGGGTGATGTGTGAAGCAGCACGTCCCATGAGTCGTACAACTGTGATAAAAAAGTATATTAATGTATAAGAATCAAGCATGATATCAAACCAGTTGACCTAAAGACAAGATATTGTCAATATTGGTTAATCATGAAAGGTGTCCATTACATGCTGGAGTTGACCCCCCCACAAACATAAGAGGACGAAAGTTCCAATGCCCTATACTTACAATGATAGTATTTTCCTGTAGAACGTGCATCGACCATAATGTTCCCAATCATCTCTGCATAGATCTGAAAGAAGAAGACAAATTAAAATAGAAACATAATGCATCATAGTATTGCAATCATGTTCCAGTAGTGGTACCTTGCAAGCCGTGTCAAACCCAAAACTGATAGGCACTTGCTTACTTTTCAGATCCCCATCGATTGTCTTTGGGCACCCTATAACCTGTGTCTTGACGTTTTTTGCCCTGGCAAATGTAGTAATATTGAGCATTTAAGAGCAGCCAGAGGAATTGTAACAGCACATGTGAAGACCTGCTTAACATAACAGTGCATCTCTACACTTTTCCTTTTTCCAATGAGCAAAAAAACTTCCCAGTAAAGCTGTGTTCGATAATCCTACAACATGCTACCTGAAATATTCTCCCAAAAGACACGCATTTGTGTTGGAATCATCGCCACCAATTACCACAACGCCATCCAACCCAAGTTTTTGAACTGTTTCCTCAGCTTGTTTGAACTGTTCAAGATCAAAATGCCCTTTAGCAAATTGCAAAGCAAAGTGTCTGTGGAAGCTTGAAAACAAATTTACAAATTTTCAAAATCCCTTCAGCTTCGAAATAAAGTAAACTAGCAATTCGAGAATATAACATAAACTAGAAGCCAAGAATATAGTGTAAACTAGCAAGTAAAAATGGGCACCTGTTCAGGTGTCTCAATTTTGTCACGACCACTGCAAATGATGTCAAAACCGCCCTGCAAATATTGGTCTACCTCAGTCACGCATATCACATTAACATATTGCAGCTGTGAAGATCTGCCAGACGAGATTTGTTAGCATGGAATATCCACCTGATTGCGATATGGATGTACAAGCTCTGATGTAATCTCAACATATTTGCATCTCATTATCCCAGCAGGACCACCTTTGAACCCATAAAGAATGCTTCCCTTTGCATGCTCTTGCAGATAGTCTACAGCATCAAGAACAGAATAAAACTCTAGTCAAAATGTATACAGTAAAAATGGCTGTAACTGCTGTAATCTTAAAACCTAAATGGCAGAAACAAATGCATCCTAAAACCTCACAAATTTACTGATGTACATATGGACCTAATCCGTCAATCTACATAAACAGCCCATGCAAATTGCTTGATAAAGATAACCATTCCAAAGGATGCATCAATTGAGCATCTATGGGCATTTCACTTTCATATAATTTTACAGGTAAATAAACTTTGACTAATGATAGAAGGTATTACCAAAGATTCCAGCAATGACATTATGCCCACCAGGAGCCTGCCCACCTGAGAGCACGACTCCAACTTTAAGTTTTATACCTTCCCCAACAGTTGGGGATTTACTTGGGACAATTTGAACTGACGGCTGCCCAAAGAGTTTTGGAAAGAGTTTTGCAATTTCATCTGCAAGAACAAGAGTGGTAAATGTTAGTCATGTGATTGAGCCCTAGTCAAGCACAACATAAGGCTACTTTTGTTGCATAAATGTCGATTGCAATGCTTAGAAAAAGAAAGCTCAATCTCACGCAGGACGCCAATGCTTTTTTCAAAAAGTTGTCTTCATTGATTCAAATGGATGAACAGTTTTCGTGTCACTGACGAAAAAGCAACTATACTGAATATTTTCGATGGTCAACGTAGCGATCAGATCGTCCTCTGACTACGATTCTACATGCATGTAATTCAAACCCCAAGATACGCAGATCGACTATCTCTAACTGCCAGATCCTGGAGGAGATATCTTCCAAATGAAGCGCTTCTGCTCATTATACTGCTAAAAAACATCTGAACAGATAACTAAGTGTTCACCTGGATTTCCTGCAGAAGACGAAGGACCTCCATGTAAAAGCTCAAAGTTTCCTTCGAAAACAGAGGGCTTGGGGGGTGTATAATCCAGCCTACTTTGCTGAATTTCACTATAAACAGATGGATCTCTGCCGACCTTTTTGGTCGTTCCTGCAGCCGATCCATTCATCACAGCAACCGTCATTCTAGAATGCTCAAGCCCGGCAATGGATCAAAAGGATAAGAGGAAACAACGCATGCTACCTTTGTCTCAGTAGATATAGCACCGCAAGTAAGAATATTCTTGCGCAGATGCCTGGGCCGCCATTTTTTGTTCTAACTCTGTATTGGATAGCCTAGTCCTAAATATCTGCTCTGCAGTTCGAATATCTATGTTCCAACATCATTGTAGGTCTATTTTCTAACCTTGTCCTTTGCTTGGTCGAACATACAATGAGCTTATGTGATTATTCAATGTGTGGTATGTTATCTAGCATGGCTCCAAAGTCCGATATTTTGCAACCACTGGGTAGGGGCAATAAAAAGTATGGTGGAAAGGACACTTGGAATCGAAGAAACTCAAGAAAGAGGGTCCCATTTCAAGAAGATCTTCCTTTGGTGGTAAAACATAAAAACTCAAGAACAAGCATGTAGGGGTTCAAGATCTTATGTGACCCTTACCATAGGCGTGATCTGAGTCTATAAGCTTAATTGGTTATGTTGGAGGATTGAAATGAACCGTAAATATATATTCCCATGTCCATTTGATTGCTACTACAAAAACATAAAACATTCTTACATCTGCTAGATTGCTTTGTCAGAGATGTACTTAAGGAGGTCGACGAGTTTCCTTATGTGTTGTATAATGTCAGGTTCGAGGAGTTGCATGCATCAATGTAGTCATCACAAACTTCAAAGGAAGCAGAATGGAAGCAAAACAACTTCAAAAAGTAAATGCAATATAGGGTATGGTCGTCATGTTTCGCGCACTTAAGAGGCAAATTGTTCCAAGGGAGCCGAATTCCACGCGTCCCTCGATCTGCTGGCCATTTTGGAGACCTAATGTTGTACAACAACTTTGTAAAAGAAACTAACACCAAAAAATGCAAAATTAGCAAGTTAATGCGACTCACAGTGGGGGCCGGGGTAGCATCCACCATCGCTATGCCCCTAACCACACGTCCTGGTAACCGAAGCCAGGGGTCGCGGGGTTTATTGCCTCGCGGGCACGCTATAAGTGCCACCTGCCGCGCATCTGAATGGTATTGCACGCTTGACTGTCTCTCACGAATGGGCCACATCCCATTAATATCGGCTTCACATCTATACCGTGGTCGCGGGCCTAGATGCCACCTATGAGACCTATGCCGCCAGCTATCGAGGTACTCGCCAACGGTCACCGTTGCCAATTTGGCCGGCCTTCGCCAAAATACGAGCCGATCTTCCTAAGACATTCCCAATTCCGCGATCCAGAACATCCAAATTGGCCCGAACATTCTCTGCCCCAACCGCAAGAAAGGCAATTTGCCATTAAAGTCCAGTTTTTTGGAAATCTGGAACCACTAGGTATGGGACAGTGGCATCATTCCAGTCATGGGTTTAAATTGAGTGTTCGAGCATCCTCTCTTCCATTCCGATCAATCCTCTGGGGACGCCAAGTGCCACAGGTAAGCGCCCATATTTTGTCATGTCTTTGGTCTTCAATCGTCGTTGAATTCATGCTTTCTCTTGTGATACAATGGTTTAAAATAAACCATATGATTCATGGTTAATTATAAAGAAGGAGAATATGATATTTATAGCTAAATTAAGGGGTCGAATAGAATCGAATAGTTATCCTATAGCACATGTGAAATGGACTGATCTGAAACCGACTACAAGCGGTTAGGATCGAATCTATAAATAAAACAGAATTGCGTGCTTTTGTGATGCTGATCCGAGTGAAACTAATATGCAGGGTGGTTATTCCTAAGTGATCAATGCCTTGAAATATTGGTCAATAGCATTGTTACTTATGTTGACTAAATTCTAAGTATTTAAGCTGTTTATATAGCTTATGTATGATAATTGAGTTAGTTGCCAATCTATTGCATTGAAATATTGATTCAAGTTGTTTCTTACACATTGTTTAACATTGGTATCAGAGCTAAATGGCAACTAGACTTGATTCCTCTTTGCTCAATGGAGTTGAGATATTTCAAGGGAAAGCTAGACTTCAAGCATGGAAGGAAAGGATGAAGGATGTGCTGCTGGCTGAAGATCTGTGGGATCTGGTTATTGGAGAAAATATTGAAGAAGGTGAGAGCAGTACAGCAAATTCAAGAGACAGTGGTGCAAGTGAGCCATCAATAAATGTTGTTGCAAGTGGGAGCCACACGAAAAGAGCACATCAGGCAAGATGTATCATTGCTAGTAAGCGAAGTTCCAGTATCATGTTTAAAATAAAAAATAAAACACCCAAGGAGATATGGGCTTTTTTGATCAAGAATTACCAGGTGGAAAATTCATCTCAAATTGAATTACTTGACAGAGATTTAAGAACTAAAGTTCAAGAAAGAAGATAATCTAACTGTTTTCTTTCAAAGATATGATAACATTGTTACAGATCTTGAGATTGCTGGAGTTTCCATTACCAAAGATTTTCATGTACTCTCCTTATCAAGGGCATTTTCTGAGTTTGAACAATTGTCCACCTTGGTAAGAACAGTAGCTAGAAATAGAGAAAAAGCTGAGCTTATGATAAGAACATAAATTGAACAACAGAAAATGTTAAAAGGAGAAGAAGAAAACTCTGAGATCTTGTTTGCAGGGAAAAAGAAAGGACGAGTGGGAAATGGAAAAAGGAAATTAGGACCATGTTTTGGATGTAACTCATATGGTCACTTGAAAAACAATTGTCCCAAGCTAAAAGAAAATAAATGCTTTAATTGTGAGGGTCTTGGGCATTTAGCTGCTGCATGTCCAAGTCCTAAGGGGATTGGAAATAAGAATAAGGATAAATGGGATTCTGGTTATGGTAAAAGGAACAGCAACATGAGAAGAAATGAAGGTGCTAGCAGTGTAAATCTGGTACAAGAGGTTTTTTAAATGAGGAAGAAGATTCTGAAGCTGAGGTATGTAGATCTGCTACATGCTCTATTTTAAATGAAATTGCTAACAAAAACAGCGACATACTTTTGATAGATAGTGGAGCTGAGAGATCAGTTGTTAAATCTACTGATGCTCTCAAGGAAGGGAAGAAAAGGACTTCTACATTTGTGCAAATGGGTGATAGTGAGCTGCAAGAAGTTAAAGAATCCGGAATGCTTGAGCTATTTGATTTGGAAGGCAATGTTGTTAATCTGCATAATGTACAGTTAGTTCCAAACATTGTAAGGAACTTAATCTTTGTCAGTCAACTGGTAGACGTGGGATTCAAACTTATGCTTGACAAATACTGTTGTAAAGTATTTGAGAACAATAAAATTAAGTTCCTTGCAAAACGCGTTGGGAATCTATTTGGGTTTCATAACAAAACCTTGTCTGGAAGTATAAATTCAGTAGAGATTCCAACATTAAAGCTTTGGCATGAGAGATTAGGACATGCTAATATAGAAAATCTAAAGGAAATGATTAGGAAAGGCTGCTGCTGAAAGTAATGACTTTGTCTGCTATGGATGCATGGTGGGAAAAAGCACAAGATTGCCTTTTCAAAAAAGACATGAACGAGCTGGAGACTTGCTAGAACTGGTACATTCTGACCTCTGTGGACCTATTAATGTGAGAAGTCTACAAGAAAAAAAATATTTTATTACCTTTATTGATGATCATTCTAGGCATACTAAGTATTTTTTCCTTAGTGGAAAAAGTCAAGCTTACAAAGCTTACAGGATTTTTGAAGCAGAAGCAGAAAGAATGACAGGCAGAATGGTAAAATGCTTAAGTCAGACCGTGGTGGAGAGTTTGTTAATGATACATTCAAAAAATACTGCAGAGAAAAGGAGATCAAAAGGCAAATTACATGTAGCCATACATCTCAACAAAATGGAGTGGCTGAGAGGAAAAATAGGTAAATTCTTCACTGTGCGAGATCTATGTTAAAGCAATCTGGTCTACCTAATTTCTTATGGGAAGAAGCAGTACGAGCAGCTGTTCATATTCAAAATAGAATACCTTCTTCTAGCCTAAATGGTCAGGTAGCTGAAAACTTGTGGAGCAGGACAAATACAAGGTATGAATATTTGAAGGCATTTGGTTGTATGGCTTTCTCACATGTACCTAAGGAAGTAAGAAAAAAATTGACAATAGAGCAATAAAAGGATTTCTAGTAGGGTATGATGAAATGTCAAAGGGCTACAGGATTTATGTTCCAGAGGAAAGAAGAATCATTGTTAGCAGAGATGTGAAGTTTAATGAAACTATACTCTACAAGAATAGAAAAGAAATTGATGGTAGACAAGACCTGTTTGGCAATATTGAACACAAGAAAGCAGAGGTAAAGGATGCACAAGTAAATTCATATGTAGAAGATGATGATAAACTTGCAGTTGAAGATCACAACAATCAAGATGAGGAGACAACACAATCAGACCACTATGAAGAAAACAAAGAAAAAGAAGCTGATAAACATGTGGAAAATAAAACAGAAGAAATGACCATAAGGAAGAAAAGTACTGAGGTTGAGAGATTGAGAGAAGGATTCAATGACATAGATCGTGAAAAACATGGAAGAACGCCTGCTGGTACATCAAAAAGGTTGCAAAATTTCAACATTGAGATTAATGATATAATGGCAATTCTGGAGCTTAGTGTGCCTAGAAATTATGAGGAATAGAATAGAATAGAATAGTTTTATGAGGAAGCACTAAATTCAGAAAATACAGACCAATGGAAAAGTGCATTGGAAGAAGAGATGAGATATTGGTGGAGAAGCCTAAAAATAGAAATATTCTAATAAACAAATGGCTATACAAACTGAAGGTTGGTAATGATGGGGAACAAAAATTCAAGGCGCGTCTGGTTGCACAAAGTTTCTCTCAAAGAAAAAGTATTGATTATGATGAGACTTTTTTTCCTATTGTTAAACTAACAAGCTTGAGAGTTCTTCTTGCTTTTGCTAATGCACTAGATCTTGAACTTTACCATATGGATGTCAACACAACATTTTTGAATGCTGCTCTACATGAAGAAATTTATATGCAGCAAGCTCAAGGATTTGAGCAAGGGAAAAATACAGTACGGAGGCTAAAGAAAGATGTTTATGGTCTCAAACAGTCTCCAAGGCAATGGTACTTGTGCATGGATGGTTTTTTGAGAGAGCAAGGATTCAACAAAACTGGAGAATGATGGTAATCTGTATGCTTATAGGGAGAAAAATCATTTTTGTATCATTGCATTATATGTGGATGATAATATTATGGTAAGTGATAATTTACAATGCTTAAATCAGTGCAAAAATCTACTGAGCAACAGATTCAAGATGACAGATTTGGAACCTCTTAAAAGATTCCTTGGGATTGAAGTACACAGGGATCGAGAGCATAAAAGGATTACCTTAACTCAAAACAGCAATATTCAAGGGATGTTGCAGAAATTTGAAATGGTTGAATGCAATAATGTAAGATCTCCTATGGTCACAGGTCAGAAAGTGTCATTGGATTTACGTCCTACAAGTGAAAAGGAAATATTGGAGATGGAGGATTATCCATATAGGGAACTAGCAGGATGCCTCCTGTATGTGGCAAATTGTAGCAGACCAGATATAGCCTTTTGTGTGAATATGTTGAGTAGATTTGGGAATAACCCAGGAAAGCAATATTGGCGTGCAGCAAAGTATGTGCTCAGATTTTTGAAGGGAACTAATAATAAAGGTTTAACATTTTCAAATAATAGCCTTGAGCTAACTGCATATTCTGATGCAGATTGGGGAGGAGACATGGACACTAGAGTATCAACCTCAGGTTACATTTTACAAGTTGGTGGTAGCACAATATCATGGAGAAGCAAAAAACAGGGTTGTATAGCTATGTCAACAGCAGAGGCAGAATACAATGCAGCTTCATTAGCAGCTAGGGAGGTGGTCTGGGTAAGAAGATGATTGACATAATTAGGCTCAGCACAAATAAAGCCTACTACACTTTTTATTGTTAGTATAAATTGTATAGCCATAACTAAAAACCCAGTCTTTCATAAAAGAACAAAGCACATTGAGCTTCATCTTCATTTTGTAAGGGATATGGTTGCAAAAGGAATTATTACAGTTGAGTACATAAATACCACAGAACAAATTGCAGAAATGTTGACTAAAGTGGTCCCAGTACACAGATTCATAAAGTTGCAGGAAGATATTGGTGTAAGTCCAGCTATAACAGTATGTTCACGGGAAGATCATGATCATACAGGAAATACAGTAAAGGGAACAAGGTGCAGAAAGATACAGTTTAACACAGATGACTGAACATGTTGAATTATCTGAAATAGAATATCTAACATGAAGGGGAATGTTAGAAGTATTAATGTTAGATATAAGGGTAAGGTTAACATGGTTAAAGGAAGATGCAAGATCAATGGGAAGATATATGGAGACAAAGTTGAGCATATCAATGGTTAGAAGGTGAATACAATGGTTTAAGATAAACCATATGATTCATGGTTAATTATAAAGAAGGAGAATATGATATTTATAGCTAAATTAAGGGGTCGAATAGAATCGAATAGTTATCCTATAGCACAGGCGACCGAAATGGACTGATCCAGAACCGACTGCAAGTGGTTAGGATCGGATCTATAAATAAAACAAAATTGCATGCTTTTGTGATGCTGATCCTAGTGAAACTAATATGCAGGGGAATGGTTATTCCTAAGTGATCAATGCCTTGAAATATTGGTCAATAGCATTGTTACTTGTATTGACTAAATTCTAAGTATTTAAGCTGTTTATATAGCTTATGTATGATAATTGAGTTAGTTGCCAATCTATTGCACTGAAATATTGATTCAAGTTGTTTCTTATACATTGTTTAACAATTTACACACTCCAAAATTATAACCCACTCCCTATTGTTCATGACGACCTCACTCATGATGACCTCACTCACCTTGTTTTCCCCCTTTCTACCTATGATTTTCAACCGCTTCACTTTCCCTGCCTGAATTCCAGTCTCATTAACGTTCCAAATCCTTGAGGCTGGGAAGGCAAACTCAGCATAAATCTGCCTGAGCCCCGCATAAAAGTTGTCGAGGTTTTCCTGGGACATGACACAGGCCCTAGCTACATCTAGGGTTTCTGCACCCCTGAGTGCAACTTTTGGGTGTTTCTTTGCTTAAAAAGCTTCCACCACTTACTACCTGGTACTCCAGATATCCCACAATTACCCCCTTCTCTAGACATATCTGCTGCCTAGACAGCAGATAGAGTAGCTCCCATTCCTTGCTCTGCCTGCTAAGGGCCTAATTGTCTAGCTTCTTCTCTTGGAGAGTTGTCAAAATTTGTGGATGGTTTGTTTGTTTGTGGGTTGTTCTACCATATAACCAGTCCCAAATTATAGATTCTGGTATACCAAATCTCCTTGACGCCTCTCTAACAGAAATGCCAAGCTCACTTACCTCTTCAAGGATATCCAGCATTTGCTTCTCAGTCCATTGGCCTCTCCTAGTCGGCCTCCTCGGCATTGGACTGGTTGCAGTACTGTCATGTGGTATCAAGCAGAATTTCATTAAAGTTGGAAATTTCGTGATTCCAATTTCTCGTGAAATCAGTTTCTTCCCTGTTTTATCACACATTTATGGCTAGATATGGCACTATTTGCTTAAAAAGAAACCAGTTATCATGCAAAAACCGCTACATTTAATATAAAACAGCGCGGTTTTAGTTGTCAGGAAGAGAACTATGGCGCCATTTACTTGGAAAGTATGAGGAAAAGCGGCCCGAGAAACACAAAAGCAAATATTAAATTGCCAAAAGCTTGAAAGCAAGCAAACAAAATGGCGCGGCCGCTCCTTTAGCTTAGAAATAACCACAAAGCAAATAGCGCTAAAGCGATATTTGCTTTAACGAAAGGAAGCAAATGGTGCGGTAGCTATTTGCTTGAAGCGTGAAAGCAAGCAAATAGTGCGACGGCGCTATTTAAGAGCGAGCAAATAGTGCAAAGTCTTATTTGCGTGAGCGTGAAGACCAAGCAAATAGTGCTCTCGCGCCATTTTGCTATAGATAACACATATTTTCGTAAGACCATGTAGATATATATATTAATAGATACAATTTTTCAAAATACGTATTTTTTTAATAGTCATTGGCGAAGTGTTCATCGAGACTTTCTCATAATCATCCGGGTTAATTTTTCTTGCGGTCAATTTGATCCCCGCTCTGCTCCGGCTTTGGGCCGACGTCTCACCTTTCTCTCGTATGAGAAGCTTCTTCGTCGCCCTTCCGAGATTCACCATCTTGCAAAGTCAAGACTTCCGTTGGCGTTGGTCAATGGCCTTTGGGTCAAGCGGGGGTACATGGCGTTCTCGACCCTACCCGAGAATGCCATCACGCATTTCATCTTTCCTAACTCATGCTCGTATGTCACACCGATTCTTCCTACATGAAGGGATGCCCTAGAGAAGGCTCCACCGAGGAGAAGAAATCTAGTACAATGTTACCTTGAGGGCGAGCTTATCAACAAGGTAGAACGCAGATTGCGGGACCAATCTGTTTATGCACCGGATATTCTCCCTCCATACCACCGCCAACTCCACTTAAACACATCTTGCATGAGTTTTTAGCCATAACATCGCCCTCACTTAGATGGCTTCCTTAGGAATAGGAGGAATTTGCGGGGAGCTTTCTAGGATGGTCGCCAAATAGCCTAAGGTCCGGTCTTCGTCCGGGGCTCTCCCCCCTGCGTGCGAAATCCTCGTAGCAAATAGAAGAGCTTGTGGCTCTTTGATTCTGAACCACACACAGCTCGGGCTCTTCTTCATAGATTCCTACAAACACTCTAGACACGGATTCTAGTCTTTCAAAGCGACTTTGGCAAATAGTAAGTTATGCTCCTACCGACGAAACATAGAATCCAGTATGTCTCTTAAGTACATCATCCGTGAGACATTATCGAAGAACGCGGTTACAGTCTCACTTTTCCAAGCTGGAGTAAGCTGCCTTGCATCTAAACATATCATGCTGGCAGGTAGAACTGCACGTTCGTTCGGAATCCCCCCGGCAGTGACATGCTCCACAAACCATCTTGGCAAAGCCTTTTCTGTTTCAGGCTGAAGGATTTTTCGAATGGACCTGGCCAAGGAGAATGGCATGTTACCATGAACTCCCTCTTTGAGTATTCCTTCCTGTACCCACTTATGGTGGCATACCCCCCAAACCAGAAGTGCAGAATCTGAGAAGTGGTCTGTGGCTTTCCTTAGGTCCTCGAATTTCTTGTACTTAGTGCCAATTTGATCTGCAATGAAGTGCAGTATCTCCTTCTTCATGTAAGCAAGTACTCTTAAGTTCTGCGCCCTCGTCTTGAAGAAATTATCGCCTTTGTAATCTGAGGTGACTTTGACGTATATATCCCCGCTTAAAGCTTCTTCGAGGACCTTTCTACAATCATCATAGTCCAAGCCCCTCATGCATCTAAGGTAGTTTATCCTAAGTAATCTTTGTCTTTAGCAAAATTAATTACTATAGCTTGACCCCTGTTGTCCTTAAGTTCTCCCTTCCTCCATTTGTTCCACATCTGGCGGAAGAGTGCATAGACATCATCTGGCATGAAGACAAACCGATTGACATCCTTCGTGTGTTTGCCCCTCAGAATCTTGTCTGCCATTTCAAGGTAGTGCTGCAAGAGAGCTGGCGATTTTAGAATTTCAAATGTTGCTATTTACATCTAATTTGCGCCTTATTTGAATTGAAATGGCGCAGCTGCGCCATTTGAATTCAAATGGCGCAACTGCTTTGAAATGAAATCGAGCGCATTTGCGCCATTTCAATTCAAAATAGCATGGCGCTTAGCCATTTGCCATTGGCGAATTCAAATGGTAGCATTTCATTTCAATTCAAATGGGTAGCTGCGCCATTTCAATTCAAATGGCGCAGCTGCGCCATTTGAATTCAAATAGCGCAGCTGCGCCATTTCGATAAATGAATGGGTAAGGAGACGTAAACATACCTTGTACTCGTCACTTCTTGACTGTCCCTTACCAGCAGGGGCTGGTCTTCCGCATTCCCAGTGCCGCTTTGCGAAGATGGTGGATCGATCCACATATGGTTCCTTGAAGGCGGTCTTTGCTACTATATCATTCACATCCCAGCGGTGAAGAAGGTCCAGTCACCGATCTCTCGGAAAAGAACTCTGCATATTCTATAGACATAGATCTTGGCGAGCTCGACTCTAGCATCCCTCTGTCCCCAACTTATCGCAGACACGAAGCCGGCGGCGGCGTAGAATGATTACCATTGATAATATAAAATCTTTTTCGAATCAAGTCGAGATTCACGTGACCCATTTCGGCAAGAACTCCTTTGTATCCGGATCAAAGGGCACTACATCTCTTTGGAGTGAATACCGGGTGTGGATCCTCAGCAAATGATTTGCAGAGCCTCCTAACATGCTCGGGGTTAATAACCCTGGCGGTCATATTAGGTGGGGCCTCTTCTAGATCCCAGATAGATATTCTTCTGGTGTATGTGACTCCAAGGGGGAACATGTGGCCGTGCTTTTGTATTTTCTTTAGTGTTTCCTCTGCCATTTCTTCTTCTTCGTCACGGTCCATCTTTAGTTCCTCGGGCACTTCAAGATCTGCAATCTTTTGTAATTTCCTTGCCCTTATCTGTGCTTTGGTTTTCGGCTTTCTCTTTCTTTGGAGTGCTATCTGGCCGTGGATGCTACATTTCTTATGTGCTTTGTAGCCTCCTTATTGTCACTAATAGTGCGGTCACTATCAGCAGGCTTTTCATCAGCAGGCTTCTCAGTGGACTTCACGGGAGAATCATGTTTGTGAGCCTCCGTCTCATCCCTCTTCTCATCCCTATGCCCCTCCCCTTTCTCAACTTCTCGTCCTTCTTCTTGTTCTGTATCCCTGTGTACATCACCACCTCCACCTGTTTTTGTTCCTTTGCCAGCTTTGGTGGCATTTTTAATTTTTACACCTTTTTCTGCATCTCTCCCGGTGACCATCCGCTATCCATTACTGGCTGGCATGTTGCACGAGAGCTTCGCTCTTACAATGTAGGACCGCGGAGTTTTTGGACATGTCCATGGCGCTCGCCAGAATCATGAATCCTTTGAGGATCTCTACCGTGCCTTTGATATCGCTTGCTCTCACGGACTCATAAGATGGCAAATGGCGGCCAACTTTTTTCTTGGCCGACGATTGCTTGGTCCTTCATCTTTGGACTCCATCATTGCAGGCTCGTAGTAATCGCCAATCCATGCAATAGAGATCAATGCCGCCTTGGCGAGGATCTTCCATTTGTGCAACCAAGAAAGTCAAGTCTTCCTTGTTTCTTGACTTCTCTCATGTTGACAATGATGCCCATCCGGGGCCACGGTTGAGGCTCCTTCTTCACATTTCAGACTGATTTGACAAGGAGGCAAAGTTCTCGCCTCTTGTCTCCCTTGGTTGGGTCCTACGCCGATCAAAGGGTATGGCTCTAACGATCTCCATACACCAGACCTTCCAAATGAGGACTATGCTCCTCGAAGTCACCGCGTTCCATTTCTTCTACAAGCACCAGCTTGCGAGGTAAGCATGGTGAGAGAAATGGCATGTGCTAGAAAGTTAAAAGCAGGGCAAGCGGCATTTATCTAAATGGGCGAATTAAACCATTTAATCTAAATGGCGCAGCGCCATTTAGACTAAATGGCGCACTGCGCCATTTAGATGAAATGGCGACCACTGCGCCATTTAGATGAAATGAAGCGCATTTGCGCCATTTAGATAAATGGCTGGCATACATTGCTCTATTATATAAAAGCTAAATGGCGCGAGTCGCCATTTAGATTAAATACGCGCCATTTATTTAGACTAAATAAGCGCCAGGCTAGCGCCATTTAGCTTTATATATAATAGAGCAAATGGCGCAGGTCTTTTCATTAGTCTAAATGGCTACCGCCATTTTTTTTTCGAAGGGGACCCATAGCAAATGGCGATGAGCGCCCATTTAGTCTAAATGGCACCGCCTTATTTAGTCTAAATGGCTTTTTCGCCATTTGCTCTTTTTATGGGTCCGCTTCTACAAGAATATTAACAGACATTATGGAAAATGAAGTACCGCCATTTCACAAACTATAAGAGGAAAAGGTCGCTACAAACCCACCCTCTCCTAATCGAAATGGCCTGTCCATTTCATTTCGCCATCCTAAGACACTACACTTCAACTACCTAAGACACTACCTAAGAAACAACAGATACTAACCCGAAATTGGCTCCTCGGATTTTGAGCTAAGATTGCGCCATTGTATAAAAGTATAAAAGTACTGGACCGTGATAAATCCTACTCCACTTTTTTTTCCGAAGCTCTAGGATCAACAGCGCCAGAGAGAGAAGATGGTTGATTAGGAGAGAGAATGTGCGGCGCTTAGCGTTTGTGGCGGAAGGCGGAAGGCGGAAGGCGGAGGAGGGAGAAAAGAACAATGAAATTGAAAATGAAAATTGGGCGGAAGAAAAGAAAAGAAAAGTCGGGGAAAGAAAAAAAACCAATTTTACCCGCCTCTTCTTCTCTTCAAATTCCCCGCCCGTCCAGTCTCGAAATTTGGCGCCAAATCCGTCTCTACAAATTTTAAAAATTTTGAATTTTCCCCGTCCGTTTTCTCCCTTGGATTCGCCATTATAAATCATAGGTAGTTTAAGTCATTAAAAGACCACTCCGTGTGTCCGCCAGCTCAAATTTGAAATTTGAATTTGCCCGCCCGTATTTTGAACTTTGAATTTTGCGAATCCACTTCATAATGGGGCCTTTCATTTGTCTGTTGTCGCCGAGGCGAGACATGGTCATTAGAAGGCGCTATACTTTCGACTCGACGGTTGCGATTTTATGCACCTCGCCCCTCGTTTCAATATTCGTAGGTTTTGCGCTTTGAGATCTCTTTGGTCGACAAAGCGGGCGCTTCTCAAGCGTCTATTCCGTCTTAGGCGTTGGTTCCTTAGTCGATAGCGGCGGTTGCCGGCTTGGCGCTTGTCTTTCTTTTGCGGCCGCTTAGCCCTTGTCTTCATTCTTGGTAGCGGCTTCGTTTCTTAGCGCTTCGGCTTCATTCTTCAGCGCTTGGCTTCATTCGGTGGCGCTTCGTCTTCATTTTCAGCGCTTGTCCAGATTCTCCAAGCGCTTGTCCGGACTTTGTCAAGATTATTCAGCGCTTTGACCAAATTCTTGAGCGCATTCTCGATATGGCAGATCCAGGAATCGTCAATGGCGTCCGGGTTAGAGGCTATTCGAGTTCTAGTAAAATGTTTTAGTATGTTTAATGTAGGATGTAGGATGTTAAATATTTTAATATGTTTAAGGGTAGATCTTCTCTATCTTGTTCAGTAGATAAGTTCTCAACAATTGATGTCTTGCGTTGAATCTTGTAGTAATAGGAATCCATAACTCTAGCTATTAGATATAGCATTTAGAATAAAGATGCCATTTACTGTCAATGGGCCATTTTCCTTGAAATGGGCGGTGCGCCATTTCCCTTGAAATGGAGCGTGCGCCATTTCCCTTTAAATAATAGCGATTGCGCCATTTAATGGGAAATGGGCGCTGCTCCATTTCAAGGAAAATGGCCCATTGACAGTAAATGGCGTAATCTTGCAATGCGCCATTTAAAGGTAAATGAGCGATATTTTTCATTTAAATAAATGGAGCAGCTGCGCCATTTGTCTCATGTCGTATAATTTCTTTCACATTTTCGCGCTATTTTCACTAAGTATATGTCATCGAGGGTTGCATGTCTCTAACAAGTATATATATATATGTGTATTGATTCTCACAGGAAAAGGCCCCTGCGTAACCTTGTCGATGGGGATGTGGTAGTTGCCAGGGGACATGAATTGCATAGAGGCCATCTGCATGGCAGGAACATTCCATGGTGCAATGTGGTCGTGGAGGTCACTGAAGCCATAGTGCCCACCCATGTGCTTCCCATTCCATGTGAGGGAGCAGATAACATTCTTTGGCCGTGGGGACATTTATCGAATGGCCTCGAAATCAAGTGAAAATCTTGTGAAGGAGCCCCAACTTACTCATCGGAAACGTCGATCATCGAAAACCCCGAACTTGCCTAGTAGTCCCTCCACAACATCATCGGACTTCGATTAATCATCGCCCGCTCCTTCAAGCGATGGCGGCCACGAGAGAATATGGTGAACCTTGTCAGTAATAATACTGTGGTTGGTAAGGGTGTCTTGGTGAATAGAACTTGCATCCATGGGAAGAATGTTGACGCACTCAACGTAGGAGTGCAAGTTACCGAGGCTGTGGTGCCTACCCACATCCTTCCGATTCCATGTGATGGCGCTGACAACATTGAAGAGGCTGTGGGCACGTTTATCGAATGGCCTCGGCAAGATATAAGATATCATGCCATTGATTTAGCTTACTCCATCACCGACCTCGATTGTAGAATGCGTAGAGGCAATGTCGATGCGATGAAGAAATTGATCCTACAATTGGATCTAGGTACACGCGTTTTCCTCGCGAGGATAGCATCAGATGATGATGAACCACCACCTAGTTTCTCAAGAACCGATCTCTTGGATAAGCATTGCCACATTCTTCATGCATGTGACCGAAGTAAATATGCAGAGGCCATAATTGTCTTCAGTGATCCCCAGGATGCTGTTGACGATGAATTTTTAGGAGACTCAAAGGTGGGGCTCTGTGTGGGAAAGATCCTTCCTGCACTAATTACAGAGGATCTCAAATGTCATGCTTGTGCAGAAAGGCCAGCAGAAAATTACCTTGTACAATGGGAAAATAGCGATGTGATGCTGCAGGATGGAAGGACTGTCTCACAACATCTGCAAGCTCGAGAAGCTAAAGAAAATGAGGATATGGAAATAGAATCTTTTGAGGACAACATTCAGGCTCAATTCAAACGAAAAAGGAAGTATACTTACACACATAGGATTCCAAGACAACCCAAGGGAAAGAGCAAAGAGGAAAGGCTATGCTCCACAACTTCAATCAATAAGTTCATGAAGACAAGCTGCTGCAAAAATACTTGCAACAAGAAACTTACCAAGCATCAAGTATGTGAATTAAGAAAAGAATTTTTATCTCAACCATACAATGCAAAGGGTTACGTATTTTTTTTGACGTCTTTGAGTGTGACTTATGTGAGAAGGAGAGGACAGGATAGTGCTCAAGGGGATGGAATTGTCATTTTGGGTGGCGCATGGCTTTAGGTATCGGTCGATCAACATTTTACAATTGAGAAACAGATTTGAAGCAGGTGCAAAGGTAGTGAACATGGGTATCTTGGCTCTAAGAAGCCCGGATCCACTACACCGGGCCACTTAATGTGTGCTAGACAGATTCATTCGGGAGAATCTTTGAAAGTATTCCCCATAGGAGCAAAAAGAGGTAGAGATGATGTAAGAGAAAATGTACGGAAGCTTCCTTCCATTCTTAATAAGAAGCTTATACATAAAGAAGTTGGAGCAGTCGTTGAAGAGCTTACAGGAACAACTGTAGCCTTGAACTCTTTTTATAGTATATGGAAAAGGGAATTTCCAGATGTTAGCATTGCAAAAAATACAGCCTTCTCTAAATGCAACATCTGCGTGGTAATTAAGCAAAAGCTGGAAAAAACAAAAGATACAAGAGAGAGACGAAATCTTGCAATTCAACGTCGGGCTCATATGCTAGAGCAACGCTCTTGCAGAAGTCAATATTGGCATTGGAGAGCATTGTCACAGCGGTCTCCTGAAAATCATCTATGTATAATACATGATAAGATGGATCAGGTTAAGACTTTAGTGCCTAGAAGTCATCATCTAGCAAAATCGTATGGAGAGGTGATCGCTTGAAGAGCGGTTTTGATGGGAGCTTTGACTCATGGGCATGGTGGTCGTGCCTATGGTCATTTTTCACTTGATTTATGGAAAGATGATTCAAACTTCCACATTGGTTCACTTTCTAGAATATTGCATAACTTGGAATTGGTGCAAGAGGACAAGATAGGTGACTTATGTGGAAGTAAGCCTGCAGATTGCAAATGGATGCAAGCGGTCAAGGACATCAATCCTTTGAAGAACAAACTTGCTTCCATGGGAGAAGTATTGCCAAATACTTCAACTACAACGAATCTGAGGTGTTCAACCCTCTTCCCGAAATCTCTATTTGCAACTTGATAATGCGTGAAGGCAAAACAAAAATAGGTATGTCTTTTCATACTTATCTTATTTGACTTGGCTTAAGGTCTTTGATGAGATCCAAGTGGGCTTTATGATGGTCGGCCACACCCATGATGATATTGATGCTTTATTTGGAAATTTTTCAACCTTGATGAGTTAGGTTGGATGCTTTGACACTACGAGCTACTTTACTTGTTTAGCAAATGCAATGCAAAATCCCCAATTCCATACTTTATTGATGAAGTTCCAAATTGGAAGGATTTTGTGAAGGGATTCATCCCGATAAGGGCCAACGCCTGGTTGGGCATCTTGAACCATTGCTCTTCAAATTTAAGATGGCGGGGAGATTGGCCACGTTATGCAATACAAAATGCGTCCTACACATAAAGAGTGGCTTCCAAAGCAGATTCTCCGGGAGTTAGAATGTGGAAAGAGGATGAACATGGTCAGCCAATGATACCAAGTGGTGTGCCACAAAATATTCCTCCTAGACCAACATTGAAAGATCTTCGGGGTTGAAGGATAGCATCAACAAATACATCTCCCTATGGAAGGACATATGTAAGAATCAAGAAAGTAGCTTGTTTGCAAGGCAATACACGGCAAGTGTTGAGTATTGGAGCCGACTTCTTATCTCTTTGGAGGATGTTGCTTGGGACGTCCTCAAAATGATGCATTTTGGCCACAAACAAGACAAGCTCCTCTAGAACAAACAAACATTTGTTCGAGAGGTCGACGATATCTGCCTTGGTCACACGACCTTTACCATCTTATTGTGGCCCGTCGGATGGTCATCCGGTGTTGCCTCTTGAAGAGTTTGATCCTCACGCACATGTGACAAAGGGTATGTTTGTTCTAGTCGGACACAGGAGATGATAACAACGCCACTTGGTTAGGATATGCAGAGGAGAATCTTTTGTTCTTGATCCGGAATCTACATATTTTGGCCATATTTTTGTATCGTGGTGGAAGCCTCTTTGGAGGGGACTACAAAAGACTGCTTGACTAAGCGTTGGCGGCCTAATCCTTCCGATCCTTCAAGGTATGAAAATTTAGATGCTATTCATTATGCAGGATGCCAATGGCAAGAGGTAGAAGCAAATCCAAATTCGAAATATATTATAGACATGTGGAAAGACATAGCACATTGTTCATCTTAATACATGAGATCTTGTACTTGTAATACATATCTTTCATCTTAATACATAACATTACTATATTTGTGATCATATATAACTTCTTACATCTTTAATATATAAATGCATACATGATTCATAGATAAGATGGTCAGAAGTGCTTATATGTTGAACAGGTGATTCAATCATCTTCAGGATCTGTAGTAGTGATCCCTGATATCTCATAGCTCATGCGCTCAGGAAGCCATATCGATGGATCATAACACGAATTGACGCTTGAGGCAATGAATCTCGCCCAAAGCTTTTTTCTTAGCGGTAGGGATCAAGAAGAAGATGCCTATCTAGGCAACCAACAAGATCGAGTGGCTCATCGAGCACTTGATCGCCTCGATGTGGTGAATAGAAGAAGGAAAATAATCCATGGGAGGCGAATGACCTCTAGCCCGAATGGTTTGTTTTTATAGTGAAGTAAAATTATTGGGGTGGATCAGTGGCGCCATCATTGAGCGTATACAAGTATCATGTACTCGTACAGGTATGATTCTATCATGTACTCAGATTCTATACATCAACTAATATTCACTATGCTTATATTATATATATCCTTAACAGATACACAAATCATAAGTGCTTATATTAGGTATACATATCATAGATGATTCACTCGTCATTGCTGCTTGACTAATATAGGTGTGATTGAAAATAAAAAGCGACTTGCATAGTTCATAGGTACTCATGTCATTATTATATCCTTAGCGGATATCTGCATTCACTCATCATCAACATCAAAGCCGCGTGATGCTATTCAGCTCAAAGATCTCTCGATCGGGAAGCCAATAAAGGTGGACCTTAACACGAAAGTGAGCTTCCCAAGCAAGCACTCGCAGGACCATCGCTTTGGATTTGCAGACCATGGATCAAGTTTGATACCATTTACGTAGCATTCACACGGATCATTATAGCTAAGGTAGCACCTGAAGGATTGGATGTTCTCACGACGATCGGGCAAAGGAAGCCATGGGAGATGAATGAGCTCTACCTTGGGATGGAGCCGCTTTTATAGTGAAGTAAAATTATTGATATGAATTATTGGTGTTCATTGCCTTTATACGAAAGTACTATACATGTATATGATCCAATAATTTCTATGTATATACTATCAATAATTTTGATGAGTATATACCATCAATAATTTTGGTGGGTATACCATCAATAATTTTGGTGGGTATAAATATACATCAAATTGCCGAGTGCGACAACATTGGCCTCCGCCTAGCTATGACTTATTCTCGGTCTTGAACGTGATTCTATCACTTGCAAGATGAATCATGAGGACTTCAAGCGGTGCCTTGGCCGAGCGCAGATATACCGCTTGAAGACCGGCTCACCATTGCTGTTCTCAATCCTCGCCATTATCCCGATCCCGCCGATGTTATCATCCATCTCCGTGGAATAGGGAGTATCAAATGTTCATGATCGAAAGGATCTCTGGAGCCTATACGCTAGTTTCGATCATTGAGTAATAGTAGAAGAATAATATTACTTGTTATCTTATTGTAATCTGGTTGTGTTAGTATACAACAGGTACACATAACCTTTTGTAACCGTAATATAAGTAATAGTAAAATAATAGTACTTGTTATCTTATTGTAATCTGGTTGTACTCTTATTGTTATCTTATTGTAATCTTATTGTTATCAGGTATACATAACCTTTTGTAATACACATAACCATAGTATGCAACAGGTATACATAACCTTTTGTAATACACATAACCATACTATAAGTATTGAGGTATACATAACCCTCCAAGGTATACTATATAAAAATTATTCCAACTTGTCTTCAGAATTCCAACTTTAATGAAACTCTGCTTTATCCTCTTTTTTCTCTTGGATGCGCAGACCCTCTTAGAGGATGCAGGTCTCCTGGTACCTCGATCAGCATCGGTATCTCTTCGTGCCCTTGTCAAAATCATAGCTCCCTTCGTGTTGTTCGCAGCCTCTGGTCGATAACATATGCACTGTGAAGAGAGGGCAAGATTTTATGTCGATCAAAGCCGTAGCAGATTATTGAATTGAGCTCGAGCGATCGAGTGCTTAATTTGGGCGCCAATTCAAACCACCAGATTGAATTCGTCTTTCAAATCGACATGCTCGGGGTATTTTCACATGCATGAATCTGGAGATCAAGTGCACAATGCCTAGCACCTGAATTCGCGACAGAGACGCAACAAACACGGTTGATGGCCGCTGGTGTCTCGTTCGATGAAAACCCCAGTCGATGACACCTGGCCACCATGGGTAGCCCGGGGATGCATGTACCATGACAATATGGAATATCACTGCGAAGGGATGGGGGGGGACTCATGCTCCGAGGTAGAGTCACAGCAGAGGGTGGCCGAACCTTAAGAAGCAAATAGAATGCCAACAACCAGGATACTAGGTTAAACCATGTCGAGAATTTTTACGAAAGAACAGTAATTTAGTGGAAGCTCAACAATCTAGAAATATATTGCCAATTTGTCTGGAATGCATTTTACTTCTGTATTATAGGAGAAGCAAAGTCGGTATGTTGTTTTGGTATACAGTCCAGCTATGGCCAAGAGTGGGGCCTCCGAGCCAACCACTATTCTGTCCGAGCTAACCGCTGTCTTTCGGCCTGGATAACCACGTGATAAATTGAGCGCGTGACTGTGTTCCGGCATGCTGATCCTTGAATAGATCTTTTTATCAGCTTCTTGAACGATTTAATGGGATTCAAGCACCATTAGAATCATCTTATCAGCCCCTAAAAACCTCATTCGTTCAAGAGAGGAGATTTGAACACTATCAACCAAGATTAGTGAAAAAACATGCAAAAACTATTGTCTTTTGAGCTCAAAATTGAGCAACAGTCCTTAGCTTAGACATGTGGCCGAGTTAACCATATCCCAAAGTAGATTTATGGCCATCCCAAATCTGTGGCCTAAGCGGCATGGATCGTTCTTGATATGGTTGAAAAAACTCAAGGTGGGCATTAATGTCATTCTTCCAGAGTCATGCAAGTAGGCCTGTGGGACTGGTCTTGTTCAAAAACTTGATTATACTGCCCAATAATAATATTGAAAATAAGACCTAAGGCTTCGCATTTTGTAGAAGAATAACTGTATCCTACTGAATTGCGCTTTCTACTAGCAAACCAGATTGGTTTGCCTTGATTAAGGTAAATTCCTGAGCCAACATCTCATCAATGGCATATCTAAAAATGTCCACATGTACGTGGAATGGTTTATTCCATTTAAAAGGCATGAGGATAGAGACTTGTGTACCGAGCATTTTTAGTTGCTGAAAAATAGCATCAGAATCCTTTCACGTCCACACTTCTTCTCTAAATGTTAATTTGTAAATTAGTGCAACTATAGCGGCTAGGTTTGGGATAAAAAAGGAATAGTAGTTTAACCTTTTTCAAGGATCCTCAAGTTTCTTTCATATTCGTAGAACTACAACTGACGTTACATGATCTATGGTAAAACCTTATTTACTAATAACCTATCTAACAAAAGGTACGTTTTTCTAGAATTGAGGTTAATATCTATATCTATACATTTTTTGGATACCATTTTCTAGTTTTTGAGATGAGACTCGACCATGGCATAGACAGAGAAGTCATCTTGAAAAGGAGAAAGGCATCATCCTTCATGAAATCCTAAAAGACCAAGAGCATGACTGAGAGGTGGTTAGAGATTTGGACTACTATTGGTCCTCGTACGTGATTGTACCCTAGAAAACTATCAATTAATGTACTCTAAAAAACATCCATGAATGAATGGGTTTCTTGAGCCGGCTATGTCATCAAGGACCTACTCCGTGAAGGGGAGTGGAAAGTGATCACAGTTCATAGTAAGATCAAGTTTCTTGTACTCTACACAAATTCTTATTTTTTCATTATGTTTGAGTGCAATGACAATCGATTATTTTGAATGTTTAACTTTGTAGACCAAGCCAGCTGCAAGTAAATTGTCAATTTCTGCTTTGACCCAATCTTGGTAGTTGAGATTTAGTCAAAACGTTCGTTACAAACCGGACATACATCATGCTTGGTAGAAATTTTGAATTATTCCATGTCCTTGTTGATGCCTCTAAGTTCATGTAGCTCCATGCAAAGACGTTTGTCTTTGTTAAACAAGGCCACAACTGCCTTCTTTAATGCAAGACAAAGTCTAGAGGCGAGGGTTACTCAAGTCTACAACATCATCTCAGGTGTTTGAATGTGCAAAACAACCTGAGTCTCCCCACCTTATGTGCGACAGGCTAGAGGATAAATGGGTGTTTTTTTTTCCATGTTTCAGACAATAGACATTATTGAGTTGTGGGAGCTTGAAGAGGATGAATAAGATCCACTTGGGATGCAGGGATCCCTTGATGTTGATGTACAAGAGCCATGAGAGATATTCTTGATTGAAACGTGACAGGGATCCAACAAACCTATAATTCTTCAGTCCCTTCAGTCGCCCGTGAAATCAAAGTCATCCAACACCCCCATGGGGTCCGATGGGAAGGTGGAACTGCTTAGTAGGCTGAACGTGGTTCTCTGAGTCACTGTCTAAAAACGGCATCTCAGTTGCATCTACATAGATAATTTCATGTTTATAGGATGGAATTGAGATGGTCATCAGTAAGAACGAACTGATCATACTCTCGATAGTGAATATTTTGGCATGGCAAAGAAAAAAACAACTAGCATTCTATAGTCTTTGGAATCTATCTTCATGATTTTTCAAATACTACAGTCCAAGGGGATGCCGGATAATAGCATTGAGAATGTACAAAAGTGCCAATCTAAATGGGTATTTCATGAACAGAGGGGGCAATTGAAATGCATTGACAGACCAATCTACATTTCAAATGGAACTGCACTTGTCGCATGACTTTAGCAATCAAGAATTTATCCCTTGCCATTTGGAAAGACGAGAGTTGCTGAGACTCAGCATCAGGGATAGTGGTAGGCTATAGTGATACTACCTAACAATCAGATCCTAGCTAAAAGTCATATGGAATTTTGATATTAGTGAAGAATTGAGTGACAACTACTGTATATAAACAAATCTTATATTGTCGTAACTTTCAAAAAATTGTCACTACGTCAAAATTCTATTATAAATCATCATACATACATTGGCATACATAAATATCATTTCCAATAAGGATGACAGTATACACGATTATATGGTGCCAAATACATGATACATAATGATCATTTGTTAACTCCTGTTTCACCATAAGATCATCCCTTATGACATATTTAACAAAGAACTTATTCAAATCTAAGAAATGTACTTCAAGGATGCCATTATAATAATATTATATGTATTTTTAGCTCTTATTGATTTTAATAATTTTTTATGTTTATCTTTAAATAAAAAAATATGATACTTATTAAAGTTTAAAGTTGCTTTCTAAACTAATTCTCGGTTTCATCTATTTAGAATTAAATTATCATCTAAGATAACTCTGTATAATTAAAATGCTGTTTTTTTCAAAATATTTAAAGAAAGTTTTAGATTGAAATTAATTAAATGATTACGTTTATATTTAATAAAAAATAAATAGTTTATAATTATTGATTAAATATCAATATATTTTATTTTATTAATAATAAATTATTCAATAGTTATTATTAAACCAATAACTTTATATCCTTATTTAGTTTCAACCTAAAACGTTTTTTAAAGTATTTTTAAAAGTGTAAAAGTTTATAGATTGTAAAATTCTAATAATAGTTTAAGTCAATCGCTTATCAAACCATCGGATTTCATTTAATTATCATGATTGCTAAATTTTAAATCTGTTAAATTCTTGAAATATCTAATTCTAAATAGATTCAAAAGAAATTTAGTTTGGAAATCAAGCTTATTCTTTGATAACCATTATAGTTTTAATTGAAAAATAAACATATATAATTAAAACTTATAAAAATTATAACAATCAAGAAGAATCAAACAATACATATATTCTTATAATTGCATTCTTGAAGTGCTATCTATTAAATCTGAATAAGTCCAAATTTTGTTGAATATGTCATCCTTGCTAAAATCTCTAGTCATACTTATAAGTGAAGCAATAGAGAGCAAGTTCTTCAGTCACATAATGAAGCTTCCTTTCGCATCCTTAGAATTTGTGAACAACATAAAAGCAGTTAAGAAATTTGTTTCTTTACCTCCCAATTCCAAACATATTGCAACATTTTGCAAAATTCCTTTTAACAGATAAGAGCAACTATTCAGAGATGCCAGGTTTGATGCTAAATGATGTTATACCATTCACCTTTATTATTATGTGAGAAAAACCATGTTGAGCGTCTTCAGTATTATACATGTTGTACACATATTTGTTTGTGGATTCAGAGATGCCAAGTTTGATGCTAAATGATGTTATACCATTCGGCTTCCGTTCGGCAGCATTTTGATAGAGTGAGCAAAAAAGTAAGGGCATTTTGATAAATTTCACTTCGCTCCTACAGAAATCAATAAAAAACAATTCAATTTAATTCTATGAGGGGATGTATCCGATAAGAACTGTTATGATCATGGGCTCCAATCTACCGAATTGGTAAATTGCACAATGAATATAATGCTGATATGCAATTATATTCATGTTGATGATGATGTGGTACTTGTTTCTCAAACACCACAGGGTTTGCAAAAACTTCTTCAAGGACTTGAGAAATTTTGTGTCTATGCTGGTATGAATGTGAATAAAGGGAAAACGAAGGTGATGGTGATGGGTTCTCGCCAAAAAGCAGATATGGAATTTGATGGAGAGATTTTGGAACAGGTCAAATCATACAAGTATTTGGGCATAGAGTTGACAAATAACTATAAATGGAATAGCGGAGTCCGGAAGAGAATATCGGGGGGGCTAAGGGCACTATATCATATGCTCAGCTATTGCAGACATAACCATATCTGGAGTTGGCATCTCCGTAAATTAATGTTTCGGACATTGGTTCAAACAGTGGTACTATATGGGTGCATGGTCTGGGGTCCTGGTCTTGCACGATCAAAGTGGAAGGTTCAAAAGCGTTTCTTGCTTGAAGAATTGGGAGTTAAAACTCAGACCCCATATGAGATGCTGCTTGCAGAAACAGGTATGTATCCGCTTGAAGTGGAAGCCCTTTGTCAAACACTAGAGTATTTTGGTAGAATACAAAAATTAGAAGACCACAGATTGTCGAGACAAGCCTTGCAAGAATCTATGATCCAATCCCATGTGGGATGGTATAAGTATTTAGAAGAGTGGGCAGGCTATTGGAGCATTGGACTGGATGATCTACCTTCATCTAGTATAGGGATTCGAGATTTAGTGACCAATAAATCTCTGTTGAAATTGTGGCCAGTTGGAGATCTTGGGACAAAAAGAAACTTTTACAGGGAAGAAGTAAATGCAATGATAGTCTATGGCGAGCAGGATTATTTAAATGGTAAGCTTAGTAGAGGAAAGCGGAAGCTTCTCTCTTGCATGCGCCTAAGTTCACATAGACTGGCAATTGAGGTGGGACGAGAGCAGGATATGCCACGTGAATTGCGTTTTTGTCCTTGCTGCCTAGACGCTCAAGTAGAAGATGAACGACATGCTCTTCTCCATTGCTCAGCTTTTGACTACCTAAGGGCACAGCATGATATCAGCTGCGATTCTTTTCACGAGCTTTTGAATCTACCAGTTTATAAAACTTGGTATGTATCTTCAAGATTATGACAGGTCAAGGAAAGAGCTACTGGACCTTTACGACATGGCAAAAGACCTTGATGTGTAAGGTCTAGTTTTGTTAGTTTTTCCATTTTTTCAGTTGACCAAAAAAACATGCATGTAACTTTTTCGCGTCTATGGACCTGATGGTCTAACAGGCGTGATTCAATACAATTACAATAAGAATGAACCACAATGAAACATTGACTAGCCCCATTAACCTCCTTTAACATCTCTCATTATGTGTTCTATTTAAAGGGCTGGAAGAAGTTTGTATGAAAGTCATTTCAACTTTGAATTCTATATGAAAGACAGCAAGACAAGTGAAAATTCAAATGTCACACTCTCCTAGTTAAATATATAGAAATATAAAATTGGAAAAAAAAAACTCCAAAATACCCTTAAGTTTTCCTAAAGCTGTCAAAAAACCTGCAATTTAGGGATATATTTGATGGCGATGACCTTATCTTTCTTTTTTTGATGATCCAAATGGGAATGTATCCAAATGCTTTGTGGATGAGGATGGGATCTTCCCTTCAAAGCTAAGATCACCTGAATTGGAGTCCTGAATCTTAAGTTATGGATTACTTAATCCTCACAACTTTTTTGAGTTATTAACGGTAGCATAACTTGTGATTCCAAACTCAGATTCGGGTGAACTTAACTTCTATGAAAAAATATCATCACAATCTACGCCGTCTTTGAAGGACATATTCTTATTTGGATCATCACAAAAGGATTATTGTCATTTCCATCAAAAATACCCCTAAACTAAGAGTATTTTTGCAACTTTAGTAAAACTTAAAGGTTATTTTAGAGTTTTCTCCTAAAATTGAAAGACAAAGTAAGGATCAAATATCACACCCACCCCTAAACGAAGAGTATTTTAGCAATTTTAGTAAAACTTAAAAGGTTAAAGGATCAAATATCACACCCGCGTCCAATATAAAATTGTTATCACAATATATAAATGTGTATTGTCAAATATGATATTGCCAATATCTAGGAGCATAATTATATCTAGGGTTCAAAAGCTCATATTACACATGCTTACTAGCAAACCAGAAAAGTAGAAGCTAATAAAGAACACATTCAAATGATAACGTCAGAATTACTAGCAAACCAGAAAAGTAGAAGCTAATAAAGAACACATTCAAATGATAACGTCAGAAAGAACCTACATGATATGGTCATAGGCCCGACCCAAATGTCTTTGTTGCTTATGATATTATAGATATGTCAGGACCTATAATCTGCTAAATCATCCAATCTGATTGAATTATGTTGGGACGTTTAATCAGCTAAAGCATCCAATGTGCTTGAAGTATGTTTATGAAATAGGGCAACAGATTGAATCATTATGCAGCAGCATGCATATTACTATTTTCTGAAGCATTTGATAATACAGCAGTAAACTTCATATCTTCAAAGCTTACTGATTCTGAAGCACGAGTGCTCCTTCAATATTATAAAAAAACAACCCCGCCTTTCCAGCCCTCTTATGGTGGACGTCTCTATTATCCAATTCCAGGCCATGTCTGAGCATATCTTACGAGGAGGACATGCACCGTTTCCACTGGTCCTTCCGAAGGCTAGGAAAAGTCTATGTTTTGTTTGGGAGTCCAGTATTAATTAGAAAATAATTTATACAATCAAGGAATTGCATTACAAAATGTGAACTTTGGGTAGTACTTTAATACTCAAAATCTGTCAGGCTTCATCGCTGGAAGCAATGCCACTTCTTGTTTTCGAGAAACCACCTGACTGATATATCCATAGCACATACAGCCAAGCAAAGTAATGATACAGCCAAATGCATTCCAAATAGATATGGGATTTCGAAAAATCAACCATGAGACAATGATAGCTACTGCAACCTGAAGAGCACAAATACCATTAACACCTTGGACAAGAAACCTTAACGTAATGTAACTCTTAACATTCTAACATATCAACCAACCACAATGAACACACGTACCTTCAAATTCCCAGCGACGTTGAAAGTCAAGGCTGTAGTAGACTGAATAACATAAAATATGGAAAAATTGAGACAAAATGCAACAGTTCCAGAGATAACCAATATTGAAGATGGAAGCATGAGAGAACTCTGGCCTTCAGCCCACTTGAAAACACCTTGGCCCTCAAGAAAAAGTGTGGGAACGAGCAACAGAGAGGCGGCATATGGTGCCATATAGTATACAGTATTTATGCTGTCAAGAAGAGTTTCAATTGTTAAATCCTGCTTCTTTTAAGGATCAACCAAACCTTAAAAGTACCTGTCAAAGTTGTAGCCATGTAGTAATTTTTCAGCTAGTATAGTTTTTGTGGATGTCACAAGGCATCCACAAAAAGCAGCAAGAAATCCAATCATGTTAAAACTTAACTCTGTCAATGATGCAACCATTATCCCACCAACAACAGGTATCAATGACAGCCATACTCGCCTATCAAATGATTTCTTCCATACAAGCCACTGTAAAACCACTAAACAATAGATGCCAAGAATATCATTAGAAAAAATCTATGCTTTCTGACTATCTTTGGGGGAAAAGATAACATTTGCATTACATGTAGTAGCAGGCGTTAAGGACTTGATTGTCTGCATGAAGGAGACAGGAATATATCTGAGGCTCACGTTTCCTAAAACAATATTCACACAGAATACAGCTGACATTGGAAGTATCCGATGAATGTGATCAGCAGAGTTGACCTTAATCAAAGGTTTCAACTTTAAAACCTCTATACTAATCCAGCCTCCTAATGCTGAAATTAAAAGATGGATAACTGTTACAGTTAAAGGAAACTGGAATGTTAGGACCTGCAAAAAAGATAGAAATCAATTAAAAGAAAAATCAGATATGACTTTCGCCCTAGAAAGTACTCAAGAAGATCCAAAAAGGAAAGAATTGCGAATCCAAAATAGGGTAAGAAGAGAAGTGCTGCATTGCAAACGTAAACAAGGGGAATAAGGCAATAATTGGATCTTCAAAACTAAGAGAATATACCTGAAAAATCCACTTATTGGAGACGACGGTCATGACATTAAAGAACCACCACAACAAAATAGAGCTCAAAACGCGTCCAAGGCTATGTTTTCCGTCCATATCTGTGAATCCACAAGCCCTCAGATACAAATTTACAAAATAACAAATTCACAGATACGCACCAAATAAAGCCTTGTGGCGACTATTGAGCAAAATTGAAATGAAAACTACATTGTCAGAGAAGCAGGATCAGGTGTATCAGGCAAGCGCTCTTTTCCTCTCTTTGGCCGACGACCCCATTCCCGTTCGGCAAGAATAAGCATAGGCCTTTACCTAATAGGCGTTGTACGCATACAATTCCCAATTGGAGATCAACACGTGCTGCAGTTGGTGTCGAAGATGAAACAGACCATTAACCATTTATTCTTTTGGACTTCTTCTAGCTCCGCATAATGTTTGCCCAATTATAATAAGATAAGAAAGTTATTAAAGGGTAGGCCTAGGCTAACTGGAACTTGGACGGGAGGTTATCAGCGACTAGCATGTGGTAACAGGCAATCACAGACCAGTTAGCTTACCCTAACAATATCATAATCGTTAGATCTTTTTTTTTTCAATCAACCTGAGCCTGTTTCACAAGATCTACCTAGCTACAGTAGTGTCGTCGGCACCATTTCAACTTATAATTCAAAATTGATGCACCTGTTTGTGATTCCCTGATATTGGGGCATGAGCCGCACAAAAATGCACCACCGGACTTGATCCGATTGTGATATTGTCTATGGTTTAGCATATATATGCAAGTCATACGTCAATGAGAGGCAGGCGCAAAGGGGGGCAAGTGAATGACAAGATTTTAGCAGTTGAGAATCTGTTTATTGGATTTGATCCCCAGAAGTTTTTCTATTTGTTGGCAATGACCGTTGGAGTTGGCGCAAGGGTGAGGGGAAACCGGTGAGGTTTTAGCGGTTGGAAATTTATAGTAAATTTCACTTGAAAGAAATGTTTTGCCGATTGTATACAATAATATAAGAACTTTTATGTAAATTCTAAACCTTCGCTTACACATGCCCCAGGCACACAGTGTGAAAATCTATCTGACCAAAATTCAAGTGCATTCGCACACTATGTGAAAATCTACCTGGCCAAAATTCAAGCACACCAGGGTCCATGCTTGGGCATCATCAAGGATGTTCATGTGGATGGACAACGATACAACACCTTAATTATCGTGCCCCAACCAACTAGGCAAAAGCATCTAGACGTTGCGATTTTGATCCTCTATATGTGATAATTAAGTGTCGCCTCCCCAAGATCCTCTCGAGTGGTCTCCCATGGGCCCCAAACCACATCAGACAATCCGCGAGGAACTAAGAGCTTAGGGTATATGGTACCATTTCCAAGTTCCAAGTCGTAAGAGCTTCACGTGAAAGTTGAATTTTGTAGCTCTAATGCAGTCTCTATTTGGCTGAGTTATAGTTAGCATTATGTCCTAAAAGTTTAATTTATAAAACTCGTAGTCTGGAGGAGAGCGCTGATGCGTTATCTCTTTCTAGTTACACTGTAAGGCCTATTCCATGGTAGCTTTATTTGTTTTTACGGAATGATGTTTTTTCGAATTTAAGTTATTTTTTGTGATCACTATAGGCAAAAAAAGGTGGAAGCATTGATTTGAAGAGGCCAAGGACAATTGTAACAGGTTTTCGTATGTAGATAACAGACACTAAAGCCCAACCCAGGTTAAGGCAATGTAAAACATCTAATCGGCGATACCCAAGAACATCTTTATATAATCCCTTAGATGCCTTGCAGACAGGACGAGTCAAGGTTGTATCTCGTTATTCTAGGCTTGCCCATCAATTTGTAGTCTCAGAATGCTTGCTCATGGCTGTTGTAAAAACTAATTTGCCTGCTTCAAATTTATTGCTCATCAATCTTATCGATTGTGTGTTTGGTTTCAGGCAATTACCTTGTGTCCTGATATAGCGGTCTGTTGGACAAACAGAGCGCTCTGCCACAGGAAAGGAGAGTAAGACTCTAAAGAGCCATATTCTTATTAAATGTGATGATGCTGTTGAAATAACATTGCTGATTAGAAAATGTAGTATTTGGGAACATGTAGAAGCTGATTGTAGAAAGGCCTTGGAGCTTGAGGGTAGTGTAAAGGTCAGTGTCTTATTTCATTTTGTCCTCGGCTTGACTGCCAATCATCGATTTAATTTCAATCATGCAGTCACATTACTTGTTGGGATTGGCTTTGCTCCAAAAGAAGCAATATGATGAAGCTACAAAACAACTTCAAAGGGTAAGCTAGTACGTGAGTTTGATGCCATGTCATATTAGCTAGCAAAGACAAAAATTAAGATGGTGTCTCCCTAATAACTATCTCCAACCTCTCCAGAAAAATGAAAATCCAATCTATATTTAAATCTCCTGAACATCTACAATGAGTTGCACAATACATTTGCAAGCCAGAATTATGAATAACATGAATTTTAATCTGTTAGGCCCTAAATATTGGAAGGGGAGCGAAACCTGCAAGCAATATTCTGGACGAGATATGGGCGGAATTGATTTTTAACAGATTGGGAAGTTTGACCCAATAACCCGAGCTCCCCTTCAACCTGATCAGCTTGTACCTAATCTTGCCATCAAGGAGGCAGTTCAGGCTTATTTACCTGAGCATGGATGGGCATATAGAACATAATGAGTCTCATGATCATGATGACTATATGAACCATAATTTTGAGGCTTCATGTTCTTGCCTACCCTCCTTATATTTATCTACGCCTCAAATTGTAAGGCATAAAATGTATTTAATAATGCCAAGAAAGAGAAGGAACATGATGAGAAACATCTTACAAATAAAAATGTCAATCTCTGTTTTGCACATCACTCAAACTGCAAATCAATTGTCGCACATCAATAAAACTGCACATCCCTGTTTTGCAAATCAACAATGTGATGCTCCATCATTAAAATTGCCCATCCCTGTTTTGCAGATCAACAATGTGATGCTTCATTGTCTGCTTATAATAAGCGCTGCCATTTGCACAAAAACTGCCAAACTACCAAAAACAATATAATTGAAAAAACGTAAAAATATTATTCAGCAATAATGAGATAATGGGAACCCTTTGTTATTATAATTCCTCAACTTCTTGTGTAGGATCAATGGTTGTTAACTTTAGATCCGTCGCATGACATGCATGAATACATGCAACATGCAATACATATGTGCCAATAAAACATTGGAAGGGCTTTAAAAAAAGGGCCAGTGAGCAGCAAAGTATGAGCTTGCAAGCACTTTGAAATGCGACTCCTTTGAACTTCCAGTTATGGTGTCTATAATGGAGTAAAAATGTCCTATGTATGATGCAATAAGTACTTGAGATGACCACCAGCAGGCACTCAAAGAGACCATAAAATATATAAAACTATTCGAGAGAGGAAAGTATATTATAAATGCAGACCGCCTATTCGAGAGAGGAAAGTATATTATAAATGCAGACCGCCAAGGAACACCATAACATAAATCACCAGAAATTGAACAATGGAGTTAACCTTCATTCACCTCATAAATATAAAACTTGGTAAAAGGATTCCAAGCCAAATCCAATGACATAGCGCCTTTTCCAACCTGCAAATAGGGTGCCAATTACAATTAGCAATCGAAAGCAGCACTCTAACATAAACTCAGGACTGCAAATTATGCATTATTATATGCGATGTGATACGTGGATTTATTCAGTAAGGTACTGTCCATCAAAGCATTTGTGGAGAAGAATTTCGTGGAACCAGCCATACATATTTATACCACTACTAATCATAACGACTCTCTAATATATAAGGGCTGAGATAGCATAGAGAGACCATATTACTAACAACATACTTCTAAATGCACATAGATTACGCATGCCATACTTGATTTTTTGCCATGCCATGAATGCATGAATGTGTTCCAGAATTGTGAAAAGAATATATCTGGTCTCTGATACAGCTATAGCTTCATCTCTGTCTCCGGCCCAAATCAGAGAAAGGAGTGAGCAGTGGATGTTAAAAATGACTCAATCGCCAAAACTCTCTACTTAACTTTGCAAAGGCATTAAAGAATATATTAAACATATAGAGAGACGGAGCATGTACCTCTATTACAAACAGAAAAAAAAAATCCCGAATATCTCTGTCTTGTTGTGCATTAAAAGCAGAACTTGAATTTACCAAGTTAGCATCCTCCACAATTAGTATTCTATTCCAGATGACAAACTTCAAAGGAAATACTATCACTTTAGTGAACCATAAAATGGTTTGTTATAACAATTGCTCAAAAAGCATGGTACAATCAAATAAAAAACAAAAAAATTCAACTTACATCCAAGCGTAACCACCATGATCCAGTAGAAAGCACATTAACTAATGCCTACGCGGTAGACATGATGCTTGAATTTCTAATTCTGTCTCTGCAGCAGCAGGCATGGTTTCTGCTCCTGCTCTCATGCTAATAGACAAATCTGAACAATTATAGAGCTTAGATAATAATACAGCTATAATAATTGATCATTAAGAATAGGTAATCCTATGAATGGAGGTAGCTGTGAACCTATTTAGCATGTTTTATAGAAACTCAGCAAAAATATTCCATCACATGGATCTTATAAGGAACTGAGCTGAGCCAAACAAACAATCATTCTGTAGGTATGGGGATCATCTTTGCACTAAACCCATGGCACCTAAGGGTAGGAAGAAACGCATACTAAAGCAGTTGATATGGTGTTAAGGGATAAATGAACCCGGCATTTAGAATCAGTACATTAGGACGATCTTACCTCTATCTCTAAGCTCACAAAAACTTAAAAATTATAACAGAAGATACAACTTAACTTGGTGCTGAATCTTACCTTCCAACTCCAGAAGCTTTGAATCCTGAGAAAAAAAAGTCATTATTAGCTTTACCATAATGTAGATATAGCAAATCCAAGAACCCATAATGGAAAAGTAGAAAAGGTTGGTCAGCGAAAAGTACTGCAAAACTGCCTTCACAATCATCTTCTCGAGAAAAAATACAATGTTTTCTCCTTTACTACTACAAATATTCAACTGTCTGCTTTAAACATCTATGACAAAATTTCCTTCTGAAACAGCCATAAGTCGTTGAACATGTGCTTGAACATGTGCTGATCATAGCAAGCAGTACGTGAAGCTAAAGCGTTAGCTTTATGAATCTTCTACATATTTAAAACATATCCATAACTTATTGAAGCTCAAGACTCTAACTAAGCATATGGTTATTTAATACATATCCATAACAAATCATTTCCATTCAGATGGATATGTACATGTTTGATTTGAGGCTTTTTCCAGTTTATACATACATGGCAAATGGATCAGGCTATGACATTGAGAAATTTGTACAGCATATTTAATCTCAAAACAGGAGCATGGCTACATCTCAATGCATAAAAAAAAATCAACTCATAATGTTTGCAGAAGAATGTTCTTGAATCCTTATGAATTGCAGTGTGGAATGGATCCATCAGAATTTTTTCAAAATACTTGTATGTAGAATCCTGCACATGAAAGCATAAAAAAGCTTGAACATGCATAAAACGTTAACCAGAAAAAAAAAAATCAGAAACATTTGACCAAAGAAAAGACCGACCTAGTTGATCCAGTAAGAATTCAACACTCTTAAGCCTCTAAGCTGGTGCAAGCTCGTTCTCGGCTATAGAGCTAAGATTTCTCTTGAACTTCAATTGGGTATCCTAAAAATCCTGAGAAAAGAATGATATTTAGTTTTTCTGCATGATCCCACCAGCTGAGTCGTTTCAATGTTGTGCTTTACCTGCAGATTCACTGGTGTCTACATCCAGCCGAGTGCCAAATGAGATGGGCGCCAAATGAGACGGAGGACAATCTTCTGAGGCGTAAGAATGAGCTGAGCATTTCGGAGAGAACCAGCCATCAGAACGGCTCCTTCACCCTAAATTTTTTCATTGGATGCTGGCGCCCAAAGTTCAAATTCGGCATTTAATTTCGTCGACTTGCATCCCGCAGGGGGAGACTTCGATCTCGCACTTCGATCTCGCAGGGGGCCGCAAGATGAAGGGAACGCCGCATGCGGCGTTCCTTGCACAAATACCAACACCATCTAAAAATAAAAAAGAAGATGCTTGTAAAATCACGTCATTTTCCCCTTTTCCGGGTCTCATGGATGTTTCAGGAGCTGTATTATTGGTCTGCTTCGTGGTTAGCTGATTTATCTATAATTCAAGAGTTTTCGTATTGATTCAATTCTCAAATTGATGCCTTTTCAAAAAATGGTTTAATAGAAGTGCATGTGTGGTCAGAGGTATATGTATAACCGTTCAGAATTGGAGCGACCATTCATTATTCTATCACAGTGGCCTAGCAATGTCTTAGCGAGCAGTGTTCCAAAGAATGAGTTACTAATTTGAGACTAGACGTCTGATATTTGTTTAGTAGTCCCATTGATAATGACCTAATGTGCAACAATTAATTTGTGCAAATAAAGGTGGATTGTGGAAACTCAAGTTTGTGATTATGTATGAGCATGATATCTATGGCATTTTTTTACATCCGTTTTCCCTCATTCAAACCTTTCGTGCTACCATAAATATTTAAAACAACAATTCAAGTTTATATGGTCACTGGACACTACAACACTAGCATTATGGCTAACAAGGACTAGATCCATGCCCCAACTCTATCTGGATGCTATAATACTAGCATTATGGCTAACAAGGACTATATGACAGTTGTTTTAGCATTTTAGTTGTCATTGGTGTTTTTGTTTGCATTCACATTGTTGGTAAAGGTATATGTTGTTTGTGATTAATGGGAAGGCATTACATGGATCATGATTAGATGTAATTTTTGGGTTGCCCCTAGGGGGGCAATCCCTTGGTTATATGGGTTTTTGGCATGTTCTAGGGGGGCAATCCCTTGGTTATGTGGGTTTTTGGCATGTTCTGGGTATATGCTAGTATATACTTGGAATATGCTGAAAACTGCTCCAAACTCTCTACGTGTTGTAAACTGGCGGTCGCCCCTGTTGTTGGGCGGCCACTATGCAAACCATCTAACTGGCAAGAGCTTGCCATATCCATGCCAGTGCAGGTCTGGTCGTCGGCATTGTTTCCACACAGGGAATGAAGAGACATTCCCTTATACGAAAATAATATTCAAATTCAAATCCAAACCCTAATTCAACTCATTTTCCTACAGCTTGCTTCTCAATCACATTTGTGAGGTTTCGAGGATGCTTCTGAGACGTGCAGTAATTTGTGACTTCAAATTTTGTTTGCTCCTCTATTTATATGGCCTCAACGACCTGACCTTGAGTAGAGGAAGAGCAAAGGTACCCGATTCCTCCATCACTTTTAGGCTCTTTAAATGATTTAAGAAGCGAAACGATATAGAAGAAATTCATTTCTGCATGCTTGTGCAGTTATTCAGCTAATAATCTCTAGATTTAAATATCAGATGGTCTTATTGTTTGATACAAGAATTTAGTGGTTATTGATGTTTCCATGGGATTATAGAAGCCAAGATGGAGGATATGAAAGCATTTCGTCTAAATATTGGCAGTTTAATTCCATCCATAGTCTTTGGCATAGGGTCAAACACGCCTGAGCTCTTCATCCACCAACTGTTTATTTGTATTTTTCTTATCCAACTGACTGCTCACTACTTCCACAATTTCAGTTGAATTATTTTTTAGGTCATCATCATTGTCTTGGCTGGAGTTGCTGTCTACCTTGACAGAAGCAATTTCTGATACTCCTACTAGTTCCATTGCCTTGGTGTGGGCACCAACAAGACTTTTAAAATCTGTGTTATCCTGTAAAATCTCGTGGAATGTTCCAGCTTGTACTATTCTACCATCACGCAGAACCTGCAAGAATGTTTATAGTCATAAAGAGCATATTTTGATTAAATTTCTTTATATATGTAGGTACCAGTATATGGTCTATAGAAGGCAAGAATTCCACTTGATGTGTTACCAGAACAACTGTTTTCGATGCCAAAACTCCAAGAATACATTCCTGTCAACATTACAAGTTGAAGGTTCGGAGGAAAACTTTAAGAAACATTATGGCAGCAAGGTGAGCAAATACCTTGAATATTTGTGTACCAGTCTGCACATCAACTGCACTAAAGGGGTCATCAAGAAGATAAATATTAGCATCCCCATATGCCAACAACTCTAAATCCTTTTGTAGTTGACAAACCTCAAGTACTTTCTCATATTTGATTCTATTCATTAGAGTCCCAAAAAGTATGTTATCTTCAACCTTACCACTTTGAATCCAGGTTGTCTGACCAACATATGCCGTGCTACCACGTAATTTAACCTTTAACTTTAACAAAATGCAAGGCCAGTCAGATAACTCATGCAAAAGTAAAATGGACACCGCATGTTCAGAATTCTAAGCTCACCTCTCCAAAAGGCTTTGGTATCTCTCCAAGAATACAAGAGAGAAGACTCAATTTTCTTGTCCCAACACCACCACAAACTACAACAGTTGTGCCTTCTTTTATATGCAGTTCTAAATTGCTGAGTGTGGGTCTCTCAGAAGATGTGTCCTAATTAAATGCTGCACCTTTAATATCAATAGCAAATGCTTCAGAATCAGATAGAATCTGCCAAATAGAGAAGAGTAAGATACACACAGGAACCAGTGCTGCTTTGTGGAAGTTCCCACATCCTTTAAGAACTACATTCTCGTGTTTCTTGTACAAGAAAGAGTCAGCTACTTTTTTAATAATTAAAATCATGTATAGAATGCTAAAAAGGATATGTAACAAGGCAACAAAATTGTTCCCAAGTAGCAACCCACAAAAGAAGTCAGTATTCTGTAACCTATTATTAGGGCCAAGCGTCTGGGATGCACTGGTATTTCTAGTGTGTTCAAGGCAAGCAAATGAGGATCCTTGAACTGCAATCAGGGAGACACTAGTATTAGAAAGAAATTTAGACACGAAGGATACAAACTTTCATATGCAATTTCTTGACGAACATTACACAATAATCTACTATGAAAAATGTAACAGGAAGAAGACAAAACACAAAACTTTCTTTCGAATAGAACCCTAGAAGGAGCAATGGGAGAGTGTCAAGCTTCAGACATCATGATCTTATGAGACAAGCAAATAATTATTATGTGCGAAACTCATCTAATGTGGTTTTTAATTCTCTTTTCATTATTTTCAAAAGTAGCCCAGAGTGACCTGTTGATATCATCTCAACTCAAGGTCAGTTCCAAGAGTTTCACGCAGCAGTATTACACTCTATCACCCCATCTTCAGAATATCTGGCGTACATAATTGACATCCCTTCACTAACTCCTAAAAAAGTGCATATTCTTTGCGTCTTCTAACTTATTGCTTTATCCTAGAACTGAAATGATATCATGAAGTTGTAGAAGGCATAGCATTTGATGGCTTAGGTATTTGTGTTTCTAGTATTTGCTCGAAACAAGAGCAGAATTTGAACGTAACGTTTTGAAGGCAGGTTGCAGGCAGAAGTGCATTTTATCAACTATAAATACAACCCGATTATGATAAATCTACCAATTTACAAAACAAACTACACAAAAATTCTCGCAATTGCGAAATCATGGCAGACGAACAGCACAATGCAAATGTGATTAAAAAATCTTACAAGTTGGCACATTGAAGAAGCTCTGGGTATTTGTTTTTCTAAATACTGCAAGGAACAGAATGCAGCCTTTTAAACATTCCCGAATAAGTTTCGGAATGGTAAAGCTGATCAAGAACAGATCATTTGAGGTTGCAGGAGAGAAATAGTTCACCACAAAAAGCAAATTCTAAGAGCAGAATTATGCAGGCAGCTTTTTGGAAAGTGGAAAAACTTGTCAGAACGAGAGGCTAAAACCCGGTCGAAAAATTGCTGTTTTAGCATAGATAACGTAACCAAACATATCCATATCATACACTATCAAAAAGATCTCGCAGAGATCTTTCCAACGCAATAAAAATCATCTCAAACAAAGCTCTGGATCAAAGGTTATGATAAAAATGTATTGCCGGCGGGGAAACTGCACTACATGTGCACTTCAAGCCCTTCATGTGCCCATTATGCACCACACACACTAAAAGAGGGCTTTTGTTGTGAGCCATTGGTTGTTGACCATTGGAAAAAAAAGGCTAAAATCAATGGCCCTTCATGTGCCCATTATGCACCACACGCACAAAAAAAAAGGCTTTTGTTGTGAGCCATTGATTGTTGACCATTGAAAAAAAAAGGCTAAAATCAATGGCTCAGAAATGGTGCACTCTAGATGTACGCATTAGTACATCCATTTGAATACATCACAAAATCATAGGAAAACCTTAGCGAAAAGCATACAAAAACACAAAGAAAACCCCCTGTTATTATGCTACATATTCTAGGGATATATTAGTATATGCTTGGAATATTCGGAAAACTGCTCCAAACCCGATGTCGCTCTTAAACTAACGGTCACGTCTGTTAGTGTGCGAGGCCTATCGATGCTCTTCATATCGTGTAACCGGATCATGAAGAGCCCAAATCGAGCCACAGACGATAGCAAGTGACACTCGTGATAATCTGTTGGATGCTGCATCTGAAAAGATAGAAAACGATTTTGTTCTCGGGACACTGCAACAATCAAACATCATTATATGGTTGATCCCATCGATCCGAGACATCGGATCGCCATTCTAGAATGGGGCGAGCATGCATGTCTTGCACGCATGCATGCGGCGCATGCCTTCTCTGGTTGGGAGATCGCTATCTTAGGCGCAGTTCTGCATCAACGTCTCATCGGCGCTTCCTCTTCTCTCTCAGCAGTACCTTCTTCTTTTTTCTTTGAACCCATGCAGGGGAGAGGCTTCTCCCTGCTTAGTTTGGCCAATTTGGCGTTTCTTTCATGCTGTGACATGTCCTTTCTCGGCCTGGACTCTTCTTTTGCCTTCATCCTGTGACCTTCGTCCTCGATTCCAGTTTTGTTAAGGAAGTCCTTTGGTATTCGGGCGGTTTTGTTGGTTTCATGCGAGCCCCATTCTAGAATCCCATCGATCCGAGACATCAGATCGCCATTCTAGAATGGGGCGAGCATGCATGTCTTGTATGCATGCATGCGGCGCATGCCTTCTCTGGTTGGGAGATCGCTATTTTAGGCGCGGTTCTGCATCAACGTCTCATCGGCGCTTCCTCTTCTCTCTCAGCAGCACCTTCTTCTTTTTTCTTTGAACCCACCCTCCCCCCCTTCTTTGTTTAATGTATTTGTCGCCTGGCACGCGTGACCAACCCCTCTATTTGAAGAGGTTCTTGTTTTATTGTCGCGTGGCACGCGTGATCAGCCCCTCCACTTTGGGAGGTTTGTTTTGTCACATTTTTTCTAGTGTTGGTGATGTGCAGGTACAGGTTGGCGAGCGGCAGCAGCTTCGACTTCTTCATTCATAGGTTTTGGGAGCGATTTCTCTGCCTTACGTTTGTCCAAGCCCCTTGCCGAAGGCTTATCACTAGAGTTTTTCCTCGAAAACCCGAAAGGGCGGGGTTTTTTAATCCCGGTGATAAGCTTTCGGCAGGTACACAAGCCAAACATCTATTAGCATTGTATTTTTATGGGGTCCAAATTATATCATTGGATATTCCCTTAATTTTTCATGGGTAGTTCGCATGTGTGCGGCTACCCACTATCCACCATTGTAGAAAATCTGCTGAGATGAATGAGAAGCCTAGGGCGGTTTTATTGGTTTCATGCGAGCCCCATTCTAGAATGTCCTTCACCTGCAAGATGGTTGAGGTCATATATCAATAAATTTTTTGGAAATATTTTTTTTGGACCATATCATTTATGGCACCACTCTTATAACTAGTTTATTGACAAAAAACTGGGTTCTGCCGTATGTATAGTCTACTAGCATGCTAAATATAGCTAGCTTCATAATAAGGTGCTGCTTTACATGTTAGTTTTTGATGTAGATGAGTTGATAGAATTGAGATCAAAGTGCAAAAATTGTAATGCTATGCATTTTAAATTCAAAGTTGCAGCACGTCAATGGTTTATGCAGACTGAAGTAGCGAAGGAATGTGGGAATGAACTTTAATTTAATCCTTCCTTCAACCTTAAGTCATTAGCTCCAGCCAACCCCAAGATCTATTGAGTAATAACAGTAATGACACATGGAAATCATGGCAGGAAGTCTCAAGTATTATTCGAAATACTGAAACTAACAGAAAGATTTACATGACAGTTACTCAATGCCCCAGGAACTCTGCACAGAAGGAATTAACTGACTCTGTGGGGGTAAAGGATATAAAGTTGCTACCATTTATACCATGCTACTGGATGCCTACTCTCTTAAGTTCTCCTCTGTCTGGAATTGCTCAGAAGAGGAAGCAATTCAAGTTATTAGGAAAGGATGGAAGCTATAATGTGCAAATAAAATGATTCTTTTCAGGTGGCTTGTGCTCAACAAGAGCCTTAGGATGAATGCATACAGGACCAAATTTGATCGTCAAATCTCTGATCAATGTCCTCTTGGATGTGGACAGTAGGAAACCACTTCACATGTCTTTGTTTGCCCCTGGCTCACTCCCTTTTGGGACTGAATCACTTCCTAGAAAAAGGGGATATTTTCCTCTTTTTCTCACAAATTCCACCAAAAATTCCAATAAAATTTCAAATTTGAAGGCCTCAGTACAATTGGAAATAGCCGATGTTGCTATGGCACATAGAAATATAAAAGAATCTAATTATAACCCCTGTTGGAATAGTTTAGGTCTCCAAGGTTTCTTCAACTTTTTCTCTACTTATCTTGACAATCTAAATAGTACCATTGACAGATTACCTGGTTAAAAAACATATGACAGGAGGGCACGCTCGAGAAGTTCCTTCTGACCTGAACCAGCAAGAAGCGTTTGAAGCACTCTATTAGGTCAAAATTGAAGTAATTGGAAGCGAGAGGGTCTTGGCTGATGATGAATGTGGCGATTCAATCCGGAGCTAAAGCCATACTTTTAGGAGAAACTGGACATACATGAAGCTGCACGGGATGCTTGCATCTTACATCTTCTGGATTCACCACTTATGGGCCATTGGAACTTGATCGATTGATGTTTGAACACACCCGGGAGGCCTACGCTATTATAACACTGGATGGAGTGCTCGACGTGTGATCTGCTACAAGAACTTGCACTGTGTTTTAATTTTGCATTCTTAAAACCGTTTTGAATTAAAAATGTAAATACACTCATAGAGAGGTGGTAGCTGGTTTATTCCACTGCCTCTATTTTATCAGGGGTTCTCTACCTCCATAATTTTGTATACTTATGTATTTCTGCATGTAATATAGATAGATAGATAGATAGATAGATAGATAGATAGATAGATAGATAGTAATTTTGTATACTTATGTATTTCTGCATGTAATATAATACAATTGAATGATGATGATGATGATGATGATGATGATGATGATGATGATGATGATGATGATGATGATGATGATGATGATGATGATGATGATGATGATGATGATGATGATGATGATGATGCACCCAACAAAACCACATGTATATTGACTTGGATTGGCACTCCTGGACTACAAAGTCTCAGCAAAATAAAGAATTGTTGTTAATTCAAATCGATGTGCAACATCATCTGCTGGTCTTGATTTGTACCAGTACATGTGCAATGGCTTGTCCAAATCAGAGATCGTGCAATGGAAAAGTGATATGCAGCAAATGAAAAAGCTTATATAGAACAAGATTGTTTGGACATGTAAAAATGAATGGATTCACTGACTTCGGGCTTCATCATGATGGAATATTCCAATGCCATAATGAAGCGTCCAACTTCATAAACTTTAAAATACATGTAAATGGATAGACTACCAAGAAATTTGTAACACAAATGCTAGAAATGTTAATGAAGCTTAGATCTGAACTGTAAGAGAGCAACAAACTTTTTTGAGAAACTAGAAAATATATTGTGGTGCAAATGAAGGCGACAAAAGCTAAATGCCACATAAGGAATCAATTTTTATTTGTTGGGGCTATGCTTTTGGTACAACAATTGCCACGATTTGTTCTCTCTAGTTTGTTGCACGAAACAAGATATTGACAATATTGTTAGAACAGGTAAGGTTATCGGTCTGGATGAGGCTGATAAAAGCGTGACCGAGGCTGTACGTCCGAAGCCAGATATTTGGCATGTAAGGCATATCTGGCCTCGGACGTACAACCTCGATCACATATTTTTTGTTATCGGCCGAGGCGACCGATAACCACCTTATCGGTCTTATATACTGATAACTAGTTATCAGCCTACACCAATAATGATAATTAACAAGGTGCTGCGCACGGAGGGTTGCCCTCCAGTTTCTTGAGGGTGAAGTGGCCTAAATAAAACCGTAAAGTCATTTTTTCACAATCTATATTTAAATTAAAGTAGACACCTATCATGTTCTTACAATCAGTTCGTAGGTCCCCTACATTCATGTAATACCTAAATCATCCTTCAGCAATCGTGTAATCTGTTGTGCTGCATTTGTTCTGTATGCCGCTCTGTGTTAGAGTTGTAGGAATTGCAGGAATATATTGTGGAATGGTCTTTCTTTCTCTTTCCATTTCTTTAAATTTGTCCAATGCACCATGTGCTACACATTCTATGCCAAAACAATGCTTGCAACATTTACTTGCCATTGGAAGATATCCCCATACGTATTTGATGCTGTGTGGGAAGTGTTGTGCTATATAGATGTGTGAGGTGTAAATTCCTCCATCCTTGATTTGGTATATTCTAGGGCTTATTCCAGGGCTTATTTTATGATCCAACTATCACACATGAGAACAAAAGTGATGTCTCTTAGTAAGTTACTTCAGAAGCTGCATCTTACCATCATTTAAGGATGTACACTCATGCATTATTAAATGGTTTCAAAGGTGAAACTTGTAGCTTAATTAAAATTTGTAGCATTGCACAACACAAGCGATGGCTTGCTATGCAACTCAGGAACTAGAAGTTTAAAGGGGATCATATAGATCTAAACCAAAGTTGTGGAGGCTTAAACTAAATCAATCATTGCATAAGTGGAAAGCTTTTGTCAAACAAATGCAAAACTCCCTTCAACATCTAGATGAAAAACGAGTTGCTCATTCATTAACTGTCTAGCATAATAACCTAATAAATGGTAGTGTGATAGCATCATGATCATAGTTATATAATATACAAGTCCCTTATTATATAAGGACCATATGAGACTGATGTCTATTGCATCAGTAAACTTTTGTCAGATTTATATTCATTGAGATGTTACAGACGAACGCCTTATTTCTCAACCACGGTCATATTTTGGACCAAAAAAAGTAGCCGTGGTTTTTGTGGACTTAGCAATCTTTTTCGTTGTTGTTATGTTAAAGCCATATTGAGGAAAAAAATACACGGAGTTTTTCTAATTTAATGCTGGTTTAAACATGACACTCGTTTATGCTAGTTGTTAAATAAGGCACTCGTTTTACAAAGAGTATGATGATAAAGAAGCAACAATAAAGAAGTAATAGTACAATGGCAAACAATCATTATTATAATTTAACTAAGTTGTACATGAAATTGCATGGTAATAAATTTTGATGAGTGTTTACTATACTTTTACCAAGTTATGTGCACAAAAGCATTAGTCTTTGTTTCTTTCAGTGTTAGACGAAGATACACATAGCGAATGTTAACGCAAGGAAGTTGCTGAACTATCTGGTTGAATTTATTAATAAATGACCATCGCCTTAGTAGGCAAGGTCGTAGTGAAACTGAATTATTGATCGATGAGGATTCTAAATTCTCTTAAAATATAAGAGAATCCATGCTGAGAGCTTCTTGGAAAGCTTCAAACGATGTGAAGTGTAATCCACTATTCATTGTCATTACATGTAGCATTTTGCAAAAATATCATGAAGAGTCCCTCGTACTTGGATCTCTGCCCCAAGTGTGACGTTCCACGTATTTATACGGTCTACGTCACGTATTCATACGAGGCACGTACAAATACAAGCACGTCACCCCCCCTAAAGGTACGCTACCATGGGAGTATGGGAACGTGATGGCAACCTAAGGGGTTACCTTACAATGGATTAAATTAGCTATGCTAATTTAACACAGTAATAGTAATAACCTATAACTTAGGAAGTGGGGCTAATTACCATTTGGGAAGGCGCCACCTGCTCCAATCGATTGGGGTGCATGGGGGTTGCCAAGTTTGGATGCCAACTTGACCCCTATCCCTGGGATTGACTCCTCTAATCGACCAAGGAAGGCGGGGAGTGGCGCCATCATCCACCTGAGAGAATCACCATACTAGTCGTCCCTGTGCGTGGCGGCTGAATTCCTAACTAACTCCCCGGAGATGGAAGCGCCCCCATGGAAATGAGTCAAATTAAGGGTAGGTGGCTATGTGAATTCTAGATAACGCTTGGTTGTGTCCGTTTCTCTCTTCTCTTTGGGATTCAATCTAACCCTTGGTTGTACAAACAAATTCTCTTTATATTCAATTCGGATTTCTACTCTGAGAGGATGAATTGTTAGCTCTTCGTTAAATCGACTCTGCGAAGCGGGGGATTACGGGGTAGAGACCTCTGAACCATGTACTGTAGTATGCTCCTAGATAGCGCCCAATAGAGTCCCATTAGTTGCGGCCTGTGCACAAGAACCCACCGGGTCCTAGATGCTATGGTCTGGCTTAGCACCAGACAAGGAACACAGTGGTGACATGAGGGGTGGGGTCTTGCATGAGCATACATGGCTCCTGAGACTCCTACAGTGGGCTAGGCCTGATAGCCGGTCACGTAGAGGGCCGGGTATGGGTCTGACACTCCCTGGGTGGGAAGGTGTGATCCGTATGGAGCACCTTGCACTTTGAGTAGATTTAGGGCGAGTAAGTCGGGTACGGATACGGGGGTCGCTGATGCGGCACGTATTCTCTAGCTCGCCCGTGGAACCACTGTGATTCTGGAAGGGGACGCTTCCCCGACCTGCCTCATCGGACCAGGCGTCATGAACCTGGAGTAGGCTCAAAGGGTGATTCCTCTGAACCTGCGTCTCCGGAAGGCTATAGCAAAGCCATAGCATGAATTGACCCATCTGCAAAGTGTGCACAGGAGGGGCGGATGGAGTGGACAACCCTAGCCGATGTTCTATTGCCCGCCAACGCCATGCCAAGATTCGGTCTGCTGATCTCTTGAGGCCTAGCCGTGGTCGATCCTCACTTTGGAGTCAGCGAGGGGGTAGAACACGGGTTCGGGTGTTTTCCTAGGATTAGATGCATATTCTATGCCGTTGGTATATTAGATGGATGCGCCACCCTTCGTGGTGGTTATTTATGTATATTCATGCTGTGTGCTAACCCTTGTATTCATGCTTCCGCGACGTAGGAGTCCCATTGAAGGCGTGGGCCGAATGACCCCTTCGTGTCCTTCTTTCGGGCCTCATTTCATAGGTGGCCCGAAACAGACGGAGGGCCCTGCTCATGGTGAGATGTTCGCCATGGGAGGGGAAAGTCCCCGTATGTATACGTCCGAGGGTCGTATATATTCTGGGAGCGTCACAGTGGTATCAGAGCCGTGATTTCGGTTGCTCGAAATCATAGCACTGGCCAAACACTAACTCGTAGCACGGTAGTTAGGAGGAGGCTAAGTCAATGTGTCGTTAGTTCTCTTTGTTGTTTGGTTTGGTGTTAGGTTAAGTAAAGAAATTATAGCTTTGAAGTGGAGGGCCCAAGATTGGAGGCCTAACAGGTGTCAGTAGGTAGCTCAAATGATGAAGAGGATGGCTCCATTGGATCGGGCGTACCCGAATTACCCTAGAACAGTCGACTCTAGGCGAAAAATGGTCAAGGGCAGGCCCAAAAACAAACTTCGGCCGCTTGCATTTTGAAGCTTTGTAGTCAAGGTGGGGGCCGCCGAAATGCCCTCGGCCCGACCCGTCGGGACCGAGTCAGCAGCGGGCCCGCCGAAGTCAACTTTCAGGCGCCCGGCTTGCTTTTGGCGGCGCCGGTCGAGGTGGAAGGCCATATAATGCCCTCGGCCCGGCCCAGTATGTGGCGGCGTATTTCCGTCGTATAATTTTATAATAATAAAATTTCGGCGTTAATAAAGGAAAAATTTGAAATTTTAAAAGTTAAGTGGCCGTTTAACAAACTAATTTTTGCCATTTGTTTGTGCTTCAGCGCCTCAACCGCTGAGCAGCCCTCGCCATCGCCCGCCCGGACGGACCACGCTCCTGGCGCTTTTTGTGCCTTGTGCCTCTTAGCCCCTTTTGCCATCTTCTTAGCGCCCGGCGCCTCTCACCCTTCCCTATGGCTATCACCAAGAGCGCTCCAGATCCAACCACCTTGAGCATCGTGGAGATCTACGCCATGATTGCTAAGCACATGGCCACTGACCCAGCCCTCGTCGACATCTTGTTGGATGAGCTGGTCAACAGGTTTGAGAACAATGATAGGATTCCTTATCCTATCTATCATTTCTCAGAGCCGTTTCTTATCCGGCTGAACCTACGCCAGCTCCCATATACCATTGTTGAGCAACCAGACATGGTAATGATGCTCATCAAGTTTTATCCTCCTGAGCAGGAAGGCCATACGGAGGAGGAAGATGTCAGGGCAGAGGCCGACCGTATCAGGGGTTTGGCCAGAGAGGATGACCACCGGGAGATTGAGCGGGCCGACACGGCAGCCCGGGGGAGGGAGTACCGGTACCTCGGGGACGGCTTTGCCGTCATTGATGGCAGGGCCATCGAGGTTCCCTCATACCACTGGCATGAGGGTTCCAACAGTTTTGAATGGGGGGAAATCCCCGACATTAGCCTAGACTATCTGGTGACTATCCAGATAGACATGGGTCTGCGGCCACAACGGTACCACGCCGAACTTAATCGCCGTGCCGCAGCCCAACTTTTTGCTCAGATCCAAGAAGATCTGAGGAGAGCTCGGGAGGAGCGGGAGAAGATTGAGCAAGATGAGCGGGACCGGCAAGACCAGCGGGACCAGCAAGAGGGAGGTGCGTCTGGGAGTGGGCCGGACCCAAAACCGACGCACCAGACCGTGAAGCACCGGAGGAAGGGTGTCGCCCATAAGTCCGGCAGTCATTACAAGGAAAAGCTAAGGACTGTCGGGGCTTTTGGTAAGAAGACCAGCTCCGACCGGAGGCAGCAGCGGGTTGACAACGCCCGACCAGTTGCTGGGGCGAAGACTGTGCCCACACCGTCGGGGCCACCTGTACAGCCTCGGCCGCAGCGGAAGCCTCATCGGTTCCGACCCGGTACCGTGGCATTGCGGGAGATCCGCAAATTTCAGAAGTCCACGGACCTTCTGATCAGGAAGCTGCCTTTCCAGAGGCTGGTACGGGAGATCGCACAGCAATTTAAGACCGATCTCCGTTTCCAGACCTTTGCCATTTTGGCGCTCCAAGAGGCTGCTGAAGCCTACTTGGTAGCACTTTTTGGTGACGCCAACCTTTGCGCTATCCACGCAAAGAGGGTCACCATAATGCCTAAGGATTTAGCCCTCGCCCGTAGGATACGGGGGGAGCAACCTTAGCCTACTTGCGGGGATCCGCATTTGTACATATTCTTTTTGTGATAATTAATAAAGAAGCTTTTATTTTGAATTAAAAGTTTAATGTTTTTTTTTCCATGTTAAATTTAAAATATAATGCTGACATCAGCTTTATTAAGAGGGTTTAAAAGGGGACTGTAGGGTTATTTTAAACGCTTCTTTTCCTCTCTCCTCCCTTCTAGCGCCATGGCTGCCGCCCGACCTTGCCTTTGGTACCATGATCGGAGAGACATGGGATCCACGAGGTTCCCTTCGATCTGCTGCAACCTTTGCTATGCGGCAAGATAGATCTCCTTACCAACATGCAGCGGCACCCGGACTACGCCGGATTTCTTGATTTCTACATGGAGGAAATCCTTCCTCTATGTATTCCTCTTGGGGATCCTCCCCCCGGTATGTTTGGAGCGGAGATCGTCCGTGAGATGTTAGGTGGGGACACGATGCGTCTGGCGTCCTCAAGGGGAAACTCCGATGGGGAAAACACCTACCGGTAGTCAACATCGGGGGCAGCAAAGTATTTGGAAGCTACTTTTCGCATACGGCTATCCTCATGGACCAATATGTTGAGGATGAGACTTTGCCAGGAGAGAGGAGCAAACTGCCGGAATCCTCCGAGGAGGGGGATGATGAGCATATAGGGATGGGCGACTTCGCCGGTTGGAAAGAGCTGGCAGAGGAGTTACCACCGCGCCGTGAACAAGCTATAGGCTTGTCAGGGTTAGACGGCCTCCCCGTTATTTATCACCAAGGGCAGGAGTACCTCCTCTTGGATGATATCATCTGGACTTATCATATGGTGGCGGATTAGACGCCAAGCGCAAGGACCATGTACTTTACGAGCTTGCGGAGTATTGCATGGATGATTTTATCGACTTCACTTCTACTGAGCTTCCTTCGGAGGTGTACCAGCTGCTTCAGTTCCGTCAGGAGACCCTAGAGCCGGCGGAGACTTTATTACGCCTTGGGGACTTTGTGATGCGGGGAACGCCTTCCACGACCGCACGAAGCCTTCACGGCTATGGGACCTCCCGTCCCAAACATTAATATGGTTGAGGTTCCCTCCGACTTAGATGATGAGGGCGAAGATTTATATCATAACCCTGCACACAAGAAGGAGGAGCAACAGGAGCTCAAGGAGGAAGAAGTCCCCATGGACTTGGATAAGGAGGTGGCCGCATCTGAAATTCCATAAGGGAAGGTCTTTGGGTAACCACCTTACCGATTTCTTTTTGTCGGCCTTCAAACACGGGCAAGTTCTCTTCATAGCCCGGGACTTGGGGCGAGGTCTGAAAGCTTCATGGTGGGCCCAGGTGCACTTTCTACACTCGCCGGCCACAAGAAGCTTCCCTATCGTACGTTTACGTATGTACTCGTACGACGGGATCTTGCCCTTACGGCCTTGGGCCAGGATATTGCGCCTTGGATGGGCATGAAGCTCCTCACGGCAGCCCCATTGGCCGTTGCTTATCCACCAGAGGTTGCATCTGTTGCGGCGGCCACCGTGGACCCTGGGGTAGCTCTGCTGCGACACCGACCGCCTCCACCACCTCCTAGGGCTAAGGATAAAGAGGCAGGGCCTAGTTCCTGAACTAAAGATGCTATATAAATTTTGTTATATACATATATATACCCACATGTAGTTATGAGATTTTGGGATTGGCAATTGTTTAAACCATATTGAAAAAATGTGTACCTTATCTACTTATTAAATACAAAGTTTTCTTGATGAGCATAACTAAATTGTTTTTTTATGACATCCTCTTCCAAAGCATTAAAGTTTAGGGTATAGTGGAATTACAAAATGTTCTCTATTCACTCCAACTATGTTGCAGAGGAAACCATTTGGGAATATGAGGAAAGAATTACCGACATGGTTAGGAGGGACGATCCCGGGCCGCCAGACCAGGACTATGGCCAGAGATATGATGAATATCCAGAGTGGGAGGAAGGCTATGAAACCGAACCACCGCCACCAGGGGAACTCTATGACCCTGATAAAGGGCTAGAGATAGTTAGCATCCTCAGGGATCGAGCTTTCGAGGATCTGAAGATGACCCTGTGTCGTACCTGGGACTATTGGAATATGACCAGGCACGAAGCCTTTGAGGACGCCAACGACCATCTTTGGCAACTCTTTTATGCGATGCGAAGGCTCTTTAACCTTCTGATTATCAGCCCAACATGGGAGTACCAAGCAATCATTGTCCAAGCCTGGGCACGCTATAAACTCGTCCGAGCTGTACGGGAGAGTACCCGCTACGCGATCCTGTACCCCTTCGCCAACCCCTAGGCTTGGTCTTTTCCGTTGTGTTTTCGTTGTTGTGGTTACGCTGTGTGCCAGTAGAACTTTAAAAGTTCCCATTGTATCATACCTACTTTTTGTCTCAATCCATGTATCAGGAAGCAAGAAATCGATGCCTTACCATTAGATATTGCTACCCTTCTTCGGGAATTTAGCGATCTTTTTCCAGATGAGATCCATAAGCTTCCTCCTTTTAGAGGGGTAGAATGTGAGATAACTCTTGAACCAGGAACGAAGCCTACCAGCAAGGCCCCGTACCGAATGAGTCCTCCGGAGTTAGCGGAGCTTAAGAAACAGCTACAAGAGTTACTGAATTTGGGGTTTATTCGGCCTAGTGTTTCGCCATTTGGCGCTCCTATTCTTTTTGTCAAGAAGAAAGATGGCTCCTTAAGGATGTGTATTGATTATAGGCAACTCAACAAGCATACCATCAAGAATCGCTATGCTTTGCCTAGGGCAGATGATCTTATGGACCAGTTACAAGGAGCAAAATATTTCTCAAAGATTGATTTGCGCTCTGGGTACCATCAGATAAGGATTAAGGAAGAGGACATCCATAAGTCTGCTTTTCGTACCCGATATGGGCATTATGAATTCACTGTCATGCCTTTTGGATTGACCAACGCCCCTGCAACGTTTATGCGGCTGATGAATGACATCTTCCGCCAATACTTGGATGACTTTGTTGTCATTTTCTTTGATGACATTCTCATCTATAGTAAAACCCTGCAGCAACATGAACAACATCTTCGATTAGCTTTGCAAAAGCTAAGGCGCCATCAGCTCTTCGCCAAGTTCTCTAAATGCAAGTTCGCCACTCCGAGGGTGGACTACTTGGGGCATATTATCTCAGCAGAAGGAATTGCTACAGACCCAGCTAAGATAGAAGCAGTAAAGGATTGGCCCATTCCAGCTAATGTTTCAGAGGTCCGGAGTTTCTTGGGACTCGCAGGATATTATCGGAAATTTGTTAAGGATTTTGCAACAATTGCCGCACCTCTTACTAATCTCACAAGACATGAGCAAGTAAAGGATTGGATGGAGCATTGGAAAACAAAAGTCCAAGTCGGCTTTCAGAAACTCAAGGATGCTTTAACATCGGCACCAGTCCTTACCTTGCCTGATCCGGAAAAGGATAAATCGGTAGCCACCGATGCGAGTAAGATAGCTACCGGTGGTGTGTTAATGCAGGAGGGGAGAGTTGTTGCCTACGATTCAAAGAAGATGAATGATGCAGAGCAGCGATACCCTACCCATGACCAGGAGTTGCTGGCAGTTGTACGTGCGCTCCGTATTTGGAGACACTACCTTCTTGGTAGAAGATTTCAGTTGGATACGGATCATCAGAGTCTCCGCTATCTATCCACCCAGCCAAATCTAAATCTCCGTCAGCGAAGATGGATGGAATTCCTTGAGGAATATGACTTCGAGATTGTATACAAGCCAGGAAAGCACAATGTGGTTGCGGATGCTTTGTCACGTCATCCCTTTATAATCCGCACCCATTGTAATGCCATTTCCACACTCACCAGCGAGTTTGGGAAGCAGATAGAACAGACCTTGGCCACAGATCCCGAATTCTGTAATATTTGGGAAAGTTTGGGTAGGGAAGCCCGTACCGATAGAGAACGTGAAGCATTCCGTTCATATAAGAAGGAGGGCAACTTATTATATTACAAAGATAAGTTGTGTGTTCCAGTGACTTCAGGGGCTCGAAAGTTGATTCTCCATGACACCTACAACAGCCCTATAGCAGCACATGCGGGTTTTATGAAAACTTACTTTAAGATCCGCTCCAGCTATTTTTAGCCTTCCATGAAGAAGGATATTGCTAGGTACATCAAACAGTGTCAGGTTTGTCAGCAAACCAAGGCAGAGCAATTAAGAGTTCCTGGGGAGTTGCAACCTTTGGATGTGCCCAACGCCAAGTGGGAAGTCATAACCATGGATTTCATTGTGGGGCTTCCACGTACTCTCCGTGGGTATGATGCCTTAATGGTCGTGGTCGACAAATTATCAAAGATGGCTCACTTCCTGCCATGTCGCACCACGGACACCGCCTTCGACACCGCCTTGCTCTTTGCAAAGGAAATTTTCAGGTTGCACGGGATGCCAAGAGTAATTGTATCGGATAGGGATCCTAAGTTTGTCAGTGCATTCTGGAAGGATTTCTTCGCCACCATTCAGACCAAGCTTGCCATGAGTACAGCCTACCATCCTCAGACAGATGGTCAAACAGAACGTGTCAATCGTATTATCGAAGACATGCTAAGAAGCTATGTATGGAGTAAACAGTCACAATGGGCGGATTATATCTACTTGGTAGAATTCGCCTACAACAGTACAAAGCAGGAGTCTTCTAGAATGTCTCCCTTCATGATAAATTATGGCTATCAATGTCTTACTCCAGACACATGGCATAATCCTGTTTCTAAAGTGGAGGTCTCTCAACAACTCCTTCTAGAAATGCAGGCCTTGGTGGAAGAAGTTCGGGGTTACTTATTGGCTGCACGCAGTCGTCAGAAAAGTCTAGCTGATAAGCACCGAACCCCACGGATCTTCCAGGTGGGCGAATCGGTTTGGCTTAAGATCAAAGTAAAACAAGCCAAGCTTAAAATTGGGAACTGTAAGAAGTTGGCACCCAGATGGGCTGGGCCATTCAGGATTACTGAACGTGTGGGAGAACAGGCATATCGCTTGGACTTGCCACCCCGCTTGAAGATCCACAAGGTCTTTCACGTGAGTCTTCTGAAGCAACACACCCCTGATCCAGAGGAGGTTTTGGATACTCCAACACTCCTAGAAATGCGGGAAGAGCAACGGAAATAGTGCCCGAAGCTCTTCTTGATCGAGCTTACAAACAGACCAGGAGGACTCAAATGTTGCAATACTTGGTCAAGTGGAAGCACTTACCAGTTGAGGATGCTACCTGGGTGATGAAGATAGACCTTGAGAAGCACTATCCGGACTTCATGCGGGAATCTCAAGGCCGCACCATCAATGATGCTATCAACCCCGCTTCCGGCGGTAAGCTTGAAGGCTGATTTGCCGAGAATCATGTTCTAGAGGGGTAGATGCATCGTACCTTATAACAATAACCAATGATGAGATCACCTTCGTGTTCTCTAGGACGTGGTGTATTGTTGATGTTGACATGACCAGCGCATTGCTTGAAAAAAGCATATAGTAAATAGACCGCGTTCATTCCCAAGCAATGCGGGAACTGAACCATTCCTTATGCCGCAATAAATTGCAAGCCCTAGACATGATAGACTCCCTTCTAGATACTTTCTATTTTTCTTTATAGGGGGTGGCCCCTTTAACCACACCTTCATCATATTATTAATCTACGGGTATATGGATATGTGCAGGCCAGTGAACAGGTCGTCGCCTGCCTTGTTTAGAGGGTTGCTGATGACCCAACTTTTCCCGTAGTCCTTTTGTCTACATGTGTGATTTATGTTGTCTAAATGTTTTGAATCGGACTGTGGTCCTAAACTCTCTTGATGATAACTTGTGTAAGGCACCTTCGTGCTTGTACTTTGCTATTGTAACTTCAATATATATTACTGTCAGAAATACTATAATTTCAACGTAGTAATGTTATATTCTTAACTCCATTTTTCTAATTAAATACATTCGTTTAGTTGACCCCAATGCTGAGGACAGCATTATTTTTTAAGAAGGGGAGAATGTGACGTTCCACGTATTTATACGGTCTACGTCACGTATTCATACGAGGCACGTACAAATACAAGCACGTCACCCCCCCTAAAGGTACGCTACCATGGGAGTATGGGAACGTGATGGCAACCTAAGGGGTTACCTTACAATGGATTAAATTAGCTATGCTAATTTAACACAGTAATAGTAATAACCTATAACTTAGGAAGTGGGGCTAATTACCATTTGGGAAGGCGCCACCTGCTCCAATCGATTGGGGTGCATGGGGGTTGCCAAGTTTGGATGCCAACTTGACCCCTATCCCTGGGATTGACTCCTCTAATCGACCAAGGAAGGCCGTGAGCCGCGCCATCATCCACCGCAGAGAATCACCATACTAGTCGCCCCCGTGCAAAGCCAAAGAAATTGAATTCCTAACTCCCCCGAGATGGAAGCCCCATGGAAATGAGTCCAGCCAGTAATTCAGGTAGGTGGCTATGTGAATTCTAGATAACGCTTGGTTGTGTCCGTTTCTCTCTTCTCTTTGGGATTCAATCTAACCCTTGGTTGTACAAACAAATTCTCTTTATATTCAATTCGGATTTCTACCGAGAGGATGAATTGTTAGCTCTTCGTTAAATCGACTCAAACGGGGGATTACGGGGTAGAGACCTCTCGAACCATGTATTGTAGTATGCTCCTAGATAGCCCAATAGAGTCCCATTATTTGCGGCTCAGGCACAAGAACCCACCGGGTCCTAGATGCTATGGTCCGGCTTAGCACCGCACAAGGAACACGGTGGTGACATGAGGGGTGGGGTCTTGCATGAGCATACATGGCTCCCCGAGACTCCTACGATTGGGCTAGGCCCGATAGCCGGGTCACGAGGGCCGGGTATGGGTCCGACACTCCCCGAGTGGGAAGGTGTGATCCGTATGGAGCACCTTGCACTTTGAGTAGATTTAGGGCGCAGTAAGTCGGGCACGGATACGGGTCGCTGATGCGCACGTATTCTCTAGCTCGCCCGTGGAACCACTGCGGATTCTCCGAAGGGACGCTTCCCCGACCTGCCTCATCGGACCAGCGCCATGAACCTGGAGTAGGCTCAAAGGGTGATTCCTCCGAACCTGCTCTCCTAAGGCTATAGCAAAGCCATAGCATGAATTGACCCATCCGCAAAGTGTGTGTGGAGGGGCGGATGGAGTGGACAACCCTAGCCGATGTTCTATTGCCCGCCAACGCCATGCCAAGATTCGGTCCGCACGATCTCTTGAGGCCTAGCCGTCAGTCGATCCTCACTGGAGTCTGAGCCGGGGTAGAACCTGGGTTCTGGGTGTTTTCCTAGGATTAGATGCATATTCTATGCCGTTGGTATATTAGATGGATGCGCCACCCTTTGTGGTGGTTATTTATGTATATTCATGCTGTGTGCTAACCCTTGTATTCATGCTTCCGCGACGTAGGAGTCCCATTGAAGGCGTGGGCCGAATGACCCCTTCGTGTCCTTCTTTCGGGCCTCATTTCATAGGTGGCCCGAAACAGACGGAGGGCCCTGCTCATGGTGAGATGTTCGCCATGGGAGGGGAAAGTCCCCGTATGTATACGTCCGAGGGTCGTATATATTCTGGGAGCGTCACACCAAGACATTCACTTCTCTCAAGAATTTCTTTCACTTTTGTTTTTCTGCGAACCTTTATGGCATGTTTTGGTATTGCATTTGAAGATCCAGATCCCTGTAGATTTCGTATAAGATCCAGATGAACAAAAATGTGGGCAATTGTTTCCAACCTTCTTAGAAGCAAGAACCAATTCAATTTTAAGAATTGACCCGAAACCTAGCAGCTCTGTGATTGTGAACGTTAGAAACTCCATGCTCAGAGCTGGATTTGCAAATTTGGAAGTTTGGGCTCAGTGCCAATGACCTCTGCTCTCTAGAACGATATCGGCCACAATCTTTTCACGCTCACTAGCCAGACTTTTATTCTTCTTGCCAGATTCAATGGCAGTGGAAGAAAAAAATAGCAAATGTTTGGCACATCCCGATTCATCATGCCACTTCATCGCTGCTTTTAACATTCTTCCACAGCTCAAGAGGTGGTTATAATTGATGGTCTAGACCATCAATTATTAATGTCTAATCTCGGCCAAAATTTTGTCCAAGCCGATTAAAAAATTATTAGATTAAAGCATAGAATAAACTAGTCAGAGATTCTACCTTTAGCCAATTTAAAGGCGCTTGATGTCATAGAAAAGAAAAAGAGTAAGAAATACCAGTTACTAAGATCTTAAAAAACAGGCAAAGACTGTCCATCAATCATTTTTCCATTAATGGATTAATGCAGTAAATCATTCCTATTTATATCAAGCAATCTAGTGCTCACGTTCATTCAAGGTATTTGGCCATATGCATCAAATCAGGATTTGACCATATGCATCAAATCCGCAGGCTGTGCTTCAAATACTTGGAGATTGTAGTCGAGAAAATGCAACGTAAGCAAAAGCAAAGCACCAACTACATTTACTTATAATATTTTTATGGATCAAGAATACCTGTTGGCTAAGGCCACAGGAACAATCAGATAGAACTGGCCAGATATATTTCACATTGGTCTGATAACATCCAGCATGGCAGCAAATCCAATCATAATCGAAATAGAAAAGAACGAAATCAAACCTTCAATGGTCATTGGGGTTAAAACACAAAAGTTTAGTAATCAGATAGAACTGGCCAGATATATTTCACATTGGTCTGATAACATCCAGCATGGCAGCAAATCCAATCATAATCGAAATAGAAAAGAACGAAATCAAACCTCTAATGGTCATTGGGGTTAAAACACAAAAGTTTAGTAAGTTACCTGCGTTCAGCATCTCTTTCGTTAGCTCCTATGCCTCAGTTAACTTCCAATCCTTGCATAGTCAATCAATCACAACGTTAAGGAAACGGGGCTTCCCTTTGCCCATTTTTCAAAAATGTCCACAACATCTTCCTGCCATGCAAAACCCATCTGTCAGCACAATATAGACAATGACATTAGGTCTCAAAGGATATGACGGTTTCATATACTTGACTAGCTTTTGCAAGCATCTATAATCTTGCTTGATTTTATGACGGTTTCATATACTTGACTAGCTTTTGCAAGCATCTATAATCTTGCTTGATTTGCATAGCGCTGGAACTAAAACGGACTCTGTAAAATTGCCCAGTAGGATGAACATGGCAGATCAAACTTCCAAACTAGAACGTCTCTGTTACAATAAGAATCGGTAGGAAGTAAGTATAAGGCCTAACAAGCCTGAACCCCTACATGCATTTGCAAAGTCTTATTATCAAAGACACACTATTCTTTATTAGCTTCATCATACTTTATAATCGATTTCAGCCGAGCTTTAGCATTTTCATAATACTTTCCTTCTAGGTAGAAAACCATAGGCTCCATGAATACACAGCTCCCAACACATAGCTATCATCTGGCACTGTGCCTTCTTGTTGCATGCCCTTGAAGCATGGGGGATAACTCTTGCAATTGCTGCATTGCATGAGTTATGCAACTTACATGAAAGTTCTCAAAGATTGTGTGCCTCCTCTGCATTGTATTGTATTGCTGGAATGTTGCAGTTGCTCCATTCCATGGAGTTAAGTTCCAAACATGAAGGTTCTCAAGGATTTTGTGAGGGGCCTCCAAGATGTGATATTTAGCACACATTCCAACTAGATGATTGTCAACAATGGCATCAAATTATATTCAAATTGGTCATAACGGTTATGTATAACTCAGCCTTGTTGTAAGGCTCTATTGTCATTTCATGCCTTCAATACACCCAAGGACATTGCATGTGATCTTATGTCCTCCTAAGTCCATATCCTCAAAACATTTAAATGAAGAATTCATATTTGTTCTACTTTGTATTTCTCATTCTCATTCTCATTCTCATTCTCTAAAAGTAGGCTTGTTCCGTGGGCCCTAGTAATTCTTGTTGCAGTGTCTATCTCTGCTGCAATTTTGCCTCTAAAATTGTAAATGCCAGTAGAAGGCATTTGAGAAGAAACATAGAAACAATGCAACAAAAAGCCAAGCTTTCTTCAAGTAGCAGCGCGTGCCAACAATGAGCCTATCTCAGCAAGACAAATAACTACACAAGGCTATTGTAAGTCGCAGTGGGGTGAGATGAGGAACATTACTTGTAGGCATCCAATAGCACTAGTGCTCTGTCTCCATCAACATCAATTGAAAATAAGCACATGATTCATTGTTGATAAAACACTAATTCTGGACAATATTCTCCATGCTCATAACCAAGCCACTTAGAATTTCAAGGATCTTTTGCTAAGATCAGTGAAGATTGTATTTGCATCCCAGCCATTGAAGGTGATCAATATAGGTGACCTTGGACTCACAGTTACAAAGCATCCAACATGAGTAAAGGCATATATACTTTGTCTGCTTTTGCAATTCCGCTTTGGATTTGAGCATGGCTGTGAGAGCAAGAAAGTGTGAATGAAAGTGCCTTGCTCCTCTTTTGACATGCTAATCACAAAAATGCATTCATACAACAACAACGTAAAGCAACAAAGAAACAATGCAACAAAAAAGCCAAGCATTCTAACCTCTGTTTTTAAGCAGCTTTCTTCAAGTAGCAGCATGTGCCAGCAACGAGCCCATCTCATGGAATAAATCAAAAGAATGTCTGTTTAAGTAGTGGCAAAACATGCAGAGAAAGAAACACAAAAATTACCTGGAGAGTAGAAGCTCTTTGGCTTCAGTTTAGGTGTTAGCTTCAACTATCCAAAGCTTCCTGTAAGAATATAAACACGAATAAAAGAAACATAACGCAAATATGTGGAAAATTAAAAATGAATTTTGATTCGAACCTGATCAAAAAGGTCATGCACCTTTGGCTACAGAGACTGGAACAAATAGTTCCAAATGGCATGGGCAATTCCATCAAGCTCCTCTAGAGACACCACTAAATTTCCAGACGTGGCCAAAAATGCAAATCCCCATCCACACCTCATGCATGCATGCAACAACATGGACATGGTCAGTGCTGGGTTTTACAGCCTCTTCTGCTGAATCTCTGAACCGTAGATAGCTTAACGAAGGAGTATTTCCCCTGCTATATGTGTCAATACTTGATGATAGAACACCCAGAAAAGCTTGAGGCTGCTTAGATATAAGCATGGATTCACAGGAAAGACGTAAACCTAAGGCAAGGCTAGCTATACACGCTACTATATGAAGAAACAACCGGAAAAACGAGAACCCAGATTGGATGCTCACCCTCTGTTTCTAATTCCGGAACTCTTTTTTCTATATAGCCATAAGCAAATTTATCGCCCCCTCGGCTGTGTGTTCTTATTCATCGATTGAGTGCCGATTAGCGGTCGCCCGCGGGTCGGGTCCGTAACATCCTTGATCCACAACGAATCGACCGCATTTACTGAGGGAACAAAGGGTTTTTAGCAGTCATCAACATATACTGAGTATATTCTAGCATATACTCAGTATATCCCACAAACCCACATAAACGAGGGTTTGCCCCCCTAGGGGCAACCCAAACAAGGTGCTGCGCACGGAGGGTTGCCCTCCATGGCCGGTGACGTGGCTTAAATCATACTTCAAATTCATGTTTCCACAATCAATCAAAATTGCTACTTCAAAATAATAGAATACCTGATACCATACTTTTGGGGAATTGGCCTGAAGAAATCTTTGGTGCTCGGCATGGAACAAGTATTGCAGAAGCATAAGGACAAGTTTAATAGAGCAGAGAATGGAAATACATGTTTTGTTAGCATGAGATGAGCGAATTCCTTGAAGACCTTTTATCTATTGTTTATGCTCGGGAGAAGGAAAACATAGAGCATTGTTGTGTGAAGATGCTGATGTGAATGAAGTTAAAGAAATAGTATATGAATCATTCTCCCTTTATAATTATGATGTTTTGGTCCGAACATTGTGCATATTCAAATATATAAGACTTACAACCCTGGTCTAGACCTTTTTACACTGCATCCTAAAATATGAATGCCACATTTTATATATGACGACATTTGTGACTCCAGATCAAAAAATGGAACACATAAAATATAAGTTGTTCTTACATTGGAAGATGGATGTTGTAGTCTTATATAAGTATCAAATACTAGGATAAGTCCCCCGGTATTAGAAAAGACTCCATTGCCCTTAAATGGAACCACTGAACTTATTTAAGTCTAAATGAGTCGTCTTAGTGTCTTTTGCTTAAGTGGCAGACTTCTATGATTGTCATAAGATTAAGACAATAATATGAAGAGGGTGCTTTGGCCGAGGAAAAATCTCATTGATTTAGTACTTTGGTACTGGGTGATAGGGAAGACATATAGCATATGAAATAATATTAACTTAGCAATTGCATAGTATATCTTGATGACTTAGGAAAGTTGCAAGATGTTGTGAACAGCCAGCATATGTTTGATGATAGCCAGCATATGTTTGATGAGCTGAAGAGGATGAAAGTCTAGTTGCTCATTAAATTGGTACAAATTCTTAGCTTCAATAAGATGGCCAGCACAACCAAGAAGAGCAATCAAGCTAGTATGATGCAACCGTTCGAAGCCTTTGCAAGCATCCTCTAAACTTCCACAGTTAGAATACATATTGACTAACTGCTCAAGGCATTTGACTGGATGCCAAAACAGGTAACTTGATTATGAGTGTGCATTGTAACTTCCATTTGACACTAGATAATCTTTCTGCATCTTTCTATAACACTCAGAGCAGGAAGACATTCTTGATGTTGTGCATACCCTGTGCTGATAGCATTCCATGATATCACGTCCCAATTCTATAAATTGTCAAATACTTTGTGGGCTTCCTTTAAGCTTCCACATTTGCCATGCATGTCAATCATGGTGTTACAGAAGACAACATCTGCTCAAGCTTACTCTAAATAATCTGGAATTGACTTCCAATGATTTGTTCATCAATAAGCCTATGCATCCTATGCATCTGTAGTGCTCCTATACAAGCACATGCATCTAAGGGTCCAAAAAGGTTATCTGTTTGGTCTGACGCCTTCATTGCGCATAGACTCAAAACATCGAAGAGAGAGAAGACCATTCCAAAATCTCAGTATACACTGATATGCTTGCACTTCAAGACACAACACGCCTATTTGGCAACTTATCAAAGACCGCATGTGCCTCTTCTAAGCTTTCGCATCTAGGTTGAAGTCCAAATCTTATAATCTGGATATGGAACAAGGAACAACCCTGCCATATTGTATTACCCATATGGTTGAACATGCTTTCAAACTACTTAGAAATGTCACTTTATTGGGCATTGGGCAGAATGCCACCAACTTGTATATTTCTATGCTAAGCATAGCACATATTGCCCTACATCTGAAACCATCTGCATCTAGCCCAACAACATTCCAAGAGCGTCCCCATTAGTTCTTGTCACAACATTAGTTCAACCTTTGTTTCCAAAATCTAAACGTAGTCCAATGATATTCAATATTTAATCATCTTATAAAGGGGATTATCCTTGCTATCAAAGGGAAAGCAAGATTAGCATTGCAGTATTGTGATTTGAAGTACTGTGATTTGAACTGCTATTTTCAAGGCATTTTGATCATGAAAACTGTGAAAGCAAGATTAGCATTGCAGTACTGTGATTTGAACTGCTTATCTTCAAGGCATTTTGATCATGAAAACTGTGACATATCATGCATTTGTCTTTTCTACACTATATATTAGTGGCATTTTCGTTATTTTGAAACATATATTAGGAGGCAATAAGGGAATTTTTGAAATTTTGATGGACATAGTATAATGCACAAATTCTTTCCTTGATACTATTTTGTACTCCACTTTATGCACATTCTTAATGGTTTCTCGTTGGATTATGCATTGGAATATATGCTTCTATAGCATATGTTCTACTTGTGGAAACATTAATTCAAATTCAACAACAAATGGTGTCCAAGCCATTAGAAAACCTTCATTGAACATTCACATAGAATTTCCTAATGGAGGAAAAATGCAAACCTGATATAAGGATGTGGTATATAAGGATGTACCACAGGTTTATTGTCCATTTTCTACAAAATCTCCAATCAACTAGAAAAACGAAAATAGTAAGCAGTAAGTCATAATGACTGGAAAGAGGCATTTTGAAATTTGTTGAAGAGAATGTTTAAATGACTATTAAAAAAGCTGGACAAAGTTGGCTATAAGTAGTCGAAAGTTCTGCTTACTAATGTTTTGTTGAAGTAAACCAGAATAGACAGAAAAAATGCACATACTCACTTCTTGAACCCTGAAAGCAATCAAATCATCATATCATAGCAAGCTGAAATAGGATATTTATTTACCCTTCAACGTGGCCTAACAACACCTATGGCTACAAATTGTAAGCATCAAGGTAGTAATTTGTTATACCCATGGAAATAGAGACCTGCAACAGGCCATCGCCGAAGAAACTCCAGATTGCTCCAATCCGACATGCATCCTTGTAAACCCATGGTTTCTCGTTTTTACCAAAACTGGTATTTGAGAACACAATGCTCCCTCTGCTTATATCACCATCACAAGCCATTGAGCACATTGGTAGAACTTAAACATCCAAAGCTGTTAAATCTCATGCAGCAATAGAAAATCATTACCTGGATCTTTGCGACACTCTTTATTCTGCTTTCCTAGAAAGGAGACCTCCGCATTTGTATCAATGCAAGTTCGGCGTAAGACATTCCCTCATTTGTCAGGAAATTCTCGGGAGTTCATTTCTAGCGCAGTTGCTTGATATTCGAGACGGGCATAAATGCTTGACACATGGACATATGGGGCAGAGTTAAAGGGATATACAGTTGCAATGGCATCTAAGCACCTTTTCCCCATATTGACATTGCAGTGGAGAGTACAAGCACTAAGCAGAGACATCCATAGACCAAAATCCATTTGTGGTGAAAACTTTAGCAAATTCTCAGCTTCCTCTAAGTGACCACCATGTCCTAAAAGATCTACCATAGAAGAGAGAAGATAATGATCAACTTTTATCCCATGGTAATCCCTCATAGCAGTGAAATACCAAAAAGCTTCATTAACAAAACCAGCACGACTCAATGCTGCTAACACGCCACCAAAGGCAATGTCATCTAATTTAACCCCACAAGCTTGCATTTTCTCAAAGCACTGGATGGCTAACTTAGCCTTACCAAGTTGAGAATAACTTGCAATCATTGCATTCCAAGATGTTGTGTTGGGACTCAACAATTTCGGAAAAGAGTTATATGCCTCTTCTAAGCTTCCACATTTAACATACATATCTACAAGCCCATTTCCTATAGCAACATCAAATTCAAGCCCATTCTCCATTATATTCGCATGCATCTGTCTGCCCCATCCTATGGCACCCAGGCTGCCACATGCTTTCACAACACTAGAAACAAGAACTTGTCTGGTTGTATGGCATTCTGTTGCATCCTCCTTAAGAGCTATAAAGCAAATGGGGCTTCTTGTTGTTGAACATAACCATCAATTATCACGCCCCATGACACCAAATCTGAATCTTCCAATCGGGAAAATGCTATGTCAGCTTCCTGCAAACTTCCACACTTTGCATACATTGCAAGGATGGTATTCCTGATGGCTATATCAGATTGCATCCCAGCACCAATGACCCGCGCATGGATACAGCGACCTTGCATTATCACACTACAAGCTTTTAAACTGCACAGAAATACTGCTCTGTTAGGCTTTATATCCTCCCTTTGCATATTTTCAAAACACTCAAGCGCCAGGTGCTCTTTACCATGTAGAACGTATCCTGAAATAAGTGATGCCCAAGAGATAACATTCTGATTTGACAAACTTTCAAATACTTTGCGTGCCTCCTCCATGCTACCACATTTACCATACATATCGACAAGACTACTCCCAATTGCAACATCATATTGGAGATCACTTCCAATTATTTGCTCATGGATCTGCCTACCCTGACCTATGCTATCTACAATGGCACAGGCTTTTAGTGTATTTAAAAATATAACTTTGCCAGGTTTTATGCATTCATTCTGCATCTTCTCAAAGCTTTCTAGGGCAAAATGGCCTTCCCCAGATTGTGCAAACCCTCCAATCAACGAACTCCATAATATCACACTTCAATATGGCAATCTATCAAAGACCCTACATGCTTCCTCCAAACTCCCACATTTTGCATAGACGTCAATAAGGGCATTCTCCAATGCAACATCGGGGTTGAATTCTACTACTTATAATTTGCCCATGAATTATTCTAGCTTCCTCGACGGCATCCATACTCCCACATGCCTTTAGAGTGTACAGAAATATTTTTCTCACCTTTTCTGCCTCAGACTCTATGCATTCTCTGCTGGCACATATTGAAATGCCTCTTTGATGCACCAAATGCTGAAAATTCCTGTGGGCCTCTTTCATATTACCACATTTAGCATATGCATGAACGAGCGAACTCCCCAGACCAATATCAAATTGTTGTCCATCTTCAATCAGAACCTCATGAATTTGTCTGGCCTGTTCTACTGTACCTATATTGGCACAAGCTTTCAGAGTGCTCAGAAAAATTACATTATCTGGTTTTATATCATCACGCCGCATTTTATCAAAAAACTCTAAGGCAACCTCTTCCAAACCATGTTGTATATATCCTGCAATCATTGCATCCCATGATACCACATTTCGGTCGGGTAACACGTCAAATATCCTCTCTGCTGCATCCATATTTCCACACTTGACATACATATCAATTAGAGTACTCCCAACAACAAATCGGTTTGAAATCCACTCTCAATTATCATTGCATGGAAATACCTGCCTTCTCGTATCGAATTGATGAGGCCACACAATTTCAAGCAGCTCATGAAAATGATTTTATCTGGCTTGAAGCCAGCAAGCTGCATATTTTCAAAACATCGTAAGGCAAGCTCACCTTCACCATGCTGGACGTAGCCTGAAAACATTGCACTCCAGGACACTATGTTTTGATAGGGCAAGTTGTTAAACACTTCAATAGACAAATCCAAATCATCATATCTGGCGTAAAGATAGACCAGGCTACTTCCTAAAACAATGTCAGATAGCATTCCTCTAGCTATCATATCCTGATGGATATGCATTCTTACGATTTTGTGCCTAGGCATTAGAACTCAGCAAAGGTATCCGAATATTGTTGTAGTTGATAGAATGCCCACGAATGGCATTCTGTACATAACATTTAATAAGACAAACCAGGGTGACTGATACATACATATGATGAGCGCTGTACAAAGACACTTCTATCCAGGAACATAGAGGTCCATAGCATCCACTGAGTCATTCAACTCTGTTGTCTGAGCCTATTTACATATGACAACCCAGCAAAGGTATATTGCTGTAGTTGACAGGAAGCAACCTATTATATAATAACATTTAATAAGGCAATCCAGGTTGGCTGATACATACATATGATGACTCTCGTACAAAGACTTCAGTTCTATCTAGGAACAAAGAAGTCCATAGTATCCACTGGGGCATTCAACACTGATGTTTGAACCTGCATGCTCAACAAAATCAATGGCTGCCTATAAGCAGGAAAGCTTATCCAGCCTCTCATAATTATGCTCATATTGCAAACTGGATCTAAAAGATGATGTTAATTTTCCTTAGCCATGTTACTCCTAAAACCAAAAATACCTCCTCAAATGGAACAAAGACAAATGGTGCAAGCCCTCTCCTATGGGTAACTGCAGGCACATCAGGATTGTGTGTCTCATTCTCCTGCCAATTTTCGGTTGCATCAAGCACGTCTTCATGATTATTCATCTCGACCTCGTTCAGGCCACTGGTCACTAGCAGGAGAAGGTCAAGCCGATTATTTGCACCAAGGGTCCTTCCTCGTATTCTGAAATGTTTGCAGATAAGAATATCCTCACTTCACAGCACACATATTCCAAGGACATTTAAATAACCCATTTCCTCTTGTTCCATTTCAAAACCATACTTTTCATAATTCTTTATTTCTGAAGTACCATAATTATTCAAAGTGCACTAACTGGTCACTGGTCAACTTTCATTCAATAGTCCAATGTCATAAGGTTGGACTTAAAATTGGCTGTGGTTCGCCAATGGAGATATTTCTTTTTTCCAGTCAAATATCATTTCAGGAAACATGACAAAATGACATAGACAAATGTGTTTAAACTAAGGATGTTAAGGAGGAGATAAATTGAAACACAACAAAAGAAAGAGTTGCCTTATGACACCAAACAGCTCACCTGAGGCGTATCCTCAATACTGTAGGTCGAAGCCCAGGGTACAAAACTGCAGCCTCAATCTGCCATCACAATAATCATATTTGTTCCGATCAGATTCCAGAGATAAGAACATTAGCAAATGGAATCACTTAATAAAGAGAACGATTCTGGGGATAACAAAAAAGTGTACTGTACAACTAGATAATTCACATGGATTTGCATTGTAAAAACCATCAACTGAGCAAAGCACCTTAATTGTTAAAATACCTGGTCATGTACAAGACTGTAACGGCCACAGAGTTAAGAATGTGAAGCTGTCTGGATCTATAGCCATAACCCTTAAGGTAATACTGCAATCATGGCAGCAAATTCCCCCCTACTTACACTTAAACCAACTATAATAAACTGAACCAGATATTACGTTCAGCATGGCCAAAGTTTATTTTCAAAAATCCCAATTACATCCTTACATTAGCTTGTGCACGAGCAGACTTAATGGTAGGAATGAGCATGAAGGTGATAAAAATGCTACAGACATAGGCCTGCATGGGGGTAATATTGTCATCGTCGCAGCAAAGTTTCTCCAACTTAAACCTAACACAACTAGCATAAGTTTAGTCCATACCTTTGAGCCATAACAGTTACAGTATCAGCCAAGCTCATAGTACGGCTTCTACATGCAGAAACACAAGATGCTAGAAATGACGTCCTTAGTGTTGCCCTTGTGAAATCATTAGCACCAGCTTGAATAAGCTTCTCTATCAACCTGATTGCACCAGAGAGTTCCGGTTGGGTGCTCAAAAACCAAACAGAATCAAGCGCAATACAAAGACCATCATTTAATCGTTGACTATCGGCTAATCCAACATAGCTTTCTGCCAAATGCCAGTCATGTGCACTGACTGCCTGCTGAAAATTGCGGCCCAATTCAGCTTTGTCTGTTCTATGACTCCTGCCATCGGCATCCTCTTTCTTAGACCCTGATCTCTCTTTCCCAATTGTGTTTCTCAAATTGGCTTTTACAGTTTGCAGAACGACAACAGAAAGGAAAATCTTCGGTCTGCCCTGCCAGTTACTCGGTTGGAGCATCCTGGATCCAGAACCCAGAACGCAGGTGACCGAGAGTTTACAGCGAATAGTAAAGTAAGTTTGGAGCAGTCATCAGCATATCCTAGGTATATTCTAGCATATACCTAGGATATGCCATAAATCCACATAAACAAGGGTTTGCCCCCCTAGGGGCAACCCAAAAACAAAGACTCTACCTTTACACTAGAGAGTCTGATAAGATAAGGTTATTACTATTCCCTTTTCCAAATTATTATACTATCTCATGTAATTTACAATGCATACGTAGGGCATATTTCATGCAAATGTGAACAAATACACAAAATGTTATACTTTAAATTTGGCAACGTGCAATAAGTTATGCCCTTATATTATAACTTTACTATGCTGATCAATTGAACGAGGAAACGTAGTGAGTGCCCTTTACTTCTGCCCGCCAGAAGTTTTAGGGTATCCACTTAAAGTCGTCACTTCGGAGCAAAGGGATCGAACGTTGGGAATCAGTTCGGGCATCAGATAGAAAAGATGAAGCAGTTTGGCTTCTCGATGCTGAAGCCCCCTCCCTTATGGAGTTGAATTGAAGATCTCCTCACTTACGGAGTTGAATTGAAGATCTGGAACCTGGATTATCCCTTCTAACATTAACCTTGCATCACGCATTCTTGGCCTTATACTAGCTGCTGTGTTGGTGCACAGAATTGCTAATGAGGCGATTGTTTTAGCTTGACCCCATATATAATTACTTCCTAAGCGCTTATCCATCAAAGTCTCCAGATTAGATGGTCCAAGCTCATGTGCCCAATCTACCAAAAATACCATTTGCTCAGTATCTATTACATGCCTGCCACTCAGCAATTGCAGCAACACTACACCAAAGCTGTATACATCTACTTTCTCCGATACTTGACGTTTTGTAGCATATTCTGCTTTCAATATACACATTAGAATAGGAATTTATGGTGAATATAATATAAAAATCTAAGCATGAAGGTTGCATACCTGGTGCCAGATAGCCCGCTGTACCTTGGAGTTTGGAAGCTGTGACATGGGTTTTATTATCATCAAATAACCTTGCAAGACCAAAGTCAGTCAAACAAGGACTGAAATCTTCATCCAAAAGAATGTTGTGAGGTTTGATATCACAATGAATAATATGAAGCTTGGACTCATCATGGAGATATGCAAGCCCAGATGCAGTACCAATTGCTATCTTGTATCTTAATTCCCAGTTCAACACATAGTTTTCATCCTCAGAAAAGAGCAGTTTCTCAAGGCTTCCATTGGGCATGTAGTCACATACCAGCAAGAATCTTTGCACTGATTTGTGAGAGTAGGTACAATACCCAAGAATGTCAACAAGATTTTGATGGCGTACCATGCTTATAAGCTGAATTTCCTTTTTAAACTCTTCTTCCTGTTTTGCAGTTCTGTCTCCATGTAGACGCTTGATAGCGACTATATAGCGATTTGGCAGCACACCCTTGTAGACTGATCCAAAGCCACCTTCTCCTATTTTGGATAATTCGCTGAAATTGTTTGTGGCCTTGCAAAGTGTAACATGATGATACTCCATTAGTCCAATCTTTGGTTGGCGTTCATTTTCAAGTGAAGCATGGCTCTTCTTCCTTCTTGAGCAGAAGATGAGTAACAACCCTGTTGCTACAAGGATAAGAAATAATGCAATAGTGCAACCAATAATTATAGCTTTTCTACTGGACTTGGAAGCACTGGTACTTGAAGTGCTAGGGATGTTTGAATAAGGCTTTGTTAAGATCACAGATATGGCTGATATCATAGGTCCTCCCCGGCTAACTGCGCCAGATCCTCTGGTCTTGCCATCATAAATTAGTTGAACAGAAAGGATGCCGCTTGTAACTTCAGTTTCATTGTAGATGATGTATGGCTTGTTTTTTTCTACCAAATCATACACATCCAAATCCTTTCTTATCAGGCTTCCTTGGATATAGACATCAAACACTCTATATCCAGTTTGATCACCTTCTATTTCTGCAAAGTAAAGCGTGACATTATATCTTCCTGGCTGTAACTGACTTCCATGATAGGCTAAACTTTCTTCTGCTGAACGCATGGATCTGTATATTTGTGCAAGATTTGTAAGGTCAGGTTTGCTAACAACTTTAGAATTCTCTGATGATATCTCTAAAGCCCATGTTCTTGAACCACTACTATCATAATGGAACCCAAATCCATGTTCCAAATCAGGTTGGAACTGTAAGTTCTCAAATGTTATATTATCACCTCCAGCATTGATTGCAAAACTTTGAAGGCTGCCAGGTACAGAGGGAGAACAGTGATCCGATGATGTAGGGCTTGAAATGTTGCAGCTAAATGTCTTGAGGCTAGCATCAGTAAAATAATTGAATGCATAGTTTATCTCTGTGTTGCCCAAGTATGCCCTAAACTTGGCTACAGAACCGTTGAGCGAATTGTGAGAGAGATCTAGTTTCTGAAGGCTGGACATAGAAGAGAAGCTTCCATCGGGGACTTCTTGGGTAAGGTTATTGTGGTCTAGAAATAGGTTTTGCAAAGAGCTTCCACCAAAGTTCTGCGGAATGCTTCCTGTTATCTGGTTTAATGCCAAGTCTAAGTACTGAAGAGAACTGGATATGGAGGATGGAGAGTCAGTGAAATTGTTTTTCCTGAAGTATCCTTCAGTTAAGCTAGTTAAACCCTGCAGAGTTTTGAAAATGCTTCCAGAGAACTGATTGTAAGACAGATCTAAGTATTGAAGATTTTTCAAGCCTTGTAGAAAAGAAGTCTCACCAGAAAATGAATTTTCTTGGATGCGAAGATCGATCAAACTGCTGCAGTTACGAAGCTGAGATGGAATGGTACCATTTAAGTGATTATGGTAGGCATAAAAATATTGGAGATTGGTAAGCTGTCCTATAGAAGACGAAATGGGCCCTGTCAACTGATTGTTGTCCACATAGAATTCTATCAATTTGGTAAGATTGCCCAATTCCTCTGGAAGGGAACCGTTAAAGCTACAAGTACCAAGGTTCAGATATGTGAGCAGAGTAAGGTTACCTAAACCTCGAGGAATTGCGCCTACAAAGTTATTTCTTGCAAGGTCCAGACTTGTGAGATTTGAAAGGGAACCAAGGGCTTCAGGGACAATTCCTGATAATTCCTTCCCTTGAAAATTGAGCTTAACGATGGTAGTGTTTGTGGAGTCACATTCAATAGCTGCAGAATTACAAGGATCAGAGTAAAAGGCAGAATCGGTGTAGAGAAGGGCCTCTCCAATTTGCTCAAGAGCAGTCATTTCGACGTTGCTGATTTTGGCCAGGGAATGGGAGGCAAAGAGCAGAAGCAAAGAGAAACAGATCCTGCGCATACGGTGGACGTTCGCCATAGCCACTCAAGATGAAGCAAAGGACATAAGTACAAAACATCCGACATTCTGAGGGTAGTATTCGTTTTGCAGCCCCCTCTGACGTGGCATTATCTCCGAGTCCAAAAAAACGCTTCCGCGTGGAATGTGCTAAATTGTTCAAACAGTTGAGATCTTTGACTGAAGTCGAAACACTTCAGGTCAAAGTGGAATGTGCCAAACTGTTCAAACATTTGAGATCTTTGACCGAAGTTGCTTTGTTTTGAAGTCTTTTGTTTTGTAAGTCATATTGGTAGGCTACGCTTTGAAAATCTCACAATGGATTTATCTCTTGGTAGTGCAATATTCTATGCATTATATTTCCTATTTGGCTATTCAGAAGTAAACGTATGTAAATGTGAAAGCTCTAAGATGCATATAAGTAGGTGTAGAAGCACGATCTCGTGGAATTTTCTGATTTTAAAACATCCAGGAGCTCTTCATTTATTCCAAAAACTTGTTATTGTTTGGAATAAAACCCAACAATATCATTGTTAGTAGTGTCTGTGAGTGGCCATAGGGGGGTCATGGTGAAGGTCAAAGTGATCATGCGCGATGATGGGATCGTGAGACGTTCCCTAGCTTAAAACCCTTGGGGCATGATGCACTAGGGGTACTCGGCACCGGGTAACCGAGTACAAGGTAGCACTTGATCATGGGCGATGATAGGATCGTCTTAAATGGTCCTTAGCTCAAATCCGAAATTGAAATGAAAACTTGAATCCAATATTTTAGTACAAAACTAGAAAAAGTGCCTAGCATTACCGGGCTTTTTGTCGGGCATAAGTTCAAAAACTAAACACAATAATCAAAGTTTAGAAATTACTTTGTTTTTTCCATTTTCAAGTGCAATCAGGCTTCTTAATAATTTGCAAAAATCAAAGTGCATATCATGCGATAGATATGTACTGCTTAGAAAAGTTCAAAGTTTGAAAATATAACGGGCCCATGGGAGACCGCTCGAGTATTAAATCCTCGAATGTGCTTGGGGGCATTCCTGAGACACCAGCATAAATGGATAGAAGTGACTACTCATAAATGTGTAGACGGTTTTGCCATGTTGGTTACGTGCATGTCAGTTAGGAACGTTATATTTGGTATCAAAGTAGGTTTGAGTCTCCATGGGTGCTCATATGCACGGCTAATTTGCACAGTCTTGGCAACCTTAGTAATCATAGTGGCACTGGTATACATGGTTAAATCATAGTTTTGGATGCTCAAGGACGAGCATAGTCTTAGTGTGAGATATTTGTAATGGACCCATGGGAGACCGCTCGAAGGGAACCAATTACAGATTATGTGAAGATCTCACATGGCAACAGTTGCAATCTCGCCCGGAGGCTATCCGACAAATAAAAGAAGCACGGGAAGCTGGGAAATGGGCCGTTTACAGGAACGGCCAGGTAATTATCCGTGATAGAAAAGAATAGGGATTTCCGGGCATGCATTATCATGAGCCTGCCGCAGTCTCCATTGGATGTTGGAATGTTAAGGGACCGATCGGTGTAAGTAGCAGTATTGAATTATTAGAGACTGTAAACCTGGACATTCTATTCATATTAGAGACATGGGAACATCAGTGTGGCAGGCTGCTGCCTGTAAAGGGTTATGACACTCACTCTATATGGAATCCTAAGCCACATAGAGGACGTCCTTTCGGTGGAATAGCATGCATGATTCATTCTAGATTAACAGGACACACCTCTTTGATGTATGAAGACGTAGATGATAAGCAATTTTTGGTTATTAAAATTAAGGCACCCTTCTTATTTTCAGATCGAGACCTACTCTTAGTAGCTTGTTATGTCTCTCCTGCAACCTATCAAGGATCAGATGGATCATTGGCAAAGATGGGACTCAAAATTTCAGAATGGCAACAAACATATGATGTGCTTCTGATTGGTGACTTAAATGGCTGGACTGTGGATTCTGAACCTAGCACATTATGTATGGAGTCATGGAATTTGACTCGAAGGAGCTGCCATAAGGAGTGCAATGTAGCAGGCCAGCAGATTTTAAACCTTTGCTCATCCTTGAATATGGTGATTTTTAATGGGACCTTTCCTGACTCAGATGGCTTCACTTTTAGAAGCGAAAATTCGGACACATTCACCTATTCCACTTTGGATTACCTGATTGGTGAACTTCGCATGATGGAGATGGTCCAGGATTTCAAAATCGGCAGCTTTTCCGGTGATAGTGATCATGCTCCTCTCTTTCTTAAGGTAGCTGCGTGCATCTCCCAACCAACCATTCATGGCAAATTCTGAACTGTTTACAGAGCATCTCGAAGGGAGATATTCCACCAGGCAATTCTCAAGGGGCTACCGGGCATATATACACTGAGCAGCATCCATGCCAAGGCTTTTGCCCTTAACAAACTCTTAATAAATATAGTAAAGCAAGTACATGGGGTGCATCCTATGAACTGTGGGACTCAGCCTCGGAATGCCTGGTATGACACTGACCTGAAGCAAGCCAAGAGACAAATTGATTCACCTTCCAATCTGCGTGCATATAAACAATTGGTTAAAGCAAAGAAGAAATTGTGGATCCAGGCACACCAGAAATACTTGGAGATGCAGTCAAAACACTCCGGCAAATGGTTCTGGAAACAGTTGGCCCCTCCAGCTAAGGAGTTAGCTCTGACTGATCCGCAAGTATGGAAAGCTTATGCTTTGCATTTATATTTCAAAGGGGAGGACAGTTTGCATTTACCAGAGGAAGTAAATTCCAGTTTTGTGGTTACTCTTGAGGATGTTAAAAATGGGATTGCCGGTCTTTCCAAAGGGAAGTCACATGATATTGATGGTTTAATTGTGGAACACATTCAAGATCGAGGTGAGGAACTAGCTAGTTTAATTTGTGATATGTTCAATCAAGCCATCAAGGACGGGTTCCCCGAGGCTTGGACAACTAGTCTGATACATCCCATTCATAAGCACGGAGATGCATTGAAATTATAGGACCATAATGATCGCCCTATATTGGCCAAATTGTTTGGTAAAATTTTTGACTTGAAGTTAACCACTTGGGCTGAGCAGCATAACGTAAGAGCACGGGGGCAAGCAGGCTTCAGACGAGGCTTCTCTTGTATTGATCATTTGCTCACATTCCGAACTTTATTGGAAGAGGCCAAATCAAAAGGAAAACCGTTTATATGTTGCTTTGTCGATTTCGCCAAAGCATTTGATACAGTTCCCCGCCAGAAACTCTTGGATCGGTTGATTCAACTAGGTGTTCCGAAGGAATGGGTTTTGGCGATAGGGAGAATGTATAAATCACTACATGGCAGAGTGGTGACACCAGCTGGAGAATCTGAATTGATCACTAGTGATGTTGGAGTAAAACAAGGTTGCACACTCTCTCCCACTTTATTCGGATTATATATTTGAAAGGAATTCAAGTAAATATTAACTTCTTAATTTCATTCACTAGCCAATGTACATGTCATACACATATATGAGCTCAAACATTAATCAGTAAGCACAAAAACATATTCACATACGACCAACTTTGAATGATCGAAACAGCCAGCCCGATCGTCTATCTTCATTGTAGTTCTACTTATACATATTGTGGGATCACCGCTTAGCGGTGATCCAAGAATCGACACCTTAGGATTCTCCTGTCGGTGGCTAAATGCATGGTTATGCACCCATCTGGCCGGTGTCACTGTTCACCGAGCTATTCATATGGGATATCTACAAATGGTATAATTTACAATCTAAGACTATGAGACCATAGTCTATAATTACACAAATATTCAATGAACCATAGTTCACCTTAGGCATTGTTCTTCTATTTCCAACACTCCCCTTTCATTGAATATTCCTGTACAGGTCTGGTGCATGCTTCAACATCCTGTATTTTAATTTCTTCCCTTAACCTGACATACCTTGGTTCTCTGAGTGCTTTAGTCAGTATATCTGCCTTTTGATCTTCTGTTGGCACATAATTAACAGAAATAATTTCCTTTTGTACCATCTCTCTAATAAAATGTTGTTTCATTTCTATGTGCTTTGATCTTTCATGAAGCACAGGATTCTTTGTCATAGCTATTCCACTAGCACTGTCAGACCATAATACTGTTGGTTCACAACTTTTAATTCCAAACTCCTCCATTAATCTTCTTATCCAAATGATCTCCTTAACTGCCAAAGTTATAGCAGAATATTCTGCTTCAGCACTTGACAATGCCACAGTATTATGTTTCTTGCACTTCCAGCTTACTGGATTGCCTCCAATCATTACTATGTACCCAGATGTTGAATGTCTATTGTCAGGGTCTCCACCCCAGTCTGCATCTGCATATGCATCAAACATACAACCTTTATCACTATAAGTTATCCCATAATTCATTGTTCCCTTTAAATACCTTAAAATCTGTTTGGCTGCTCCCCAATGCTGTCTCCCAGGGTTATTATTGTACCTACTTAGCAAATTTACTGCAAACGCTATGTCTGGCCTTGTTGCTGTTGCTATATACAGTAAACATCCAATCAAACCCCTATATGGAACCCTTTTCATGTATTGCATTTCCTCCTCAGTATTTAGGACACATCTTCTGGCTGATCTTGTGACCAGGTACTAATGGTTACTAATGGTGTATTTGCAATATTACATTCTGTCATATTGAATCTTTCTAGAATACCTTGTACATAATCTGCTTGGCTGAGACTTATAACCTTGTCCTCTCGATTCCTCGTGACTTTTATTCCCAAAAATTTCTTCAATTCACCTAAGTCAGTCATCTTAAACCTGGATTTCAGCAGTTTTTTGCAAATCTCCAAGCAATCTACATTATTTGAAAACATTACACAATCATCAACATATAGAGCTATTAGGCAAAACTGCTCACCTTGTTTGAAGATGTACAAGTTTCCATCTCCATTTAATTTCATAAATCCCTGCTCCAACAAATACTTGTCCATGCACTTATACCAAGCTCTGGGTGATTGTTTAAGCCCATAAACCGCTTTCTTTAGCTTCCAAATCTTCCCTTCTTTTTCTTCAAAACCTTTTGGAGGTCTCATGAATATTTCTTCTTCTAATTTAGCATTGAGAAATGCAGTACTCACGTCCATATGATGAATTTCTAGATTTAAACAATTTGCTAGTGTCAACATTATTCTTATGCTTGCCATTTTCACTATCGGTGAGTAAGTGTCATTATAATCCACTCCCTCTTGCTGGGAAAAACCCTGAGCCACAAGTCTTGCCTTAAATTTCCTTTCCCCATTGAGCAATTCCTTTATTTTGAACAGCCACTTTTTCCCACAATATTTCTGTTTTCTGGTTTATTCACCACTTCATATGTTTCAGTCCTTATAAATGCTTGCATTTCTTCTGACATTGCCTTTTCCCATTGCTTGTTGTTTTCATTTTTCATGGCTTCTTCATATGTCAGTGGTACATTACTCTCCAATACTGCCATTAAAGCTGGAGTTGTTTCTTCTTCAAGTATTTCCAATCTCTTACTTTTCCCATCTTCTTCTCTTCCAAGTTCATTGATTCTAATGCCTTTGTCTTCCAATTCTTTCCTTGTGAGCAAATCTGTAGAATCTAGGATTGTTCTTTCAGCTCCCGAATCTACAATGAAAGATGTCTTAGCATTACATTTCTTGCTCAAGCAATTTGCAAAAACAGTGGTTACCTCTTCCTCGGAGTCTTCTTCTTCAGATTCCACTACTGCAACATTAGTATGTGCAGCCTTAGAGCCCTTGCCTTTTCCTCTGTTCATACTCCAGCTATTTCCTTTGCCTCTGCCCCTGCCCCTATCTTTAGGGGTTGGACATTTTGAAGCCAAATGGCCTACATCTCCACATGTAAAACATGTTCTAGTATTCTCTGGACAATTAAATTTCAAGTGCCCAACTTCACCACACCCATAACAGGGTCCAATCTGCCTCCCTCTGTCATAACTCCCCTTTCCTTTCTTGACAACAAGCACCTCTGCAGATTCCTCATCCTCCTCATTCTCATTTTCAATCATAAGCTTTTGTTCTAGCAATCTGCTCAGCTTCTTCCCTAGTTTTAGCAATAGTTCCAATGAGAGTGGCCTGTCCCATAACTAATAAACATTTTTTATATTGCTAGAATCTGGTGATTTTCAGACATGGTTACACCAGCTGCCTCCAAGTCTGCACACAATGAATCTAACTTATGAAATAAAGTGGTCAAGTCCATCTTCTCATCATATTTTAATTTTCTGATTTCCTTTTCCAACACGTCTATTTGGGAAGAGCTCTTAGTTTGATATGTCTTGATCAGATATTTCCAAGCCTCCTTAGGACTCAAACTTCTTAGTTTCAGCATTATGCTAGGAATAGAATAGAATAGAATAGAATATGATTTTATCGTCCACGGAGACCAACTGGCCTATGGGACCCAAGTACAAAGAGAGAGCAGCAGGCGCATTACTACCAGGATTAAAAAACCCCCGCCCCGAAGGGTTTTCGGGGGAAAAACCTTAGTAGCAATAAGGATGCTGACATACTGCACAGTTATATACATAATCACAAGCACAGCTGAGGTTAATGTCGGACAGGCCGTGCTCAGTAGCTCATGCAGGGCCTGATGGGGCACAACTAACCGAGCATACCGAGCAACCTTAGACATAATTATAGCTTTGGCCTGACTTATTTTCATCTCATCACTTAGCTTATCACTGCTTGTACTAACCTCTTTAGATTTTACAGTGGATTCTCCTAACTTTGCTGTTGAAGATTCTCCACCAGCAGTACTACTTTCTTCATCATAAATCTCAACATTTGGTTCAACAATGCTCCACAAGCCTTCAAATTGCAGTACCTCTTTAATCCTTTCTTTCCATATTTGAAATCCACCAACACCCTAGAATATGTCAATAGAGCTCAACAGTGTTGCTCCAAATCGTGTAGACATTGTACAATCCTACTCTGATACCAATGAAAGGAATTCAAGTAAATATTAACTTCTTAATTTCATTCACTAGCCAATGTACATGTCATACACATATATGAGCTCAAACATTAATCAGTAAGCACAAAACCATATTCACATACGACCAACTTTGAATGATCGAAACAGCCAGTCCGATCGTCTATCTTCATTGTAGTTCTACTTATACATATTGTGGGATCACCGCTTAGCAGTGATCCAAGAATCGGCACCTTAGGATTCTCCTGTCGGTGGCTAGATGCATGGTTATGCACCCATCTGGCCGGTGTCACTGTTCACCGAGCTATTCATATGGGATATCTACAAATGGTATAATTTACAATCTAAGACTATGAGACCATAGTCTATAATTACACAAATATTCAATGAACCATAGTTCACCTTAGGCATTGTTCTTCTATTTCCAACAATATTGACCAGTTGGAGGGTTTTCTCAAGGATCAGGATGCTGCTTCCCACGCCTCTTCCATGAGTTAATAATTCTTCTCTTATATGCTGATGACTTGCTTCTGTTCTCACATACAGTGAGGGATTTGCAAAAACAACTAGACACACTAGGGAAATTCTGCTCTCAGTTTGGTTTGGCGGTTAACTTAGATAAGACTAAGGTCTTAAGTTTTGGGGTGAAACCCGCTGCTCTGTTCTATCAGGGGAATTTGGTGCAACCAACTCAGTCATACAAATACTTGGGACATGAAATATTTTCCGGCCGCAAACCTTGGACGAAAGGTGTTGACATTAGACATGCAGCAGCCTTGAAGGCGTTCTATGCTCTTGCAAACATTTGCCGTCATCGCACATCACTTCATCGGCCTCTCGGGAAAAAGTCGTTTGAGACTCTTGTAACTTTTGTCATTTTATATGCTAGCGAGGTTTGGGGGCCTTCACTATGTAGGTCTAAATGGCTGGAACTTGAATCTATCCAGAAGACTTGGCTGCACATGACCTTAAAGGTGAAGAGAGCAGTCCCTTATGAAGTGATGCTATATGATAGCGGCTCATATCCGCTGGAAATTCAGTCCATGAGCAATGTCTTGAGATACTTGGATCAAAAGAAGAGAGTAAATGATGAATCTCTGATATGCTTGACTCTTAATGCAGCTGTGAAATTAGAGGCCGATGGCAAAAGCGGTTGGTACAAGGATTTGAACAAATGGTTTAACCATTGGAACTTGGCCATCTCCCCATACTCGGATGAGTTTAAGGTATGTGCCTTCGATGCATACTGTGACTTATCCAACAAAAAGAAGCTGCAATATTACATTAGAGACTTTAACCCTAAGCGCACTCATAGTATACAACCATATCTGCACCTACATAGCATGTTCCCTGGGCAGATACGAGCCATTGCATGTATGCGGATGAGCTCCCACCGTCTAATGATTGAGAAAGGTAGATGGATGAAGCTGGAAGAAGATCACAGAATTTGTATCTGTAAGAAAGGGGTAGAATCCGAGCATCACGCTATCTACCTATGTCATAGGCATGATGCTCTACGTGCCAAATATTCTATGATACCCTAGAATTTACCCATGGACGAGTTGTTCCAACATCATCCTGCACTTCCTCATTTGGGTTGTTTCCTTCGGGAACTCTTGCATGACACAAGAGATAAAGAAGTATAATTGCTGACAACTTTTGTGACATATTATGGCATGTTTGTCCCATAGCCTACGGGCTTTTAGTTGGACGTTAATAAACTTTATTATTATTATTATTATATATAATTTGAAACAAACTCCCAAGCCATCTGGGCCGTCATGTCAGTTAGGAATATTACAGAAAATAGTATTGTACTTACGTTGTTGTTCCATTTGCAGAGGTAAAACATTATCAATTTGTTATTTTAAGAAAGCTTTCTAACGATATCATGCATCAGCTCAAGCCATTTAGTTGCCTCTTGCAACTTACAATTTCCTAGAGTTCAAGCGTGAAGTAAGGGGCTTTCCAGATGTTTTATTGCTCAAGGAACGAGATAAATGTTGTACGCTTAGTCCTAACGACTTTACATATAAATTCAAGGATATTATATATTTCAATTCAGATTGTTTCTTCAAGGGAAAACGATAAGAACCTTGCAATTATGGTTGATCGCCAATTCAATATCTACATTTTGATCCAAAGTATATAGAATAAGTTTTGAGATGTATAAGCACATACATACTTTCTCATATACTAACATATTCGCATGTTATACTAATATTTTCAAGCTATCAACTCCACAAGGCAATGGTAATAGATAATTAGTTGCACAAGTGTGATGCAGATAATCCCCAAAACCAACAACTTAAATTAAATGCTATCTCTTCTTTTGACATAACGTACTTAAATTCATGAATAAAAAAATCATAAACAAATCATTTTGCTTTTAAAGATAGTGATGCGGATGTAATTAACCTTTCCTAGAATGGGTCCTGAGAAGTGAAGTGGTGTTCTCATTGAGCTTTGAAAAAACATTGAATGCAATGTGCCCCTCAATAGGGTAGATGAAAAGAATTAATGTTCAACAATATAACTCCGAAGTATAGACAATTTTGAGAGCTTATAGTTCATCAACTGTATATAAGCACAATGAAAAAGGCTTGGAAGCTCAAAAATAGGTGACCATAGTCGAATGTAAAACCTTGACAGGAAGTCGAATGGAGTAAGGTGGGTCCTGAGTCCGGATGTCCCTGTGAACTGCATACAATGTAGATGGCAAGAAAGTCAGGGAAAAAAATACCTGGAAAAATAACTCATTAGAAGTCAGAGGCGCCATGGTAGATGGGAAACGCCACCAAGCAACAAAAGATGAACTACTCGGAAGCCGTAGGGCTACGTCGAGAGAATGATATGGTCGACCAATTGGGAATGAAAGAACCACAAACCAGAGCATCCAATCGGTACCGCTTCGGAGGCAACAATGCCATGCTGAGAGAGAGAAGGGAAGAACAATAATACGTGTGCTAAGAAGGCCCTAACCATACCAATAAAACCATCAAACACAAGTGAAATAAAACTATCCAAATACCGCACAGCGAAAAAAACCCTATAAGCACCTCATACAAATGAGAGGGGGGAAGTGTGGGCGGCTAGGTAGACCCAATAGCACCTAACAACAAAAGCTCAAGAGAATGCCAATAGCAAGCAAAGAGAAAAATGAGGCTATAAATAGGATGATGCGATGATGGGGTGTCCCCATCTAAGGAATGTCAGTTCTATTGCTAGGGCAATAGAATTGGGGCATTCCTAGGATGGGTTCTGAGATACAGACAAGTGGCGATAGAAGAGGAACCTATCTCAAAGACCAATATGGCGAGACATGGTGAGATGCTCTTGGATTTCAGGCAAAATGTAGCTCGAATGGGATGAAGCAGAGCGCCAATGCCCATGGGAGTGGACAATCTCAGAAGGGACGGGAGACACAGCTGTGGGAGTGATGCCACCTCTATGACATACATGGGTACCAAACTCCCAAGGTTCCAAACTGATAAGATGCAGAGACTTGAACCACCAGTAGCAGGCAGCGGCATATGATAGAGGGCATGTGGACGATAACGATGTGCGAAATAGAGGATCACCTTCAGATGGGTCAGAGGTGTGACAACAAACGAATAACAAACCCTGCAGTAACATGACACGACAAAAGGAAAAAAAGTGTGAGCTACGAGGACCTCTTGACCAGCAGCTAATTGGCCACATTTGGACTTGCGGATATATAATTGGACATAATCAGGGAAAAAAGAAAGGTCATACCAATTCAAATGCAATGCCTTAGAAATACAAAAAAAGCTGGCAAAGCAGATTGCGACAAGGCAAGCCAAGCTTTCATGAGGCTATGCCATCGGCCAATGAGGAAGCAACACGATTATCTGGTGGACATGGGATGCAGTAAGAGATAAACCCACCCGAGAAGAATTGTTGACACAAAGAGAGGCATGTGTGACCAAGGCAGGCAGGGGTGCGGAACAAGGAGACGCGAAGTTGACTAAGCTATGAAAAAAAAACAATAGAGGCAAAAATGATCCCTATGGCAGTAGCACTGCGATGGGAAGACACTAAAGACGATGGGCAGTGACATGCAAGGAGGAGGCGGGTAATGTGACAACTTGCTGAGAGCGGCACCACTGACGAAACTGTAATCAAGCAGATGAGTAACTGAGCAAAGTCACAGAAGCATGGGACTAGAGAACAGACACCAAAACTGAGATAAAGGAAGGCAAAGAGAGATCATCATAAAAAGGCACGATATCTGGAACAAAGGGGAGAAAACCGAATGGTTAAAACCAACATAACAAAATCCTAGATCAAGCATGAAGAACTCTTAGCTAATCCAAATCAACCAGCAGACACCAAAAACCAACTGTCCAACACCAATTAAAGAAAAACATATTAAAAACAAGCATAAGATAACCATTAAAGACGAACTGAACACAAAAAATATCAAAGGAATCAATTTATACAGCAAAAAGACTACATTGTAAAGCAAATAAAGCCGCATGTTGGTGAAAGCCTGCAATGCGGAAAGAGGGTGATGGGCATAAGGCATGTGAGAAATCATAAAAGAAAACAGCATCCTGAACAAAAGGTTGCCAGGAAGAGGAGTTGACAGCAAGCAATGGCCACCAAGGGGCAGAAGGTCAGGAGAAAATAAGTAGCGTGAGACGGGCTTTCTAAAGACGAGCATGATGCAAAACTTCGGGAATCAAGGAAGGTGGAGGAAAGCAATAGTTGTTGAAGAAATGTCAGTCATAGGAGAAGGCATCAGAGCAATGTGATGAAGGTAATAATCCTTAGTGTCGAAAACTGGCAGAAGGGCATTAGAATGACTAGCAAACTGGTCCACGTGATGAGGACCCCAACGCTCATCTAAGAGCCAAAAACAGAGGGACATAGGCAAATTCATTAAAGGTCTGGATCTTAGACAAGTAATCAGTCCATTCGTTCCCCAAACCTGGAACCCATACTGTATTCAATTGAATATGATACTGATAGCCAAAACTTAGTACTTCAAACAGCAAAAAATGAAGCACCGGAGATCGTGAACCACCATTTTGTAACAAGAAGAACATATTCCGGGAGCACAGGGGCTGTTGTCAAGGTGCCCTTGAGCTTTTCAAATGACGAGTGGACATTTTCTATCCAATGTGCTACCCAATCTTTTACTTTCTTATTCTTAGTAAGGTCCGACAAAAGGGATGCCCACTTAGCAAAATCTTTTACAAAGTTTCGATAATAGCCTACTAGGCCCATAAAGCTTCTCACTTTGAAGACGTTCTTTAATCCTAGCCAATCTTATATTATTTCAATCTTTGCTGGGTCAGTGGAGATTTTCTCTGGAGTGACCACATGCTCCAAGTATTCCACTCTACTTACCACAAAATGATACTTCAACAGCGTAGCATATAAACACTGTCGTCTTAGCTTTTTTAGAACTCTCCTATTCCACATGACATGCTCTTCCATGGACATTCTATAGGTTAGAATGTCATCAAAAAATATGAAACTCATCTAGCAAGTTGCTGCCATGCTATGGCAGCATGGAAGAGCAAGACACATTCTAATATGCTCATGCTCACACTTTGATTTGAACATAGATATACAAGCACAAGTCATGCATCTTTGCACATTGTGAAGAGAAGACTTGAAGACCAAGGTGAGGACATTCAACAAAGATCACACAAGCAAGCTAAGGTAGTTGATTCAAGCAGCACAACTTTGAAGATTTGAAGACCCCTTGAAGTGTTCTTGGTATATGATATTTCCATTTGAGTTCTTGGCATAATTACATTCCATGATCTCCATCTCAAGCCTTCCATATCCTTTGCCATAAAAACATGCCCATGAGACTCCAAGTTCCATGCCTAGCTTTCATTTCCTAAGGCAAATTGGCCTAGAAGATTTTTTCTAGTCAAAACTTGTCTTTCACATGTCATTCACATCACACACACTTATCATACCATCACCATCTCATGAAAGCACAAATTTCCACTTGATTTGGTCATACTCATGGTCAAAGGTCAAAATTCTCTCTCTAAAAGTCAAATGGTGAGAGAAAGTGCAAACTTCCTAAAGGAAGCAGTTAAAAGTCAAAATTTGACTAGAGAATGCAAATTATATGCATTGGTATTAAAATTGACCTATGACATCATTCAAAAATGGCCAAGTCATCATACATGTCATCTTCATTGCCATGTCACATCATACACGTGTCACTCCATAATTCTATCTTTTGCAAAAAGTTCTCCAATATAAGTGTTTAAGCTCATAAGGGTGACATATCATCTTGCCCGGGCGTGTGGGGCGGTGGAGACCAAGGCCCACGTGGATATAGCACGTATTTTATTAATAATATTGATTTTCTTTCCGTATTTATACCTTAGTCCTCCTTTTCAAAATTGGTCTGTGGGATATTTCGACCTTTCTTGCCAAGAACCCTAAGCTTCAAAACTGCCAAGATCCAACAAATCCACCTTGATCAACCGTCCAATCATTACCCTAAGAGGTCGGATTGGCCTATAATACACTAAGAAGCTATCAGATAAGCTAATTTGGCACGGATTTGCCAAGAACAGCACTAAACAGGGGATTTTAGAAAGGGAAAAAGGGCTCTGAGTAAAATTCGAGGGCTTCGAGGTGAAGAACACAACAAGATCTTTGAGGAAGGACCGGTTATGAGATCTCAAGCTTGGATCAGCCTTCCAACTGCTAGATTTTCATGAATTACTTACGATTTCTGAAGAATTACCTGACTGTATACCTTGTTTGATCCTGTGCCCAAGATTCAGAGCTTGGGATCCATATTTGCTTGTTGTGTGAATCTGAATTGAATGAAAATCCGATCCTTGTTGACAAATTTGTGAAGGTTTCCCGTTGACTTTGTGTCTGATATCATATCTGTACAACACTCATTCCTTGCATTCTAGCACAAAAGAAAAAAAAGCAGAGCTGTTGCACATAAGCTTCTATAGCATAGGATCATAATAGTTAAAATGTCTGCATAATCCACTGGTAGAAATTTGAGCTTGCACTATTAGACCATTAATCTGCCCTAATCACCCCAAATTTACATCTTGCATGAGTGATCTGTATCTTATCATTTGTATAAGCATTGTTGGCATTGATATTACTCAAAAAAACAAAAAAAAAAAGCGTATCCAAACATCTGGTAATGCAAGATTTGCCTGCTGCCATAGTCTGTGACAGGCAGTCAAACCTAAAATCAAATTTTCCAAAAAATGGCACATCTTTCTGCAAAAAGCATTCTTAACCCTTGTGTGCAGATATACTAGAAAGGGATTCAAGCATCAAATCCTAAAAAGGAACTGCCTTGATCGAGTTAGAAAATTTGAATCTCTGCCAGGGATATTGACCAAAAATTGAACTGGTCCAAAATGCATTTTTGAGTGATCCGCTCTAATCAAAGTCTGTCTGCTTATACCCAATATCCTTCAAGATCTTGAGCAGCTTTAGCATCAAGAATCAAGAGTAAACTCGCTCTGGTTTGCATCTGGCATCTATTCTTGCTAGGCAGACTTTTTTCCTTTTAGGGAAAGTGGTTTGTAATCATTGTTTGAGCATTCTGCTTGGGACTTTTCAGTCAGAGTGGTTTCCTTAAGCAACCTGGAGGTTCTATACCACTGAGGTTGAAGGTTTTGCCAGGAACACCTTCAACATTTTGGAGGTCCTACCAAGATCATTTCCTGGAATTTGAACTCATGGCTCCCAGGAGAACTAATGAAGCATCTGAGCATGCTGAAGCACAGGAGAATCATGAAGCCTTTGCTGCAGCACCAGGAGTAAGTATACAAGCAAATGCAGGTATGCCTTGCCATTACTTTGAGTTGAATATGCCAATTCCTGTTCCTACTTTTGATCCAAGCATGAATGCTAACAATTTTCTAAAAACTTTTGAGGAGTACTATCAAGAATATGTGCACAAGTGGAGCATTGTCTGGTTTTATGCCCTCACTTGCAGGCTGCCTAGGATTGGGTCAGGGTTCTGTTTCAGGTGAGATTGACTAGCCAGCAGTTGCTGCTTCATGTGTATCCTGGTGCTTGGCCGCTCTTGCGGCTTGCATCTATACGTGTTGGTTGGTGTGGCTGATTTGGAAGCGGCGGCGGTTGTGGATCTTTCAGGGGATTCAGCAGCCTGCAGCCTCTCTGATTCCTCGACTCAGGTACAAGCTATTTCAAAGCTTTCTGGTGTTCCCGGGATTAGTAGAGCGGAAGTTTGCCATTTGGCGGGACTTCTTGGGTGTTGTAGATGGTGATGGTGGTCGGTTTGTACAGGCCGGTAGAGTTGCGGTTTTTTTTTTTGTGAGTTTGTTGTGGAGTGTCGAGGTATCGCTGTATCTTTTGGGCAGTTCTCCTTCCTCCTCACTTGCTTTGTAACATTACCATTCTTTTAATATATTGATGATACAATTCTTCAAAAAAAAAAAAAAAAAAAAATATGTACACAAGAAAGGTTGCAAATTCTCTGAGTTTAAAAAGTGTTTCAAAAATGATGAGGCCAGAGCTTGGCTTAAATATGTTATGAGTTTAGGAGCTAACTCGTGCGATGAATTAGTCAAGAAATTCTTGGCAAGGTTTGGTAAGTTATTAGATCCTTAGGATTTGATCTTTGAACTACAAACCTGTGGAGAGATTTAATCTTTATCTTATCAAGTGTCAAATTAACCAGGTTCCAAACCATACTTTTCATCTTGTGGCATCATTTATCAGAGGTCTGAGCAGTAGACCAAGAGTACACAGGAAGATGCTCAAGATCCAAAAACAAGAAGGGTTTGATACAATACATAAGGCTTTTATTAAGGCCACTGAAATTGCAGATATGATTTCTTACCTACCTGATGATATGCACTCACCTCATGACCCTTTCTTTCCAAATTATGAGCAGGAATACATGGGACCAGGACCTGTACCAATTTATATTGTCCAAAAGGAAAAAAAGAAGTCAAAAGTGGAGGATGCTGAGGGTCCTGTAGCAGATGTGAGAGCTGAAATAACCAAAGTATCTGAGGCCCTAGTTGAGGTGACCAAACAACTTCAAGAGATGAAGAACTCTAGACCTGAGAAGAGAATTTATCCACCTTGTGCTCATTGTTCAAGAAATACTCATTCCTCTGACAACTGTTGGTATGGGCCTTGTACAAAATGTGGTAAAAGAGGGCATTTTAGTAAGGAATGCCTGTATGTGCATTTTGCAAAGCTATAGGGCAATATGAGGATAGGTGTAGTGTAAAAGAGTATATTGCTAGGCAAGAAAAATCTAAATCCAATGAGAAAATTACTTCTATCAGATTTGTGCAAGGGATTGAAGAACAGGAGGAAATTATGGCTGTGCATACAAGAGGAATGAACAATGCAAAGGAAAAGAGACAGCACAAGTCAATAAGGATGTTAATGCTGTGAGACACAAAGAAATCGAGCAAAATACGGTTGTACCTCCTCCCCCTGTTCAGAATTATTTGAGAAAAGATAAAGATAGTGAGGATTTTGAGTATTTGCTTAAGAATTCTAAAATTAGTATTGACTTGTTGACTTTGCTCAAGATAGCTCCATCCTACAGGAAGAAGGTACTGAATTTGACCAGAGAAGATGAGTTTGCTCTAACCAATCATATTGAGGAACACATGCTCACTCAGAAAGATTATGACTCAGGGGCTTTCACTTGTGTTGCCAGAATGGGCAGGAAGATCTTGACCAAGGTTCTATTAGCCTCTGAGTGTGATGCCCCACCACATTATGAGAATGTGTGGTCTTGAGATAGATAAGAAAGCAAGCAGCCGGTAAGACGTGAAAACACCCGATCCCATCCCGACCTCGATATGTGAAATCGTCTTACGCCATATGTACTGAAAGATTTCGGGAGACATGGAGAGAGAGAGAGGACATGCACAAAGGATTGCATTACTTTTGTGCACGATTTGTACATAATAGAATACCACGATTTCTAATAATGGTTTTAAAATCCTTCTCAAACACCAAAATCAGCCCTGTAGGAATAGTTAGCAATGTGCCAATTGATGTGGAAGGTATTGTTGTTGCAGCTAACTTTGTTGTGGTTGCTTTTGAAGGGATAGAAGAGAAATCAGATACTTATGATTTGCTTCTGGGAAGGAAGTGGCCGTCTACAGTTGATGCCAGGCCTGTGTGGTCAAAAGGAGAATGCACTATTTCTAATGGTAAGAAAAGTGTAACACTGTACAACAAAGTAGGTGAATTTGAAGCCTTAAACTTCATAGAAAAAGACATGCTGTTGTCAAATCCTTGTGGAGAGTTTGAGTTGAATGCAAATGATCTAATATCTAACTCAGAATTCCCTATGCATGTAGCTTTGCCAAAACAAGAAAATTTTGCTTACTATGGTTTGATGGCGGTGTTTCTAAAAGATTGAGTGTGGTTTTCTCTGCTGCTATTCTTAAGGATTCCTCTGCTAGGTTGCTTGCAAAAGTAGGTAGGACTTTTCCTAATGCAATCTCAAACATGGCAGAATATAAGGCTCTGATAGCAGGTCTTCAAGAAGCAAAGAATTTGAATATTAATGAAATTGTTATCTTTGGAGATTCTCAGCTTGTTTGCAGGCAATATTGGGGGAGTACCAGGCCAAAAATGAAGACATGATCCTACTTAGGGACCAAGCTATAGGACAATTGAGAAACTTCAAGGCTTGAATACTTTGTCACGTGCCAAGGGAGCAGAATGGTGAAGCTGATGCATTATGCAAAAGTATTCTGCCCGAGCATTTGGCTAAGGGAGCTATTCAAGAAGAGGAGAAAAAGGACCTGCAACAACTCTATCCTATTCTGGTAATCAATGCAAGTGAGTAGAAACAGGTAAAGGAAATTAAGTTGAACAAAAAGGTCTAGATATAGTTTTATATGTTGGTGATTTGTTCAAAGAAGAGGATGAGTCTTTTGTTACCAAGTTTTTTTATGATTGGAAAGATATCTTTGCCTGGGATTATGGTGAATTGCTTAGTGTTGATAAAAGAATATGTGAGTTTAAGATAAAAATCAAGGAAGGTATGAAACTTGTGCTTCAAAAGCTGAGAAGAATTAATGCATCTTTGCTTGGCCTAATTAAAGAAGAATTATACAAAATGAAAGATGCTGGTGTCATTTCAAAGATTGTAAATCCTGAATGGTTATCTTGCATTGTGCCAGTTGAAAAGAAAAACAAAACTATAAGGATTTGCATTGACTATAGGGACTTGAATAAAGCCACTGTTAAAGACTGCTATCCTTTGCCTTTTTTAGAAGAAGTTTTACATGTTGTTGCAGGTAAAGAAATATATTCTTTCTTAGATGGTTTTTCAGGTTTCAATCAAATAAGCATAAAGGAGGAAGACCAGCCAAAGACCTCTTTCATTACACCATGGGGAACATTTGCAATGAGGAGGATGCCCTTTGGATTAATGAATGCATCAGCAACTTTCCAAAGGGCCATAGATACCATTTTCAAGGATATGCTCCCAACTGCATTTCGTGTCTTCTTAGATGATCTTTGTTTAGGTACCTCTTTCAAAGATCATTTTGATTTCCTAACAAAGTTATTTGCCTTATGCAGAAAAGGAGGTGTCAGTTTAAACCCAAAGAAATGTGTTTTTCTGTGCTCAAGAGGAGAATTGCTTGGACATAAAGTGTCTACAAAAGGCATTCAGGTAGCAGAAGCAAAGATTGAGGCTTTGAAGAAGCTACCTCCTCCCAGAACACTCAAAACAGGTAAAAAGTTTCATGGTATGACTAGTTTTTTGAGAATGTATGTCCCTCACTTCTCACACACTATGAATCCAATTTCTAACCTTACAAAGGTTGGAAAATTCTTTAAGAATGACAGCAAACACATTTTGGTTGATTGGAATGAAGAATGTCAGAGATCCTTTGATAAAATCATCAATGCTATCTGCCATTCTATTCTGTTAAAGCCCCCAGACTTAGAAAAGCCTTTCAAAGCCTATATCAGTGTCAGTAAAAGGGCAATTGATGTGGCATTGCTGCAAGAAGACCATGTTATTCCTTGTCAGCAAAATGTGGTCCGATACTGAGCTAAGGTATCCTAGGCTGAAGAAGAGTGCAGCTGCTTTAATGTTTCTGATAGAAAGACAGCGTCATTTGCTACAAAACAACCAAACTCAAGTCTATATGAGGCAAAACCCTTTATCTCTCCTTTTTGCAAAGAAACGGCCCAAAGCTAAGTTATGTAGATGGGCTTGTAAAGTTCAAGCTCACAACATTACAGTCAAAGTTGTGAACTTAGTTGAAAATCCCAGTTATTATTTTCCCTATGCTCTGTTTGAACACGAGGATCAAGAAGAGTTAAATGATGTTGATTGTGTTGCTAACTTGGTTGCTTTTCATGCAAAAGACTTGGACTGAAAATTTGATATCAGGAATTATCTTGAAAACAATGAGGTGCCAAAAGACTTAAGCAGCCGTCAGGAAAGGAGATTTAAAGAGAAGTGCAAAAAGTTCAAACTGGTTGGGGAGGTATTATGCAAGGTTGACAAAAAGGGAGTATTGCTGAGGTGTGTGGATTCTGAAGAAGCCAACATGATCATTGAGGCTTGTCATGAAGGCATTTGTGGTGGACACTTTGCTGCTGACACAACTGCCAAGAAGATCTTGAGGTCATGATATTTTTGACCTACTCTTTTTAAAGATTGCTATAATATTATAAAATGTTGTCATAAATGCCAAATTTTTGGCAAAAGAGCATTGCAACTAGCCCCTCTCACTGCTATAACTTCTCCAGGGCCATTCCAAACCCGGGGACTTGATTTCATAGGTCCAATAGATCCACCCTCTTCAGCTTAGCATCAGTTCACACTTGTAGCCACAGATTATTTTACCAAATGGGCTGAAGCAGTTCCTCTTAGAGAAGCAAATGCCTACACCACTGCAAGATTTCTTCATGAGAACATCTGTGCTAGATTTAGAATTCCCTTTAAAATCATCTATGATAGGGGAAGTCAGTTCATGAGTCAAACCATTGCCTTACTGCTGGCCACTCTAAAAGTTAAACACACCAAAAGTTCAGCATATTACCCTCAAGGCAATAGCCAAGCAGAGTCAACCAGTAAAGTTCTGAAGTCAATTCTGAAAAAGACCATCAGCATTTCAAAAAAAAAATTGGCACCTCAAACTCCATGATGCATTTTGGGCATACAGAACTACTATTAAGGCCTCCACCAAACACACACCTTTTAGTCTGGTCTATGGCATAGAATCTGTGGTGCCAATTGAGCTTGAACTTCCATCACTTGTCACGAGCCTACTCACATCACTTAGACTGGTATATCAGATAAACTTAGAAATGGATGATGCGCTAAAAGAAAGATGTGTGGGCTAATGCAGCTTGAAGAGCACAGATATGAAGCATAAAATGCGATTATGATTAAAAAGGCCAAGGGTATTGCAGCATTCAAAGCTGCTCACAAACCCCAGCGCACTCTCAAATCGGGTGAGCTTGTATTAAAATGGAACAAGGCAAGGGAGGACATAGCAGCTAAATTTGAGAATCTTTGGGAAGGGCCTTTTGAAGTTATTGGTAAAGCAGGTAAAGATTCTTATTGGCTAAGAGATGTGCTTGATGGCAGAGAATTGTTGAATCCTATCAATATCCTACATTTGAAAAGGTATTAGCAACAACATGTTGCCTTAAGTTTGTTTAGCTAAAAGTTTATTCAGAATTTATAGGTAGGTTAGTTTAATTCGCTTTTGGATGACTAATATTGCAAAAAAAAAAGAAAAGAAAAAAAGCTAAAAAGAAGAAAAAGAAAAGATAAAAAACAATGCAGGAGTATTTGGTAAGTGGTATTTGTTTTCAAATTCCAGTATTTGCATAACTTAAGCTTTTGAATTCGAGGTTTCCACTACTAATGCAAGAACATGAGATTTGTGCAGATGTGAACTTATTCAAGATTCAAATCAAGTACTTTTATTGCTCAAGTTCTAAATTTCATGCAGGAACATTTGGATTTGCAGTCATACATCCCACATTCAGACACTCTTCTTCATTCACTTTCATCTCTATAGCTGCTGCCATTCCCACCACAACAGCAACTTATTATGCTAATAAATCTCTTGTCACATGCAGGTGAACCTGAGACATTTATTCCATACTCATTTGTACAAGAGTTGCCCTTGATTCACATAAAACGCTTCAAATCATCATTCTTTTCCACCAAATCCATTAGACTTCTGTCACATTTCCATCCAGCAGTTCATATTCTTTACTAATGATCGCACTTGCCATGCAGGTCCATTTGCAGATTACTTCCATGATCATATTCATATCATACTCAAATTTACCATCTGTTTTCAATCCATTGCAGGTCCATTGAGTTGCCAAACTACTGCCACATTGGCAGTTGGCTGGAATTCTATTCTGATCATCAAGCAAAAAACACGGGGCTGGGGGACCAGCCAGTTCTTTTAGTTTGGCATAATGCTGCCATGCTATGGCAGCATGGAAGAGCAAGACACATTCTAATATGGTCATGCTCACACTTTGATTTGAACACGGATATACAAGCACAAGTCATTGAAGGGAAATGCATCATTTCACATTGTGAAGAGGAGACTTGAAGACCAAGGTGAGGACATTCAACAAAGATCACACAAGCAAGCTAAGGTAGTTGATTCAAGCAATACAACTTTGAAGATTTGAAGACCCCTTGAAGTGTCTTTGGTATGTGATGTTTCCATTTGAGTTCTTGGCATAATTACATTCCATGATCTCCATCTCAAGCCTTCCATATCCTTTGCCATGAAAACATGCCCATGAGACCCCAAGTTCCATGCCTAGCTTTCATTTCCTAAGGCAAATTGGCCTAGAAGATTTTTTCTAGTCAAAACTTCTCTTTCACATGTCATTCACATCACACACATTTACCATACCATCATCATCTCATGAAAGCACAAATTTCTACTTGATTTGGTCATACTCATGGTCAAAGGTCAAAATTCTCTCTCTAAAACTCAAATGGTGAGATAAAGTGCAAAATTCCTAAAGGAAGCAGTTAAAAGTCAAAATTTGACTAGAGAATGCAAATTATATGCATTGGTATTAAAATTGACCTATGACATCATTCAAAAATGGCCAAGTCATCATACATGTCATCTTCATTGCCATGTCATATCATACACGTGTCACTCCATTGAAATTCTATCCTTTGCAAAAAGTTCTCCAATTTAAGTGTTTAAGTTCATAAGGGTGACATATCATCTTTCCAAATCGTCACCAACACCTCCACATCATCATCCACATGTCATACACATCATCTCCACCTCATCTCATGTTTTGACTAGAAAAAATATTCTTAGCCAAGTTGTTTGACACCTCATCACCCTACTTGCCATGTCATCCTCATATTGCCAACTCATCTTGCCTACTTGCCACCTCACCATTTTCATGCCCCTTTTTAAGCCAAAAATGAAAAAGCTGGTTTTGCAAAAAAGATTCCATCATTATGGAGAACATCAAAAAAGATTCCCTTTGCAAAAAAGAAATTGCAAAAATTCATTCATTTGGGCCTTCATATATGTTTTCTTGGGAAATGTGCCAGACCACGATCTATCCCCCCCCCCCAAGCCTAAGTCTCCCTGTCCAATCACCCCCCGCCACGTGGTATACCCAGGCATGTGGGGCGGTGGAGGTACCGAGGCCCACGTGGATATAGCACGTATTTTATTAATAATATTGATTTTGTTTCTATATTTATACCTTGGTCCTCCTTTTCAAAATTGGCCTATGGGATATTTCGACCTTTCTTGCCAAGGATCCTAAGCTTCAAAACTGCCAAGATCCGGCAAATCTACCTTGATCAACTGTCGAATCATTACTCTAAGAGGTCGGATTGGCCTGTAATACACCAAGAACCTATCAAATAAGCTAAAGAACAGAATTTGGGCACAGATTTGCCAAGAACGGCACTAAGCAGGGGATTTTAAATAGGGGAAAAGGGCTCTGAGTAAAATTCGAGGGCTTCGAGGCGAAGAACACAACAAGATCTTTTAGGAAAGACTGGTTATGAGAGTTCAAGCTTAGATCAGCCTTCCATCTGCTAGATTTTCATGAATTACTTACGATTTCTGAAGAATTACCTGACTATATACCTTGTTTGATCCTGTGCCCAAGACTTAGAGCTTGGGATCCATATTTGCTTGTTGTGTGAATCTGAATTGAATGAAAATCCGATCCTTGTTGACAAATTTGTGAAGGTTTCCCATTGACTTTGTGTCTGATATCATATATGTACAACACTCATTCCTTGCATTCTAGCACAAAAGAAAAAAAAGCAGAGCTGTTGCACATAAGCTTCTATAGCATAGGATCATAATAGATAAAGTGTCTGCATAATCCACTGGTAGTAATTTGAGCTTGCACTATTAGACCATTAATCTGCCATGATCACCCCAATTTAAGTGCGTAGAAACAGTTTCGCGTCGTGTGATCTCCTTATCTTTTCATTTCTTTCGTTGACACGTGTTTACAAACAAATTTATTGTGCAGGTTTATGTTTATCAGACGTCGTGGATGTCATTCTAGCCGAAAGCATTAGTAGTGTCCTTGTCGTGTATCACATAGATATCGGAATTGTCCTTTTCCAAGGTATGGATGCCATGACCTTGTGGGGTATAGGCATCTGGTTTTACGGACATGATTACAACGTAAAGGTCAGGAAACCGAGCTTGAGGCGGTTAAATTGCCCCCTTTAAGTGAACTTTGTAAGCCACAGACTAATGAGAACAATGTAATTGCAATGAAGAAATGCCTGGCTGATGAGGTGCAAGCGGGAATGCTGAAAACGGAGGCGTGAGGATTAGTTTCAAAATCTTCACACCGTTTGAGGTATTTGCTAACATATTCCAGATGGCACAGGAAGTTCGAAAAGCTCCGAAGATATATACGTGCTTTTCCCCCCCTGCCGATTTTGTGGATAGCTTAATTTTTATTCCGACCAGGGATGTTCGATTCCACGGATCATCCGGTCAACTAACAGAGTGCCGCATAGTTAAGTCCTCCTTTAAGTTCAGATATTTTCTTCCAAAACAATATTTATACGTTAATTGTCAACTAGAACGAAGGAAACAGAAAAAGAGAGGCTGCACAACTTTTTGGGAACCGTTTGAGGACCATAGCAGACACTCCGATGCGGTAGATATTCGAGTATGACAAGGGGAGGAAGTCATTTTTATAACCACAATGGAAATCAAATGGCCATTATCAGAGCTAAGAGTGCTAATGGAGACAGAGGAGATTGCTAACGACTTCCATTATTTCATTGATGGCATTAGGGCTGGCTACAGGCAAGAGGGAAATGTAAAGTTTAGTGAGTTCACGATCAACAAGAAATTATCGCCTAGCGCTTTGAATCTCAGTTTTTTATTTGTATTTTTGTCCGATGTTTTTTTAGGGTTTCGTATTTTGTCCGATATTTTTTTAGGGTTCCGTACAATTATTTAAAAAAGTTACCATCATATTTTACTTCTAACTTCTATTTTTTACTATTTATCTCTTGTCAGTTGTCTATTTTTGTCAGTGTTCGTAGTATAAAGCGCCATCCGCTGAGAAGCCATGGCTAGAACTAAGCAAACCGCAAGGATCCATCCAGGTGGTGTAAGGCCAGGTGATTATATTAGTCCGCCTCCTTCATCCACATCTGAATCTGAAGTCTCTGATAGAGATTCTCCTCCTTCGACCATGCCTAACAGAAGCTGCGGAAAAGAACTTCGTATGACAGACGGTGGGAGAAGTAGCTCGGCAGTAAATAGGGAGGTGCACTCCGGTTCGGAGACGGAGGATGAAAATGTGAGAGATCGCCGAGCAGAATATGACGCCGGATTAATTATTGGGCATTTCGCCTCTTCTTGCTCTTCTTGCTCCTCCTGTGGATGCGCCAGGACCTTCAAATCAAAGGAGGAGTCCCAACGCAAGAAAGGGAAAGGCGACCAGAAATGTGAGGAGACGGCCAGAAGAGTCGGCCGAGCAACAACCTGCAAATGCTGCAAATGCTGAGGTGGGTGAGGGTAGTGGCCGGAAGCGGAAGACGAAGCCTGGCATTAAAGCGCTTCCGCGAGATTAAGAAGTATCAGAAGAGCACTGAGATGGTCGTTCCGCGGCTCCCATTTGCGAGGCTCGTGAAAGAGATTCTGCAAGAGTATGGTGCAATACATCATACCAGTTACAGAATTCAAGCAACTGCCTTAAATGCTCTTCAGGTGTCGGTCTGTTCGAGGACTCGCAGCTTGCAGCAATACATGCCAAGCGGGTGACTGTCATGCCCAAGGACATGCGCCTGGTCTTACGCATAAGGGATCCTGAGTACTATGGTGAAAATTTTATGGCTGAATACAACAAGAAGAAAGACCCCCCAGAAAAAAGGCCGTGAAGTGCCTTTGTGTTTTTTTCATATGTATAATATGGCTTTCCTTATAAGCTTCATCTCTTAGTCCATTTCTTTCTAAGAAGCCTAGGTTCGCACTTTGTATATTTTTTTTATGGTTATACGTGAGGATCACACGACACGCAGCAAGCATTGTGCTTTTTTTTTTTGCACATACTAGTTTTCGCGTCGTGTGATCCAACCCTAACCCTAACCCTAAAATGTACGGACAAATCTCCCCACAACGGTTGTGTGCCCTTTCATAATCGACAACGGCTACTTGAGTTCAGAAGTGACAGTGCCTTACCGCTCCTAAACTGCTTCGCCATGGATTGTTATGTGAAGTTCCTGGAATGGTATGCATCTGCCCCACATGACAACGAGGAAGTTGCGTCGACTGCGATTTATCCATTCTATTGTAAGGAGTTGGATATCATGGGAAACAGTAGCGAGCTTGGATGCTATCGCGAGGTTGCTTTAGCTTTCAGCCGGACCGCTTGGGCTCATCGGACGTCCTTTGCAGATGTTCCTGGGTCGTGGATTCCAAAACCAGCTCTAGAGGAAGTGGCTTCCCATTTGCAAGCAGCGAAGACGTTTTTCAAGAATGCTGCGCAGCGGGCTCCTCCTGGCTGCGTCCTTGTACTTAAGAAGGCAACTTATTTCTCTTTGTTGTTTGCATTCGCTAGTTATTGCATTCCGCTCGGCCAAACCGAAGATACACTGGAAACAATGAAATCTTTAAGCCAAGGGGGGTCAGTTATGTGTGATGACGCTGACTATGACGTAGAAATGGAGATAGATCTACAAGAAGAAGAGCAATAATGTAGGAGTTTTGGCATCGACGCACTGGCCTTGGGTGAACCAGAGGAGGAAGATGATTCTGAAGGTGATGAGGATGAGGATGAGGATGAGGATGAGGATGAGGATGTCTGACATAACACCAATTTTAGTGGAAGGCAAAGAATACTTATTGCTAAGTGATATACTGAGGAACCCGTCTTTGTTACGAATGTGTGCTAGGGAAGACGAGCTTATCAGTACCTTGTCCAAATGGGTAAACCTAGGCCTAGATTTTGTAGAGGATTTGGACAAAGAGATGTTTGAAGTGTCTTCTTATACCGGCAATGCTATAAAGCTTAAAGAAGCCTATGAGAGGCTGGAGTCTCGATATGCTCAAGAGGAGGCGAATCTGCCAACAAAAGAAGAATTCCAGCATCTCTGTGCAAAGCTGCCAACAGGATCTATAGGTTTGGCAGGCCCTTCAGTCAATCGCGACAGCATAAGCCTCATGGATGAGGAGAAATATGAATAAGATAAGCTTGAGGGGTCTTATTTGTGGGAAGTAGATGATTTTTCTTGCCGACATGCACGCGGGGGACAGGAAAGATTGAAAGACTCGACATTGTTACGATATATCTCAAGATTCATTAATGAGGAGATAATCGTCTTCAGCAGAACTTTCAGTCCAAAAGGTGCAGAGTTTGTCTATTACATCCGTGCATTATGCATGTTCGGGAACCATTCCCAATTGGCATCAAACACTGAAAGGGTGATAGCAATTCGGCAGGATGTTGTGTTACAATATTTTGACGACCAAGCCGGTCTGCGGGCGAGCAATATGTTAAATTTTTTAGCTGCTGGCTTAAATCACCCAAGGTTGGAAGCTGGGGTCGATAACATGGGAGTCATTGCCTTGTTGGATCAGTGCGGCAGGGGATTGAAAGAGCATGAAATTGACGACGAAGCTTGAAAAATTGGAAGTTATATATTTTCGAACTTGTATCAGTAAAATTACTTATGTATAGATTGTATCACCGAAATTATTAATAAAAATTATTTTATTTGTATTTATTCACACCACGCGAAATACATCAGTCTGATTTTATGATGAACACGAGCTTTTGCGTCGTGTGATATTTCTCTGGAAGAAATGAAATATTATTGGAAAAAAATAATTAATTTATTTATTCCTCACACGACGCGAGAAGCAACGGTCCATTTTCCTGACCGACGGCATCCTTCGCGTCGTGTGACTCAGGCTACTATGAAATCTATGTTATAAATAGAAGACCTTCTATCTTGCCTTCGACCTCTGATCCTCTTCAGCCTTCTGCCTTCCGCCTTCTGCTCATCTTCCACTTCCGCCTTCTGCATTTTCATTGCTCCGATGGCATCTTCATCTTCCTCTAGCAAGCGACCACGCCAAGATAGCACTCCCCCGCGCCAAGAGCTCCCCGTGGACATCACCCTTGCAGTGGTGATGAAGAGATTCACAGAGATCCACGATCAAAACAGTCGTCTAATCGCCGAGAATATTGAGGCGGTCGACAGATTAGCCTTCACGAGGGCGCTCCTGCATGAGCGAGACATTGAGCTCGCCGAAACATTCGCCATGTACCAAGAGGCGACTAGCCGCAGGGCCGAGGCAGTTAAAACTGCCCACAATATTTCGCAGGCCTTAGAAGAAATGGAGAAGAAGCTCCGAGCTGCGGAGGATGAGAACACAGCTTTAAGGCTTCAGCTAGAGGGTCATGAAGATCAGCTAGAGGATCATGAAGATCCCTAGCCATTCTATCTATGTATCTTTTGCTTCAATGAGAAGTTCTATCTATTTTTTGCTTCTATCTATTCTCTGTTCAAATGTATGTTTTGTTTTATTAAAAGATCACACGATGCGAAATGCCATGCTTGCAATTAGGTAGCAATCAATGGATTTCGTGTCGTATGATCTCCATAATGTACACCTCGTTGTATGTACAAATTCCTGATTTATTAATAGAAAACTATCTGTAAGCACAAACATCTAGCTAGATTATGTGATATCTTGTAGGAAAATGCGAATTAGTCATATCTAGGGTGAAAGCACGTGGCATGTGGATGACAACGTCTACTCGCATACGTAACATGCAGATGACAACTCATGCCAAGGATGTTAGAATTTTGAAGGTTCGGCACATAATAATAGGGCATGAAAGCTTGATTCTGCAATGCAGAGATTGTTAGAATTCAAGCTGTACATTAGAGTACATAGATGTACATTATATACATTGATGTACATTAGAGTACATTTTAGATACATTGATATACATTAGAGTACATTAGACACATTGAAGTACATCATGTACATCACTGGCCTTTGGCCTTCTGTTTCCAGCTGTTGGCCTTTCAGTGCCATTTACTCCATGTATTTACAGATTACACGGAATACACAGGAGGGGTAGATTGCTCCCATTCTATTATGGTTTCTGGTTTGGTTCACTTGATGTTGCAGGTTTGCACCAGTTCATAGCTGATACACTTTTCCAACAATTGGTATCACAACAGGAATATCATCTTGATTCTTGTCTTGTACAATGACTAGCATATTTGGAGCTACTCTATTGAGCACTGTAGAAGTCTACAATGGTGGACCAGGATTTCAAGTGTGGAAAGATGCTGTAAAGCACATCTTGGAAGTCGAGGACCTCTGGGATCTAGTTGATCCAGACGGTGGTCAGGCAAAAGCTGAAGGCAGCAATCTGGGAGGAGGAAGATCATTGTACTCAAAGGTTAAATAAGCCCAGGGATAATCTCTTGTAAGATCAGTCGCACTATCAGGCTTAAACTAAGAAATTTAAGTCCAAGACAGATGTGGTCTTTTTTGCTGAAACATTTTGAAGAAAAGACATCATCACAAATTGATTTGCTTGAAAATGAATTAAGGGGACTAAAATTAAAAGAGGATGGAGATGTAGCATAATTTTTTAACAAATTTGATAACATTATAGCTAACCTATCTGGGGCTGGTGTGAATGTGTCAGAACGAAGTCAAGTGTTACAGATCTCTAGGGTTGTTAGTGAAAACAAAAATCTTGCTCTATTTATTAGAAATATGAGTAAGACAAGGGAAGAAGCTGAAAACATTCTTAGAACAGAATTTGAACAAAAGAAAATAATGAGAGAAGGAGATGAGCCCGCTGAAATTTTGTTTACTGGAAAAAGAGACAAAATCACATGCTATAACTATCATCAGATTGGACACTTTAAAAATGAGCGCCCAAAGCTTCAAAAGGAGTTTAACTGCTATACTTGTGGAGGAAAAGGACACGTGGCAGCAAAATGCCCCACTTCAAAAGATTATGGACGTGCCAAAAATCAAGGGCCTGCAATCAGAGGGGGAAGAGTAAACTCAAGCAGGGGACGAGGCAGAAAACCAGTTGGAGCTTATGTTGCTAAGGAAAAGGAGGAGAAAGATACATCCGGGAATGAAGATGATGATGAGGTAATGCATGCTTTTGCTGTTATTGACAAAAACATAGATGCTAACAAATGTGATCCTCTAGTAGTTGATAGTGGAGCTGAAAGATCAGTAGTCCAATCTACTGGTCTGCTCAAGAACTTAGCAACCACAAGTTCTAGAAGAATTCAAGTGGGAAATGGAAATCTTCAAGAAATCGAAGGGAAGGGGCTGCTGCAATTAGTAGATCTTGATGGAAATATTGTTGACATTGAGAATGTTCTATGTGTTCCTACAATCATAAAAAATCTGATTTCAGTCAGCCAGTTGGTAGATTTAGATTATAGAGTTAACTTTGACTCAAAAGATTGTTGCATTTATATTGGAAATGAATTGAAGTTTCTTGCAAAACATTGTGGAAATTTGTTCCAAATGGATGACTCAATTTGCAATAGCTTGAATCTTTTAAATTCAGCTGAATTTGAGCTCTGGCATAACAGGTTGGCACATACACACTGTAATAATGTAAAATACCTTGCAAAGAAGGGATGGATCAAGTGCAATGATGTAAAGGCTGATAATTCATGTGTGAAGGATGCATCCTAGGAAAATTAAATAGATTACCATTCAAGCAGTCAAAGACAAGATCTAAATAAATTCTGGAACTAGTGCACACTGATTTGTGTGGTCCCTTGAATGTACGGGGGAGAACAAATAAAAGGTATTTTATCTCCTTGATTGATGATCATAGCAGAAAAACCAAATGTTACTGTCTGGAAAGAAAATCCCAAGCATTGGCAGCATTCAAACAATATGTTACAGAAATGGAAAGAGAAAATGGGAAAAAGCTAAGATGTATCCGATCTAATCGAGGAGGAGAGTACCTATCTGCCAAATTTAAGCTTTTTTGTATTACTAATGGCATCAAAAGGCAATTAACTTGCAGGTACAGCCCTCAACAAAATGGAGTAGCAGAAAGAAAGAACAGAACCATTATGGATGCAGTAAGATCAATGATCAAACACAGTGGGCTGCCAAACTACTTATGGGAGGAGGCCTTGAAAACTGCAATTCTTGTACAAAACAGACTTCCATAAGCTTGAAAGGTAATGTACCAGACCTGATATGGTCAAAAGGAAATGAACAGATAAATTATAACATGTTTAAGACATATGGATGTCTGGTATATGCTCATATTCCAAATGAATTGAGAAAGAAACTTGACAATAAAGCTGAGATAGGTTTTCTTGTTGGATATGATGAGGAAACAAAGGGGTATAAAATCTATATCCCAGAAAGCAAGAAAGTAATTATCAGTAGAGATGTTTTATTTCATGAAGACACTCTGTACAAGGATAGATTTGGAAAAAGCAAAAAGGAAAAAGCTAGTACAGTGGACAAAGTTAAGCCAAATGTAGACATTGACTCTGACCATGAAGCAGATGATGAATTAAACAGCAATAACCATAGCACTGTGGCAGCAAATGATTAATCAGATGTGGAAAGTGATGGTATGCAAAACAAAATACAGGAAGTGCCTATCAAAAGAAAGACACAAGCAGAGAAGCTGCTGGAAGAAGCTGGAATACAAACTGAAATGTATGGCAGAAATATATTTGGCAAAAGCAGACGAATTGAAAAACAAAATATGGAGCCAGATCAAATCATGGCAATTCTAGAGGATGTGATGATTCCCAAATCCTTTGAGGAAGCAATGGAAAGTAATGATAAGGAAAGATGGCTGAAAGCCATGCATGATGAACTGGATTCCTTTAAAGAAACTGAGACCTATGAACTGACAAAATATCCAGCAAAACACAATGTAATAGGAAGTAAGTGGCTTTATAAAGTAAAAGTAAATTCTGATGGAAGCAGAAGATACAAGGCACACCTTGTAGCACAAGGGTACACTCAGGAAAAGGGAAGAGATTATGATGAAACATATTCTCCAATTGTTAAACTAACAAGCATAAGAATTTTATTGGCACTTGCAAATGCATCAGATCTTGAACTGCACCATATGGATGTAAAAACAGCATTTCTCAATGCAAAACTAGAAGAGAAGCTTTTCATGAATCAGGCCCCAGGCTTTGAACAAGGAAAAGACATGGTATGGAAACTTAATATGGCAGTATATGGGTTGAAACAATCTCCTCGAGAATGGTATCTTTGTATGGACAAATTCCTCAAAGAGCAAGGTCTTGAGAAGCTCAAAAAATGATGGAAATCTTTATAGGTACAATGCATCATAGCCTTATATGTTGACTAGAAAAAGTGCCCAGCGTTGCTGGGCTTTTTGATGGGATATATTCAAAAATTAATAAAAATATAGTTGAATGCTAGATGATACAAAGGGTATAGTGCACAATATTAAATATTAAGCAATACAAACAAACGTTACAAGTTTTAGAATTTGAAGTGCAAGTATTTGCTCTATAGCCTTTGGGATAAATGGGATGCCATTCTTGCACAAAATATATAACCGCAAAGCAGGTAACCTAAAATGTGTGATCGCATAATAGGCATGACCACATTTGAGGTCACCCATTTTATGCAAGAATGGTAGACCACCTTTCCTTCCACTTTTCAAGGAAAGTAGCTGGGATTGCAATACCAAGCAGTAGAAAACTCATAGAAATGAGGATTATCATTCTTTCTTCGAATCCAAGAATGGTGAACCCTCTTGTACTCTCAGAAATGGGCAATCGTGAAATGGAGATTATCATCCTTTAATTCATCATTGGCTCAAATCCAAAAATGGTGAATCCACATGCCATGAAGTGTGCCTGTTGTTTTGGGCTCTTGAATAGAAAATACCTGCTAGTTCTAGCTACTAAAGATACATGCTGCTTGCTTTCAGTTACCGACCAAGAGTGTGCATGCCTATAGAAGCTTTTAGACATTATTAGAAAAGACAATTTGTCAAAAAACAATGGATAATGATTAATCCAATGCCACGCTATGGACAAGTTTTTTACTTGAAATAACTTCAATTACAAAAATATTTCAAAATTTCCACTAAAAAATGGTAGGCTAGAGAGAAATAGACTAAAGTGCTTTCCCTTGAACGCATTCTGGATAGATGTAGGTGTTGCGTGTGACTTCAAGTTAAATGGAGTCAAATATTTTTGGGATGCACTTTGGTTGTTTTTTATCACGTTTACTGAAAAATTATGTCTTTCACTTCACGTCCTTCTATTTTATCGTAAATGAGAGTAAGATGGTCTAAGTGTTTTTCAGACGACCACTCCATAGATGTTACTGATTCGTAAGGCAGCTCCACAATTAGGACATTTAGAATCAAGCCTAGGAAGCATGAAGTACCTGAGGCAATTGCAGCATCCAACAAGAACCATAGTATTGTCATCTATATTCACTCAATTGGTAGAAGAGTGCTTTCTGACACAGAGCAAATGTCATCAGTCACGCCTGAACTCTCACAATAAACATAGCAGGAATAGAAGGGAGAGATCGTTCTTTTAAATGGTGATATATGTGCTCCAACACACACGACTATTTCTCTGACGCAGTGGATGCCAGGTACAGTCGTAATCTCCATCATGTATAAACTTGATGACAAAAATGCATATAGTCTGATGCTGCATACCAGAATACTCAAAGGGGAGAAATATCAATAACTGCCAGAACCAGTGATTATAATTAAAGGCCACACTCATAGTTCACATTAAAGACATTGCCACAACGAAGCAAGTTCTCAATTTCCTGCAAGCCATTTGAATTGAGATAAGCATTAACCAAAACAACCTAAAATGCTAAAAGGATAACATAAATACATCTAATGGAAATATGTGCCAGCATATTCTCAGCATATTCTCATCTGGACTCCAAACTATCATCGTTGCAAAAGCTTAAGCTATGATTTTTCTTCAAGGTAGAAAGGACACATCATCAATGTCATTAAGACTTGGCCATCCGCTAGGTCAATCTCCTATTTTCTAAGTATTTCCATCTCCTTCTTAAGCCTACAATGAACCACGAGCTTACTCAAAAGGAAAAGAAAATCCAATGGTTCAGGTACGATTCCATCACATTGCGATAATTAATATTTGGTATGATCAAGTTAACCACAATTTCACGACCAAACTTATAGTTCCCATTAAAGACATTGCCACAAAGAAGCAAGTTCACAATTTCCTGCAAGCCAGTTGAATTGAGGTAAGCATTAATCAGAACAACCTAAAATGCTAAAAAGATAACGTAAATACATCTAATAGAAAACATGTGCCAGTATATTCTCATCTGGACTCCAAACTATCAGCATTGCAGAAGCCTAAGCTCTCAAAAGATGATGTGACATGGAACACCATGATCACTGCCTTTGCACAGAATGGCCAAGCTAAACAAGCTCTTTAACTCTTTCAACAAATGAATAATGCAGGCATAAGGGCAAACAAAATTACCTTTGTCAGTGTGCTTGATGCATGTGCAGGTCTTTCAGCACTTGGGATTGGCAGAGCAGTGCATCATTCCATAATTCAGAGGGAATTTGAATCAGATGTTGTTGTGGGTACTGCTCTTATCAATATATGTGGAAAATCTGGTAATTTATGCTCATAAAGCTTTTAACAAAATTTGCAATAGGGATGCTGTTTCCTGGACTGCAATGATAGCATCCTATTCACATAATGGTCATGCTGAAGAGGTTCTGAATCTGTATGAACAAATGTGTATAGAAGTAAAGCCAGATAGGGTTACATTTGTCCATGTCCTTTCTGTGTGCAGCCATTCAGGCCTGCAATTTGAGGGTCGTCACTATTTTGTTTCTCTGCATGGTGATTATAGAAAGGCACCTACAAACACATCGGTCTGGATCCCAGTATCAATGAGACATTGATGGATCATTTTACATGTTTCCACTGCTTGAGGACCAATACAGGTAGATAAAATTATAGAAAATGTGCAGTTATCTGGTTTTGATCCTTCGCGCTGCATTTTACGAAAGTTACGAGCTCGTTTGGCCTGCCCATGCTGGATATAATCTGCCATAACTGCATTCCAGGAATATACATTGGGCTTGGGTATTTTCTCAAACACTGCAACGACTTCATCTAAGCTACCACATTTGCCATAAATATCAACCAACAAATTCCCCAGCAAAGTATTCCTCCTAAACCTACCTCAGATAATGCTTTTAGATTGCCACAGGTCCTCAAACAAACAGCATAAGTAGCACAATCTGTTGTTCCCTTTTTCTTCAAACCAATCCGGCCTATAAGAAGATCCCTGTTCTGGTCCATAACAGAAATTCCTTGCCGGAGGAAAAAGGCAAAAGTCAAATGTGAAGAAAAGGCAAGGCAGGGCAGAGGATGGCTATGGCGTCAGAAAAACTCCTGGCCCAGTGCACCAGCCGAAAAACCCTAAAGAAAGATAAAACTCTAAAGAAAGGTAACGGATCAAATATTTTCTTACCTTGAAATCTGATGGCGTTGTTTGCACAAAGATGGCAATGTAGCTAGAATATATATCATCATTCAATTTCTTCACTGCAGATCCCACAGAGAATGACATGCTAAGATGGATTAATAAAGAAATGAGAGTATATTGACATTAAACTCAGCTTGCTCTCCATTTGTCAACAGTAATAACATATAAGAACTTTTTTAGCCATCAAACTGATAATGCTTCAGATTTATTTCAAAAGGTGAATCAAACACACAACCTGGAGGGAGCTTCTGGAAGGAGCTTTCGAGAAGGCAAACCATAGCATGTAGATGTGACTAAAATACCCATCGTGAGCCTTGACATTCATTTGATCATATATGCCTGATGCACTTGAGCTTCTTTCTATGTTGCCTAAAGTCACAGACATGCATATAGACTGTAAGGAATTCATTCCACAAAATCAAATGGTAGAAGATGAGAAACACGCATTCAAAACTCTGGAGATAAAAGGAGAGACGGTGTAGGATAACCTAATGAGTGAGACTTGAAGTCATGATTACTGCAATCTAATCTAAGAATGTCGTTTTAAAACACAAATGTAAATAAGTCCAGCAAACCTTACCAGAGCAAAACATATGAGAAGAATGGTGTAGAAAACTGTCTGCTCAGCTGTGAGGAGAAACAATGTTTCTGCGGCCTCCGCCATAGTGAAACAAGCGGTTATATGACCTAGGATGTTCAACACATTGGATCGGATTTTTGGCATATGTCTCTTTTGCGGAGTAAATACCATAAAAAAACACAGGTGGGATCAAGCTATGGCGAAGTAAAGCTCATCGCTTTGAAATTTCCGACAGCATCCTGGCAGAAAAAATGCCTCTTCAAAATCCGCATATGCCTCTTCAAAAACCATCTAGGGCACTCATTATGCCAATTAAAGGAAGGCATAAGACCGATTCAACCAAAAGCTTGCAATAAAATGGTTCTTCTGCAAACACAAGCTTGCCGTATCGTAAACCTCCTAAAGAATTTTTCAAATGGCATGGAATAGCCCTAATCAAGACCTTGCCATTTTGCCTCTTCTTAATGAAGAAACAATCAACCCTGTCTTTTCTTATCATTTCTGTTGCTCCTGCTTTGAGTCATTTCAAGCTGCAGATTTGTATCTGGCTACATAAAGAAATCCAATGATCTTGCTACACAATAAAATAGAAAGGAAAAAGGAAGAGAACTGGGCAAAAGGAATTGAAAAGATCCTATTATTAGTTCCGTCTATGATGCTCTGGCTTTGGAATTTCGTCCAGCTATAAAATGCTCCAAAATCTTGCTTGTTTCGGCTGTTTTTTGCTTCAAGACTTATCTCGCTGAAACCTCTCTAAAAGATTACGTATGCTAATTCATTGTCACAGTATCTGTATCTCGCCAGACCACTTAGAAAGACAAAAATAAGCATGCTGCGAGTGTTCATCATACAGTTTACCAGTATTCAATGCCAGCAAGTGTTCATGCTTTGACAATATGCTAACTTCTAACAATGCCAGACGAAATTGCAAGTCATCACTTTGATATCTGTGTTCATTTACAACTTTTCTAAGTAAGTATGCTTTCTCATATATGAACAGAAACAGATCCTATAGTTCCCCTGTCTGTCCTGCCTAGGATTCTCACTCATTCTACTGTTTTAGTTAACAGGAACATCGAATGTTATACCTTGACTTTTCTCCAAATACTCGGAGCCTTTAAGAACATATTCTCCGCTTTGAACTGGGGTAAGCGAATCCTCGTCAGAAACATCTTGCCAAATCTGCGTGCTTTTGTAAAGCTTGAAACCACGAGCACGAGCAAAGTTTGAATTTCGAACCAGATTACAGTATGAAATGTAAATTTACCTCTTATAGGACCAAGAAAACATATTTGGCATAGCATTTCCCCGAAGAGCAGTGAGGCGCTGCTTCATGTCTGAAGGAAACAAGGAATTAAGGCCATAAGACTGATGAAATTTTGATGAATTATTGGAGGCGAGCAAACCTGTGAGACGAAGACCATCAGGCGACGAATCTTCAATCATGTGAGAGGGCATCAAAGGCAACAGGAATCAAACGGAACAGGAGAAATCCTTAAAAAAAAGACTTGCATCGAGTTCGAACCTCCACGCTAGCTCTTCCATTCGAGTTCGAACCTCCACGCTAGCTCTTCCCATTCTCAGAAAACCGTGGAGATACACAGTGTATCTGCCGGAAGAGAATAGGTTTCCGAAAAGTCAAAATAATAACTAACAACTCAACGGCTCAAAATGAAACTTCTGGGAAAAAAATTGACGGCCGAGATGCTCTGCACAAACTACATTTTGCTTTTATTACTATATATAGATGATTGTATTATGGCAGCAAACACTCTTCATGTGTTGAATAAATGCAAAGAACTTCTGAAATCTAGATTTCAAATGTCGGATCTCGGAGAGCTAAGACAGTTTTTAGGAATAGAAGTGATCAGAAACAGGGAAAGAAGAATCCTGCAATTGAAACCGAGTATACACATTGACAACATGCTCAAAAGGTTTAATTTGACTGAGGCATATCCTGCTAAAACTCCAATAGTACCAGGGCACAGATTAACAACAGAAACACCTATTTCAGAAAAGGATATTAGAGAGATGGAGAATATCCCTTATCGAGCCCTAATTGGGTGTCTACTATTTTTAGCTAATAATACAAGGCCAGACATCTCATATGTGGTTAATGTGTTGAGCAGAAGATGTCACAATCCAACAAAAGAGCATTGGATGGCAGGGAAGCGTGTTTTAAAATATTTAAAAGGCACTAAACATCATGGAATTACTTATGACTCAAAAGATCTGATATTATATGCTTACAGTGATGCTGATTGGGGAGGAGACTTGTCTTGTAGAAAATCCACATCAGGTTATGCAATATTCCTAGGTGGTGGTGTAATTGCTTGGAGAAGCAAGAAACAAAGTGCAATAGCTATGAGCTCAGCAGAACCTGAATATGCAGCTTCATCCTTGGTGGCAAAAGAAATATCATGGTTGAGAAGACTACTTGATGAACTAAACTGCCAGTAAACAGGGCCAACTCAAATATTAACAGACAGTCAGAGCTGCATTGCCATTGTAAAAAATCCTGTAGATCATGAATGCACCAAACACATTCATTAAATATTCATTTCATTACGGATCTGGCAGCTAAGAAGTATGTGCAGATGCAGTATGTCAATACAGCCCAGCAGATTGCAGACTTATTCACAAAAGCCTTACCAGAAAGCAAATTTCAGCAATTCAAGGCTGGCTTGAAAGTAGCAGAATTATATGCTGAAGGAGGAGTGTTAGAATTTGAAGGTTCAGCACATAATAATAGGGCATGAAAGCTTGATTCTGCAATGCAGAGATTGTTAGAATTCAAGCTGTACATTAGAGTACATAGATGTACATTATATACATTGATGTACATTAGAGTACATTTTAGATACATTGATGTACATTAGAGTACATTAGACACATTGAAGTACATCATGTACATCACTGGCCTTTGGCCTTCTGTTTCCAGCTGTTGGCCTTTCAGTGCCATTTACTCCATGTATTTACAGATTACACGGAATACACAGGAGGGGTAGATTGCTCCCATTCTATTATGGTTTTTGGTTTGGTTCACTTGATGTTGCAGGTTTGCACCAGTTCATAGCTGATACACTTTTCCAACAAAGGACGTGGCATGCGCTGCCACAACACCGTCTTTTGTACGACCAAAGGATTGATTAGATGGGCCTGCATACTGTACGGCTAGGATCTGACAGATCCCATGATGCGAACATAGGCTACCGTTGCTTAATTGCATGCTATAATTTCGCCTCGTAGGATTATTACACAGACTTTATCGGTACTCGCAACCGTAGATTCCAACGTATCTGTAGTTTCTATATAAAACGTCGGACGCCATTGTTTTCTCCTATCCGCCATCTCCTGTTCTACCACATCCGCCCTCAGCCATCTCCCCTTCGTTCTCATCTCTTTCAACGGCCTCCAGCTCCAGTTCCATCCCTGCCGAGATCTTGTCTCAAGTTGGTGAAGGAAATTAAGAACATTCGTGATGAAGCTGAGGAACAGATCCGCCTTCTGAAAGAAAAGAATGATGAAGACGTCACCAAGCTGGTTGCGGCAGAGGACAAGGCCGCCTTCTATAGGGAGGTGATTTTAGTGCGCGACAATCAGTGGGCTGCCATAGACCGTGAATTGCGCGCTACGAGATCTAACCTCCAAGAGAGGCTTAGGGCCGTAATCGAAGCGGGCGAGGTTGCCCGAGCTCAACTAGATGAGCGGGAAGATAAGGTTGCAGAGTATGAGAACATGGTTTGGCGCAGGCAATCATGTTGGAGGAGCAGAAAAAATTATCAGTGACCTCCAGGAAGAGCTTGCCCAGCGATCATAGGCATCGGGCTCCTCCTAGAGGGGCCCGTCTTTTTTTAATGTTTGTAATTATTTTGTTTCGCAATGATAAACGTTTTTAAAAAATGTGCCGAATGTTACGTTTCCTATTTTTAATTTTCAATATCCGTGGGAGAGAGAATGACAAGACAGATCACACGAAGCGAAACCCTTCATAAGCTTTTAAAGCGCGTGTGCAGATCTCGCGTGGTGTGATACAGTGTACTTAGAATAGTTAATTTGTTCCAGCGGACAGTACCATTAATGTGTTCTAGCGGACAACCGACAGAATCCACTCGACACGTGCGATAACAGCCGACTGTATTTAATAGGTTCAAGTGCTAATATGTATAAATTGAGGTCCTTGCATTGTGCTTTCCGCCGGTTAGAGTCTTCGCTCCCTTCACTTCTATAATATTTACGTCCCTCCCATTTGTCATCTACGGCCTCCACATCCTCTACAGCTGATAGGGGAAAACGTCCGAGGATAGAACTCCCTTCTGACATAGTGTTGGGTGTTCTAATGAAGAGGTTGAAGGAGCAAGACGATCTTCTAAAGAGGAATGCCGTTACAATTTAGCAGAAAGAAGAAGAAAATGAATTCAACCTTCTCATGCTTCGTAGCCAGGAGAGGCATATCAGGCGGTTGAACAGAAGGCTGGACAGGAGGGGAAGGTTATGCCCCAACAACTGCACTGAGGTGGTTATAACAGCAACGAGGTTGCTAATTCAGGCAGAAGAAAACGTTGTGGCAGTGGGATAGGAGCGGGACATATACAAAGAGATGGTGGACAGATTGGGGGAACGTTTGGATAGGGTGATTGCTGGCTTGAGGAGAAGAGACGAAGACGAGGACGAGGACGCGGACGATGACGATGACGATATGACGATGACGGCGACGGCGACGGCGACGGCGATGACGATGATGGCGATGACGATGACGGCGATGGCGATGACGATGACGATGACGATGACGATGACGATGACGATGACGATGATGATGATGATGATGATGAGCAACAATGATGATGATGATGATGATAATGAAGAAGAGCTCGCACTGGAGCAACAATGAGTCGTTGTATTTTGTTTTTCAATGTAACAATTTTCACATAATCAAAAGTAACCTTTTTTTATTATTATCTTGTAAAGCATCACACGACGCGAAGCCACATAAATGCAAACAATAGCGAACTTCACTGTTCGCACCGTATGATCCAAATAAGATCACACGACGCGAAGCTACAGTTGTGAAAACGAGGTTGGAGGCAAGCACTCCGCGTCGTGTGAACATACTACACATTACAAGTATACTTTACCGATTCTTTGTCTCTTAGATCTCCACTGTTGCGATGCTAGTGGGGCCTTAGAATATTGCCAAGCAAGTTTTCTTTTTCTCTTCAGCATTATGCCAATGGTGTTTTGACTTCTGGGTTGCTCTTTAAAGCGACCTTCTTGTCGTATTTAGCCATCGCCCTTCTATGAAACCACTCTGTCATCTGTCTTAGAGGGTTAGTTCCCACATTTCTACCCCCTCTTTGAGTGTTACGATGAAAGGCTATTTTAGCTTGTTTATGCGACTTCTCCATGCCTTGTGCACTCCACACTGCTAGGCTTCCATACTTCCTAAAAAACCAAGGTGCATGAGCCCAAAAGATGTGCAAGTAGTGCGTGACTTCACTCTCTCCCCATGCGTCTATATAAGCCCTAATAAATTTGTTATTCGACGAATATTTCTGCATCTTCCCTTGTGAGGTCCATTCTCTGAATGTATGGGAACAATTCAGACCATGCATCCCATGCTTTTTTTTTCCTCAATGCCGAACGAACGCCATCTGTGCGGTCCTGCTCCGCATCAACCAGCAATTTTCCAAATTCATAGATCTTTTCTCCCATCTGGTTTCTGTTCAGAGCCTCTCTATGATTCTTTATGAAGCATCGAGCTTTCACCCCTCCAATTGACACTTTACGAGGCACACTTGTTCTTCCTGCCCGTTTCTCATCGAGCTCTAATCTTACATTGCCACCATGCAAACCTGCTTCTGATAGAACATGTTCAACTCTACGAATTCCTTCCTCTCTTCTCTTCTTGTCTGAAATGTTCCACACGAATCTGCAGCTCAAAAATATCATCTTGTCGATGATTCTCATAAAGCCGTGCAAAGTGCAGATATGAACCCTCTCTAATGGAATGGGAAAAATGCCATGGAACTTGGGATCTTTTTCTCCTCTATTAGGAGCATTTGCTTGGTTAAGGGACAAGGTTGAAACAATCTTCCCAGTACTTGACTTCCTTGCATGATTGCAGTATAGACAACTTTTGCATGTTCCTTGTCCTCCTCCACTTATGTTGTACATTGCTTTCTCAGTTTTTAAATCAGACGCCAAGTGAAAAATTACTTTGTAAGATCCATAGTGATCTACTTGCAATTTTTTCCCCTCCCTCGAATCTAGATATTAGACTCGGGATGTCAATTTGATTGAACACCCATTTCAATACCTCATGGGTTTCTTTCTGAACTTTAAAGAGACCTAACCATAGGTGTCATCTTCAAATTGACATGAGAACCATTTTTCGGCACGCTTCTTCTCCTCGTCCGTCACCTCTACATCTTTTTTATTATTCTTGTTGCTCTTTGATTTAGCATGTGCAATTGCATTCTCTATTGCTCTATTCATGATGACAATGGATACCCTCTCATACTTCTCAAACTTGGTCAGTTTCATTTCATCCAATTTTATGCAAACTTCAATCTCACCATTAGTTTCTGCAACTGTTAAGTCATAATATTTGACAAGGAATTGTAAGAGACTAACCAGGCCAACCCAAAGATTATTGCGTTCATTCATTCCAACTATATCACAACAATCCTTGCCATTCTTATCTTTTATGGCTATGGTAGGATCAGCACATTCAACGTGGTAAGCATGAATTAATTAATTAGAGAAATTTGGAATTCTCGTTTAGCATGAAATAGGTTCTTGGTTAGCCATATAGTGCAGAAACTACTAGCAACTGAGTAAAAGTTGGCGTTTTTTAGTACAAATTCTACCAATGATTCGGCGTTGTTCAGAAATATAGTTTTTACTGCTTATGCAAAGGTCCATCGTGAGTAGAATGTAGTAGTATGGAATGCTCGATGTTATCGCAAGAATCGCGAACGCGATCTTTCGCAGCTGAAAAGAGACAAAATAATGAGCTTTTTATTAACACCATATGAGAGCATTACGTACTGGAAAGGTGCAGTGGAGTAGGCATAGCACAAACATTTCACTATTTAAAGCTATGTATTTGCCACAGAGGATCGTGGCCGCGATTAGTTTCAACATTAAACATGCACCAAGTAATAGTAAAGACAAAAAGATATGGTAAAATATATTCCTGAAACAAAAATTTCCATTGAAGGATGTAATGTACAATAGGGATGCAATTATCATTCTTGTGATTGTGTTTCAGATACACTATCGGGTATCACACCCAAATCATTGGCCATACGGATGACATGCGCTCTACCCAATTCCATAGCTTGTGTTGTGTCCATCTCTGAATAACCTGTGACCTCTGGAATCTCAACGCCCATGGCATTTGCGATGTGCTCCACATGTGAATCAGGCTCCACATTTTCACTATCCCCCGCACTGATCACGCCTATAAATTCCTTCTCCGACTCAGTAGCAATCTCATGTGGATGAAAGATCTTCGGCTTCTTGTAGGGTACCTGATGCTCTTGTGTCCCAACAGACTCATCTTGGTCTGTTTCCATGTGCTGTACGCCCATGTATTCAAACCTATGTTTCCCTGTCAAGAATGGCATGTACACATCAAGCTTCTGGTTTAGTGCCTCTAGTTTTTGAAAAGTAGGTTCTAGGGCATCAATACCTTTTTCCGTCGATTCCAGCAAGCGCTTTGTTTCTTGCATTCTCTCCTCGTAGCCTTTAGCATCGAGGTTATCCAAAATGGCATCCAACCCTGATATATCTGTGTTTTGGGTAATACTGATGTTGGGCAGCAAAGGATTAGCCTCTGCATTCTTTGCTTTCTTCTCTTCTTCAGATCCCCCAGTAGTTTGACTGGCCATTTTCTCAAGCGTTCAGGAAACGTCACACTTTACCTGAACTTTCAAAGGCCACGCTCTTTTTGCCTTGCATAAGAGCGACACGAGAAGCTGTCCCAGCCGAAACGAAATCCAGGACGCAACCGTCGGTGGGCACCAGCTGATCAACAATATAATAGGCATATGAGGTTTTCAGCTGGCATTTCAATACAAGATCTCCTTCCATTGCTGCCCATTTGTATCTTGGTTTGCCTGTAAAAAGAGTTTGAAACTTCTTTTTTATCTTATCATCGGCATCCTCATTACCTGTTAGCGGCATTGGACTGGTGTTTGCTTAGGAGCCTTGCTGTGTGGAGATAGACGAAGCTCCAGCTCAGGTTGCACAGGTGCTACACGAACGTCACTCCTATTAATGCACATATGACTAATATAATACTGATACTCTTTCACCCTTCGTTTTGAAAGGTTTCAGCATATAAGTCGTGTAAATCAGAGAACTCTACCTATGAGAAGCAGTGGCAGTAGGTTATGAGTTGTACATGCATTCATGAGAAGCAGTGGTAGTGAATGTAAGTGAAGAGTATCAAAATGAAAAAGGGGCGCTGCTTTACTATGAGGTGCGTAGAATTGAATTTTAAAGCAGTTAGAGACTATCAGCGCCCCATACGTTTCCCGCCGTATAAAATACGCGTGAAAAGAATACGTATGGAAACCCGGTTAGGTTTCAACAATTCAAAAGCAATGATTGACACCTGTGGGATATTTTTGGAAAGTATATCAACACCTGAACCGTCGGATTTTGTACACAGCTATATATATATATAGATTACAGTTGAAGGTGTGTGGGTGAGGAGCGGCTGTTGTTGTTGGGCATGGTAACGGTTATGTTACAGATTGATAGAACTATGATATATCAGTATTAAGGGATTAGTGACCATATTTTGGCTCCCTTATTACTTGCTAAGTCAAGTTGTTAATGATAAATCTTGCTAGACATTTGAATTAAGAATATATATTTTGCTCAATTTTTATCAGTGGTATCAGAGCTACAACATGTCTAGTAGATTTGCAGCAAGCTTATTGAACACAATAGATGTGTATAAAGGTGGCCCAGGATTCCAGGTTTGGAAGGATGCCATCAAATACGTGTTGGAGGTGGAAGACCTCTGGGATTTGGTAGATCCAAATGGAACTGTAAGTGCACAAGCAGGAGTCTTGAGCAGGTCAGAGTCTGCAGGGTCTGCAGCTGGAACAGCAGAACAGTCTGCAAAGTCCACCGCAGCTGATACAGCAGGAGGAGTTAGCAGTTCAACTGGTGGGAAGTCTCTACAAGTCAAGGCTAAAGAAGCACAAGGGATCATTTCATGCAAGGTAAGTCCTTCCATTCGTCTTAAGCTTAGATCTCTTGGACCTAGAGACATGTGGAAGTTTTTGTTGAAACATTATGAGGAAAAAACTTCCTCTCAGATAGATCTTCTTGAAAATGAATTAAGGGGCTTAAAATTAAGAGAAGATGAAGATGTGGGAGAGTTTTTTAATAAATTTGACAACTTAATAGTTGATCTATATGGTGCTGGAGTTGTAATATCTGAAAGGAGTCAGGTGTTGCAAATATCAAGAGCCATAGGTGACAATGAGACATTGGCTCATGCAAGACTAGGGAAGAAGCTGAAACTGCCTTAAGAACTGAATGGGAACAGAAGAAAATCTTAAGGCAAAGTCAAAATGAAGACACTCCTGAAGTCTTGTTTGTAAAAAGGAAAGAAAAAATTGTGTGCTATAACTGCCATGAGTCAGGACACTATAAGAATGAATGTCCTAAGCTTAAGAAAGAATTTAATTGTTATACCTGTGGAGGGAGAGGCCATACTGCTTCAAAGTGTCCAACACCAAAGGGTTATGGAAAATCTAAAGGAAGAGGAGAATCTAGCAGGGGCAGATCAGGAAGGGGAAGAGGTCGAGGCTATGAGAAAGCATATGTAACGCAAGAAGAGGAGACTAATGCAAAAGGAGTTACTGAGGAGATAGACGAAGATGAGGTAAATATTGAATTTGCTGTTGTGCATGAAAGCATAGGCACTAATAAATCTGATCACTTGATAGTTGATAGTGGAGCTGAAAGATCAGTAGTCCAATCTACTGAGCTTTTGAAGAATATATCAACTACAAGCTCCAGGAAAATCCAAGTTGGAAATGGAGCACTTCAAGAAGTAAAAGGAAGGGGCTTGTTGCAGCTAGAAGATCTTGAAGGCAATGTTGTGAACATAGAAGATGTTTTGTGTGTACCAGCTATAATCAGAAATTTAATTTCTGTAATACCTTTGTGATTTGGGATAGAGAGTTGTTTTTGAAGGAGATAAATGTAATGTGTTCTTGAATAATGAATTGAAGTTTTTTGCTAAAAGAGTTGGCAATTTATTTGAGATGGATAATGTTATGCATCATAGCATAAATTCAATTCAAGAAGAGAGTGTAGATCTATGGCACAAAAGATTGGCACACACAAATCGTAAGAATCTGAAATGGTTATTAAAGCAAGGCTACATAAATTATCATGACGGTGAGGCAAATGAATTTATTTGTGAAGGATGTGCATTGGGCAAATTAAACAGGTTACCATTTTCTAAAAGTAAAACAAGGGCTCAGCAAATACTTGAGTTGGTACATTCTGACCTATGTGGCCCATTAAATGTGCAAAGCAGAACCAACAAAAGATACTTTATAACATTTACAGATGACTATAGCAGAAAATGTAAGACATATTGTTTGACAAGAAAATCTCAAGCATTGAGTGCATTCAAACAATATGTAGCTGAGATGGAGAGAGAAACCAATCTCAAACTCAAATGCATTAGGTCTGATAGAGGAGGTGAATACCTTGCAAAACAATTCAAACAGTTTTGTGTCGCTCATGGAATTAGAAGATACTCTCCTCAGCAAAATGGGGTCTCAGAAAGAAAGAACATGACCTTAATGGATGCAGTCAGAGCCATGATAAAAGGAAGTGGTCTGCCCAACAAGCTTTGGGAAGAGGCGTTACAAACTGCTGTGTTAATACAAAACATGCTGCCTACAGCAAGTTTAAAGGGAAACATCCCAGATGCTATATGGAATCCAGATAAAAATATAAACTATGAGAAGCTAAAAGCATTTGGATGTTTAGTTTATGCACATGTTCCTACTGAATTGAGAAAGAAATTAGACAACAAGGCTGAAGTTGGATTTCTTGTAGGCTATGATGAGCATTCTAAAGGATATAGAATATATGTCCCAGAATCAAAGACTGTATTAGTCAGCAGAGATGTCTTATTTAATGAGCACATACTTTATAAAGATAGATACAAAAAGGGAACCAAAATTGTCACAACAAGACCAGAGATGCCTATGTTTGATTTAGATGATGCAGATGATTATGAAGAAGAAAAGCAGGACTTGAGTACAGCAGAAATGGAGAGTCCAACAATGCAAACTGAAATGGAGACTCCAGAAGTGCAGACAGAAGGTCAGGAGTCAATTGGTCATCATATGGAAAAAAAGAAAAGGAAAACTCAGGCAGAAAAATTAGTAGAGGAAGCTAAACTAGAGGAGGGAAAATTATATGGCAGAGATGAGTCAGGGAAAAGTAGAAGACACGTTACATTTGAGCCAGAGCAGATTATGGCTATTTTAGAAGATGAAATCATTCCACAAAACTTTGAAGATGCTCTACAAAGTCAGAACAAAGATAAGTGGATAGCTGCCATGAATGATGAACTCAAATCCTTTGAAGAAACTAAAACTTATGACCTTGTCAAGGCTGATAGCAAACAGAATGTAATTGGAAGCAAGTGGTTGTACAAAGTAAAAGTAAATCCTGATGGCAGCAAGAAATTTAAGGCAAGGCTGGTTGCTCAAGGTTACACACAGAAAAAGGGAAGAGATTATGATGAAACCTATTCTCCTATAGTCAAGCTCACGAGCATTAGAGTTTTGCTTGCTATGGCAAATGCATTAAATTTAGAGCTGCATCACATGGATGTGAAGACAGCATTCTTAAATGCCACACTTGAGGAGGAGGCTTATATGAAGCAAGCTCCAGGATATTCACATGGCAAGGATATGGTCTGGAAACTCAATAGGGCAGTCTATGGGCTGAAACAGTCACCAAGAGAATGGTACTTATGTATAAATGGTTTCTTACAAGAACAGGGCTTTGAAAAGTTACATAATGATGGAAATCTCTATAGATTTGAAGAAGATGGAGAATATTGCATGATAGCCTTATATGTGGATGATTGTATCATGATTGCAAATTCTTTGAAAATCCTCAACATGTGCAAAAGCATTTTAAAGTCAAGGTTTCAAATGTCAGATCTGGGTGAACTGAGGAAGTTTCTTGGAATTGAAGTTATCAGGGATAGGAAGCAGAAATGGATAAAATTGCATCAAAGAACACATATAGAAAATATGCTTAAAAGGTTCAAGCTGGTTGAGGCAAAGCCATCCAAAATTCCAATGACAACAGGGCATAGGCTGACTGATGTTCACAACGTCTTAAATGATGAAGAAAATAAAATGGAAAATGTACCATATAGAGCATTGATTGGGTGCTTACTCTTTCTGGCAAATAGCACACGACCTGACATTGCCTATGCTGTAAACATCTTGAGCAGAAGGAATCATGATGCTACTAAAGAACATTGGGAGGCAGCCAAGCGAGTTCTCAAATATCTAAAGGGAACACAAACTCATGGTATATGTTTTGATTCAGAAAACCTAACTATGACTTGTTATAGTGATGCAGATTGGGGAGGAGATCTGCATACAAGGAAATCTACTTCTGGCTATGCTATATATTTAGGAGGAGGTGTCATAACCTGGAGGTGCAAGAAACAAGCAGCAGTGGCAATGAGTTCAGCTGAAGCAGAATATGCTGCATCATCCTTAGCTGCCAGAGAATTAGTTTGGTTAAGAAGATTGTTGGATGAGTTAGGATGTATGCAAAAAGATCCTACAGAAATATGGACTGACAGTCAGAGTTGCATAGCAATTGTAAAAAATCCAGTATTCCATGACAGAACCAAGCACATTGAACTAAGTATGCACTTCATACGAGATTTAGCAGAGAAGAATCTCATACAAATGAGATATGTGGAAACCAATAGTCAAGTAGCAGATGTGTTTACAAAAGCATTGTCAGAGGTAAAATTTGTAAAATTCAGAGAGCAATTGAATGTAGCAGACTTATAAGCTGAAGGAGGAGTGAAAGGTTTCAGCATATAAGTCGTGTAAATCAGAGAACTCTACCTATGAGAAGCAGTGGCAGTAGGTTATGAGTTGTACATGCATTCATGAGAAGCAGTGGCAGTGAATGTAAGTGAAGAGTATCAAAATGAAAAAGGGGCGCTGCTTTACTATGAGGTGCGTAGAATTGAATTTTAAAGCAGTTAGAGACTATCAGCGCCCCATAGGTTTCCCGCCGTATAAAATACGCGTGAAAAGAATACGTATGGAAACCCGGTTAGGTTTCAACAATTCAAAAGCAATGATTGACACCTGTGGGATATTTTTGGAAAGTATATCAACACCTGAACCGTCGGATTTTGTACACAGCTATATATATATTATAGATTACAGTTGAAGGTGTGTGGGTGAGGAGCGGCTGTTGTTGTTGGGCATGGTAACAGTTATGTTACAGATTGATAGAACTATGATATATCAGTATTAAGGGATTAGTGACCATATTTTGGCTCCCTTATTACTTGCTAAGTCAAGTTGTTAATGATAAATCTTGCTAGACATTTGAATTAAGAATATATATTTTGCTCAATTTTTATCACGTTTGCTCTCCCAACCCATTTCTTCATAAGAACCCAAAGACAGGTGGCCACCTCCCTAAATTTGCTTCTGACTGTACAAGCAATTGGACAAATTCACAGAGCGCATGATAATAACCAAGTGATAAACTTTTGCAGTAGTCATGGTAGCTATCCTTGTAAAAAGGTCTGTGTATTTCTTGCAATCCCATACCTTGTTCATCCCTCGGATGTCAATAAATATCAATGTGGCATTCTCTGACACTGGGGAGGAAGTAGGGATGCCATCCTTTGTCACTGCTATGACAATATTTTTCTTTTCTTTTCTTTTTCTAGCCTCTTCTAGCTTTAGAATATTTCTGATTGGCTCCAGAAAGGCTACAGGTAGGTTACCTAGTGTATGATCCTTGTTATAGTTTGCCTTCACGTACTCTACATCTGTATCTGATATATCAAGTATTCTCTGTTCCATCAAATCAGGAAAAGCCTGAAGCAATTCCTCGAAGCTATCGAAATCCTTTTGCAGCAAATTTGTGGCATAAGATAAAATTTTGCGCCTCATAAAAGTTAGGGTTCTGATGTCAGCTGCCCAACCCGTTGTTTGCAATCAAATATCTCGCTATACCCTGACTGCAACTTTAAATACGTCTTGCCTTCTATAATTTCATCTAGCAGCTGTGACACCTCTGCATTCGACATACCTCGTAGCAACCGGAGCCAGATCTTGTTAAAGAAGTCTTTGGATGGCTTGTCCGGGAACTCACCATGGTCGTCACTCAGCTTACGGTTCACGCACAGTCCGGCAACTTCCATTAACTTCTTGAAAACCTTCTCATCCATAAAGATGAATTGTTTTTCATCTTTAAGATCCTGCACTTTCAAAGTGGTGGTTGCAATTTCATGGAAATCCTGCAGAAGCAAAGGTCGTCAAGATCGCGGCCGCGATGTTGGTGAGTAGAAAATGAAGAAATACCTTCCAAGCTGAACTCGTAGCAGTCCCTATCGGTCCTTGTGGAGGACAGCCATAAACCTTGTGCCGATGACGAAGTTGTTGCAGTTTTTCAAGTAGAGGCTCCATGTAGACGGTATTTGCAATTACTTCATTGCATTGAATGCTCAACTCTATATATTCCTTGTCTGTAAGATTTTCATTGAGCACTCTCGATCTTCTTCTAGCATATACTTTAGCAAATTCTAGTTGCTGCTCCAACTGGCCGACGACCGAACAAAGGAGTTGTGCCGCGCAAATACTGTGGTTGCCAGAAATAATGTAAAATTTCTTGCCCTTTAAATCCTCTGGATTGCTCCATGTCACCCTCCTCCTGAAAAAATGGACAACCATCAAGTCATATCTAAACAACGAATGTCCAAAAGATAAAGAATCAGTTACCTGGTAATGGAGTCAAATGGCACGACGTCAGCAGGCGTGAGGACCTCTGTTGGGTATGTCTTGAAGCTTTTAACCAGAGTTTGAACATGGTCATTTGAGCGCATTCGGTGTGTCAGGTTTGCTGGTGCAGGTTCACAATCAAAAATAGAAATCTTGGTAAACCAGTTAACCCCTAAGGGGTAAAACCGTTTAAACTGTTCAAGCTTTTGAGTGGTCTTCTCTGCCATCTTGCGTTCCTGTTTGGGGTCTGGGTTCGGGAACTCCTGCAAGACAGCCCTCTGTGAGGACCCTTGGATCTAACAGAAGAATCCGGGGGACTATGTCACGCGGGATTTGCAAGAAAAGAACAAGAAGGAGAAAACAGAACAAGAGAGACCAGTGAGAGGAAAATGATAAGCTTCCTTGATATCAATGATGAACATACATGAGCTCTCGCAATCGAGAGAAGACTGAAGAGAGACAAGACTCAAAACTCATCTAGCCATCATATGCTAGCTCTACTCATATATATAGTACAATGGCCTTAGGCCCAATATAGACACCCTGACTGATCTCGGTGCCGACTACTGGAAGGAGGCCTGATTTGCAGGAATGTTGGCGGTGCCTCTTGAAGTGCCTAGAATCACGCTGACGCTGACGCGGGCGGTGACGGGCCATCACTTGTCTGAGCGGCGCCTCTTGTTGACGGACGCAGGCTTTGACTGCGTGGTCTGCTGCTTGGTCTTCTGCTGAGCCTTTGATGGCTGACCCATGCCTGTCTGTGGATCCTTGAGCTTGACCTGGTCCGTCGTATGCATGAATAGTCCTGAACCAGGAGGCACAGGACTAACACTCCCCCCCACCAAATGACACTCAGTCTGAAGAAAAGGAGGAAGTGCTTCCGAAGGCGGGAAACCAGCAGTCGGAAAGTGATCCTCACGGGAATGAGGTCGGGCGCCATTATGGTAATGAGCAATGAGGTCCTGGCGTGTTTGAAGAGCGTCAGGGGTGTTGAGCCCTAGGGCAGGATGGGCCTCAATGAGGAAGTGAGAGCGCACCATGTCTTCCAGGGCAGCATGGGCAGCCGAAGGAACAAACTGGCACTCCATGAGAAGGCAAGTTTGAAGACCGAAGGCACTGACGCTGGCATTCGGATTGCAGTGAAAGATTGGACGCTGCCTATTTAAAGAGCTGACCAGGATGCATTTGAGAGCAGCACAGAAACCTGCTTGACGGTGTACTGAAGGATCTGGTGAGGTGGCGGCATTCTGCAAGAAGGTGTCAAGACCATGAAGAGCATCAGCAGGCTTTTGCCAACCACGCTCATTACCGATATAAATCCAATTTTCAGTAGTGTCCAAAGTGGCATTCTCCTCCCAATTGGAGCGTCTGACAAATCGGGGATCCCACCGGAGATCCGTGGAGATCTGAGGCGGAGTTGACCCAGCGTGGCCATCCAGGACCTTCGTCCAAAAGGGAAGACGCCAGTCAGAAGAAAGGAACCGTGGGCGGGGAGGGGCTCCTAAGGAAGCATATGGAGAGGGAAGCATGCCCGTGTGCGTGGGTTGCAGAGCCATGTCCCTAAATGCTTGAACAAGATTTTGATCAAGAGCACGACACCAATGGTCCCATTCTGAAGTAGAGAGTAATTGATAGACAGGAGGATTGACCCAACCCGTGGGGATGGTCTTGCTTTCCAGAAGGCCACGGAGTTGATTGTAGCCTCCCAAGTGCTGCATATAAATCTGAGCAAACTCAAGATCATCAGGGTGCGCCAGATTTTTGTTTACCTGTTCCAACGTTTCGACCTGCCACAGAGGTAAGTGCTGAGCCAGTTCAGGCATGTACTCCTGTTCAAAAGTCTGAGACTGAGCAGGATCCTTGAAATATTTATTGGTTGGTGATAACAACCAAGCAGCATTGGAGTTGCCTCTAAAAACACGATGGGCCTCATCCCAGAATTTATCCTGAAGATCCGCCAGGTAGAAGTCATGAAAAACATAAGCCATTGGCTGAACCACTCGGAAGATGACTAATTCAGGATCTTCAACCGTAAGCTGATCAAAGACTAAGAGTGCACAAAATAAACCCTTGTCTTCTATAGAGAGATCCGGCCAGATTCGAAGGAAGTCCACACTTTTGAGTGGCTGTTGATGAACATTGCCATTGGCCGCGTACCACTTCAAAAGAAAAAGGTGCCGTCGGGCCACCACATAGTCAAGATAGCTGGAAGGAGTAGAGAAGTCCACCGGGATGTTTGTAGCAATGTCAAGATATCTCTCCTGTTTGTGTTGGGCTTCCTCAGCAGATTGAACTGCTTGCTGGAGCTGATGTTCAAGGTCACGGATCCGATGCTCCTTTTCTAACAAAAGACGGGACTGATCACGGACCCGTTTACCAGGAAGCGTGGCATGTGAAGAGGATTGCCCCGGAGTATGGAGGCGAAGCGTGGCAATCTCCGCGTCATCGACGACCTTTTGTTTCTGAGCCTCCAAAAGCTGAGTCTGGAGGGACGTTAACTGATTGGTGAGCGTGGAAAGCCGAAGCTTCGTGGAGGTGAGTCGAGCTTCACGCTCAGTGAGATTTTGAACTTGAGTGCTGTAATTGTCACAAAGCTCTGAGTACAAGGTGTCTAGCTTAGCAATGTGTTTCTCCTTTTCACCCAGGAGGGTATCTTTGGACTTGTTCTGTTCCAATAAGTCCTGAATTTGAGTTTGGAGCTGCGCCTGCTGATCGGTAAGTAGGCTGGTCTGATCCTGAGCACTGGTGAGATCTATACGGGCCTGTAATAGAGCCGCGTGCTTTTCTTGAAGTTGGGCTTCCAAAGTTTGAACATGGGCAGTGGCAGCTTGAAGGTCTCTTTGAACAAAGATCGAAGCCTCCAGGGGACGCTGAACACCACCATGAGAGCCTCCCCCGATGCATGTAGCCGCATGGCGGCCGGTTTTGAACATCTTGCTGAAATTTGTACAGGAGCTGTCGAGGATGGGGAGGGGCAGGGCCCTGTTGCGGCCTTGTCTGAGATTGTTGAGAGGCATGACGGGAATGGGAAGGCGTGGCCTCAGAGGAAGAAGAGGAGACAAAGGATACGCGTGGTCCGATGTTGAACAGACGAGGGGGGAGGTTTGGCGTGAGGGTACAATTTTGTTGAGTGGGTCACCGGAATGCAGAGAGCTACCGAAAGTGGAGGTATGGGAAATGGAAGGACTCTCAAGAACGGGGAAGATAATGACGAATGAGGGCCTGGAAGATGGCCACCCACGTAAATTTCGAGAGACAGAGGAGGGGGTAGCCCCGATGCGGTCTACTTTGAAGAAGGGTGAGAATAAAAGCCGTGGGCCAATCAACATGGAGAGTGGAGTGGATGGCAGTGATGACCATGTTATAAAATGGCTTATTGATGTGGGTGTTCTTAATGGAATGCCCAAGCAATTTTCGCCACAGAAACTTCACAAAAGTCTCATGGGGTTTGGCAATATTTGTGAGGCGATCTTTGGTTGGCTTGATAAGCAATAGCCAAACCGAGTGACGCCCATGTCCCGTAAAGCAGCCCAAGAGACGTAAGGTTTTTGCAAAGGGATGTGGAATACCTCGTAAAATCAAATGCCGAGTAAGTAAAATGGTGGTGCCATCGACCATCGTGAGCAAATCCTTCGGGCTGTTGACGATGTGTGCGATGAACTCGCGCAATTATTGCCGGATTTGGTGCCGGGAGCTCCATTTGTGAAAATTCGTAAAGCTTGTGGCGTTCCGCAACGTCCCGACTCAGACCAACAAGGGCCTCTCGAAAGGTGGGCGTCGAGAAAGACACAGACCCGAAAAGAGTCGCATCCCTTGGAGCAGAAGCTTGAAGTGTAGAAAGTTTGGGGGCAGCCATGGCGGAAAGCGTCGGAACAGAAGGAACTGGTTGAAGAAGGCGGAGAGCGGAGAGCGGAGGACGGAGGACGGAGGACGGAGGACGGAGGACGAAGGACGAAGGCGCAGAGAGACGAAAAGGTTTAGGGCACGCAAATGGAGGCGAAGAGGTATGATGAGGACTAAACTGTAACCGTTGATGGTGCCAGGTGTCGAAAGATGCCAAGGAGGGGATTGAGAGGCAAAAATTTGGCTAAGTCCCCGAACAACAAAGGGAGAAGTAATGAACGGTGGAGATGAGGCGTGAGAGAATGATCGGATGTGACAGGTGGCCAAAGGACACACATTAATGTTTGACGAGTGTGAAAAGAAGGAAGGGCATTTAATGCTGGCAACTCGAAGTGGGATATCATTAAAAGGAGTGTGTCAGAAGGTACCATGGCTAGATATGCGGCGGGAGAAAAGATTCTCATTTTAGAAACAGCCTTGCATTGAAAACACGTTGGCGATTTTCTGTGATTGGTCCATGTCGACAAGGAGTTCCTCAGTTGGCTATATAAGTCGAACCGGGAGTGAAGCGAAGGCATCCGATGGCGCTCAGCATGGCTGCTGCTGGTTTGAACGAGAACTGCACGATGCCCACTAACTGTCAAGAGTGGATTACTTGCAAAATGAATTGTCTGGACCTCTGGCGCTGCCACAACCGTGGCCTGAGAATGGATGGCTGGTGTGCTGGGATGGCTGAACATCCCGATCCTCGGACCAACGGGATGGAGGTGGTTCTGCACCTTCGCTGGGACCCTGAGCAGAACCTCTACCACATCCTGCGCATCACCTCTGCTCCGAACCCGGAGTAGAGGGTTTTTCTTCTTAGGACTTAGTAGATAGGGCTCTGAGCCCATTTTTGTATATAGGGCAGTGCCCATAGCGGAAATAGCTGGGCTGTGCCCACATTTTGTAAAAAATGCCACCTATAATATAATATGCCACTGTTTTAGTCACTGTCGGTTGTGGTTGTGTCTTGAACTGCATCTGTTTGTTGATTGTCGCTTTCTGTGGGATGAAATGTTTTGAGGCGGAAGCCATTAACTAGTGTAGGTAATGGAGTACCATCTAACTCAGCCAGTTGAAAAACGTTGGGTCGAACCACTTGAACAATTTGATAAGGGCCAAGCCAACGAAACTTAAGTTTACCCGGAAAATTTTTGTACCGAGAATCATAAAGAAGAACTAAATCTCCTTCGTTGAATGTTTTTGTCTTCAGCCGTTTGTCATGTAAAGATTTTTGTAATTGTTGTCCATGAAGAACACGAATATAAGCATCCCTTCTAAGTTCATCCAACTGTTCCAATTGATAAACCCTTTCTTTGAGTGCAGCAGGCGGATTATGGGCAGTAGCCAGTTGAAAACGGAGAGTTGGGAGAATGTACTCAAAAGGCATGAGAGCTTCTTGACCATAAACCAATTTGAAAGGAGTGTGACCAGTAGCTATTTTGAAACAAGTATTGTAAGCCCAAAGAACAGTAGGAAGCTTGGTTTGCCAATCAGTGCGAGAAGCGTCACAAATTTTCTTGAGAATTGTGACCAGAGTTTTGTTGGTGCTTTCTGCCAAACCATTCCCTTGAGGATAGTAAGGTGTGCTCTTGTGATGATGTATCAGGAGATAATCCGTCAGCTCCTTGATGGTGTGATTGATAAAATGGACACCACGATCACCGACCAGCCCGCGGGGCGGCGAATCGCGTGATGATTTGTTGATAGATAACCTTACCGTGGCCTGGCCGCAGTTGTTGTTGTCCGCAAGTCGCAAGCTTCCGCCCATTTGGCAGCGTGAGTCGGTGAGAACTGAGAATGTAGCGGGCACGGGTGTGCCGCCACGGAGGATCGATGGGTCCCACAAAATCCATTCCCCATTTGGTGAAGGGAAGTGGTGGCTTAACGGCGGGCCAAGGGAAGAGTCGCCACGGGTGGGCCATCCCACACGCCGGCAAGCATCACACGCGTGCGGGCGTGGGGAGCGCCTTTGAAGAGCGTGGGCCAAAAATAACCAGCAAGAAGTATTTTGCGTGTCGTGGTGTCACCATGAAAATGACCACCACCGAGCCCTTCATGGGCTTCTCGAACAAGAGCTGGGACCTCATGAGGTAGAACGCAGCGTCGAAGGATGGTATCCTTACCCTTTTTGTAAAGATGCCCTGCAACCATGGTGTAGTCACGGACATCACGGAGAAATTGATGACGACGGGATTGTCGTTTGGCATGAGAGAGCGTCATGTCCTCTGGTGGAAGAGCGCCTGTGAGGAGATACTGCTGAAAGTCATGAAACCAATGAGGTGTTGCCGTGACCAGAAAGAGTTGAGCGTCAGGAAAGGCGTCTGAGACTCCAGTGGAGGGATCATCTGTGTGGATGCGTGAAAGATAATCCGGGACAACATGAGATTTGCCGGCCTTGTGAACAATTTCAAAAGGTGCAAATTCTTGCAAAAGGAGGACCCAACGAGCAATGCGGCCCGTGGGCGTGGATTTGTTGATCAAATAAAGAAGTGCCTGGTGGTCAACAAAGAATTTGATCTGACTGCCCAAAAGATAGTGACGGAAGGCGTTGACGCAGTAAAAAATTAAACCCAAGGCTTTCGCCGTGGGCGTAGTAGTTGCGTTCACCGAATTGAGTTTCCTACCGGGCGAAGCGGTTTGGTTTGTCGGTGCAGCGATCATATTCTTGAGAAAGAACAGCTCAATAGCAAAGGCCGAGACATCGACATGGACATGAAAGGGCTTGTCCCATTGAGGAGGAACAAGAACCGGGCCCGAGTAAGCAAGAGCTTCAACTGTTGGAAAGCAAAGATCCACCGGGAATTCCAAGCCCGGTGGATTCATCACCCGTGAGTTTATGAATGGGATCCGCAATGGTCTGCGAGTCCAGGAATGAAGGTGGAGTAATAATTGACCTTACCCAAGAAAGAGCGTGTTTCCTTGATATTGGCCGGTGCTTGAGCCTTGAGCACCAAAACTGATTTTGGCAGATCCGTGGTGATACCGCTTTCGACCACATGTCCCAACGTAACACCGAAGTGACGAAAAGGTGCATTTCTCGGGATTGAGACTAATGTCGGACTCATCACATTTCGAAAAGACGAAGTTCCAATTTATCCAAATGGTCAGCCATGGAACCTGAGAGGCGAGAAGTCATCTTGAAAAATTTGCAAAAAGGGATTTTCCTTCATAAAATCATGAAAAACGGGAGCATGATACGTTGAAGCGTGGATGGAGAGTTTGATAATCCAAAAGGAACCACCTTGTAGGCAAAAAGTGCTTACCGGGTGGTGAAGGTAGTCTTGAGTTGATCAGATTCTTTGATTGAGATCCGATTGTAGCGGAAAAACCATCCATGAAGGAGTACATCCGTGTCCAAAGAACCTCTTCCGTAACACGGTCCGTGAAGGGAAGTGGAAAATGATCACGCTCCGTGGCCTGATTGAGTTTTCGATAGTCCACGCAAACGCGGATCTTACCATTGTGTTTGAGTGCAATGACGATGGGGCTCACCCACTTAGAATGTTTGACCTCATAGATCAAACCTGCAGCAAGGAGAGTGTCAATTTACGCCTTGACGCCGATCCGCGGTAATTAGGGTTGAGCCCGTGCATGTCGTTGCTAGGATGGGCGTGCATCAGACTTGGTAGGAATGGTGAGTTCCCCCAAGGTTTTGTTGATCCCCCGAAGATCTCTGTAGCTCCAGGCGAAAATGTGTTTGAATTTGTTGAAGAGTGTGACGGCCCTGTTACGATAGGGTTTCGGAAGATTCGCAAACAATCCGGACCGATTGTTGCCTACGTCCACAATCTCAACTTCAGGAGTCTGAATATGGGGGATAACTTCCGTGTCCTGGACAATATGAGCAGGAGGTTGAAGCATAACAGGATGCGTGGCACTCTGCGTGGTGAAAAAGAGAGGTTGCTGAGTTTCATCAAGCAGAGGTTGCTTCATGACAGCGTGGACATCTTACAGAGCCGCGGGGAGAGTCCACATCCGAAAAGTGATCAACCCATTGAATTCGATTGCAAGGAGCGGGTAAGGGTCAAGCAAAGCAGCCATACCGGTCCCGATCAAGGGTCATTTCTCCCCAAGGATCAAAGATATTGAGGGTAGGATGACAGAGGCAGACTCGCAGGTGGAGCCTGAACTTGATAGATATTCTGGGCGTCCTCAGAATCGGTGTCGGAGAGAGAGGGTTCAGCATTGTCAACGGAAATGATTTTGCCTGTTTCCAAGTCCATGGTGGCATTGAGGTGACCATCTGTGATGACTAACTGATCTGTGGCCCAGTAATGGATACTCTTGGCCTGGCGGAGAAAAGGTCTGCCGACCAACATTTCATAATCACCTGGATCTTCTCCAGCCTTCCAAACACCAAATTCCAAGGGAAATCTGAGATCACCAATGTTGATGTGAAGAAGAGGCGTGACGCCTTGAGGTCTCGTGATGTGGCCATTGGCCAATTTGATGTCATAGGGGGCACGATAGAGTTGTTTGATGCCCATTTGTTTGCGGAGTTTGTCCGTAATGAGATTGACTGCACTACCTCCGTCAATTTGAACATGGTTGACTTGCTGATTACCCACCGTGGCATGTACCGTGGGTGTAGAGGTAGCAACAGCCCCAACCAAAACAGTCGGGAGTGGTAACTGGTCCTTGAGAGCAGGACAGAGTTTCAAAATTGTGGCCAAGCTTAAAGGAATTTTGATTTTGGCTAGCTCCTCTTGGAGTTCCAGAGGCACATGAGAAAAAGGATCTGCTGGATCCACAGGTGCGGGAGTGCGTGGTAAAGAAGCAGCAACTTCTTTGAGTAGGTCAACCTCCGCAGCTATATTGGGATATGTCTGAGAGCGTGGAGGTTGAGACGTGGACGGTGCGTCTTGTCTTTGTTGAGCTCTAGTGGTGGCATGGACATTAGCCAACGTGCGGCCTTCAGCAGCTTGCATGAGATTCAAAATGCTTTGGCGAACTTTAGGCATGACATTCGGCATGAGTTTCTCCAAGTCAGGTGCAAAATGGACCTTTTTGTCTTCTGCCTGAGGAATTGCGTTGACTGCAAAGGCAGGTTGCGTGCCATTAGGAATAATGGTTAAGGGTCGTGACGCCCGGGTCTGGCGTGAGACCAAACCAACCCAATTGGATGGTTGGACTGGAGGATTAAGAGCCTGAAAAATTTCTTCCTGTGCTTGTTGATCCATCTGAGGTTGATTGGCAGAAGCTGGTTGATAGCGTGATTGCTGAGGCGCGCGAGGTGGCTTCCGAAGAACAGGACGCGGGCCTTGTTTGCCATTAGCAATCCAGAGTTGGTAAGCCGTGAGGCGGACGGATGTGGTCTGATTGGTGCCAGGAAGCTGCACCTGAACTTGTGGGAGTTGAGGACACGCCGTGGTGGTATGACCCCATTCTTGACAGTGATAACACTGAGCTTTCGAAGGATCAAAAGGAGGACGTGTGTTGGGTCCCCGTTGTTGCTCCTGTTGCTGATAGAGTTGATTGGGTTGCGCCTGCAGTGGTGGCTGCTGATAGTGCGATTGGTGCTGAGGTGTTGTTTGCACTTGATAAACCATTTTGTTGCGGAAAGGTGTAGGATGAGTGCGAGTGCACTCGTCCGTGGCATGATTGCACATGTTGCAGCGTTTACAATGAGGCGGGCCATTGGTGGAGTTGCACTCATTCGTCAAGTGGCCTTGATATTTGCAGATATGGCACCAGATCTGACTGCGCCCCGGATTGGCGTGTTGAGGTTGAACAGCAGTCTGGGGAACCATGATGGGTGGAATGAAAGGGAGCTCCTGAAGAGCCACGCCACGGGAGGAAACATTGACCGAGTGATTGACAAGATCGATATAGCCGCTCCAAAGTCTTGGCGCAGTATTGGCCATGAGTCCGATAGCTGGAGGAAGTCCTTGGAGAAACCGGACCAAGATCCGCTCGCGTGTGGGGTACTCCTTGAGTTTTCTTGAAAGAATGTGAAGACGGTCCCGCAAAATCGGAGGCAGACTCTGTGTGGGCTCTTGTTGAAGGTCATTGAGTTGCTTGAGATGAAGTTGATCATCATCCGTGGTCCCATAGTGAGAAAGAAAAGCAGTTTTCATTTTGGACCAATCTTGTTTCCAAAGTGGCTTTTGTTGGACATGAGCCATTGATGAGGGGAGCCACGCAATGTGGTGGAAAAGATGTGGAATTTCAGTTGAGGTTGCGCATGACCATTCCGGGACAGCGAGCCTCAAATTCTTCCATGTGGGCCCGAGCACTTTGGTCTAAAGGTTTGCCTTTCGTGTTGCCAAAGGTGGGATAAGTCAACTTAAGGTTCCGAAAGGTAGAGGTAATGATCTTTGGGCTGGACAGAACATGATAGTGAGGATATTGAGGTGAAGTTGGAGGTGGTATGGTTTGAAAAAGACCCCTTTGAAGGGGTGGTTGATGTGGAGGTACCGGAGGTGCCCGATCATTTGTTTTGAGGTCCGTAAGAGTGTAAACGGGAAGAGCAAAGGGGAAAGGTAGGGAAGGGAAATTCTCGGGAGGAGCAAAAGAGACATGTGGATATCCCCGCCCCCGTGAGGAGATGATGGTTGTGAAGGCAGAGGCGATGGGCCGGAAAGAGTGATGGATGAAGGCATGTTCGGGGTATGAAAGTAAGGTTTAGCGGTGTGGAGCCGGATAGGGCTCCCCGATAGTGATGAGGAAACCGAGGTCGTGGAGCAACGCTTGCACGCTTTGAGGCGGAGAATTTGGACGAGACATGACACGAGGGGTGGGTGGCGCCGACCGAGCCCTAGACCTAATGTGGCCTCCCTCAATGTCATAAGCAGATCCATATATGTCACGAACAGCTTCCCTTCGATGATGGCGCCCAGCGCAGACGCCGCCCTGGGAAAGAAGTTCTTCCGGGCGTGAAATTGCGACGCATATTTTCGGCGTAAGAAAGGAAAATCGAATCAGACTCGGCAGCGGCGACAGTGTTTGGGGTCTGGGTTCGGGAACTCCTCGCAAGACAGCCCCTGTGGAGGACCCTTGATCTAACAGAGAACCAGGGGACTATGTCACGCGGGATTTGCAAGAAAAGAACAAGAAGGAGAAAACAGAACAAGAGAGACCAGTGAGAGGAAAATGATAAGCTTCCTTGATATCAATGATGAACATATATGAGCTCTTGCAATCGAGAGAAGACTGAAGAGAGACAAGACTCAAAACTCATCTAGCCATCATATGCTAGCTCTACTCATATATATAGTACAATGGCCTTAGGCCCAATATAGACACCCTGACTGATCTCGGTGCCGACTCATCGGAAGGAGGCCCCGATTTTGCGAGGAATGTTGGCGGTGCCTCTTGAAGTGCCTAGAATCACGCCGACGCCGACCCGGGCGGTGACGGGCCATCACTTGTCCGAGCGGGCGCTCTTGTTGACGACGCAGGCTTTTGACTGCGTGGTCCGGCTGCTTGGTCTTCTGCTGAGCCTTTGATGGCTGACCCATGCCTGTCTGTGGATCCTTGAGCTTGACCTGGTCCGTCGTATGCATGAATAGTCCTGAACCAGGAGGCACAGGACTAACAGTTCCTCTTCCGGATTGAACTTCAACTCGATTGGAATGGCAGGTGCATGTGGCCATATCAACAACTTAGTAGAAGAGGCTTCCGTAACAGAAGGGGGGGTTTGAGAATTGCTGGGCTGCGGGCTATCGTCAGTGTTCAGATTTCGAAGGTTTATTTTGAAAGTAGTAATTTTTTTTGGAATAAATCCACCACAGGTAGAGCTATCTGGGGCCCCTTTAAAGCAAGAGGAAGAGCAGGGTTAATAATACCGGAGGGGTTTATGGTGGATTGTGGTTCTTCAACAACTTTTTTTGATGCTGAAGGCTCTCCCAAAGTAGCAATTGGCTTCACACTTTTTTTCTTGGCCACGGCTCTGAGCCAATTGGTGTCCATCACCGAGGGCATTTTCTCGTCCCGAACTGCTTTCAAAGCACTGCTCGGAGGCTTCTTGTCTGTGGACAAACCATTTCTGCATGCCGAGAACCCTACCAAGATGTCTCTGTTTCCCTTTATACCTGACAAAGAGAGAGATTCGTAAGATGGCAACACCCAGCCATAACCCTTAGCTAATGTTGGGATGTTTTTCCCTATGGCTGGCTTGTTCATTTTGCTGGATGTCATCATAGATGGGTCATAATTGCGCCATTTCAGAATGTATTCTAGGAACTGCAATTGGTGTGTGTCCTGCATATGATAGCATCTTGCACATTGTTCTTCGTGCCTTCCCACATTGCCACCACTATGCCAACTTGTTCAACGTCCTCAGCTTTCTTTCCAGTGCGCAGGAACAGGCACGAATGTGTGGTATTGCTTGTGCAATCTCTATATACCATTTCCTTTCATTAGAGGGGGTTATAATACGGATGGGTTCGACATCCGGTCTACGAAACAGAGCGAGGGCTGTAAACAAAAGCCTCTTGTGAGTGCCTGATAGGCTGCATAATGTTATACAACGAAAAATATAAACTACTCAAGAGGATCGCGCCCGCAAGAAAAACTCTGCTCAGCAAGACCGCGACCGCGATCCTTCCAAGCAACTATACTACTACTCCACACTATCGCGGCCGCGATGTTGTGTAGCAGCTAAGCAGGGCAAGAAAATAAAATCACTGCACACGAACACCGCGGTCGCGATCCTGCCGAGCTACTATACTACCACTCGACACCATCGTGGCCGCGTTGTTGTGTGGCAGCTAAGCAGGGCAACAAAAAAAAACCTATGCTCAGCAAGACCGCGGTCGCGATCTTGCTGAGCAGCTACAACAATCAAAACATAACAAAATCTAATAAGCAAGATCGCGGCCGCGATCTTGCTGAGCTGAAATGTTAGGATTTACCTTCTCTGAGGGAGTCCTTAGGTGCCATGGGATCGCGGGCGCTGGCTGGGTACGAAAATCGGGCTGTTTAAGGGAGGTTCTTTAAGCCGCTGAAAGCTCGAAGGCGCTAGGCGCTTGAAGAATTCGCGGGCGCTGGAAATTCTTTGAGATGCTATGGCTGGCCGTAAATTTATATAGAAACGCGGCCGCGGAAATTAAATGCCCGCCAAGCATAATGATGCCAAGATTGTCGTGCCAGCCGTAATGACGTCGTACGGGCGGGCACATTAATTACACACCGGCTGTATTAATTACCAGCCGGTCGGCTGTATTGATTAACGGCCATAAATGCGTCCGTGCGAAAATACCCAACACAAAAAGCACGGAATCCGTACTAGATCTCTTTATCGACTTGGACGTATGCGTTTAAATTTCTCGCGTACAGTCAGTTAATTAATTGAACCTGACATGTTAAGCGGCCATAAAGGCCTGAAAAAGACACTAGATTACGGATGGACAGCGACAGGAAAATTTGAATTCGGTAACAAACATTTAGGGTGAAAGCGGGAAAAGCCAATTCAAATTTGTTTGTTTTGCAAGATCTCGAAGACGCTCGAGCTGCGCCTAAGCTGTGCCATGTTCTCCCAAGGTTTTGCTGCAGAATCCCACATCAATTGAAGGCGCTGACAAGGGCGTTGATAATCCGCTTGCACTGCGCCACTATACATTTCAATTTCTTCCACTGCATCGAATTTTGTCTTTTGGGCGAACTAAAAGGGCTATTCTGATGCCTATCTCTCGGTGAAGTGAACTGAAAGTTAATGTTCCAATCAATTTCATTGATAACTACTACCTGTTAAGAATGTGCTGATAGTTGATGATCAATAATACATAATTCATCCTTAAAGAATGTTTCCTTACAGGGTTCTCGGCATTGAATTGATTCTACTGAAAGAACACTATTTAATATATGGATTGATAAGATACCTGCTGATATTTTGGATTAGAATATTTAAAAATAGATGTTTGTTGTGCACTGTGTTGTGTTTATTATACAATGTTCACATGTTTCAAATATATGCGGATGATACAAAACATGTTTTGGTGGCACTGCAGCTTCTGACGGGTCATTGGCTACAAGGAGACGTTGATGCCACCATTTCGAGACCTGTGAGGTAAGAGTAATGCTTTAGTGTGGAAGTCACTGCTTTAACTCTTGTGCTCGACGAAATCGCGGTCGCGATTTCTGCACTTAGTTAACTCCGATATATTTATCAGTATGAGTCGAAACCACATGCTAATCTCGACATGTGTTTTCGACTCCGAGAGAAAGATATATCCGAGTTCTTAACTAAACAGCTAGTGTGGATGCTTGCAGAAAGCGCGACTGCATTCTTGCCAATGCTCGATAAGATCGCGGTGGCGAAAGTCCTCAGCATTTTTTTAGTTCCCAATTGTCGTTTTATACTAGAACTTTTAAAACAGAGCTCTATTTGCTTAAAAACATCGCGACCGCGATGTTCACGATCTCTTGTTTGTAGGATGGCGGATGTAATCTCGCTTTATCTGCTGGGGAAAAACGTGGCAGAAGGAAGAGTCCACAATTTCGAGCGCCATCACAATTCGATTGTCCCGGAGGGTATGGTGGTTGTTTCGGTTGTGAATGTTTTGGATGGACAGCTGCCACTACCAATTCCCGAGCTGGAAATAGAAAAAAATGGTGAAGCTGTGGGGAGTTTTGTGTTGTGGTACAAGAAGGACATTGCTGGTCAGCTTGTGAGAGAGGAGGAAGTTTGCACGCCACCAGGACAGATTAAATGCATAAACTGGCAGGTCGGAGGCAATGAGAGATTAGGCAATAATGAGACGAATCATGTGCAAGGGCTTTCTGGAGGTGAGTTAATTGAGAAGGCATGCACACTCATGCATGAATGCTGCCACATGGCTTACGGGTGTGGTGTTATCGTTTTTTCCGATCCAAACCATGCTGTTGCTGACGTGAAGTTAGGGGAAGGCTCGATAGCTGCTACTATCATGAGCCTATTTCCAATGCCTGAAAAGATCTCTATGCGCTGCCAAGCCTGTGCAGAAATGCCCCAACTGCATGACCTTGTAAGATGGCCCATAGCCTTCGTGCTCGTTGATAACATTTCAGTTTCTACTCTCGTGGTCGCAGTGAAGGAGAAGGATGTGGAGAATGAACCTTATTCCATTAGACCCGAAATTGGCATCACAAAAAAGAGACCTTACCGCATGGTCAATCGGAGACCCAGGACACGTCCAGCACAGACCAAATGTGAAAGAAAAACTAGTGCTGAGGCTATTTTAGACTTCAGGTCATCACTGTGCTGCATGAAAAGATGTTGTGCAAATTTTACATCCAAGGAGATAGCTTGCATGAGAACCTTTTACTGGAACATGAAGTCCTCGGAGCGCACAACCTTTGCATATAACATGCTAGATCTTTGCTCTGAAAATGGTGTAGTCCGCAACCTGATGTTGAATAACAAACAGGTGTGCGTGAAAGCATGGCATAAAGCCTATGGCATACCCATTTCCACTTTTTACAAGTGGAAGAAGCTCTTCAATGATGGCCACAGAATTGCTGAGCACGGAAATAGTGGTTCTAAGAAGCCAAGGTCTCATACTTTGGCTGGCAATGCTGTGCTATCTATGTTCATAGATGAAAACGCAGAGACGATGCCACACCGCTCGAAAATTACGAGCGAGGGTAGCAGACAAAATGTTAAGAGGCTACCTTCGGGTCTTGACTAAGAAGGATATACACCAAGAAGTAGATATTACCATTACAGAGATGACGGGTAAGCATATTTCTCCTTAGGTCCTTTTCATCGCTTGGAAAGAGAATCATTCAGAGGTGGCAATAGCTAAGAGGATAGCATTTTCTAAGTGTAACACCTGTATTGTCATAAAGGAAAAGCTTGCTAAGACCAGAGATCCAAATGAAAGAAGGGTACTTGCAATGGAGAGAAAATCACATATGACGGCCCAGATTTCATGTAGGAGCCTTTACTGGTCCTGGAGAGCTTTGTCTCATAGATCTCCTGAGCATGCTTTAACCATTATACATGACAAGATGGATCAGAATAAGACCATGGTCCCTCGTCTAGAAAAGCTAGCAAAGTCTGTGTGGAGGGGTGAACGACTGAAGGTGAGTGTTACAGGTGCTCTTATGCACGGGCATGGTATAGGTGCCTTGGGCCACTTCTCACTGGACCTCTGGCCTGATGATTCTAATTTTCATGTGGGATCCTTGAAACATACCTTGAAGACACTGGAGAATAAATCTGAGGATAATTGGGGCCATTTGAGAGATACAGATAGTCCTGAAAGCTGCTGGGGTGGAGCAATTTTAAACACAGATGCCCTTAGGACAAAAATGGTAAATGGCAGTAGAAATGATTTTATGCCTCCTATCAAGGGCCCTATGGTACCGAACAAGTTGCCTAGGAGGCTTTACTTGCAGCTAGATAATTGCTCAGGTCAAAATAAGAATAGATATCTTTTCTCTTACTTGTCATACTTGGTTTGGTTGATGAGGTAAGAGTTGGAATTTTGTTTTACTAACATTGATTTCACATAACTGCCTAATATATTTGTATGGATGTAACTAGTAGTATGAAAGTGAGAATGATGGCATCGAAGATCCGTCATAGCCACTGATAGTTTTGAAACCACAACTGTTAAATATTAAGAAACGGAAAATACTTATGCATACATTCGAACTTCTTGCTGGTTTTGACTTTGGTGGTTTTGCTTGCTGATTCTGCATTTTCTGACAAACTAATTTGAAATTCAGGTGTGCTTCTATAAGGGACAATTATTGAAAGATGAAGCCAGACAGGAATTCGAACAAAAAGCGGCAGATGCTTTGAAAACTCACTGTAGGAAAGTGGATAAACACTTCAAAGAGATCAAACCATGGCATCTTTATAAGTTGTTGAAATATATTCATGACCAGTTTGGTGATGGGGTGACTGAGATGGATATTATTAGATTTTTGAAGAAGGGATGGAAACATTGGCGGTAAGATTTGATTAATTATTTTTTGCTCAATTACCATTCATATTAGATTAGACTTTTATGTTTTGACATTAAATTAATTCAGGAACAATCTATGAAGAAATTTCCGTGCAGGAAACTCTACAAGACCCATGCATGTAGAGGATGAATTGTGGAAACGATTTGTGGAGTCTTGTAACAAGATTTATTAGCGTCAAAAGAATGCTACTGCCGCATGTAGAAGAACACCGCGTATTGATTCAGGAGGGCTCATGTCGGTCAGAATAAAATTTGTGTACTTGCGCATGTTTTTAATTGCATGTCTTTCGTACGGATTAGTTGGCAGAATGATTGCACATATACTTCTTTCTCCAATAGATCATAGTCAGGCCAAAGTGCAAATTCTCCACCAGATGTGATTACATTAGTTGCCCATGTCACGCTTATAGAGATTGCTTTCAAAGTGCAGTTCATTATTTCCATGCATTTGCCTCTTTTCCAGACTTATTTTTGCAAAATATCAACAATGTCCTTTTTGCAGATCATTGTCAAATAAGAACTTGAGTGAAACTATACCACCTAGTATTTTGACAAGCTTGTTAGACTTGTAAGATGATTTCACAAACATCATTCACTGCATAGTGTGGGGTTTTCATTTCTCTGATTCAACGTTTCAAAATCAAATTGCTTGATCGAAACAATTCAACAAGGGCTATTCCAAATCTTAGTTCACTTTCCAGTTTGAAAAGGCTGTGGGTTAGCAAGTTTCAAAATTACTATAAACTTATTTCTAGTATTAAGGTAAAAAAATATTGTCAGAGTAGACGCCTGTCAAGCTTATAAAGATTGCATTAAAACTGCAGGTCACTATTTCCATGCATTAACCCCTTTTTTTATAAAGATGACATGGGCTTGCTTTGTTTCTATAGAAAGAGAATTGGTCCCTTTTTAGTTTAAATATTGGACCTCTTAAGCAGGTCATGTAGTTTTTCCTTTTTGCTCTCTCTTTGCATTTGTGTAAACTTGTCATTAGCAGTCAGTTGAACTTCAACTTGTTCCTTGTTCCTTCTTCTGTGTCCAACTAACATTAGAAGAATTTAAATTTTATGGAACGTGCAGAAATAACTTGTAGTAGGATATTGAAGTTCATATTCTCATCTCCTTGACATTTACTTAGGAATTGAATTGTATCAAAGAATTGTATCAAATAGGCTCCTTAATCTTTAGCGTCATGGATAAGCAACAATACCTTCTGAAATTCCAGTATACATTGCATGCTAACATTTTTGCAAAAGACTGGAGGACACATCATGCTTTGAGTTTTCATTTTAGTGGAGTACCTTCCTGTGTAGGCTCGGGCTCTTATAATAACTGGCATTTGGTATGCAAAGAACCATGCTAACATTTCTGCAAAAGACTGAGGACACATTATGCTCTAAGGTTTTTTTTAATGCAATACCTTCCTGTGCAAGCTCTTATAGCGATTGGCATTTGGCATGCATAACTAGAAAAAACTTTATTTGTGGGCATTCCTATATTGTTGTTCTAGTGAGCAGAACTATTTTTCCTTTGTGTTCCTTGCTTTTTATAGTGAACAAAAGAGTGAACTGTGTTTCTTTCAATGCAAAAACACTGATCCTCTGCTCAATTTTCAGACTGCAATTTGGAACCTGTGGAGATAATTCACCTGGTTTCCACTGATCCAGAACCTCTCCGATCTGCTAAATATGTTCTATGACCATCTGATGTCAGATATGTCATTACTTTTCCAGGTGATATTTCCACCTTGTCTAATAAACTTTCTTCCTGTATCTTACCTTTTTTGACAACATTGATTACCATTTAGACCATAGGTCGTTTTTAGTTCTACTTTCGATCACATTTAATATCAATTCAACCGTAGGTAGATTTTGATTCTAATTTTGACCAACCATTTCGACATTTGGCTTATTATCTCTATTGGCTTTGAGCTGACCTAGAAGGTAAGGTAAAAACCCTTAACCGATGTAGAAGGTGCGGTAGGAATCTTTTCTTTTTTAATTGCACGTTCTTGAACCAAGCAATTTTATCCTTCATGTGTGAAATTGATGACGTTATTTGTTTGCTTATAATTTTTATAGTTCGAAGATTGGGGCTCAATGCCCATAGAAGATATGCGACAAGAAATATTGGAGAAGGGTGGATATGAAGTCTTTAAAAAGAAAATAATAGCAAAGATATTTGCACCAAAAAAGGTATGATTTATTACGTTGTGCTAAAAATATTTGTTGCTTTAATCTTTGTTTTCACAAGGCATTTGATTGTGTAAAGGGAACAAATCAGAGTATTATTTTCAAGGCAAAATCAAGGAAGGACAAGGAGTTTGAGATTGTAAGTAACTTTGCATTTGTTATATTAGCTAGGTTTCTATTTACATCAATTATAGATCTGATTCAATTCAACAGAATGTGTGCTAATAGTGATGACTCTGATGAGGTAAGAGTTGGAATTTTGTTTTATTAACATTGATTTCACACAACTATCTAATATACTTGTATGGATGTAAGTAGTAGTATGAAAGCGAGAATGATGGCATCGAAGGCAATTCATAAGATCCAAAAAAATGCAGACGATTGCTCAAACAAGAAGGATCAAAATATATTATATTGTTTAGTGTGTTAGACTTTCTTGCCGTACTGGCATTTACAATGTAACTTTATTTTTTGTGAATGAAAAGTCTTTTTCTCTACCACCACATTTGTTGTAATTTTGGAATAACTTTAAAATTACAAGAAATTTATCGCGGCGGCCGCCGCAAACATTTCTTTTGTGTCGATGGGATGCAAAAGACACCCTGTATAGGAGTTACTCGATGCAACATTGGAATGCTATGAACAACATTTGCTGTTGAAGTTAAGGTGGTGACTCTAAGTGCTTAATTTAGTTAACCTGAAAAGTGGAAGTAAAGGTGGTGACTCTTTAAGTGCTTAATTTAGTCAACCTAAAAAGTGAACTACTCCACCGCCAGTATCACTGCACAAAAAAGAAAAGAAAAACCCCAAACGACTCTTTTTGCAACCTTATATCCCCTACCAAAATTCCCTACAAGGCCACATGCATAAAGATATCACATTGATTATGTTAGCTACTTATAGGTATAGGTAAATGTTTACATGATAGGACGAACTTATTTTACTTTTTAATGTTGCAGGGCCTTCATTCACAATCGTAGGTACTGAACAAAATACTACATTTTTGTAACACCCACATGATTGTATCTTAATCTTCATTGCAGAGCATAGATGAATGACTGCAGCATTGCAGACCAAACTGCAAGTTTTTTTATGTTGTTGGATTCATTTGTACGTACTCTTCAAGTTTATCTTGATTCTGTAATAAGTCAAAATTAAATTGCTTATTTCCAGTAAGTCTCTCGTAGTGTTTGAAGCATTGTTTGAATGAATACCTACAAAATAACATCTCTTATAACTGGTTCTTGTTTAAAGCAGCTCACCACAATTAATAATTTTGCATCGCTTTTTGGCTCGTCTGAACGATCAGTCCAGCTGACTTTCAATCTTCTGAACTACGTCTATACGATCAATAACAGGACCAAAGACCACATGCTCGTTACCCAGCCATTGTGTCTGGTAAGAGAGCAGAAAAAGTACAATGAATGCAATGTATAAGTTCCAAGTCAATATAAATGATAACTTTGATAGGGATTTCACGAGAATGACATCAGATTAGTATATATAGGAAACAGGACGGAGTAGGAGCCAAAACATAATGTATAGTCGTTGTTGCCGTTTAAAGTCCGACTAAAATTAAGTCCAACTTTGAATTTGGTTGATGTAAGCAGTCAACAGTTAATGCATGGTTTTGTTGCCATTTGAAGTCCAACTAAGTCCAACCTTGAACCTGGCTGTTGTTAGCGAACAGAGCTTCATTTTCTATAAGGCCTACATAAGCAGATAAAAAATACTTCGTTGTTGAACATGGACACCGAGCAGAGCATTACACCTATGCATGCTCCTGCTACACGTTCTCTCAACAATGTGGAACGTTGCATTCATTTTGTTCTGCATTCTATTCATTGCAACATTCTTGATGTTGTTGGCATTATCAATTAACAAGAGATTTACTAGGCCCCTGAATCAATGGCATCTATGGTAGCTACTTGGAAATCATTATTTCAAATGATGTTTACCTGCAGCACTTAGCAAGTATCCCAATCCCTAGTTTCCTCACATATTCTTTTAGAACCGCAATGGACTTTTCATCAGCTCCCAGAATATGAGGGTGCTGTGTGCTCGACAGATTAATCAGAGCAGATTAAAAGCAGTTTTACTTAAGCACTTTTAACATAAAAAAGATCCACACAGTTTTACTCAACTGAAGGAAAACTAATGGGGTGCCCCATATCAATGTGGTTGCCTCGTTGTGGCATGTTGCGGCATATAAGAAAGACAAATTTGGTAAGATTGATTTAGAAAAGATCGAGGTAATTATTGCTGCATTAGTTTATCCGATATAATCATTAGTGATCTACGGTAGTTTAACAGTGACAGGACTGAGCAGATCTATGGAGACTAGAACTTGCTGGAAAGGTGTCCATGGTTGATTCAACGAGAGAAATTATTGGCATAAACTTGGTAATCTATAGTAATTTAACCGTGACAGGACTGGGCAGATCTATGGAGACCAAAACTTACTGGAAAGGTGTATATGGTTAATCTAAAGTGGCATTCTTGGGAATCAGCAGAAACACAAGTCTGAATGGCATTCAAGTGCGAAATTGCATGGCCTAAGTTGTAGGCTAAATGAGTACTCATATCTTTCAATTTAACATGTTGAGAATTTGCTGCCACTTGCGAACTCAATACAGTTCTCATAATTTGAATGGAAGGGCTCATTAATATCTAACAACGACATTTAAGAGTGATTAAAAATCTACGAGGCATCAAAGAGATGGCTTTTCTGCAGTGATAAAAGAAGACTATACTTGTCTTCTAAAACATGGTTTGAAGAAGCCAATGTGACGCCAAAACAGAGGATTAGGTCTTTTGTCAGCAAAAAGGATGAGGAAATTAAACTTTTAAAAGGCAGAATCAGCCATCAAATAATACATAGAGAGAGTATCAAAAGAGAGGCAGATAGATGCATACCTTTTCCAATCGAAATGTGACCTCTCTGCTACAGCGAACCAAAAAATTCAGAGAAAGGCTTTGTCGACGGAAAAAACTCTGAGATCTGCTTTTGAAATATTGCCTCTGATTGTATGCCTCTGATTGCAACCTATTTATACATCACAGGCCATGGCGGCGAGCGAGATTTTGCTCACGAATTCTGCCACGTTTGCCGCTGCAGCTTAGGATTCTGTCAACTGCCACTACCCAGTGATTCCTCCATCTAGGTACCTCATCTGAAAAAAATCCACTAGCCTGATATTTCCTTAGAAGTTCTGCATTGGTTTCAAGTTCACCATGTAATTGAACAACCTTAGACGATGCTCTCCTTGCTTTGCCTTCTCATGTTGCACAAAATTGAAAGGTGCCAAACAAGTTCTGAAACCTGCATTAATTTAGCATGCACCTGATCCATGATAACATTTTCCATGCTTAGAGAAGCCGTGTCATCAGACACTTTTGACAGAACAAAGGCCTTGAATAATGCATATATAATTTAAGTTTAGACCTTTTTGACATAGACAAATCAAAATTCAAACAATCCACTGAATGGTGAGTAACTAGGCAAGTCCTTCAACCGTAAGTTCTTTAACTCCTCTTTCTCCTCGTTTATACCAAAAAACATGAATAGAAGAACTGATTTACCTTGCAAGAATAGAGGCACTCCATATCCGGTAGACTATCTGTTTCCATCTGCAAGCCCATCGCTGACTGGCTATGGTAGCGAATCCAGCCGCAGAATAACGTGGTAAAGTAGACAAAGAGGAGGAGCTGAAGAAAGAGAAGAGGATCTGCATGTCAAAACAGGTCAGAGGTTCTTTGGTAACGGAATCCGTTATGCACTTTAGAGTCTAGGCCATGGAATACCGAATTCATCTTTGAGATACATCAAAAAAGCAGGAACGTGCAGATGAATCTCAACAAAATGTTCTGGAAATGCAAAAGGAATCAAACATCCAAAGATCCATTAGCCAAATGCTCTTTTTGTCTCAAAGGAGACGGGACTTGAGGAACTCACCTAAATAGCCCCATCCTGCATTCCGGCATGTGGAGCTTGATTATGCAATCTTGATGCTGGACCGGATTATGTTGCCATGGTTTTCGCAAGGCGGTGCCAAAAAAAAAAAATAGCTGCTGTAGGAGTGAGGAGTGACGAAAAATTCTCGGCAGGCTGGCCTGACCTAGTGGAATCATAGCGGCGGCTATGGCGCCGAATAGCTACAGTTGGCGCCAGATAGTTAAGGCAGTGCTCCGTTGTCAATAGCAGGGAATTTTGCATTTTTTTTTTCTATTTTTCCCTCACTCGGGAATCTAAGAATCCGAGGAATCGATTCTTGGTGTGAATAAATTATCATAACATATATATGTTCTTATGTTTGTCCTACTCAATCCGACCGTTGATCCGAGATCCTACGACTCACGTGGCTTTGGGACGTATCCTACGGCTCAGATGGCTTGGGAGTTTGTATACGATTATATGTAAGCGATCCTACGGTCCAGGTTGATTTGATCCTGATCGTCGGTCCGAGATCCTACGGCTCACGTTGGTTTGGGACACATCCTACGGTGCACATGGCCTTGGGAATTATATGTAATCGATCTAAGTAACGGTCCAGGCTGATCTTGATCCTGATCGTCGATCCGAGATCCTACGGCTCAGGTGGCTTGGCACACATCCAATTATATGTAATCGATCCTACGGCTCATATTGCTTTTATATGGTGAGATCTTGATCGTTGATCGAGTCTAAGATTCTAAGGCTCATGTTGCTCGTCCCTTAAGGAAAGGCTTTTAAAATTTTTTATGTTATTGGGGGGATTCGAACCCCGACCCTCAACTCCCCAAACCCCCCACACCCCCCACTAGACCAAACATTGATTCCATGAACAACTTATGTTTCAAATATACTTAAGGGTAATTAACTAATTAAAATAAAATAAAATAACATTCGAGATAGTTCAAGAAAGTTCTAGAATGTTCTAGAGGCTCTAGAAAGTTCTAAAATCTTCTAGAATGTTCTAGAAAGTTTCAGAATATTCTAGAATGTTTTGGAATATAAGAGAATCTAGGGGGAATCTAAGAGAATCCTTCCAGAAAGTCCCAAATTGTTCTAATAAGTTCGGAAATGTAAGGGAATAGGGAAATACTTCCAGAAAGTTCTAGGATGTTTTGAAAGTTTCAGAATGTTCCAGAAAGTTCTAGAATGTTCTAGAAATTTCTAGAATGTAAGGGAATCCAGGAGAATTAAAGGAAATATAAGGAAACCTCATAAATTGTAAGAGAATGTAGGAAAAACGGAATCTCTTAAAATCTAGTTGAATCTAAGGGAATCTTCATAATATCTAAGGGATCTAAGAAAATCTTGATGAAATCTTGGAGTTTTTTTTTAAGATTTTGCAAAGAGCCACAATAGAATGTTCTAAAATGTTTCATAATAAAGGTGTACAATATAAATCTTGAAAAAAAAAATGTTCTAGATGCTCAGGGCAAGCGCCTCAGCCTAAAAATAGAAAGTGTTTTAGAAATGTTGCGCAGATCCAAAATAGATTATTTTGGAAGGTTCTAAATGCTCATGGGTAAGCACCTCAATCAAAATAGAAAATTCTAAGAGAATCTAGGGGAATCTTCATGAATGCTAAATATAGTACATAAAATATTAAAGAATATAGAGGAATCACAAGAGAATCTCAGTAGAATCATTGGTTATCTAGAGCATGACAGGGCCTTGCCCCATAAGAACATGCTAAAACTGGAACAATGTGCCGTAGGACGCATTAAATTTCTTGTATAAGTATAGAAAATCATTGGTTCATGGAAATGTAAGTGTGGTTACGTTTTTATGATAAAGTTTATTGTCTTATATGGTGCAATAATATAGTTATTTTGAAGCAAAAGTAGGTGCACTAGGTGACATAAAGCATGTGAAATTTTGGTCACAATGTTTTGATGATTGTGTTAAACTAATTAGCTCAAAGTTAATTATCTTTTAATCATCAAGTATGCCAATGTAACTGTGTTGCTATAGTGCCAAACAAATTGACAAGATAATGCAATAAACTTCTTACAAAGTTCGTGTTATGGATCACACTAATGCACCATACTCTTTATATCTCCAACCCTTATTTATGACTTTTTCAGACAATTCATGGTCTCAGAATCTGTAATCCATCCAGAATTGCTACATAATCCACAATCAAATTGTTAGCAATGACAAAAAAATCTCTATTTAGAATAAAAATAGGTCAAATATATACAGGATACGAGTTACACGAATAACTCAGATTGGTCAAGCTCTAGTTCACCAAAACCCTAGCTAGGTCTAAATACAATAACCAATTTATGGTGCTTCACCGCCCAACCGGGTCAATCGATGCTAAGATCTGGCAGAATTATGGCAAGGCCTAACAATCAGCTTCCATAGTAGCTCCTCCCTCGAGCTAGCAATCCTCAATATAAAACATCAAGAGTTAGATTCAAGGATAGTAATAGGTCATTGAACAAGAACAACAGAAGCTCTGGGAAAAAGTAATGGCTTTCTTAGGATCAGATTTAGGAGCACTTTCAGGCCATATTTCCCTCATGCAAATGAACTACAGAAAGTGTCATTCCAATTCGAAAACTAGACAACAAGGCGGTTCTGGCAAGTAAGGATCGCCTTAATCGGAGCTATAGTGCCCGAGATATGTGTAATTGAAGTTTAGCTTCTATTTATAAACCTCTTCTGTGACTTTGGCCTTTTTTTATTTAGCAAGCGTTTTAGCATCATAAGTAAATATAAACCATAGGTTGCCTTTATTACCTTGCCTTGCCAATAATTTGTCAAACTGAGATAACTATGCTAGTCCACCAAGACTAACATCCAACATCACACCCCCGAGCTACTATATTCGTACTAATTCCTCCTATTCTGAGAAGCAACTCACCTCAGTTGTATCCGTCAACCACAAGTTGAGCAGCAACTCAATTTGTGTCATATGAGCACCAACTCGTTCCATCCAATTGTACATGAGCACCAACTCAATCCAATTGTACACGAACATTTCAGGATCGAAAGGCTAGGGTTATAATCTCATAAATAGCACCAACTATTTATTGCAATAAGAATTGTTAAGACTAAGGATTGGGGTAAGTTATTGAAAGGATTAAATTGAAAGACAATTATTAAGGTAGTTAAATAAAAGTAGACTTCTAAATTCTAAGAATGATAAGGTTTAAGAAAGAATAGTGGACTTTTATTGAAGCACCAACCTCAACCAGTAGCACCGACTACTGCTCAAAATTTTAGACACAATCTAAAATTTTCAATGTCATCTATTAATATCAAATATTTATGGCATCAACCATAATATTGTTTTAATATAAATGGCATGAACAATTGCAAAAGGATATAATACAATTATAAAATAAATTTACAATTCCTCTAGTAGCACCAACCACTTCATAAAGATATAACAGGTCCTCTATCCTCTACTTTTTAACCACAACTACCGACAAACAAACTCTAATCACCATCAAGTAGAAACAATGAGACTCTTATTTAGGCTTTGGAATTAGTTTGGATAGAAATAGATTTATCCATCGTAGATATAGTAAGAGTTGAATCCGATATCCATGCTGAGCGAAGAGATGGATTGCCAGTTTTGATTAGGCTTCATTTGAAGGAGATCCATTTTGGGAAATCATTTTGGAACAATTATCTTCTGCCGCCCAAACTCCAAGCGTTAACAAATCGACAATCCACTTTTTTCCATGCTCTTCTTCAACAATCTTCAAAAAGCTAATCCCATGCAATCTAATCTCTTCTATTATATACTGGTTGCATGTACACTTATACATATCACATACGATGTATGCATTTCTGTATCACACAATGGTTAACTATTTTATCCATTGATCATATGATACGAATCTATAATATGTACTTTTATTTTTATTACAAATAAGATGTCAGACTCATCACAATAAGAAAAAAATGAACGCCACTTCGCCCTCTAGTAAATGAGCTTGGCATGTCAGCAAAATGCATTATTCCATTTGGATTCCATGGGTATACACTGGACATGTTATAACCGAATCATTGGGATTGCATACCCTTCTCAGTGACACTTCAAAATAAGATCAAATCCATCATGCTATTTTGAGTAATGGTAAAATCTAACCCAAGCATTTGGAATGGTGGGCTACTTGTTCAAACCCGCCTTCTTATCACAGGATCATGATGCTAAATACAGGGATGCATTTTAATCTGCCAAGACCTAACCAGCCACAAGGTCTAAAGAACAAGCTTCTGCTATCATATCTGTTCAGGATTAAATACTAGAAGCATAAGCACAACAATGCCTACAATGGCGCCTGAGAAAAGATTTTCGAATGGACTTCTATTTTCCAACCTCTACTCATCACGAAGTTCCAATCTAATATGTCATCGTTGAAAAGCCTAGAGCATGTGCAAGAGACCCTCGCTACTAAGATAATATAATTTCAACAGATGACATACTTGAACAAGTTGTTGGACCTGTTATAATAAGGATGGTCTCCTTCATAGAGACAAAAAATACCAAATATGGATTAAGGCATACGTCAGCTCTGAGCAGACAAAAACCGGTAAGGGACTCCAGTTCAAACTGTCATGAACACGAAAATAAGGAAAATTCATGGAAAATATGCAAGAAATACGTGAAATTCAGTAAAGAATCTGATATACAATGAAGAATCAAGAATATAATGGCCCGAAGACATACAGGAACACAAGACAAATGTCTAGAAGGCTCAAGGCTAGCATTGAACCAGAATGGTTCGACAAGAATGGGGCTCCTCTATTTATATATAAATCAATAGTTTGAATCATGCCACTAATGGATGAGATCATCCCAAGTGTCGCACACATGCACGTGGATTCTGGAATGTTCCAGAACCTCCTAAAGACCGGTACACAACATAGAGTGCAGAAGCATTGTTAACATCCCAAAATATTGCCCAAATTAAAACGTGAAGTTTTTGTTAGGTTCAATTCTGCGGTTTCCCTTTTCTCTAGCTATAATGTAGAGGTTGTGCTCCAACTTTGGTGCTCGAGTCTGATAATGGCGAGATTATGGCTTTGATGTATCGCAACAAGGGTGCTGATGCTTATTGCAAGCATCGAGACATTTATTTTCAAGATTGAAGATCTTCTTAAACAATTTGTTACCTTATTTCTTACTAGATCTACCTTTTAGGTTTAAGATCCGCTAATCTTGAGGCTTAAGAAGCAGGAAGCGAGACATTAGGTTATTTCTTTGAGGTAATTTGAGGTAATTTTTTGAGGTAATCTTGAGCTGTTCTTTCTTTGAGGCATAGAGACATCCAGTGAAGCATGCAATGCGGCAGGATTACTCCGACGACCTCATAAATTTCTTATAATAATCGCTATAGATTCATCCATTCTTTTCTTGTTTAGCCTATATTTACCATGCTGCATACATTTCTTGTCGATACCATGCCTGTGCAGCTTTGTTTCGGCCAAAATAGCGCCAAACCTGAGAAACACAACTATGTTTTAACCAAGATTAATGTCATTTTGTTTTTATTGCTAGAATCCCATCGATCCGAGACATCGGATCACAATTCTAGAATGGGGCGAGCATGCATGTCTTGCATGCATGCATGCGTCGCATGCCTTCTCTGGTTGGGAGATCGCTATTTTAGGCGCGGTTCTGCATCAATGTCTCATCGGCGCTTCCTCTTCTCTCTCTGCAGTATCTTATTCTCTTTTCTTTGAAACCATGCAGGGGAGGGGCTTCTCCCTGCTTGGTTTGACCAATTTGGTGTTTCCTTCATGCTGTGGCATGTCCTTTCTCGGCCTTGCCTCTTCTTTAGCCATCATCCTTTGACCTTCGTCCTCGATCCCATTTTTGATAAGGAAGTCCTTTTCTATTTGGGAGGTTTTTGTTGGTTTCATGCGATCCCCATTCTAGAATCTCATCGATCCGAGACATCGGATCGCAATTCTAGAATGGGGCGAGCATGCATGTCTTGCATGCATGCATGCATGCGTCGCATGCCTTCTCTGGTTGGGAGATCGCTATTTTAGGCGCGATTCTGCATCAACGTCTCATCGGCGCTTCCTCTTCTCTCTCTGCAGTACCTTATTCTCTTTTCTTTGAACCCACCCTCCCTTCTTTGTTAATGTATTTATCGCCTGGCACGCGTGATCAACCCCTCTATTTGAAGAGGTTGTTGTTTTATTGTCGTGTGGCACGCGTGATCAGCCCCTCCACTTTGGGAGGTTTATTTTGTCACAATTTTTCTAGTGTTGGTGATGTGCAGGTACAGGTTGGCGAGCGGCAGCAGCTGCGTCTTCTCCATTCGTGGGTTTTGGGAGCGACTTCTCTGCCTTACATTTGTCCAAGCCCCTTGCCGAAGGCTTTTCACTAGGGACCCGAAAGGGCGGGGTTTTTTAATCCCGGTGATAAGCTTTCGGCAGGTACACAAGCCAAACATCTTTTAGCATTGTATTTTATGGGGTCCAAATTATATAATTGGACATTCCCTTTATTTTTTCGTGGGTAGTTCGCATGTGGCGGCTACCCACTATCCACCATTGTAGAAAATCTGCTGAGATGAATGAGAAGCCTATCTATCGGGAGGTTTTTGTTGGTTTCATGCGATCCCCATTCTAGAATGAAGTTTTAGGCATATATTTTCAATGTTTTTTATAGCAGTGGACATAGTTTTATCCATAATTTGCAGCCACATTTACCCTATTTGATCTACTTCTTTAAATCTTTCTTTTGGTAGTCTTTGATCAGTTTTCCTTGTAGATACAAGCTTGATGGATGCAGGCTTGCTGCAGATTTTTATTCTATTCTAAAATCCCATGTTCATAGTCTATTTATAGTTTGTTGTTTGTTTATAGTCTGTTGTTGCTTGGGCTTTGGTTTCACGAGGTTCGACCAGTAAATTTAAAGCAGAATGCAAGTAAAACCAGAATGACAATCGGAATGTCATATAAAACTAGAATGTAAAGTATAATGGTTGTATGTTGCAATATTAAAAAAGAAGTAATGCCACGTGGCAGTATAAAATTGTCAGATAAGGTAGAATTGAACTTAAGGCCCAGATTCCATTGAACGATAGCCTGTTAGCATTTGAGTCGGGATCTTCCACCCTAACTTCCAGCTCCACTATTCCACTCCTGTTCCATCAATTCTTCAAGAATACATAGGTACATCCAGATGGCAGGTTTTTGTCAAAGAACCGGCAAACTCCCGGGGGATCTTGCCCGGGTGTAATTTCCTTGATAATTGCCGCCACCACATCAAGACTGTGGGGCTATAATGGATGCCAACACTCATAAAATTAGCTGTTGTGGACTTTTGTAATTTGTTCAAGTAAGAACTTTTGGCTCAGGGGAACCTGGACCTAACAAAACTTTACGATCAACAATAGTATTCCTCATCGGACTCTCTTGTGTAAAGTGAGAGTCCTCGTTTTTTGGTTATCACTATTGGAGTACTGATAATTAATTATCAGTACTGATAACTAATTATTCCACCCATATAAGCATGATAAGATGGTTAGAGGTCTTTGCCTCGGCTGATAACAAAAATGCCTACACTCATAAAATTTGTTGTTGTGGACTTGTAATTCGTTCAGGTAAAAGAACTTCGGGATCAGGGAACATGGGCCTAACATATACGATCAACAATAGTATTCCATTAAGGTTTAAGGCTTCTTACACGAAATAATTATCAAGACCATTAAGATAAGCAAGTCAAAAGGAAGGCGAAAGGCAAACCTTCAGCTGGGCGGATAACGGTATTGCCGTGGCGGTGGCCTCTGGCGGCGCTACAAATACAGGAGTGGAGGATAGAAGAGGTTTTGGCGATGGCTATGTATCTGTATCCATAGAAACAAGCCCTGAACTATAGTAACTCCAGCGCCCAAATGGGCGTTATGGTCCTACCAGAAGGCGACGAAGTCGTCGTTGAAGAAGCGCCGGAAGCAGGGTCTGTAGTTACCACCACAGCTGCCGGAGCCGGATTAGGTTTAGCAGAATCTGCAGGTGAAAAGGATGGTTGTGTAAGGTGTGGAGGTAAGGAAAATAGTGTTTGGAGACGAGTTAAGAAAAGTGGGGTTTATCAACGTCTTTGTAATTCCTGCACCTTTTTATACAGCATGAATATGTTTTGCCCTTATTGTTTGGTTGTCTATGAAGATTCGGGGGAGCTTGGTGATACTTCTATCTGGTTTAATTGCTGCAACTGTAGGAGGTCTGTGCATATAGAATGTGAGCTTAAAAGATGTCAAGTAGACGGTTCCTCAGGACCAGACCCTCAGGCTTATGTTTGTCCAGATTGTAAGGCAGGAGCACAGAAGGCTGGTCCCAATGCTGCCATGGCGGGAAACAAAGTTAAGTCTTCTTCATCTTCCTCTTCCTCAGTTGCTTTTGGTGTTAATAAGGGTGGAGGAAATGGTCCTCCTGAGATTTGTAGCTCGTGGAATAAGAAGCCCAGGTTGGCAAGGATGAATCCTAACCAGGCAACAGAAAACCCTAGCATGGTTAGAGTCGGTGGTGGTGAAAGGGTTTTGGGCAAGAGGGCTAATGGGGATCCAGCTGGTGCAGTTACTGGCACTTCTGCTCAAGAGGCTGTTATTGCAGCACGCAATGCTGCTAATGCAGCTGCTCAGGCCGCCAAGGCTGCCAAGGCCACTGCTGCAGCCAAGGCCGCGGCTGCTGCGAAGGCTGCATTAGCAGCTAAGGCAGCTTTGGATCATGCTGTTCTTGCAGCGAGGGATGAGGCTCAGGCTAGGGCAGATCTTCGTAAAATGGAAGCAAAAGCACAGATGGCTATGAGGGGCGAATACTATGGAATTGGGCAACCAAGGGAGGATGAGGCATTAATGGATGATGATGCTACCCGGCAATCCTTTCAGGCAGAAATGTTGTCTCCTGGAATGGTGAGTAGTTCTTGCATCTCAGACACAATGATGGCTTTGCAACCAATGGTAGAAAGCATGTCAACAGCAGCATCCTTTTTCACAACTGCAGAGAATGGCCAGGAGCTCAGTAAAGCATATGTAACACATCAACAAAATATGCATCCATCTGCTCTTTATCAGGAAGATAATAATATTGAAGCAGTGGAGGAACCTACTGAGAATTCTGTGCATCAGCAACAAGAGCATCAGAGCTTTGTAGCCCTTCATGAAGAAGGTTCATATGATATTGTTGCAGATCATGACTTCTCGTCGGATGCACACATGCCTTCTGGAGTGGAGAGTGCTTCCATCTCATGACAACGGAAGAACTCAAATGTGCTTCAAACAATTAGGAAACTAGTTACTATTGATAGGCTATATATCTCTCATACCTTTACATGTGTGTCTCTCTTTGTAACTGTAGTTGTTCCCAATGCAGTGACTTTGAGGAACGTGAAGATGCATGGGACGACTCATATCTGCAGTCGCCCCAATCTGTGCGTCAGATTGCACTTCCTCTATATATCTCTTTATCATGACAGAAAGTTCTTTCTTATATATTGGCACATTTGTGTCTTGTACTTCACATTCTATTAAAAAGGCTCCTTTTAAATCTGGAGCTGACTTTTAGCTATGGACTATAGCATTTTTAAGCTCGATTTTGCATTTAAAATGTATGTATGATTTTTTTGCAAGTAGCAGAGGCTTGTAGTTTTTGTAACAGCTTTGTTTCTGTCTGCAGGCAACGGGCTTTATTTTGTAAAGAACAAGTAATGCCCACATGGACTCGGTTTAAGCTTAAGGTACAATTGGTACAATTACCAGATGTTTGTTGTGCAGCTGGATTGACATTTTTCCTCAAGGAAAATGGATATGGCATTTTGATGTAGGCAACTATGATGCTGAAGGTTGTGAAACGCTGAAGGCAACTGTCAAACTGTTTTCCAGAGAAATCACATGTTTGATTTTGTGGTATTGCTGGGAAATCTTCGAAGAATAGAATAGAATAGAATAGAATAGTTTTTATCGCCCATGGAGGCATATATATATATTTGCCCATGGAGGCATATATACTAGAGTATGCATACATATTGAGGACCAGCTGTGGTAATTCTTTAAATAAAGGGAAATTTATCCAAGTATTATTGGGTTTTTGCTCAACGTTGATTGGGGGCCATTGATTGGCGGCATATTCCTGGTATTGTGCCAGATCCATGGCTATTAACATTTTACCGAAAAATCACCATGCCATTTCCTATGGTGTCGATTGAAAATAGCATTCACATAATAAACCATACCATTAACAATTTCTACAAAACCATGGTCTCTTTGCTAAACTAAACTGCCTCAGTGGATCCTGTACAACATAAACAGATGGCTGCAGGATTCGAACCTCTAGGCCAAGTCGGCCTCATCAAAACCCTGCTAATTCCATTTTACCTGTTCTGCATGAATGCTACAGGCAAGCAGCAGCATAAATGCATAAATGCACATGCCACAAATTAGCGCTGCTCATGATTTTCTTGCTTTCTCGGGTTTCTATAACTTGCTGAAATCTCAGATCAAAACAAAAGGTGGTTTTGCATGTCAAAATCGTAGGCGCCCAAACATGGTATCTTGTAAGCAAACTGCAAGCAGATTGATACACCTGGAAAATCTTGAAAGGCAGAGAGTCGCCTTCGCCACAAGCCTCCATTCAAAAGTAACAAAAGCAGAGAGCAGAGGAGGAACAAAAGTAACATTCAACATCTGAATGTCCGTAAGAAACTAGAACTGATCATATGTAACCCTGTGCTGGATGAGTGGATGGATATCCCAGAGCTTTGCCACTCTTCTTTTGGTGAGGTGCCTCTTGTTCATCTTCGCGCCAGAAGGTTCGGGATTTTTTCTTGTTCTAGCATCCAGAGTTGTGCCCTGCGTTTTTGATTCAGCAACAAAATCTTGGATACGACTTCCCATATTAAATGCTTCTCAATTTCATTGCTTCAGAGCAGCGGTTGTTATCCAGAGTATTGCATATATCCTTGCATTCTATGACAGGGCAATGCGAGATCCGTTGACGGTAACAAAAGCAGAGAGCCGATTTCGCCACAAGCCTCCATTCAAGGCGCCCTCTCTGCCTCCGTTGATGCATTTGCTGCATCAAGCCGCACTCTCTGCCTCTGCTCCGCTGCCATTGCCGTTGCCAAAAAAAGAAGGGAGCATCCCTTCTTATCCACGCCCTAAAAAAAAGGCCTCCAAATTTTTTTTTATTCTTCTTAACCTTTCAAAAGAAAAGCTATTTAAAAACCCAAAAAAGCAACATGACCTCTAAATGACATTAAGCTCCTCAAATATGGCAATATATACTGTTTTCTATACAATACGCCACAAGAATCTTAGCCCAACCATGCGAGAAAACCCCTTCACAAATACCAAACTCAAACGTTGGAAGTTTATGTCTTAATTATTGACTAAATTAAAAAAAAAAAGCCCTTCTGTCTTTTTGAAATTTCCCAAATACACTTAATTCTTGAATATTTTTCCAAATAGCTCATTCCTGCCAAAAAACCTTGCAAATTTTTCAAATTGCCACTTTGTCAAATATACCATTTTTTTTTTACAAATGGAAGTGTTTTTTATAGATCACAACAATTTTTTGGAACAAGAGGAGAAAGCAACTGCAAAACAAAAATGTAAAGAGAATTAATTCACCACTAATGCAACAAGAAAGAGATTGACATTCACACATACAATCGATTTGTTTTACAGATATAAGAAATTTAAATTCATGCCTTGTGGAACATGTACTTGCAAAACTAGGAAATGAAGCCATCACATATTGCTCTTCTTTCTTCACGATCATGAATCCATCAATCTCATTTCTTGTTTTGAGTGTTTTTTCTCCTTAAGTTTTGCCTTTCTTCAATAAGGCTCCAAAAATTTGATCCGAGTATCGGATACCCTATGGTTTTAGAAGGTTATAGGCTTGTATTCGTATAGGAATACGTATAATTCTGATGCTGGAAATTGCAGTCTGTGTTTTCGATGGTTTTGAAGCCGGGTTTTGTGGTTGAGCCATGAGGAGCGGATGAGCTGGTAGGGATCCGGATTCCAGATGGCGGCTCTGTTGCAGCACGTTGAAGGAGCGGCGAGGTGGTCGGCATGGCAGAGATTGAAGGGGGGAGCCCGGTTCCAGGTATGCCACAGATCCTTGCTCTCTGTTAGGGCTCCCAAAATTTGCTCTCTGTTAGTGTGTTAGTGTGCTGCTTGCTTGCTCCTGTTCTCTGTGTGGAAGAACGCTGATTTCGTGGTGGGAGTTGTGAATCATCGGCTATCAGGTATGTTGAAGAGGCAGGCTAGGAAGGGGAAGGCTAGGGCTGGTGTGAATCTGTATGCTGGTAGTATAGATGAGCTTATGGACGTTGCTGGGAAGGGTAGGGGCAGTGCTAGGGCGAGAGAGGATGGGAAGATTGTAGAGGAAGGTAGCGGCCTCCTTGACGTGAGTGTGACTCTGGGATATGCAGGAATGGATATCCCAGAGCACATGTTTGATAGTTTGGTGGGTTTTTGCAAGTCCGAGACTGTTGCTGGAGCAGTGGCATTGGAAAGGGGTTCAGAATTGGACCACCTGCATTGCCAGGCAGTCTTCAGGACGGTGATTAGGACTCCGAGACAAGTGAACACCGCAATAAAGAAGTACTTTGGTTGGGGTGTTCAAAAACCAGCGGGTGTGTTGCTGATTTGTAAAGCCCTGAAGAACACGAAGCTCCATTGCTTCGAGGGAATCGTGGGCTATTGTCTGAAGGACTATGGGAAAGTCCATTACAAGGTCTGTCTGCATAACGTGAGCGAGAAGCAGATAGAGATAGGGAAGGATCTTTATCTGAGGTATGGTGCAGGAGACTTGAAGAATCTTATTGTGTTGGACAACAAGAATGTTTTGCACAGGGCTGCCCATTACGTTAATTACCATGGTAGAAAACAAGTGTCTGCTAGTTTGGTTTATACTGTTTGTCGCATGCTGCGAACCAGGAAGTTTGTGTTCAGTCAATGGATCCTGCCCACGAATACTGCTTTCATATCTGAGCACAGAGTGAAAGCAGCTTGGCGGATGACACTAAATCCTCAGAATGCAATGCCCAGTGACGTGAAGTGTGTGCTTTTTGGTGTTCCTGCTGGTATGCAGCCAGTGTAGCGGCTTGGGAAAGCAAGGAAGCGTTATTGGGATGATGCAGGTAGCGAGGGCGATGACGATGAACACTTTGTTGATGCGCAGTTTGAAGAGTATAGGCCTGACGCAGAGGGAGATGGAATGGGATGTGACTTCATCCCTTTGAATGTTGCTGATTACACCATGGCAGTGGGCTAGATAAGGCTAGAGTTGTTGAGTTGTTCATGTTTTCGTTGTTTTCTCTTCTATGTGATGTAATGTTGAAATGAATGTGCATTTCCTGTTATGTTTCTTCTTAAATGTTTTGTATCTGAGCATTTTGTCTTATCGTACTGTTATTTAGTCCGTAGTATGCATGTTATTTGATGATGCAGGTATGCCAGGCATGGAATTTAATGTGCATGCTTCAAGTGTAGAGGGCAGTGGTCACGCTGCTGCTGTAACTCCCGAAGTAATAGAAATAAGTGACAGCAGCAATGAGGGTGTTGTGACTGGCCCTCCGTCTCGTCCAGGCCCTCCACCACCTGTCCAGCTTGTTCACGCTTTGCCAGCCTCATTTCTTGGACAGCCACATGCCCTTCCGAATGGTGTGCCTTATGGACCTCCTCCCCGTCCTCATATTGCTGAAGTGCCCCCCGTTGCAAATCTTGTAGCAAATGGATTGCCGCATCCCATAGTTGCTAATGCAGAGAACGAGCATGTGCATGTGGCAGCAGAAATGCTTGAAAACGTTGTCGGAATTAATATAATAGCCGAGAGTGTTGCTGCTGCTGTTAGGGTGTTGCGAATCCAGCTGGGCAGGCTATTCAACGCAGTGGAGCACTCCTTAGGGGTCATGGATTGGGAGCAGATTAGTGTGTCTGTGGAGGAGAGGCGGGCGCTTAGAGCCCATATGAACTTGGCCAGAGGAATTCTTATACGAGAGCTGCGTAGGATCGATGGGCTGCAGAGGAGGCATGCAGCCGCTTTGAATCTGAGGTATAATTAGTGTAGTTGCTCGCATTAGATGCACGACATGGTGTGCTTGAGCATTTCAGATCTGCATGGAGGTAGATATGAAGAATGAATTGCAAATACAAAACTGAAAAAAAAAAGGAAAAAAAAAATTGATTGCCTTGTTTCTGCATGTCTGTGTGAGCATGTTTGCATGGGATTAGCCCCCCGGCTTTAGGCCGTGGTGGAGCACCGAGGGTTTGGCTTCGTGGAGGGGTTCGAATCCCCGTGCTCCAGACTGTTTTGCTTGTGCAGGTTATGCAGGTTTTATGAGGCGCTACTTGCATGGCAGAACACGTGGCATCGTGGTAAGGAAACATGTGCTTCAGTTGGTCCGTTACATGACATGTGCAAATGCAATGGTGAGCGCTGCATTTGAATTCTTCTTGGTTAGTTCTTTAGTTGACTACAAGTAGTTGCAAAGGCAGTTGTTGCAGGCCGCTGTTATAAGAAAATGACAGATCAGGTTTGTGTGATGTGAAGGCGCATGTGATGTGCTATTGAAGAACAGTACTTTCTCATTAGATCATGTGAAGTTAGAGCACAACATCAGCATTCTGTTTTCTGGTCATATGTTTGATGCAGTGGTGTAGAAGATCACCTTGCGTAACACCCCGAAGGAGAACAGAAATTTCATTTATTACATTATGTGAATTCAGAATTAAGTCGTATTTAATTAAAGTGGGACTCATTCCATTCCCACTTTTTTTCGGAACCCTGTTATTTTACACAGAAAGGAGCAACCCGACCCGAAAATTGTCCTTAATTCGAAATTTTGTCTGAAACTGTGCATCCAAGCTTTCTCCCAGTTTTCTTGGATATCGAGTCGAGTCCCTGTTTTGGGGCTTATTTGTCATTCAAAATAAGAGTTATTCGCGTGAGGGTGAATTCCTTTACCAAGACTTTTTGGCTCTATTTTCTTAGGTGGATAGACAAGAGATCATAAATTCCAACAAAAATTAAGCAAATTGTTTACTTAATCACCAAAAAATACTAGTTTTGAGATGCCTTATATTTATAAATGGGCTCATTACAATATACATTACAGTGGGTGAAGAGACCATAGTGGTCGTATTATCACAATGAAAACACCCTCTTCACACATGAACCAACCCATCGCAAAGCGGTAGCGTGGAGCTCTGGCCCAAGTCACGGAGCAACTTACAGACGATAGAAATTTGTATGAGGAGTTCCTTCATAGGCCACGTGCTTGTATGTCCAACTGATGTCACCACCCTCTTCTCGGCATCTTTCTTCAATGAACTGGTCTTTTCATTGCTCCCAAGCATGTACTATCTGGTCGAGATAAGGACTGCAAAAGACAAAATCAAGTTAGTCAAGTGATGCTACATGCTAAAAAAATAAAATAAAACACAGTTCTTAGGGCCATTTTTGGAAAATACAGGCCTGAGAGCCTTTCTCGACTCGCGAGTCGAGAAAGGCAGCTCAAAGCGAAAAACACAAGTTTTAGGGGTCATAGGGCCTTTCTCGACTCGCGAGTCGAGAAAGGAGGCTCAAAGCGAAAAACACAGTTTTTAGGGGTCATAGGGCCTTTCTCGACTCGCGAGTCGAGAAAGGCAGCTCAAAGCGAAAAACACAGGTTTTAGGGGTCAGAAGGCCTTTCTCGACTCGCGAGTCGAGAAAGACAGCTCATGGCAAAAAACGCAGGTTTTAGGGGTCAGAAGGCCTTTCTCAACTCGCGAGTCGAGAAAGGCAGCTCAAAGCGAAAAATGCAGGTTTTAAGGGTCAGAAGGCCTTTCTCGACTCGCGAGTCGAGAAAGACAGCTCAAGGCAAAAAATGCAGGTTTTAGCGGTCAGAAGGCCTTTCTCAACTCGCGAGTCGAGAAAGGCAGCTCAAAGCGAAAAACGCAGGTTTTAAGGGTCAGAAGGCCTTTCTCGACTCGCGAGTCGAGAAAGACAGCTCAAGGCGAAAAACGCAGGTTTTAGGGGTCAGAAGGCAGCTTAAAGCGAAAAACGCAGGTTTGTGAGTCGAGAAAGGCAGCTCAGAGTGAAAAATGCAGCTGTAAGGCCCTCCAAAATAAAAAACGCAGGTCTAAAGCTCCTCAAGATGAAAAACACAGGTCTAAGGCCATTTAGAGTGAAAAACACAACAGGTCCGAGGAGGTAAAAAATGAATAACTTTCAAACATCATATCATAATACTATACATTTGTTCAAATGTGATGAAACAGGCGAACCTACTTGCCTACAAACATAGTTTTCTACCTCCAATATCATAGAGTGCAAATCATTATTAGTTGCACCATATCCTATGTATTTTCTAAGTGCACACCATACCTATGCATTTTCTATGTATACATAGACCAAAAAATAGAACCCCCAACCCCCGGGTGCCTTTTCCCCTTTTTAGTATGTCAATGTTTTCTAATAAATACAATATCCTATCCTATATATTTTCTAATAAATACAGTATGTATTTTCTAAATGCCAAAACACCATAGTTCTAAAACATAGAAAATACAGCTCTAAAACACCATAGTTTATTATTTTTTCTCATCTTAGTTTATTGTTTTATCACATCCCCTTTTAGTATGTCAATGTTTTGACTTAAACACAATTATATCCTAGCCTAATATAATATGAGCTAAAATAATATAGACATTATAATATCCCATTGGCCTTAGATAAATATCCCATTGGCCCCCATTGGCCATGCTATACCCCGCTTTTTTTGTTAGGTACACTCTATATCCCGCTTTTTTCTCCCCATGCTTAAATTCGAAATTTGAAATTTGAAAAGGGGTGGGAATTTTGGTACATACCTTTGAAGAACAAGAGATTTAAGACATGTGTCACTGCTGAGATTTGGTACACTTACGCCGAATCGTGATGGAGAACACCCAAAATCTTGGCTATGGCATCGAAGCCCCTGGCTATGGCTGGTAAGACGTAGTTTTCTCCAGCCGAATGTACCATGGAAAGATGCAGAAAAAGAATCGGAAAGAGCTGGGAGCAAGAATAGGGTATACATGCAGAAAAAGAATAGGAAAGATCGGGAGCAAGAAGGCTATGGCAGATCTTTTTATAAGGTATGGCCGTCATTTCTTTTGCTAGTCGTCATTCATGCAGTTTCTTCCGCTGTTTCTTCCGCTGCCAAGAGCTCGAATAAAAAACAGAGGATGAAAACTGAGGATGAAAAAGATGAGAAGCAGGGGCTCTTGATCACCGGATCTAGCACTGCATTTCGAGGGCAGAGCAAAGTGATGGAGGATCTGCCATTTCTTTCATGGACTACGCCGGTCTGCAACTGAAGGCGATAGAAAGATCTGAGGGAGTAATGCTCGGGCAAGCACTTGGTGAAGATTATTATGAGCGGCATGAGTAGCTACTGCTCTTGCTCCCGCTGCGACCAAGGTTACCGCTGCGACCAAGGCTCCCGCTGTGACCAATGATTTAGAAACAACACAGCAGTCTGAAGATCTTATATAACACCCAGAGGTGATATAATATTTTTATCAGTGATTAAAGTAGAAGAGGCGGCGCCGATTTTCTTCTTCCTAGCCCGGCCCCTGAGCTTAATTCCAGCTTCAGATCCGTCGGCATTCTAAAATTTGCCCATTTTCTGATCGCCCACGTCCTTTTTCTCCTTCGTAACTTCAGACATCTGATACGTTTGCAGACCATTCTTCCCAATTTCTTCATTTCCCGTTTGGCGCATCCCAATTTTCAGCTGTATTACTAAGCAATGGAAGCTGCAGAAAGCCCAGGTTGCAAAATGCGTCCGTTTGGAGATTAGCATTCAAGGAAATGTTCATCCGATGCATCTCGTAATGTTCATTACAGATGCTCAGATCGAATAGCTTTTCAAGATAATGAGCTTCATTTCTTCACGCTCTCAGAAATTTGAAAAATCAAACCGACAGTTGTGTGTCAGAGATGGGGACGTTGTTGATATTGAAGGAGCCGCTGAAGCGCCCACAGATGCGTCTACAGATGCAGAGCAGGCCGCCGTCTAAGAAATGAATGGGGGATTTGTACAGAAAAATGGGAAAACTAGTGAATGGGGAGGTCGAGGTCCTTGCAATCAGAGCGTTTGTCTCAAAGAGCGGAGAATCAAGAGCGTTTCAATTCTCGACTCACTAGTCGAGAAGAAAAAGAACGGTTTTGTATAGTTAAGAAATGGCCAGGAGGGGGGCTGTTCACAGTGTAAGAAAAATGACAAGCAAGCAGAGTCAATATGAAGCTATCAGAGAACGAGGAAAAAAGACAAGATCGCTTTCCGTGGAAACCCAAATGCACCATCGCCAAGTTTGAGCTGTATTTTGAAACAGGTGGAGGAAATAAAGGCTGGAAGCTTGGAGAGATCCGGCAGAAAAAAGAAGAGTCACACAGAAGAAAACTCTGTAATGAGAGATTTGTAATGAAGAATATTTTAAGAGGTGAATACCGATTTTTCCATGTGTAGGGTGATGCTTTGCTCATCCAGCTGCAGACAGAGCAGGGCCAAAAGTAGAGTCAAGACCTGGAGAAAGCTTTGGGACGCGCCTCAAATTTTGCTCCTCAGATATTAAATTAATTAAATTAATTTTATATTTAATTAAATTAATTATTAATTATATTTTAATATTATCTTTCTTAATCTCGATGTATTCCCCTTTAGTTATTTTGGTTTTCGCCTCTCCCCTTCCCCCTTCACCTCTTCCCCCAACTCTTCCCACTTGCCCTCTTTCTCACCCCCCTTTCCGAACTTCCTCCCCTTGCCCCCTCTTTTCACCCCCTCTTCTCACCCCCTTTCCAAACTCACCTCGCCTTGCCCCCTCTTTCAGCCCCTTTCCGAACTCACTTCCTCTTGCACCCTCCTCTCACCTCCCCTTGCCCCCTCTTCTCAACCCCCTTTTTTGAACTTCCTCCCTCCCCCCTTCTTCTAACTTATCCCCTTCCATTACTTCTCTCAACTTCTCCCCAACTTCTCCCCTTCCCTTCCCTCCCCCTGATCTAACAATGATTCAATGTAAAAAAATTTGTCCCATTTTCAGTCTGAGTCCCAAAATTCGAGATTTGTCCCACTTTAATTAAATACGACTTAATTCCTTTGCACTTGCAGCATCCATTCCATGGCGGAGTGGCAGACTGAATCGCTGCCACATCTCTGCGGATGCTATTGGGCCAGTTTAGATGTTGAGCTTCACCGGGGTAAGCATTTTCCTTTACTCCTCTAACTCTTGTTACTCTTATGGACTCAGGCTCCCTTGTGTAACTTCAAGTGCAATGACAGGGTTATAATTCATATGGCACAATTGAAAGCCATTCCATGCTCGCAGGTGGCAGCAGTGCTGTTGTTTGCAGCTATTACATGCATATTACAGTGAACATTCACATGATCTGAGTATTACATGTTGAATACATCTTCCAAGTTCAATACATGCTTACATAATAGTGTAATATATTGCAAACATAGCTAGTTATTCATTTCTGTATGTTGTGTATGTTAGCAGCGATTGAAGCGCACACATCTCATGGTCCCAACTTTAGAATGAGCTGGGAAGATGATCCGATGTCATGGTTCAGTCATGCGGGATTTGAAATGTTGGAATTGTGTTGTTCAAATCTTTCAACTGTTTGCAGATACATGGTTCCATTGCTGCCTCATGGCCAGCAGGTTTGCATGCAGGAGAAGCTTAGGCCACATGCACATGCTGCTGCAACGTGCATCCAGATACATGGTTGGATTGCTGCCTCATGCCCAGCAGGTTTGCATGGAGGAGAAGCTTAGGGCACATGTACATGCTGCTGCAGCATGCATCCGGCCACAGTTCCTTCTTCTTTTCCAGCTAATTTGACTTGTTGCTGAATTGTCTGGCATATGGGGTTCAAATCCCCTCATCAAGTATTCTGTGGCATGTTCTTACGTGTGATTTGTATTTTGACTTCTTGCAAAGGTTGGGAAATCTTATGATGAGCTGGAAATGGGGATTTGACTCCATCATAGACTTGGTGGACGGTCTGGAATCCAGCAAAAGGAATATGCACAAGAATATTGTGCTCATCAAGGGTCCAAAACAAACGATAAGATTCATAAGAAACACTTTTATCTGCATAAAGAAACCATCGGCTATGAAAATGTGCAGATAAAGGTGCAATTTGGGAAATTTGCAGGGCTTTCTAGTAGAAAAGGGCTATTTGGAAAAATACTTAAGAATTAAGAACATTTTGGGAATTTCAAAAATACGAATGGCTTTTTCAGAATTTAGTCAACAATTAAGGGCATTTTGGTAAATTTCCCTCAAATAAATCATTTAGGCTTATTTCATTATAATGAATTCTTGTGACAACTAATTTTCCAAAAGAATAGAATAGAATAGAATAGAATAGAATAGGTTTTTAGCGTCCACGGAGACCAATTGGCCTATGGGACCCAAACAAAAAAGAGAGCAGCAAGCATATTACTGACAGGATTAAAAAACCCCCGCCCCGAAGGGTTTTCGAGGGAAAAACCTTAGCAGTAATAAGCCTGCTGGCACACTATACAATTGCATAGGACAGTTCAATACCGTCCCGTGGAGGACACAAACGAAGTCCGCATCCATAACCTCTCGGAGGTATGACCCCAACAAACCCACCGACGCCCAGAGCCAATAATCGATGCAACGGCTGGCCGTGCACTAGTAATGAAATATATCGCCTTCGGATATGGGCAAATGCCGGGCAGGTCCGGAGGGCATGACATTCATCCTCAATCGCTACCGGTGGCAACACCGGCAAAGCCTTTGCTCCCCGTGCTTCACGAGCCCAACGGCTGTTTCAATGCGGAGGCGATGTGCCCCGCTTGAATGGAAGCTATAAGCTGCGTTTCTTCATGGGTATTTGGGTGTACAAGCATCGGTGGGGGCCTCTTGTGAGCCTAGGATTGACTTGTGGCCGATAGTGTGCCAGCCTTAACATGTGTCGAGCCTCACGATCCCACGACTTGCGAAGGAAAGTAGTATCAAGGTATAGTTTAAGTGCCTCGCGATCTTTCTTTGTCCCGACACGGACACATCCGCTTGCCCGCACACCCCCGGTGAGAACCACCGGAGCACGCTTGTCTTTCCAGCCAGGATTTCAGGCGTTGGGGACCCATTGCGTGGCCAAAGCAAAGGCGGGACAAGCGTGTATCACCATAGCGACCACCTTTTGGAAGTAAACGATATGGCGTTCCAATGCAGCCCGTTGAAGGGGTAGAAAGCCTGTCTCCTGGAGTAGGATCTGGTACGGAACTGTGGACTTCACCCCCAGGGCCCGTGCCAAGAAGGCCTTCGCACCGCCGAGGTCATTCCGTGTGTTGAGGGATATCAGGACCCCAAACTTCTCGCCCCATACAAAAGGGCCGGCTCAACCAAGGCCCCAAACAAATGTGATCGGTGACCCTGTGCATACAATTACGCCTTGTGGCCGTTGTTCTGCATGGCATATAGTGCTTTCCAACCCGCAGTGACCCGCAACCTGATAGCCGCATCCCAATGGGTGGTAGTTGAGAACTCAATCCCCAAGTACTTGTAGGTCGGAGCCACCTCTACCTCTTGCCCTTGGTAAGTGAATGTGGGAAGCCTTGGCTGACGGGATGATGCAACTAGCAGCACCCTAGTTTTGGCCAAGTTAACTCGCATGCCAGTGAATTGGCAAAAAGTGTCAAGAGCATCCAGGTGACGTTGCATGTCCTCTGGAGTATAGGCCATGAGGTTGACATCGTCAGCATATATGAGTTGCCGGATTGTGTGATGCATGATATGTGCGCCCGCACCTCCATGCTCAGAGAGCCAATCTTCCAACTGATCAATGTACAAAGCCAAAGAGTGTGGGGAGAGGGGCAACCCCGACGACGACTCCAATGCTACGGGTCACCGGTCGTGCTGCCGATGTGATACTACCGAGCATGCCTCAGCATTGACCTATATAATCGTGATTCGCAAGTCCGTGGGGGTCCCTGTTTGCCGCGAACCGGCCCCATAGCTTATTGCGGGTAATCGCGGTCGAATGCCTTTGCAAAATCCACGAAACAACAAAGATGTGTTCTCGCCGGGCGATTCCTGCTATCTTCAATCAATGTGCGCAGAGTGAAGATATGATCAATGGTGGAATGTCTGGGCCGAAAACCTGCCTGTGTAAGAGCTCGCACCTCCGTTTCCTCTGCCCATATTGTCAGCCGCTGCTCAAGGATGCCAGCCAATAGTTTTGCAAAGAGAGAGCTGACCATAATAGTACGGTAGTTGGCCGGACATTGAGGGTCCCCTACTTTGTATATGGGCACTACTCTACGACGAGCAATATATATCTATTGAATTATTACAATTGACAACCTTCCCCTTTTTAAGCTTAAATTTTCAAATAATAAAAAGGTTAACCTCCAATGATTTGTCGCAGCTAGGTAGGAGAGCTTTGGCTTTGGCCGAAGCTTCTTCAAGTTGGGGCATTTCCTAAACAAAGTTTTGAATGAATGTTTATAGGCTTCAGCCAAGGCGGGGCACTTGAACAAAGTTTTGAATTGGCAGCTGGAATCTCCTATCTCGCAGATTCACGTCACATATTCCAACAACTAAATGCTATTGTTAGTTTAGAGGTATCTGTCGGTCCTTTGGATCCCAAAGATTTAAGTGATTGCTCCTCTTCTCTTGCAGTGCTCCAATTGTTTTTATTTGTTTTCTCTTTATTAGATTGATTGTAGGTTCATAGTCAATAGGTTATATTCCTTGTGATTTGATCAATTATTTTTTGTTGTTTTTCGTCTATAAAATTATGGACAAAGAAAATGTTGAAAGTAAAATAGTATTGTCAATTAAATTGCATGGTTAAAAAGCTCTTGTTTTGAGGTATTACATATACTTTTGTTGGAAAAAAATTGACACATATAGCTCATAAAACATCCACACTAAAGAAAGGATCATTTAAATATCCTACTCTACTATGGCTCAAGATTGATGACTAAGACTGAATCACCTTTCTCACTTTGACCCACTTCATCCAATGGTCTAGATTGAGAGAATGATATGTGTTGATCCACTATTGGAAAATTTGATTCATTTTACCATGGTTGGCTATTGGACCATGGTCCACTATTGGTGACCCTCCCCTAGTTTTTTTTTAATTTATCGGCCCAAACTACCTTCATCTTGCATAGCTCGTCACTTTTGCTCTTTGTTCGTTTTTCTATTTTCTTGATTTTTCTTGCTCTTACACACTTCTTTGCAAAACCAAACGTCCACTGCCAATGCTGCTACTATACTTGAATGTCGCGTGATTGCACAGTTTGATATTTTCATATAGCTTCTCCAACTTCCAAACCTGGAAATGGAGGATGTAGATGTTTTTGGAGGTTGTCATCCCATTGGCAAATCAGGAAATCCATCTCGCTCCTAGAATTCATGAAACTATTGCCTCTGAAAGAAGAAATGACGTGTTTGAATCTGCTCAGGACTCACTAGCCTTGCTAGCCGAATCAAATGTGTATTAGATAATGTTTTGGCTGGAGATATTCACTTCGAATCAGAGCAAGAATCATACAAGAACCCATAAAGCAAGGCATAAAGTGCGTCGTAATGATGGATCCAGGTGAAGAAGCAACTCAACAAATAAACTCAACTCATATCTCGACACATGTCTCAAACAGGAAGGCATTAATTCCACAAAGAGTCATCCCAATTCACAAGCAACCTAGTCACGAAGGTGGAAGAAAGAGGGGTACCAAAACCTAGGAAGGCTTACAACCCATCATAGCTCAAAAATATCAAACTCATAGAAACATATCCATCTGGAGCCTAATGGGGTTGACTTGCTTAGAGGAGCGAGAAGGAGAAGAAGGAGGAGACGAGATACCAAACCGAAAGAATGCACAAACCAATAAGCTCGTGGCAAAAACAATTAAGAAGAAAGGAATAAAAAACCAAGAACAACCAATATCAATTGCCCTAGATAAGCAATAGTGAACCAAAAAGCCAATGCCCTGACCTTAAGAAAACAAGAGAGGTGACTAGGTGCTCTACTTCCCCGAAACCAAGTGGTGGACAAGGATTGCCTAAGTCTAACAGCTGGGCACCCCTTCAAATAATGTGCATGGAGGGCGAAACCATAACTATCAAAAGATGATAAGACCCTAGGTGCAAAGAATGCTCTGATATAAATGAACTCAAAACAAAAAACAACACACTTTTTTACTCGTAATTCACAAATTTTCCACCCCCTTTATTTTAAGCATCTTTTTTTGCACGCTAGTCCAACTAAGCCAACAACATTTTTTGTAATTGAAGGCTATCCACGTAACATTGCCACATCAGCTAAATATTAGGTGGTATATTTCTCTACCATTAAATCTTCAATTTTTCATGTCTACGGCCAAGGAAATTGGAAAAAGCCAAAAATAGGACAAGGAGATTGATTGGGATACTTGTTGCGCCAAGATGGCTCCCTCCATTTTCTTCTTTACTTCCTCTTCCTTTTCTTCCGTTGCTTCTTATTTTCCCATCCGGCAGATTCGAATGTTTCTCATTTTCACATATATTTGTCAAAATTATAGCGTACATCAAGAGTTTTATATCTACGGTTTGGTGAACAAAAACTTATTTTTTGCTTCGACAGAATATCTTCAGATTTGATGCTAAGGAAGCTTTGATTGTTTTGCAGCATCAAATTTGAACGAGCTTTCAATATCACTCCTGGTTTGAAGTATATAGGTATTGGATTTACATCAATATGACAACCAGGCTTGTGACTTCCTTGAGATGTTTGGATTGTGATCATGATCTTCGTCAATAAGTTAGCTACTTCGACATGGTTAGGTTATATGGGCAACCTCGGGAAGGGTACAATCTAGGCACATGTATATGATAAGTATCTAATGAACATCACATGTCATGGTTTTTGTATTGCATAATTTTGATATCTATTAGATCCTCTGGAGTCGGGGTTCCAAGTTCGATGGCCTGGGTTATTTTGGCATGCGCATGTTCATATGTATTCTTTATATTCTTGTATTCGGTGATAACCGGGCATAGTTTTCCTATAGAGGATACTACGTCAACTCTTGGACTCCATTGTAAGAAGTCCTCCAGGCTGAGAGGGTATGCGCATACAAGGTTCACCCCACCACATCTGCTATCGGGCTTGGAATGTAAAATGGCTGGGCATTTCTTCGCTAACAGCGCAAGCATGTATGCTAGTTGTTGAGCTTCTCATTATCCTGGAGTTATGCATCATGCTGTTTTGGTACTTTGGCTATGTTCTTTGCTTTTGATGCTCATGTGTCGTATTTCATTTGATTACGTTGTCATTGTCTATCACTTTACTCACATAGGATCTTCTGCCTTTGCTTGTGATTATATTCTTGTTATCCAAAATTTTCAAGATGTTGTATGCATGTGGAGGCAGCTTTGGGATCCCCAGTTAGTAATGAGATCTAACCCCCTTAGTGCATGTATAGTGAATGAGCAAGACAGTAGTCAGACGGATGGCAGCATTTTAGTTGGGAATCGTGGTTGAGTTGGAAGCTTTTGGGTCGACTTGATAAAGTTGGATGATGTATCTATTGAGAATATTGTTTTTTTTGGATCCTAACTTTATCTAATTATATTGAATTTATAAGCATTTGTCCATTTGAGTTTGAAGTATCTAAGTTCAACTGTAATAAAGATTCAATTCTTCACCATCTACAATTTTATGTGTCAAGATTAAACACACCAACTTAGAATTAATGCAAGTTTAGACAAGATTTCAAGTTTCCAAGAGGGTCACCTAGGCAAGTCCGTGACATTTTGGATTGTCTTATAGCATTTCTAAAACTTGAACCCTACCTGGCGCACTGAATTAAGAATGACTCAGCCAAAGCACCATAAGATAAAATTTCGTTGGATACAATTCCATTCTTTTTTTGCTGAAGAAAAAAGCTTTTGGAGGGTTCTGATGCTGTCCATGTCCAAATTGTGTTCATAAACTAGAGACCAAAAGGAAAACAGAGGCCGACAAATGCGATCGAAGCACAAAAAGGGGCTGGGCGGCCATAGCTACCCCTAATGTTTCTTCACGCGGATGGACAGACGACACACAAGTCCCTTGCTCACCTTGTCCATTTTCCAATTTGATCCATCCAAATGGCACATCAAGCGGCAACAACTGAAATATTCTATTAACCCATATCTCCCAATAGTTTGCTCTTCGGGCAACCCAAACAAGGTGCTGACGCAAAAAGGGTTGCTGTCATGAATGGGGTTGAGTTATGTTCATAAAGTAGAGATCGAAAGGAAAACAGAGGCCGATACAAATGCGATCGAAGCACAAAAATGGGTTGGGCAGCCATAGCTATCCCTAATGCTTCCCAACGTAGATGGACGGCACACAAGCCCCTTGCTCACCTTGTCCATTTTCCAATTTGGCCCATCCAAATGGCACATCAAGCGACAACAACTGAAATATTCTATCAATCCATCTCCCAATAGTTTGCTCTTTGGGCACCCCAAACAAGGTGATGACGTACAAAGGGTTGCCCTCATGAGTGGGATTGAGATATTTGTTGATTAAGTTGTGCTCTCAGATTATGCAATATGCTTGAAAATAATAATGTTGTCATAATCTTTGGAAGCAACGAATAAAGGTATAAACTTCTAACAATAACAAGGCCACAATCCCTCTTGTACTACTATAGATTAACATATGTGAAACATACATTTGTGTACGACTATTTTAAAGAGCAATATGTGATTCAGTTTCACTTTGTCGAATTTCACTATAATTTGGTCTTCAGCTTCCAAAACAGTTATTTATACAATTCTAGATTCCATCTCTTACGACTCATATAAGCATTAACATCAAGACTTTTTTCGTTATATAAATTGGATGCCCATGTTTCATCAACACATAGCATAATTCACTAGGCACATATGCTGCAGTCTTTGCACCAATACTTCCTAGTGAACCTTTAAATTCAAATATGCATCTTCTTTTTTATACATGTTAACAAAATCAGTGCCTACTATAATATCAAATTGAGGTTTCTATTTTGAAACTTTAGAGTGCTGGAAATGTATGCCTATATGAATTATATCAAATCCTTTCATAGGATCTCCACACATTCATGTTTTGTAATACATAAGTAGAGGCCAAGAGGCATATGACTTCTTATAGCTATGCTTTCAACCAATATGAAAAGCCGTTTTACAAACTAGTCCCGATATGACTGATATGGGTCCAACTAGCCTCAAAGAAAACAAGAACAAATGAGCAATCCAAGGGCTATCAGGTTTTAGCAAATTGGTACGTATATTCTGAACCGAAATAAGTAAACTTCAAACTACTCCCATGTTTATAAGTCCTATTAAATTTGTGATGTGAACTCCACAACTGCTGGCGACACAATGATAGGTTAACTTTAAAGCAGACATTAGCAATGGGTTTTCTTGGCAATATGTATCCCAGTACTCTATAAGGATGTTTGAAGCTAGTGTCTGTCAATAAAGCACACTTATATGAACATAGGCACTAAAATAGGTAGAATAGAATAGAATAGAATGATTATATCGTCCACAGAGGCCAATGGGCCAATGGGACCCAAGAAGGATCTCAATAGACTTATTACTATCTGAATTAAAAAAGTCCTGCCTCGAAGGGTCTTCGAGGGAAAAATCGTGATAGTAATAAGAATGCTATCAAGTTGTACAAATATACATCATGAGATATATATACATGTCAGTTGAGTGTCTGAGGACATGGCTGATCCTACAGATCCATGACCTCTTCAAGATATGATCCTAGCATCTTTACTAATGCCATGCTTAATATCACATGTAGCAGCTGCCCAGACTTGACTAACTAAGTATAGTGTGCCCAAATTTGATCACACGCTGGACAGCTCTAAAAGCTATGGCATTTATCCTCAACGGCCCCCATTTGACAGCATTAACAAAGCCTGTCTTGGCGTGGCTCCATAATCCATCCGCCTGCCACAATTCAGAGATGGTGTGCACCTTTGCGAATGGAGGCAATGTGTTTGTGCCTTTTCATATGCAAATGGGTACGCAGGTTCCAATGAGGGGTTTATGTGGCGCTGGTAATGTGCTATCTTGACCTTTCATGGGTGCTGGCATCCCAGAGCTTGCTGAGGAAGCAAACATCAAGATATTGTTTCAAAATATGGCAATTTACTTCTGGTTGTACCTGTATGCATCTGTGCTCTTGCACATTCCATTTGGCTAGCCACTAAGCTCTCTTTTCTCTCCAGCAGGCCTTGAGGCACTGCATCCCCATTGCCATCGTATAAGCTAAATTAGAGAAATGAACATCATCCATATTGATGACCTTTCTTAAAGTAGATGATGTAGCGATCCAAGGCTGCCCTCTGAAAAGGCAAGAAACATGTCTCTTACAATAGGATTTGATATGAGACCGTGGACTTCATCCCCAGTGCCCCTGTTAAGAAGATTTTTTTGCACCTACTCCAAGTCATTCCAGGTACGAGGGACACAACTGGGCCTAGATATCGGCCCCGTGTAAAAGGATGAGTTCCACTACGACCTTGAACAGGTGCGACTGATGGGCCTAATCATATAACTCTGCTCTGTGACTGTTGTTCTGCATTGCATATAGTGCCTTCTAGCCTCGTAGCTAGATGGAAGTGTCCCAGTGCATAGTAGAAGAAAACTCCACTCTTTTGTAAGTGGGTGCCACTTCCACATTTTGCCTCTAGTAACTGAAGGCGGGGGCTCTCAGTTGATGTGAGAATGATATGAGCTACTTAGTCTTGGCCAGGTTGACGCGCATGTCAGCGGCCTAACAGAATGTGTCCAGGGCATCGACATAGCACTGCATGTCTGTTGGATGTGAGCTAGGAGATTCACATCATCAGCATATATTAGCGGCCTAGTGATCTGGTGTAGGAATTGAGCTCCTTCGCCTCCATTATCAGTAAGCTAGCTATCCAACTGGTAAATGTAAAGCCTAATCAGTGTTGAAGAGAGAGGGCATTCCTGGCAGGCCCCGATATTGCTGTCAAAGGCCTTGGGGAAGGCAACGATGCAATAATACAGGTCCTGCCGGACGGTTACTACTGTCAAAATTCGCAGTGTGAAGATATGATCAATGGTTGAGTGCCGGGGCCTGAATCTTGCCTGCGCAGTGTAGTACCGTACTTCCATATGTACGAAAGTTTTTTACGTTTTTTACGTACGATACCTCTTAACGTACTCCCGGAGATTTAATGTACTTAAAAAGTTTTTGGTACTTTAAAGTTTAGACGTACGATACATATCATTCCTTTAAAAAACTTACAGTACCTTAAAAAAACTTAAAAAACCTTTAAAAAGCGTAAAAAACCTTAAAAAAACGTATCGCACCTCAAAAAAACGTAAGTACTTCAAAAAATTTTTTTTTTATCACAGAACACATAAACATGTTCTATACGTATTGTACATCCTGTCCGGTATGGTAAGTACCCAGAAGGTACCGTATGTGTACGTAACCTACATTGTGCTTGCGTGACTGCATCGCTGCTGCATTTTGAATTGAAGGCTTAAGGGTTGCACTTGTGTGCGTGAATATCGTGCTTTTTGTTCACCGCATCTCGTAAATAATGCCATATCTTAGGCTGTTTTTTTTTTTTTTTTTTTTTTTTTTTTTTTGATTGAAAGCATATATGTATATTAATTATAAGTTATAAGTTAACAAAAAGGTGCTTTTTACAGGGAAGTATAACTCTATTAAGTAAATAAGGAAGGAAAGAGCTTTTTGTTCACCGCATCTCGTAAATAATGCCATATCTTAGGCTGTTTTTTTTTTTTTTTTTTTTTTTTTTTTTTTTGATTGAAAGCATATATGTATATTAATTATAAGTTATAAGTTAACAAAAATGTGCTTTTTACAGGGAAGTATAACTCTATTCAGTAAATAAGGAAGGAAAGATAATAACTTGAAACACAGTTGTGATATGGATAACAGTGTCTGATATGACTTATATGCCTGCCTAGAAGTATGATCTGAGATTAAAGTTGCTGGGTTTTCTGCCTCTTCCCCTAACCATGACTGTGAGGGTACAAAGCACATACAGACATGTTTCTGCCTTTGCCATATTGAATCGGCCTTTGCTGTCCTTGGCTTCGCAGAGCAAGCCTCTTCTTGCATCGGGATTCTGGTCACAGCAGCAATTGCATAGACATGGCTCCTCATGGCTGTACAGGTCAGGAGGTCCGAATACTTTGATCCATTGCTGGTTAACAGCCGGATCAATCTTCTTCCATTTGAGCTTGCGCACCAACACAAAAACAATTCCTGAAATACCAACAAGAGAATTGTGAGAACCATAATAAGCTTTATGCAGCGGCAATGATCCATTTAATATCGTATTCTATTTGCTTGATGTCAGCTTCCGGGTGGGTAATATCACAGTTAAAAATGAAGTTGTTCCTGCCTTTCCAAATTCTCCACATAAGAATATACAGCCTCCAGTCATTGGGGTAATTTGGCATCAAGAAATCCACCGAGTCAATGGAGTTAAGGTCGTAGCCAAACAGAGTAGAGGCTAGTTTGAGAACCCATTCTGACCAAGTACAGGATCGGAAGAGAGGCTCCTCGTCCTCCCTATGGCTAAGACATCTAGGACAAACATCTGAATCCGCCATATAGATCCTGTGCCTTTTGTAATTGGTCGCCAAAGCTTTATGCCAAAGCTGCCACATAAAAGATTTCACCTTAGGGGGGGATGGGGCTAGATCACAAAAATTTCAGGTTTCTAATGCATCTCTCTTCCCCAATTTGTCATTTGGTGTGCATAGAAATCTTCTGGTTCCTCATCAAATATTTATAAGCAGATTTAACTGTGAAGTTTGCATAACCATTATGGTACCAATTGAGATTCTCTTCAGACCAGCTTCCCCTAATCAATACTGTACATATATTATTGTAAAGTTTCTCTGTGTTTTCATCTTCATCAGCCAGAACCGAATCTGAAAGGAATATCCTATGGTCATCAAAGAGATCTCTGATGTGATGAAGCCCCTTACAAGTCCAAAGCTTAGCCTATTCCGGGAAGTGGCAAGCTAAACAAAGGGATGGATCATTAGTAAGGAGAGCAGGATTTCAGAAGATCGATTGGTCCATGGAGAGCCCTTCCTTCCAAGTGAACATTCCTTTAACCATATTCCAGGCTCTAATCCACTTCTTAATTAAACCTGGGATGGAGTTAGGAACCGAGAAGGGGAAATAAATAGCATGGGGCAGATTTAAATTAAGTTTCCTCCAACCATAGGAAAGGCATTTGCCTAAATAATATCTGATAATAATAGAGACCGGATGGTTGATTCTATTATAAGCTGCCTTGTAAAAGTATATGGCTGCCAGGGCCACCCCCTGCTTTTCAATATTGATGACTCCCAGCCCCGCTATATTCTTACTTTTGCAGCATTCCTCCATAGCTACAGGGGTCCAACATCTCCCGTTCTGACCGCAGGAAATGAATCTGCCAATTATACTTTGGAGCTTGGTCAAAACTTTCTTAGGGGCAAGGATAACAGAGGATTGATAAACATGAGATGAGGATATAACAAAATTAGCTATAATAGCCCTACCCTGCTTGGATATATATTTGGAATTTAAGCTATCTACCTTTTTCTGGAATTTTTCTATGATATCTGACCAAATATCAGAGGGACTCCCTTTAAGAACTAAGGGGATTCCTAAAATTTTGGAAGAACTGGTAGGGAGGATATACTTACAACCCATGAGAGCAGTTGTTTGCTCTCCTTTTACCTGATCTCTGGTCACTACTTTAGATTTTATCGGATTGATCTTACAGCCCGAGGCGACTCTTCCTCTAAAATTGTTTGAGTGTTGGATAGGGATTTGTTATCCATTGAAACTAGAAGAAACGCGTCATCTGCAAAATGTCCATTCAAGATTTGATCCATTTCTCCATTATCTGGGAGGGTGAGACCTTGGATCATGTTAGTTCTTTTGGGCTCTTCTAGCTTGCTATGAAGGGCCTCCATTATATTAAGAAAGAGGAAAGGGGCCAAAGGGCAGCCTTGCTTAACACCCCTTTGCAGGGGGAAGAAGGGACCACATTCTCCATTGATTAAAACTGAAGATCTAGAATTTGAAAGAATAGCTTTAAAGAGAAGAATTACCTCATCCGAGAAGCCAAGAGCACTACAGCACTTGAAAAGGAAATTCCAGCTAACTGTGTCGAAGGCCTTGGTGATGTCAAGCTTAATGAGGGCTATATCTTGGTTGGAATCTTTAGCCCAATTTAGCCCTAGCACTGCTGTCACCCACATTGTCTAGAATAAACCCGTCTTTCAAATAAGCAGCCTGAGAGGTGCTTATGATTCTTTCTAAAACAGTTTTAAGTCTTCTGGCAATGGCACCTGAGATAATCTTATAGATGACATTGGTTAGCGAGATAGGTCTGTAATCCGAGAGGGTAGCCGGCATATCAGTCTTAGGAATAAGCGTGATTAGACTGGTGTTAATTCTCGCATCCAGACATTTCATCTCCCTGAACTCATTAGCCAGATTGGTGAAGCATTCCCCCAGAATAGGCCATACTTTGATGAAAAATTCTACTGGAAGCCCGTCAGGGCCAGGGCTTTTACCTTTCTCCATATCCATAGCTATCTTAAAAAGCTCCTCATTGGAGAAAGGCTTCGCAATACTTAAATTGTCTCAATACTTACCTTTGCTTGGAGGTTGATGAAACCGTCCATGGTGGCCTGGGAACTGTCATGATTGGTGCCCATGATGCCCGTAAAATGGGTAGCAGCAGCAAGCTTGATTTGATCCTCATCTGAGATCTCTTCGTCCCCCACTTTAATTTCAAAAATATGGTTCTTCTTCATTCTGCCTTTAGCTTTAACGAAGAAGAATTTGGAGCTACTTCTTTTATCATCTTTGATCTCCCTTATTTTTGCTTTGAGTCCCCAGCCTTCAGCAATCCTAATCTCTTCTTTTTCAATTCCTGTTCTAATGTCATCTTTCTCTTCTTCCGAGGCATTGGGGAGCTTATCCCTCAAGTTCTGAAGGAAGGAGAGCTTATTGTAGTGGACTGTTTTACCCCAGTCTTTAAGCCACTTCTTGATTGCTCTAGCCACCTGGATCCACCAATACATCCATCCTGATTTTCCAATCGGTTTGGGGAATTTAGCAAGAAGCCCTTGCAATCTGTCCATAAACTCCTCATGCTCAAGGAGGCTGCTGTTAAGCTTGAAGTAAGTTTTCCTCTATTTCTTGTCAGAGTTGCTCGCCATAATCCTCAGCTGTTGGGGATAGTGGTCTGAAAGAGTGTAACCTTCCAAATTGTTGACTCTGCTACTGTCATTCCAGAGATTCTCTGATAGGTAGAATCTATCATGGAGGCACCGGGTAGGGTCAACTCTTTTATCAGTCCAGCTATATGTATCAGGCTTAGTCCTTGCTAGGTTTAAATTGTGGCTCCGAGTAAGGTCCAGCCAGGCATCTTTTTCTTGCTTTCCGAGGGCTCTAAAATTTTTGTTCTTCATAAAGCTGTTGGTCACCATATTAAGATCTCCCCCCAAAATGCATTCATCGAATTCGATGTTATCTAGACTGTTCTTAACTTTTTTCCAAACCTCCACTCTTTCTCCAGGATTGTTATAAGCATAAATGTTTACTAGAGCAAGCTTGATCCTGAGGAAGATACAGAGAAGGATTTGCCACCTGCCATCTCTACCATTAATCATGTAGGTGTCAGAGATATTAAAATTGTTCTTCCAAGCTATCGCAATACCTGCAGAAGAATCATTAGCATGAATCGACCAAATACTATAGTTGGGAGGGAGAGTTCTACTGATAATAATCTCATGATTCAAATCGTGAATCTTATGCTCTTGAAGAAACAGAACATCAGGATTAAGGGAAGAAAGACAAACTTTTAATCTATCCCTTTTAATATTACTATTAATTCCCTGGAGATTCCAGGTAACACAATTCCCCTATCCATTAAAACCTATATTTACCTAAAGCCCTCCCAGCTTGAATGGTCTGTTTTCTCAGACTTGATCTCCTTGGGCCAAAGTATATCTTCTTTTTACCTCTGCCCTTTTTCCTTTCTACCAAATTCCATCCTCTGTCGTCTGTATCCAAAAGATCATCAATACTTTGCTGGGTATTTAATTCATCTTCTTGCTGATAGGATTCAATATTCTTGGGTAAAATAAATATGAAGTCACCTATATCAATCCTAACAGAGAGATTAATATTTTTAATGAGGACCACCATGTCATCCTGAATCTCCACCTTTGAGTTGTTATCATAGTTTTTCATATCAGATGGGATAATCTGGTTGGTGTGGTACTGATCATTTTGTTGAGCATAATCCCCAGTATTCCTGTTGTCCACTTTAACATCCTTGTTTGTGACCTTTGGTAGCCATACCTGTTTCTGCTGAGTTTGGTTTGAGGCAGCCATTGGATCCGGGATAGGCCATTTGGAGTAGCTGATACTTAGATCCAAAAATTCGTCAGCTTTAACCCTTATTTTGATTTTCTTTTTCCAATCAGACTTGATCCTCTTAGAAATGCATATTGAAGGGAAGTTCATTTGAGGTAAATTAACCTCTATAACCTCCCCCAAGGATTTCGAAAGGGCTATTAGGTGGGATCGAGTCCAGAAGGCTGGAGGTAGGTTAGGGAATGATAACCATGTGGTCGTTTGAATTTCTCCTACCATACCCGGAATGAAATTGGGAGACCACTTCATTATATAAAAGGGGGCATTGCTGATGAATTCAAGCTTTCTCCTGAGAATGTGCTTAACACACGGCTCATCTCTGCAAACTATTTGAAAGGTGTTCCTATCAAGCTTGAGGATGGACAGAATTAGGATATGCTGAGATTTGGTGATCCAATTCATAACTTCACCCTGAGTTGGGCAATTCCGCGGGAAGTGTATAAGAATAGCATTTTTAGAAAACATGTCAATAGCAGATGCATCAGAAACTCCAAACATATCAATAAATTCCCCATTGATCACCTTCTGACTCGCAGAGTTAGTTGGTTGAGCAGGGGGATCACCATTCATAAGAACATTTTTATAAGAAAGAGGTGAAAGAGAACCTTTTGCTTTATCATTCTTGCCGATTATTGAGATGGAGTTGCTGATTTTGCTCTCTCCAATTTTCGTCTTCGTGATATTCAGCGCAGAGAGCTTAACCTCCTCACAATTCCCGTAGTCACAAGAATTCACCTCCTCCGGGTTGAAGAAGCCATCTTTGATCTTGCATTTCTTTGCTGTCTTCTTACCCCTCAATTGGTAAACTTCTAGGGATGTGGAGATTCCTTCCAATGATTCGTTCAAAGCAAGCCCCGACTTGAAGGATTTTCTGTGTCTTTCAATAACGTGATCCTCGGCTTCATCCCATCTTTTAATCAGTCTGATGCTTGCATTGGAGTTTTCTCTAAGCCCACCCTACTGGATAATCAAGTTTTTTACTTCTGCTAACAGTTTGTCCATGAATGCCCTGAAGACACTGTTCTTGAGGCTACAGCAGTCCGTCTCAGTATGCCCTTGTTTAACTGTTATTAGTTTATACAAGGTATTATCCAGTTCCTGCACGAACCCGAAAGTATTCCATACCCAGTCCCCGTCGTTGGCTCTCCCTTCCGAATAGTTCTTGTCAATAGAAGCCATCTTTTCTCTGCATGCTAAAATCCTGACCTCCTCATGCACTCCCATACAGAAAGCGGCTGCTTTCTGTTGATCTCTTCTAATTTCTAGGCCGGTGTAAATTTCCTTCAGAGTCCCCCATGCTTTGTCCCTCTTACTTTCCAACCAGAAGATCTGTGTCCACTCATCGTCCTCTTCCTTGCTGCTTTGTTTGGTTGAAGAACTTGCCTTAGTTCTCATTCTTATCAGAAGATTGCCGGAAACAGATTAGAACTGGGGCAACAGAGCAAAATGAAGAAGAAAGAGCAACCGTTATCAGAAAACAACGGGTCTTTCCCCAACCCTTTTCCCTCCAGAGCAAGAGTTAACTGCCAATGATGATTTCTTCCTTCCCCCGAGAAAAATCCACAGAAGTGACAGACCGTACCCGAAAATTGCAGAAAATCAAATCCTAAGAACTCTAACCTGACCCTACCCTGACAACTCCCTAGATTGGCACGGGACCCGAGATGGGAACTAATTAGAAACCAGAAATCTCCAGACCACCACGTGGAGATCCCTGATGTGCTGAGTTGGTTGGAGATCAAAGAAGGCGGCCCAATAGAAAGTTGGTTCAATTCCGAATTCCAGAGGAGCACTCATCATAAAAAGATTACGCTCGAATCTGTTCCCCAGGAAAGGTTGAGAGTTATGAGCCGCCACTCTAAGGGAGCCTGATCTGTCAAAGCAAAGAACACAAATGAAGAACTAATTTATCCCAAACCTACAGAAACCTATTCTAGACTGAGATTGAATTGAATTAGTGATCAAGTTTTCGATAGCAACTATGGAATCCTGGTTTTCCAGGGGGGTGTCAGTAATTCCCAGCCCCTGGAGAACAGCTTCAAGCAAAGCCTCATCCATCGGGGTTGGGGAATTCTCCCTGGAGCCAGGCGGTGAACCGAAGGCGCTCAACGTTCATTAGGGGGCATCTTAGGCTGTTTTTCATTAAAGAAAATGTTCAAGAATGAAGATGGTTACGTACTTCAACATGCTACAAGAGTAAGAGTGACAAAAATAATAGCGAACAAAAGTGCTTAACTCTACTGGGCCTTTGCTACGACATTCAAAGCTGCAAACCAGGGGGAGTGGACTCAGAAGATAAGTAGAAGCTGCTACGCAGTGACGAAATTAGGCGAAACCCAATATTCCAAAGAAAATCTATAATATTAGAAATGTGTGCCCAGCGATGTCGGGCATATGATTATCTAACTATTGCTGCAAGTCAATATGGAGGTCAAAATACATTCAATAACAGCACGAGTTTCACATAGCACTTTCTAAAGGATTTGAACCCCCTGCCATAGTAGGCAGCACCATGAAGATGTTCAATAGCATCTGCTTGGTCTTTGCAGATCGATTGCCATGAATAACCATGCAAATAAACTAAATAGATATCTCTTATCATAATATATATACAATGACTTAAGCACCCCCCTTGTCCATAGAGATTTTGATCTCGGCCGTCGATTGTGAAATCGACGGTTCGAATGCAGCCACCTCGACATTTACATACAAGGGGGGTGCTTAATCCAGATTGATCTCGGCCGCCGAATGTGCTGTATCAACGGCCCAAGTTTAGCCACGTTTGTTATGTACAATTAATGCCATGTGATGAGGTGGCAGCAGTATTTGGTGTAGCAGATCTTAACCGTTAGATCAAAAGGTGAGAATAAATCCTAGCCATTAACTTTTTAATATTAAATTTGTTTTTTTTTTAAAGGAGATGAGGTGGCACCCTCATTAATAAAAGAAAAGTAATGAGGTGGCAAAGGGTTTATGAGTGGACATTCTAGGAAGCTTCCGCGCCTTCAAAGGCACGTAGCTTGCAGTAGAGGGGTCGGATGAAAGTGGGGCCCATGCCGTTAGATTGCTCTCATCGAAGATTCCTTTAGATTCCCTGAAATTCCCATGGATTCCCTTTAGATTCCCTAAGATTCTCTTGGAATTCCTCTAGATTCTCTAAGATCTCCGAAGATTCCCTAGATTCCTTTAAATTACCATGAATTCCATAAAATTCTAAGATTCCAAGAAGATTCTTAGGGTTCGATCACGTTGGCTGCAGCTTCGACGAAATAGTGCCAAAGCACCACTCATTGGAAAGCTCTCGACGAGAGGATTCTTTTAGATTCTTAAAGATTTTATGAACATTCTCTTACTTCCCCAAGATTCTCTAGATTTCTCAAGATTCTATGTATCGTACATGCCCGGATGCCGTCCGTTTAAGGTGGGGCCAGTGAGGTGGCAGCATCAGGGCCATCCATTTCTCATGGGCATGCATAGATCATGCATGGGGGCATGCACCACATCCCTGGACCGTTGGATCAAAAGGGAAGGATAAATCCTAGCCCTTGATTTTTTGTAAGGAAGGTGCAAGGAAGGTCCCTTAAATAGATTTGGTGTAGCAGATCTTAGCCGTTAGATTAAAAGGTGAGCATAAATCCTAGCCATTAACTTTTTAATATTAAATTGATTTTTTTTTAAAGGAGGTGAGGTGGCACCCTCATTAATAAAAAGGTAATGAGGTGGCAACACATTTATGACTAGACTTTCTAGGAAGCTTCCTTTTGTTTAATCGCCTTCAGAGGCATGTAGCTTGCGGTGGAGGGGTCAGATGAAGGTGGGACCTATGCCATTGGATTCCTCTCGTCGAGAGCTTTCCAATGAGTGGTTCTTTATAATAATTTATAGGAATCTGGGGAATCGTCAGAGATCTTAGAGAATGTAGAGGAATTCCAAGAGAATCTTAGGGAATCGAAAGGGAATCCATAGGAATCTCAGGGAATCTAAAGGAACCTTCATAAATACATGGAGAATGTAGAGGAATCTTGATGCAATCTTGGAGAATCTAGAGGAATATTTATAGAATCTATGGGAATCTCAAGAGAATCTTTGGGAATCAAAGGGAATCTATAGGAATCACGAGAGAATCTTTGAGAAATTAAGGGAATCCAAGGGAATCTTCATAGAATCTTTAAGAATCTAAAGGAATCTTGATAGAATCATGTAAATTCTAAGGGAATCTTCATATGAACTTGGAGAATCTAGATGAATCTTAAGAGAATCTTTGGGAATCTAAGGGAATCTTTCTAAAAGTTTTGAGAATCTAGTGAAATCATGATAGAATCTTGGAGAATCATGGAGAATTTTCCTATAATCTAAAGGAATCTAGGAGAATCTTCATCAAATCTTGGAGAATTCAATAGAACTACATAAAATCTTGGGGAATCTAGAGGAGTCTTGGGATAATCTTTGGGAATCTAGACGAATATCAAGAGAATCTTTGGGAACCTAGGGGAATTAAGGGAATGTTCATAAAATCTTTAAGAATCTTGATAGAATCTTGGAGAATCTAGGGAAATCTTCATAGAATATAGGAGAATCTACATAGAATCTTGAGGAATCTTGGCATAATCTTTGAAAATCTAGGAGATTCTAAAAAGAATCTTTGTGAACATAGGAGATCTAAGGGAATCTTCATAAAATCTTTGAGAATCTAGGGGAATCTTCATAGAATCATAAAGAATCTAGGGGAATGCTTATAGAATCTTCATTGAATGACTTTGCATTGGCTTCCGGTCGAATTTGTGCAGTCACTCATAGTAGAACCACTTGTCTATATATACAATTATACAAGCACCCCCCTTGAATCCAGTGTTACAGTATTTTGAGGTAGCACTGTCTGGGTCGTCCAGATCTGAGATCGACGGCTGAGACAGTGCCACATCGATCCACCCCAAGCAGCCCCCTTGTGGATGAACATGCACCATGTCTCTAAGCCGTCGGATGAAAAGGGAAGGAGAAATCCTAGCCCTTGAATTTTATCAGAAAGGTGCAATGAAGGTGCCAAAAAGTAGATTTGATGTAGAAAATTCTAACCGTTATATCAAAAAGTGGGAATAAATCCTAGCCATTAAGTTTTTATATTAAATTGCCCTTTTTTTAAGAGATGAGGTGGCACTCTCATTAATAAAAAGTAGGTGGCAAAGCATTTATGAATGGACTTTCCAAAAAGATTCTTTTTTTAATCGCCTTCAAAGACATGTAACTTGCAGTAGAGGGGTAGGATGAAGGTGGGGCCTACGCCTTTAGATTCCTCTCGTCTAGGGCTTTCCAATGAGTGGTGCTTTGGCACCGTTCCATCGCAGTTGGAGCCCACTTGATCGGATTCTAAGAATCTTAGGATTTTACGAAATCTATGTAATTTAAGGGAATCTAGGGGAATCTTCATGGGATCTTTAGGAATCTAGAGGAATCTCAATAGAATCTTAGGGAATCTAATGGAGTCTCAATAGGATCTTTGGAAATCTAGGGAATCTTCGTACGATCTTAGAGAATCTAGGGAAATCTACTAGAATCTTGCAAAAATCTATGTGATTCTTGGGAGAATCTTTGGGAATCTAGGGAATCCTCATAAGATCTCAAGAAGCTAAGAGAATCTACATAGAATCTTGGGGAATCTAGAGGAATATTGGAATAGTCTTTGTGAATTTAGGGAATCTCAAGAGAACCTTAGAGACTACGGGAATCTCAAGAGGATCTATGGGAATCTAGGGAATCTCACGAAATATTTGAGAATCTAGGGGAATCTTGATAGCATCTTAAAGAATCTAAGAGAATCTATATAGAATCTTGAGGAATCTATATGAATCTTGTGAGAATATTTTGAAATGTAGGGGATTCCTGATGGAATCTTTAAGAATCTAAGGGAATCTTGATGGAATCTCCGAGGGCCTATGGAAATCTTCATAGGATCTAAGGGAATCTACATAGAATTTTGGGGAAACTAGGTGAATCTTTGGATAATCTTTGAGGATCTATGGGAATCTCGAGAGAATTTATGGAAACCTAGGGAATCTTCATAGAATATTTGAGAATCTAGGGGAACTTTGATAGGATCTTCTAGAATCTAGGAGAATCTACATAGAATCTTTGATAAGCTAGAGGAATTTTAATAGAATCTTTTAGATTCTAGGCGAATCTTGATGGAATTTTGAAGGACCTAAGGAATGTTCATAAGATCTAAGGGAATTTAAAGGAATTTTCATAAAAGCTTTAGAAATCTAGGGGAATCTTGATGAAATCTTTGAGAACCTAGAGGAATCCTCATATGACTAAGGGAATCCAAGAGAATCTACATAAAATCATGGGGAATCTAGGTGAATCGTGGGGCAATCTTTAGGAATCTAGGGGAATCTCGAGAGGATCTAAGGGAATGTTCATAGAACATTTGAGAATCTAGGGGAATCTTCTTAGGATCTTACAGAATCTAGGAGAATCCACATAGAATCTTGGGGAATTTATGTGAATATTGAGAGAATCTTTGAGATTCTAGGGGAATCTTGAAGAATATAAGAGAATCTTCTTAGGATCTAAAGGAATCTTCATAAATCTTTAGTAGTAGAGGGGAATCTTGATGAAATCTTGGAGAACCTAAAGGAATCTTCATAGAATCTAAGGGAATCGAAGAGAATCTATATAGAATCGAGGGGAATGTTGGTCAATCTTGAGACAATCTTTGGAAATCTAGGGGAAACTCAAGGGAACCTTAGGGAATCTATGGGAATCTCATGAAAACATTTGAGAATCTCGAGGAATCCAAGGGGATCTTCATAAAATCTTTGAGAATATAGGGGAATCTAAGAGAACCTTTACAAATTTTGAATGAATATAGGAGAATCTACATAGAATCATGAGGTATTTATGAGCATCTTGAAATAGTCTTTGAGAATCTAGAGAAATCTTTGTAGAATCTTAAAAATCTAAGGGCATCTTCCACCATCCACAGGGTGTAAAATCGCTAGTGGGGTACAACTTTTGGCGAAGCGTTTAAGCACTTTAAGTGCTGAAACTCGCGGACGTCGAAGCCCGTCACGCCCTTCTCCCTCCTTTTCCCCTGGGCGCGAAAACTCAGATCAGTGTTTCACTGTTGATGATGGAGGCATGGAGCGCGGATGATTTTCACAGCATCAGAGGTCTGTGCAATTCGGGGGTGAAGCCCCATGAGGAAGAAGCTTGGTTGGAAAATAATGTCACGGATCGAGATTGGGATTCTGTTTGGACAAAGAAGTTGAACAAGGGAAAGATAAAATGGCACTGTGCAAAGGAGCATCTTCAAGAGAAGTTGGAAACACTCTGCCAAAAAATCTACAAGAATTGTCACAACAAAGAAGTAAGAAAGCAACCGGCCCTTTGCTTTTTGCGTTTGAAAATTGCACTAGATCAATACTTGCACCTGAGGAACACAAAGTAAACTGGGCTGCATTTGCTGTGCAATGTCAAAGATACCACAACAATAGACAAGTAAAAACAGAGGCAGATGTTGTAGCACATGTTAGGAAAACTGAAATGAAGGCAAAGCCAAAGGTGGGAGCTGGATCAAATGAGATCAGTGCATGTGATGAAAACATAAAAACCTTAGAGAATGCAGTACAGGAGATTGGAAAATCAGTTTTACTTATCACAAAAACTGGAAGCAAAAGAGGGAAGTGAGCTGAAAGGCAATGAGAAGGCCTCAATTACGAGAAAATGATGTTGGAAGAGGTCGAAAACAGTTTTAAGACAAAGCTACAAATGATTTGGCTACAAAACGGGGAGGAGTTCAAGCTTAATCCAACATGTGAGTTGGAGGCAGAAATTAAAGATTTGGAGCAGACCGTCTGTCCGGATGGAAACTTGGCACGGGAACAAGGTACAAAAAGCAATGAACCCTACAGACGTTAATGAGCGGGTCAAACGTAAACTCAAACTTGAGGAGGAGTTAAAAGTTCTCGAAGAAGAACGTAGACTTCTCGCATTTCTACATAAACAATTTTTGGAAGCTGAAAATGGATACTCCCCGCAACATTTAGCATCTCTACTATTATACGAGATAAGTTGCTAGTGGAAGATCCATTTTATACATGTTCTAAGATGTGGTCCGGAATTCAAGAAAGCTTACGTGTTAAGTTTAGCAATTGAATTGCCAACATGAGTATCATATAGCTTGTTGTTCATTGTTGAGAGGAGGACAATGTATTCATGGTTGCCCCGGAAAGGTGCGAGAGGGTGTATTTGACGAGCTAGGTTTTGGCCATGTTGCGGTGCTTCAAATAGTACACCAAAAAGGATGTGTTAATCCGTCCCGCAATTGAGGTCTCACCGTTGAGGGTTCAAAGAAGGACAATGGTGTCATTTGAAGATGCACAACACCGCAAAGTCCTATAGAGAGTCTGATCAATTGTGGTGATTTGAATGCAAATGCAGTAACCACCACCACCGGTCCAAGAAGCTTGTCCAAGAAGCTATAGAAGAAAGCTGTAAACACAAAGACACCGGTTGTAAACACTCTGACACCCGATTGTAAACACAAAGACCGGTTGTGGAAAAACAAAGTAACCGATTGTACACCTTTGAAGCACCTAAGGAAGTTGAGGGAGTAATTCCATCGGATGAGGGCAACTTGGGTGTATATTTGCAGAAAGGAAAGGGCAGAAGAACAAAGAGGGGTAAGCTGGAGGATAGCAAAGAAGTTGTTCATGCTACAAGAAAGAGAACAAGAAGTAGCTATGCAAAAGATGCAGGAAGCAGTCTCAATCATGACACCACACATATCGAAGTGTGTTCTCGAAGAAAATGCGTAATCGAGGCCCTCAAGTTTCGGTGTGAGCCCGATCTTCAACAAGTGATTGCCGCCATTACTAACCCTGGAAAGGGGGTATGGGCATTGTTGGCCAAGAAGGCCACAACTTAGTGTTGCTTAAAACATTGAATATTATTGATTTTCTTTTGTTGCATTCACTGTAGGATTACCAGTTGATTCTGTTAGGGTCGAGAATCCTGGCTTTGTTGATACGAAAGGTTTCCACATTCAACCCATTTTTCATTTTCATCTTCATCTATTTATTCATGTAGTAATTCTGTTATGTAGGTATTCGGGATGTTCCAACGCGTACTAAATATTGATTTGCCACCAAAGATAAACTCATTGTCTTAGATTTAAATGGTGTGTTGGTAAAAACATTTGGTGCAAATGAACACATACGCTTGGAAGGCGGGATTGACAATGACATACACTAGCGTAAAGAAAGTGATATTCGGACCGTAGCGGTGTTCTTCTTGAAGACTTTGTTACGTATGTTGTGTTGGTATATGGTCATCAATGCAACTCTCCAATGTGGAAGATGTGTCGCAAGTACTATGTCCGATTTGAGGGATGATTTCAATTTGTATGGGGACGGGAAAAATGTGTGCGCACAGTTTTCACCACCTAACAAACCCGGGTCGGTCACCATGATGAAGCCACTTGGGAAAATATATGAGTCATACCCAAGATTCTCGGCAAGACTTTGCTTCTTGATGATTCATTATACAAGTCTTACCTTAGCAGCCCCTCGAAATTTTCGTGGGTACCGTGATTCAAGATGGATGTCCATGATGAAGTGCTACCAAGACTCACCCCAAAGATAGAAGAAATACTGCGAGGCCAAGGCGAGGAAGAAATGAAGTTGGTGAAGAATACACATAGATACAAGCCTTGGCCTAAGACAGATAGAAAGATTATGAAGCTATGCTTGGAAAGACTTTCTGGAAAACAGTTGCAGTTCTGCAGGTTTGTGAAGGAGGAATTGGAGAAGGTTTATGGTGATGACGCTTGTCATTCTCCATGATTATTGGCCTGTTTGTCATTTTTTTAGGTTAAGGAATCCTACACTTTTCATGTACCATCTTTATCTTAATTTAAGAATGTTTTTGCTATATTGTTTATGTAGTTCAATGCAGACTTGTCTATAAGTTTTTGCTATATTGTTTATATATACTTCAATGCTGACTGAAAGGGATGCTTAAAACTTATCAAGTGCTTAAAAAAAAATTGCCTGCAAGTGCTAGTCTGGTATGAGTCTTAATGGCAGATACTGCTTATTGTCATGCAGTGACAGATACTTTTATGTAGTTGCTTAATGTCATCATGTGCTTACTGTCATGCAGTTAAGGTGCAGTGCTTATTGTTAAGCCATATAACTGTTTAAAGGTAGCTGTTTATTGCATAAGTGCTCGTGTGTTCCAGTACTTACTAACTGGCACTGCTGAAACTGATTAAAATGCTTAGTGTTTGAAACTAATGAAAGAGCTAGAGCACTGTTACATTCAAGCAGAATCTGAATGGACTGCACAGGAATTCGAACTTCATAAATTTGATAGATAGACAAAAATAACATTTCATAGATGAAGAAGAAGAGATCTCAATGAAACAAAGACAGAAACAAAGTTACAAAAAAGTTTGATGGTAAACAAGATTTTTTATAAAAAAAAAGGCCCTTAGGCCAGTGTACACAAAAGAGAAATATACAAAATTTTTACAAAATTTCGGCCCTGAGGCCAGTGTCTTCTTCAAAGGGGGTGTCTTCTTCAAAGGGGGGTTGTCTTCTTCATCAAGGGGGTGTCTTCTTCAAGGGGAGGGGTGTCTTCTTCATCTTCATCTGCTTCTGCATCTTCATTCTCCATCTGCAACAAGTGAAACAAACGAAAAATTAAACAAATGAAGATTAAACAAACGAAAAATTGAAAACAGAAAACAAATGAAAATGCATGTACCTTTAAGGACCGCCCTGAACTCCTCCAAGTCGGCTTCCTCGTCTTCCTCTTCCTCTTCCTCTTCCTCTTCCTCTTCCTCTTCCTCTTCCTCTTCTTCCTCGGACTCGTCCTCTTCTTCTGATTCGCCTATCCATCCCTGCATCACAGCGGTGATATATTTCTGCGAATTCATTTTCGATTCCTCATTTTCTGATTCCTCATAGGAATCAGAAGATGAGGAATCGGAATCAGACTCCTCCTCAAACTGGGAGGCAGTAGAGTGGGCAGGAGAGGAGGCAGCAGAGTGGACAGGAGAGTGGGCAGCAAGAATTTCCGGCAGAGGCGGGAAGAGTGGAGGGAACACCTCTTCGACGCTTAGTAGGCGCCTCTTCGAGGTGACCTCCGGCTCCTCTGATCTTCCTCGCTTCATGCCGAATGCGGAATGCGGAGTGCGGAGTACAGAGGAATTGGCGGGCGGAGGGATTGGCGGAGCGTGAGCTTGTAGGCGGAGCGTGAGCTTGTGGGGCCTTCACCGCTTAAGTCTCGTGCTTAGCGCCGTCGGTGTAATGATAAACCTCACACGCCGAGAACAATTAATTCGTGAACTGGGCTTAAATATTTCAGATGGCTACCGAATTGACACATGTCACATCGAGGAAATGCCTTGACAATATAATTTTGCCAAGAATGTTGGGATAGTGATGGTACCAAAATAAATAATTGAACCTTATTCCAATGTCACAAATCTACATTCTTATAAACAACAATTCAATCTTCATTTCAAGCGTGTCCATGCACACCACCCTTGTGCATCCTCACTATTGTTAATATATATAAAAATATGTGCTTACATGCTTAGGTCTTTGGAACAACAAATCACTTGAAAAGAATAACATCAATTTAGTTAAGTGTCAAACAATTACATTGTTATTGGGAGATGGCCATAATTTTTCATGGGTCTCTGTGAAATTCTCGTACATGTCTCAGTGCCTTCTATTTTTTCCATATCAATTTTAGGATATCTTACCACATGGTTGCACCGGAGGCTTCGGGTTGTTTAGTGAGCAACATATACTTGAAATTACCCAAGAATTGATAATACAATCCACTTAAGATAACCTCATGCACTCCAAATTTTTGCCCCCATCCATCTTTGTATGAATCTTCAAGTGTGCATTTGGGTTCTATGCACTTGAGGATGTAGAAGTCCACACCCTCTGAATTGTCTACCTCAAAGATTCACCGCAAAATTGTCACCTACCTCTACCAAATTATCGATCCATTCATTGGCTTGTTCAAGAGTCTCCTTTTTCTTCTCAACTCCGGTTTTAAGTCGATTTACCTCCCACTTTCCAAATCTACCGTATTGATGCAGAGTCCCAATTATGATCCATGCAAAACGAAAGTAAACATGACATGGGCATCTATGAGCAAGCCTGTTTGGTCTAGTCCTGCCGGATGTGTCCGATACAAATGAATCTTCTTTGTGCCTTTGAGTGTTTCAATTTCATATTCTTCCATGTTTGCCACAACAAAGCGGGGTTCAATTTCCCAAAAATATCTTTTGATCTCATCTGTTTCATCGTTGGTAGATGCTGAAATATGTACACGTAAATTTTACAATATCTTTAGCATGCCTCGGTTGCACACCATTGGGTTTGAGTTGTTCCTTACTTAGCGACCTTTTGATAACAAAGACCGCACCATCATGCTCACCTTTACCATGAGCAAAGTGGCAAAGTAGTTCCACACTATTTCCTTGTCATTGATTGTGAAGTACCGCCTAAAAAAAAAAAAAAAAGGTTTTCCCGACTTGAATTGTGATGAGCAGCCATCACTCCAAAACCAATGCTTCTCATACTCTATTTCCGTTCCTTAAGCCATGCAACATGCTTTTGTAGGCAGTGTTCCACAAATAATGAGTCATGCACTTTATCATCAGAAATGTAAAAGTGAGTCTCTTTTATGATCTTCCTACCATTGTTGAGTCTATTCCTGATCTGCTCCAACCTTCTGTTCTTTTTTCTCTTCTTTGGGCCGGTCTTCTTACATGCGCAGACAGAACAGGAATATCGGCACTTTTGTCATGCCTATATGTTATGTGAACAAGTATAGAAACTTGGTGCGTATGCGGCTGCATTGATGGGGCTCATTCTCGGATCTTGATGTTGTAATTTTCGCAAAGTCAATAATGTATACAATTGTATCTTCTGGAAATGATGACACACACTGTTTAAACTGATTGGCCTGCCAATGTGCTATGTAATTGTGTGGAACAAAATCTGATATTACCTTCTTCACTTCCTCTTGAAATTCTTTGGGACTTCTCTCCTTCTGTACTAATCTCAAGACATGTTTGTACCTCAAAGCCTTTCTTGGATCCCTGAATTCTCTGTCCTAGTCCACATGTTGCTTTTCAAATGTCTTCCAAGTAACTAGTACTGAACCCGTGCCATCCATTTCCTGTGGACATTTTCTAATTCTATCCAAACCACATTTTTTACACGCCAACATCAAGCAGTTATGATCAAACCACTCCTCATCATCACCTTTCCTGCAGACCACTTGTCTCCATAAATCACTGGTACACTTGATTGTATGCTCCTTGGCTGCACATTCGGGCCAGGCCACAAAATCTCACGATGGCGGTTGCAATTGTCATGAACTCCACCCGATTTTCTCAGTCGTTTCAATCCTTGCATGATGTATTCAAATTTCAAGTGGTAAATGCAACGGCATGTATGCCTCTCACGCATCCTCCTTACAAAACTTCGGTTTCAACCTCTCAAAAAGTCCGCAATGCAATTTTGATATGAGGATTCTCCTCTCTAAACCCGAGGTAGAATTGCAACCGCAGGGAAATCGTGTGAGTGCCAAATAAATGCTACATATAATGAACCCTACAATATAGGATGAATACTTACTTGGCTGACTTCAAGAAGGTGAATTGGATGTTCCATCTTTATTCCTGTCTCTGATACATACTTCCTCACGTCTTTCTTGCAAGGAGAAACTCTTGTATTTTCTGTCCAGAACTTGATAACAGCTTCTCTATTGTGATCTAACATGCTATCCATCCGCTTCCTCCTCCTGAACATTGACCAAGGTCCTTCCCCTTTGTTAGCTTGCACCCTTCTTTGAAAAGCATTTGAAATTGTTTTTCTGGGGATGCTGAGCAATCTGGCCACTTCTGCTTGATTCAATGGCTTGACACCATTTGTACCTGCTGCTGCCATTATCAGGGTGGACTTCCTTGCACGAAGCATGTCATGAAGCCGAAATCATTCCTAAATCATTTGAGGACGATGTATAAATCATTAGATGCCCTCACATTCCTAAGATGCTTCTTCAAACTGCTCTAAACTTCAAAATCTAGAGGACTTTGACTCCTGCATTTATGGCAAGAACTATTCAAATGTCAATGGGAATGGAAATAGTGGTAAACGTTGTTTTCAATTTTTCTTAACTCTAGCTTTAATCTAAGCCCTCAAATCATAACCCTCCCAATATCTCCACCTTTGAATTGAAATAGGAGGGGCATATCCCGCCATCCCTAGGGTTTGCCCAAAAACTACGTGACAAACTAGCAGAACTGCAGGGTTGGGAAGAAGGCTAGGTAGATGGATTTGAGTTGGTATTTTAATTGTAGTAATTTGAACTGTGATATACAGCATGTTGCCTGTGTAGCAGACCTTCTCGGTCATGCAGGTTACCTGGATGATGGTGGTGACTTTTTGAATACAATGATTTTTGAACCCAATATTGAAATCCAGATGTCTCTGTTGGTCTTTGCAAAATGTATGGTGATGTGGAAATAGCCGATGAACTTCGTAGGGACAATGTCGTATCCGTTTGGGGAAGAGCGTTTTGATTTTGGATATTGATCATAGATTTTGTAGAACACGTTAGAGGGTTAATATGGTTGTTTAAAATTCTTGGTCTTCAGTTTCCCTTCCTTGATATATAATTCTGGCTTGCACGTCATGACTGGCATGGCATAATGGAAAACTCATCGTCTTTGAAGTCATTGCAGAACTGACGTACCACAAGCTTACATTGCCTTCAATACTTTCTAACCAAGGAACAAAGAGGGTAAAGACTGTAGTTGCAGAGTGTTGATCTTAGTGCCCTCCTTCCTGATGAATTAAGTTGGCGATGCTATATGTATTGTGATGGGCATATTTTTGCCTTAATTTGTCGTTTGAAATCCACATTGCATCTATATATTTTAACTAAATTCATGCAGCCTTTATCTTATAAAACTGTCAGGAATGATATTATTAGAATGACGCCATCTTATAACAGGAATATGTAGGCATCAAGTGATTAATAGACATATCTTCCTTGTCTTGATGTCCTTGTCCAAGTCTTGCTTTGTAACTATTCTATACCACCAATATGAAAAGCAAGGTACGTTTTCAAAGTAGTCATGCGTTATAAAGAAGATATAAACAACATGTTTTGTCTCTGAAGAGATTTCATAGCAGATCTACAGTGAAATTTTAGTCACCAAAATCGTCAAGCTGGAAGCCTTATTAAAAAGAACTGATCATGAAACACCTGACCATATCACAAAAGAGGGAAAAGGCTACATCTTGAATTGAAAAAGAGACTAAAAGACAAAGCCCATACATAACAATGTGCCTATTATAAAAACAAGAATGCATCATTAAAGTGGAATAGATGACTATAAAAAAGAAAGACAAATAAAAACAAGTTTTGATAAAAAGCTTATACTGAACTTTTGCCACTCAGACTTTAGTCTATTTAGCTAAAGCAGCAAGTAGACAAGCGAAGTTGGCAGTTATTCCCAACTTATATGTATCTTCTAACATAGATTTCATTTTCCAGTCAAACTGGAAGGAAGGACAAATTAGAGACTTTTTTAGTACAGTTGCATCATGAATAAAATTCTAGAAAAGATTTTTACATTACCAATCAGAAAAGAGACACTATCATACTTATCAGGAATCCAGCAAAAGAAAAAGGATGAGAAATCTAAGCTACAGATAATCGCATATATATTTGATGAAATTTTACCTAAGGGATGTCAAAAAAAAATTCACACTTGTCGTCATTGAAAAGTACTCCAAATTTTACCTAATATACAAGGGAAAATGACGGGTTATATAAGGAAACTGAGAGCTTATTGATATGCTGAATGAATTGTAAGTTGTTTGAAAGATGATCATATTCTTATAGACTATAGATCTATCCATAGCATCGACATTTTTTTTTCGTTTGAAGGATGTCAAGCTTTATTCATGTAGCGCAATACTGCAAGACATAGATTCAGAACCCTAGAGGACAAACTTATTCCATCAACCATCATCTTGTCAGGATGTATTTTTCCTAAATTGAGTGACTTCCAATTATCAATACTTATGAATCCCCATAGCCTTTCTATAAGTTTCAGGTACAAGCAGGGGTCCTGTTGAAAGCAAATGTGGTGTCTGCACTACAATGCTTGCAATAATTCCTTCTAATCTTAAATGATGAGGGTGACAATCCAACATAGGAGTCCACAACATAGGAGCTCTGGCTCATTAGTCTGCGACATGGCTCATTAGTCTGCGACATGCGACAGTAGGATTATTGTGAGTTCCATTCACTGACATGCATCTATAATTACATAGCCACACTTACGTTAACCTACGTCAAAACAATGTATCTTTGCATTGTTAAAACCTTAGAAAAGATTCATAGATCATTATTTTTAATATTTGGCACAAAGCGTCCATATGCCAAGTATATCAGAATTCCAAGCTGCAATCAACCCATATGCCATCTAGAAATCCAATCGGCTTATGTATATAATATAGACACCAAAAGGTATGAATCGCACATTTGCACAAAGTGTTGTCGGGCCAGAATAAGATGCATTTATGAAAGAGGAAAAGCTAAGAAGTAGAAAATCATAAATATAGAATCACATTGTAATGCTGAGATTGTCAATCTTCATCGCACAAAACCCAATTGAACTCCATAAAAATCACTAACTAGGTGATTTTATTATGGTTGTGATGACAATCAGCATGATTCCCCTGCTGCACAAGCCTCAACTTATCATGTGCCTGATGTGCTTCAGATCCTTCTTGTTGCTGCTCACACTTGCACCAGATCATTTTCAGAGTTTGGCACGGTGTTTGCAGTTGCTCAAAATTGAAAAACGTTGATTCCTCTGATGACAAATCTCTTCCTTATATCTCCTCTAGCAAGAAACTCCCCCTTTGGATCTTAAATCGACATTTCCTCTTTGGACTCATGACCATGTCTATGGTAAGTTGTATATATGAAGGTGCCCACTTATGGATACCGCAGTGCCTTTGTGTTTAACAGGATTGTTGGCGTTAAGAGTATATCTTGAGCAAAGCAAGTACGGGTTGCTTGTCATTGTCCGCTTACAAAAAACTTTTGATCATATCATCGCCTTGATGGAGTTAATAGAATGTATGAAATAAGTAGCAACCGCACAAAAGTGATTGCTTTTCCTTGTCCATTCAAAAAAAATGAAGATCATATTATCGCATTCTAAAACGTAATAATATCATGAGTGAAATATTGCACAAGGCAAATCAGATCCCTACAACAAAACGTGCTTGATCCATTAAGTTTGCCTCATAGCAGCAATTCTGTTGAAAGATATTTTCTTATTGCTAGCATTTGGTCCACCATATGATAGAGTAATACTTAGCTTACTTAAGAAACAGTGAACTTCCATTTGTAGCATTTGCATCAGCCTCTCCAATAGAGTTAGAAATAAAGCCAAGAGTTCCACATCTCTTACACCAACGATCTTCCATCCTTGAACTGAGAGACGCTTAGTATCCCTCATGATCATCTCTCGCTTAATTTTGAGATGTACTTCATAGCACGATGTCACCCCTCGCACACCCTCAGATTTTTTTACAATCCGGGCGGCGTTCGAGACTTGCTCAAAAGGTGTTTCAACTTCTTAAATTATCGCCAATAAAGAAATCCAAGAGTTCCAACTCGCTCCACCAATGCATTTTACCAATAATCCCCACAAGAACAAACTCTATCCTTGAACTGATGGAAACGATTACTATCCCTCATGATAATCTCTCGCTCCATTAATTTTGAGATGTACTTCATAGCATGATGGCGTCTCTGCAGACTCTCGATTTTTAATAATCCGGTGGTGTCCCATAAGGCGTGCTCATCGGGCCATAAGTAATAGCCACTTCTCACTATGGTAACTTAGCAAAGGCTTTTTCACTTCGCCTTCCACATCATGCAACACTAACTTTGTGTCGTTCATAACCCTCTTTCTTAATCATCTCTATTATTTTTTCAAGTTGTTCATAAATTTTTCGCTCGATGCTCCATGTCACAAGCAAGAAACTTATGCACTTTGTTATTTACTTCAACCGAAGCTATATCCGGGTTGTTTTCTCACTCCTTTCTCCGACATCGCTTTTTCTTACTCTTATTACATCATCCCACCTCCCAATAGCAAAGATAAATATTAGAGAGCAAAACATAAACCGCCGATTCATTTGGAATCTATCTCGATTACATGTTCACCAAGACAAAGACCCTCTTTTAACATCTCCATAATTTAGCCGGCAAAGAAGCAACGCTCTCCAAGCCACTACGCCGGGTTGGGTTACCATGTTTTCCATAAAATCTTTCGCTTCATCAAGGTACCCCGCGACGCCCAAGGATATCAATCATGCACCCAGAGTGCCCCGCAAAGATGTGGAATGCAATGATCTCTACTCATTGAGACTAAAAGTTGAGAGCCAAAGTCTACTTCGGATGCATGAGCACATGCGCATTTAACTTTCACAATTGTAATATTGTCCGGTGCTATGCCCGATCGTGATTTTAAAGAGGTATAATGACTTTGGAGCTTGGCCATGGTATGCACATGCCGCAATCATGAAAAGCAATACAAGAATAAAGTTTAGGGATAATAGCCTTACTTGTGCCATAAAATCTAAAAGGGTCAGATTAGCCTCGCCCTCTCTTGCCGATGCATCAATCGCACACCGCAAACGACCTTGTCACTAATATCTAAGAAAAAATCAATCAGCAAGATTAAAATGTGAAATTAGGTCCCAAATAGATTGCAAATGAGGAGAAAAATGATGAATTTACCGTTGATGGCGGCCAAACTTGGATCCGGCTTCACTTGCCGTCTTACGCCACGCACTTTGTCTGCCTCCTCTTAAAAAAAAAGCGGTGGTTCCCATGGCTACAAAGTGGATGCATCTTAGGTAAACCCCGCCTAGTATAATCGCCATATGGGATGCGTACCGTGAAGAGAAGAAGAAGGCCACGGTCGTGAAATTCTCTGAAGAAAGCCACGGTCGGCACGGCAGAGAATTTTTAGAGTTTTCTAATTTCCCTGGCCGTAGGATTCGAAATTAGAGAATCGGACGGCGCAAATTGATTTTGGGTGACGTGGCACGACACGTGGCATAGCTAGAATTGCAGCCTTTTGTGCAGGGGGGGTTAGGCAACCCTGCTAATGATTTGTAAACGATGAGGTGGCATTTGACAATGACCCGATTCGGTCGCCCATTTTCTATGTTCCGTAAATGGACACAGATCATCTTGCATCTAGGTGTTTCGAACATGCCAAATTGCATTCGCAGTGGAGCACCCCATTTCTTCATAGCTACCCTCCTTTGTGTGGCCTTAGTAGCTCAGGTTAAGTGATGCTGTTTGTATTCTGTATTTAGCAATCTACCATTTGTATTTAGAATCTCTGCATCAAAGTTATGCAAATTCACTTCATGAAGTAAGCAAACTAGAAAGCCCCGCAATCAGGAAACCAGTATATACGCCTGTTTGAAGGGTCAATCTTAGTAGAATCAGTCATTCTGTATAACATGCTATTGCTCCATTCTCGTAAAAGCAGAACATAGGTTAGGGTAGTGTTAGAGTAGTGAATGTAAGCCTGCAACTTACTTTATTTTTAATATATGTTTGGGGCCTGCAGATCGCACATGCTGCTCCATTGGTCATAAGCACCTGGCCATTTGTGGAAGCGGTTAAGGTTGCACGCCAAGCAGTTGAAAGAGGGACATCTGCTATTGATGCAGTTGTAGAAGGCTGCGCAACTTGTGAGCGCTTGAGATGTGATGGGAGTGGTAAAAAGGATACAGATCGTTCTTTGTTCTATTTTATTTGCTGTATGCAACTATCTCTTATTTATCTTTTCAATGACATGCAGTAGGTTACGGCGGTAGCCCAGACGAAAATGGTGAAACTACACTTGATGCGATGGTTATGGATGGGGTGACAAAAAACTTACCTCTCTATTGGTTGCAGTATTTTTTTGAGGTCAGAAGTTCTTGACTTTGCTTTCAGCTAGATTTGGACAGACAACCATGAATGTTGGAGCAGTAGGCGCCTTACGTTTTGTCAAAGAAGCAGTCAAGGCAGCAAGACTTGTGCTTATGCATACTGAGCATACTCTTTTGGTCGGCGATCAAGCTTCAGCTTTTGCTCTATCCCTTGGGCTGCCTGGACCTGTGAACCTTAGCACATCTGAATCTCTGGAAATTTGGGCTGCTTGGCAGAGAGATACATGCCAACCAAATTTTTGGAAGGACGTAATTCCCAACAGCCAATCTTCTTGTGGACCATATCGTTTGTCTGAGAATAATTCTGGCCCTGTTAGACATGGGATCTGCAAAGAGGAAATAGAGGAGGTTTATGGTTCCTGGGGAAAAGTTGGTCATGGTAATCATGATACAGTTTCCATGGCCGTAATTGATATTGTAAGACCTCAATCACATCCATGCATACATGATGGCATCTTTTAAGGAACAACAGTCTCATGATTGCGGATTTCAGAAAGGTGATATAGCAGTCGCAACCTCGACCAATGGGGCAACATTTAAAATACCAGGCAGGTACTAATTATCTTTGTATGTAATCTCTAAAGTAATGTACCACCATGAGTTATATAATGCTGAACCTGTCCTCGTGCACTTGCAAACACTGATTAAACATTATCTGATGCACTCCACTTAGGGTGGGAGATGGTCCAATTGTTGGTGCAGCAGCATACGCAGATACAGAAGTAGGTGCCTGTGGAGCCACTGGAGATGGTGATATAATGATGCGCTTTTTACCCTGGTATTTTTGTAAACTTATTTACATTCTCCGGCTGATTTAGCTCTGAAGTAGTTGCTTAACAATGTTCTTCTGTAAACTTACAGTTATCAGGTAGTAGAGAGTATGCGTAGAGGGATGCATCCAAAGGATGCTGCAGTTGATGCCATTGTAAGAATAAGAGAAAAATTCCCTAGCTTTATTGGTGCCCTGTTTGCTGTGGATAAAAATGGGATGCATGCTGGCGCTTGTCATGGATGGACCTTCCAGTATTCCATGTGGAAGAAAGGTATGAATGATGTTCAAGTATTTACAGTGTATCCAAGCCCCAAAGATGCTTAATGTCTAGCATCTTATGATGGAAGCCAATCATTAACTTCTCTCTATTCCTGATGGATAAATATATCATATCAATTGACATTTATGATTATTGTTTCTTATTACTAGTGTTTTCTCCCCCATATTATAAGTACAGAGAAAAGGAAATAAAAAACATTTAAATAAATCCTGTTCCTTTCTACATGGGAGTGATATTTGTTAGGCAATAAGAACAAAAACTGCAGCTGAAGCGTGGCCTTTATGATGACAGATTCTTCAGGTTGCAGGTTTTACCATAGATTTTCTGAAAGGAAGGAATTATTAGTCGCGGAAGCTGTTTTTGGGCAGTGGAACGAGGTTTAAAAGATGAAATTGGTTGATGCTTCAAATTAAGTCGCAAGAGGGCAAGTAAAAAAAAACCAGGAGGGGGCAAGTTGCCGCTGTGGGGCCATGCAGCAAATGGCGAACAGAGATAAGTGTTGAAGTTTGGGATGAAGAGGGGAATAAAAAGTGTAGTGGGTGTGATAGTTCTTTTGGGTGCTTAGACTGTGGAAAAGACAGTTAAGCCCAAAAGCTATTGAGATTCTGCCAGAAAAGCATAAACAGTTGTGCTATCGTTGTTCCAACAGCTTTCTTCTCATGATACCATACCTGAAGCCAGGAAGATCTGGTCTCATTAACTGTTTTACCAGGTGCTACTATGTCCAGGACCTGCAGCTGTGTCTGCACACGGGTCAAGAGTTTTGTGACAAAAATCCTCTTCACCAAGCCACACGAGTCTACAGGGGTGGTAAACTCAATATTAGTCCAGCTCAATTCCACTGCTTTGATTGGAAGACAAGAGTAAAGTGTAGTTGTTAACAAGAGCTCTCGAAATGGGGAGAGCTCATGTTGGAATATTTCTTGTTAAATTTTATGACAGGGTCTTGATAAAATGTCTGTGGATTTTATAAAAATTGATGATTCCAGTGATTCAACTGCTTAGTCTTCAATGAAGAAGGTTTCGTCCAGGTACTATGCAGCCTGTAGGTGAAATAGCAGAGCCAGCCTTGCTGATTAAAGGTTGGCCAAATAAGAATGGTAGTGCAGGCAGACCGAATAGAAACTGTAGTGCCTGTAAGAAGGCAAGAAAACAAAACATGAGAACAAAAATGTGAAGAAATAAACAAGCAAAAGGAAGAACTCTCAGCAGTGAAAGCCGCTACAGAGCAGTGGAAAGAAAAGCAGCCTAACCATGATATGAAAGTTTTGAATAGAGGCAATGACCACCATATTAACTTATTTGATATGGTAGATAGAAAGGCGGTTTATCTGATGCAGTGGACGAAGGGAAATGTGGTTTATCAGATAAATGAAAAGGTGTGCAAACACCTAAATAATCGACAGTGGCACCACAGGATTTGGCTCGAGCTCCCAGGCTTGCTATCAATGAATCCTCAAGTCTACATCAAGATGACAGCTTGGGTATTATATATATGCTTCAACAGTGTGGGGTGAAAAAGAGGTACCATGGAGCGGGATACACAAACTCACATGCAAAGGTGGTAGCTGGAGGTTTTAATAATACTTCCATGTGGAATCTAATGCTTCGTAAGAATCTTAACATGGCGGCTAGTGGGAGGCAACATTGGAACTCTCTGATGGTTCCTTGTATTGATTTCCTAATCCACCTAAACATTTCTCCTGGTCTAACAAAGGCACGAAAAAAATGGACTTCCACAGCAGCTGAAAGTGCCATAGGCAAGGGACATGGCCCTTTCTATCTGAGATCACTTATCCACCCTCAAACTTGGATTGCAAAAGGAGTGCTCTTTCAAGAACTCTTCCAATGTTCCTTTCGGGCTTGCTTGCAAAATCAATTGTTTTATGATCAATTGAAGACATACCTAAGGTGTCTAACATAATGGAAGGGACATGACTCTTTCGATCTTAGATCACTATCCACCCTCAAGCTTGGATTGCAGAGGAGCTAAACTCTCATTACAAGTGCTCTTCTTATGTTCCATTCAAGTTCAATTCTAGCTTGCTTGCAAATAAATTGCTTTGTGATCAATACCTAAGCAGTGTACCAAAGGTACGAAGATGTGGCTTCATGGGTAAATCTTATACTAAGGGCAAAGACATAAAAATTTGATAACAATGAACAAATAAGACAGGCAACAAGTATTCCTGTTACAGCATTATATTGGGATGCAGACAATTCTAATCACGAGTACTAGTACTAGCTTGGAAGGAAAACTAAGATTAAATAGAGGAGGCCAAGGTAAAATCGATTAGGCGCTAAATACCAGGGTGATAATGGATCAATGTGGTTCCAAAACTTTCTCTTAAAGATTGATGAGGAAAATTGCTTCATGCTTCTTATGGCTTTTGATATGTGATTTACTACTTAATGTTTTATTTCATCTTTATTCTACTTTGTATGGTTTGGTGTGGTTTGATGGCTAGTCCATTGGGTTGACAATTAAGAAGTTGTGTTCAAGTCTCTTTTGGGACATTACAGTGGTTTATTGGCACCATTGCTATTCACAGTTGAGGTCTTATTTGGGACCTTGCAACACGAGAAAAAAAATGCTACATGGACCCTCTATGAGCAATGAAACTGGTTTCAATTTGCCATCAGTTTCATTGCATTATTAGTTGTTTTATTGCATTATTAGTTGTTTTGGTGGTCTACAACTAAGCAAGTTATGGCAAACTAGATTATCAGTGTAATACAACATACATATATGCACATGTGGCTTTAAGTATTTGGTGTCACAAGTAGGATGCAACTTGTTATCACAAACTTTCTTTGAGGTGGCATGGGAGAACGGTTGATTATAAAATTCGTTGAACAAATTGCGGCAGACAAAGAAAATGATCGCCTTAGGCTGGAGGCTTACACTTACTGCTCTCACCATAGATTCTTCCCCCAAGGCATGACTAGTCTGGATAATGGATTGTAGTTATAATTGTCACGAACCTACGCAAACTTATGTAAAAACAAGAGATAATACTAGGAAATACACAAGAAATATGTAGCAAAACTGAACATGATATGCTATCATAACAGAGTACATGCACAAGAGCCCAAAGGGTGAGCAAGAACACAAAAGCGGGACAAGGAACGATTCTATTCAAATCAAAGATCTCTATATAATGCTTTATTGCATGAACTCCAATAATATATGGCCGCCATTTGGGATGGATGCATTATCAAAATATATATAAATCAGTTTGTAATTTTTTTTTTCCTTTTTTCTTGTTCTGCGCTGCAATCGACGCTCTTCTCCTCGTGCCACATGTATCACGCCATACCCATCTAACAGAGGATGGAGGTTGCTTGCTGGTTAAGGCATCGTTTTTTTCCTTCGAGCTCCACCGTTTTTCGCTTCGTTTCATTTTCATTTTCGTTTTCGCTTCGTTTTCGTTTCGCTTTCTAGTCGCCTCGACTTCCAGGATTTGTGTGGCAGCAACTAAATCACAAAATCTAGACATTTGGAATTTGTCTGGCAGCAGCTAGACCACAAAAACTTGGATTGAGGTATATATAAGAGCGGGAGAGCTCCTGTTGCGCAAGTCTTCTTGGGAAACCTATTCCGCCATATTCGGGTAACCTTTCTCACCTTGCTCTCTCATTTCTTGCAAATAGTTCCTCATAAACAGTAGATTTCAAATTTCGTTGAAGCTTTTCTTGGATAAATATGAACAAACTCGCTCCCATAGATAGGTATTCGACCTCTTAGCAAAGCAATAACCAGATTGATCGACCACTGAACAAGCTCCCATTTTTTAGCTCTGAAGCATCAGCATTTTCTTCAGAGTCGGCCTTTCTAACGGTATCGTCAACTTCTGTTATGTTCATCCCTCCCCAATCGCAGTGATTATGGCACAATCCTTCTCATCGGCCGTGGGCTAACCAAGTAAGCGCCCAAATGCCCTGTGCAATGTTGGAAAATATCTACCTTTTCTTCTTCTCTGCCTTCAGCAAATTGGTCTGGATTAAATTTGTTAGGCTCTTTATGAATATGCTGGAGATGTAGCAATAAATATGCCCTTAGGAATTGTGCACTACTTTCCCTCCTGAGTTTGCACGGTGAAATTGCCATGGCAATATCTCATGAGCATAACTAGAGAAGGGTGGAGATGCAATGCTTCCTTCATGATTCTATGCAAGGAATACATCTAATACGAGCTTCATAATCTAACTTTGTGCCATGATGCTTTAGCACAGTCCTCTGTTCTTCTACAGTTGCGTATCATAGTATTGCTTGTGCTTCATGAGGTATGTTCCAGTCCAAGCTGAAGTGATAGAACTGGTATATTGCCCAGCAAATAGTGCAGCTATCAACAATCATGTGCATTCAACTTCTGTAGTTAAGCGCCCAGTAGACTCGTATTCGAGTCAATGAATGCTTGCAGCATATCAGACTCTGAATGACCTGAAGCTCTCATGTTCTGGATGATTCTTACAAATACATCTGCTAATTCTTTACGAGCTCTATCGCTCTCCCATTGTGCTGGTTATTGGAATTTGTAGACAGATCGAGAAGGTATAAATGTACATGTGTAGATAAATTGACAAGGTGGAAATCTGTAGACAGATTATGTTGGTCATGCCAGATTGTGCTGGTCATGGGTAGACAGAGTGTAGATTGTGTAGACAGATTGAGAAGGTGTAAATGTGTAGACAGATTCCTTGATGGTGCTCTTGATCAGTGGTTTTTTGGTAAACGCATTTTTTCCTTGAGCTGTAATGTAAGGTTCAAAATTGCACTTGGAATTGCGAAGGCATGGCATAGGATGCAACAGTTTCTTGATATTGTCACAATGGACATATCTTGATTTGCAACAGTTTCACTGCTCGTTTGTAGTAGTTGTATGATGCATGTGGGGTTGGGCAATTGTGTTGTGTAGCTGGTTGGTGTGTGCATACACTGGCATGGGTGTCATGCATCTTATTTGCTATTGGTTGCAGGATGTGGCTCAACAAGAGTTTATGCATTTTATGTAATATGAAGCCCTGTGAAATACTCCATGTAGACTATTTGGTGGAAGTATTCTTCTGCATGGGTAGGGTTTTAGTATCATAAGATGGGTACATGCAGTACATCTAATATCAGGCTCATAAATCATGGGATTTCAGGCTCTTTTTTAAGTGATTTTGTTGCTCGGCCAGACTGTATGATCGAGCTAGCTGGTGCCATCCCCAGGCTTCATTCAGAGCTTTTAAGTGTTACTTATGGCGGACTCTGTTTTTCTCTGTGCTTCTGCAATTGATGTGCAATAGATGCTGCTTGGACGGATTAGAGATCGAAAGTGAAATCTATGTATATCTGCTGCCTAATCCCCTGGTGCTTTGCAAAGATGCTTTCACGTGTTAAATGCATTACATGCGATACAATAAATCACGAAATGATGGCAAATCAACTGTTTATTGATTGCCGGATGCCCTGGCTTCTATAATTATGGTTTGCTTGTGACGCAATGCAGGTTCTAGGCTCTCATGTTTCTTGATCTAGAGCAAGGACTGGAGTTGATTGCATGATAGTTGCTTTATTCTCAAGTAGATTGGACTTAATCCTCTGGGCACAAAACAAGCGGCAATAATGCAGGTTCAACTCCTGCATGTTCTCTCGCACCTCAAGCATGTCCAGAACTGAGATCTATTTGACTCATCACAAAGTTCTTTTGCAGCGGGTTGGACAAAAGAAATGTTCGCGGCGGCCTTGGCCGCCGCGATAAATTTCTTGTAGTATATATGAGATCAGACAAAGGCTAAGAATCCATGCCACTTCAAAAATTGTGCAGCTAACGTGGAGGCAAGCTTGTACATAAATTTTATACAGAATCTCTTAAGTGTGTTTCAAGTGTCATTCATAGGTACGTTTGGCAATGCCCATGTCACTTGGTGTGAGTGCTTCAGATAGGACAGAAAAACTAATGTCCTTTGCTCTCAACTTCAATTGCCGCCCAACTGTTTCATTCTAAAACATAAATCACAAATTTGCGCGATGAACTCAGATCACTTTGCTTGCTCCAGGTTGATTAAGGTAAATTCATTGAGCTCCTCCTATTAGTACTTCTATTTTGCCACTCCTACTGACTCGAATTTGTAACTGCAGATGGCTAGAAGGTTCATCACAACCGAAACTTTTGTATCAATATGATCCTTTATTAATCTCCAACCCAGAACAGGAGGCAAATGACAAGCAAAAAGATGTAGGAGAGGGATGATGCTTCCATATTGGAAGGCTCTAATGGTTGGTTTTCGATCAGACAATGAGATATATGTATAAGCAAGGCAAGGAAAAAGTAAGTAAAAGATGAACTTTCCCAAATTGTGAATGTATATTTTTCTAAATCCATAGTGAAATTGGTTCAGTTTTTCATTGTCCAAGTCATTCTTCTTTTTGTGTATATCTGATGTGAAAAACACAGTCTCTTTATACTCGATAAGTAGTGTGTTCCACTTCTTCCACCAATACCTGAGATCTGAACTCTCTGTTGTTTGAAGGCAATACTCTAGTGCAGCTCAGAGAGAGGGAGTATGGCTTTAGGGCTACGAGTACTCCTAGGAGATTCACATTTGCTGGGCGTACAGAACATGTGAGTTCAACTATAGGGGATTTTTCGACCAGGCATACTTACCATTAGGGGGTTTGTTCAACACTATTTGGGGTAAACTATATACTTTAGAGGTTAAATTAGCTTTCATAAGTCAGTATACCAAGGGTGTGGCCACCCCTTGAACGTAGATGGCATATTCCCTTTGTTATAAGTGAATCCCCCAGTGAGTACTCTCCATGAAGGTCTAAGGTTATTGGGCTTCTATTGTCGAGTCTGTCCAAGCTATTGCAAGGCCTCTAGATGCCACCAAGAGATGTTCACGACATTAAAGGAGAGGTGAGGAGTTTGTGGGCATAAAGAATTGATTTGCCTATTCGAGGAGTCTGTGCACATGTAAAGATAACTTCAAGAATTGATTTGCCCATTTTTTTGTTCAAGGGCACTGGATAATGTTGGAAAGATCAAAGATGCTTACAGTTTAACAGTGGTCTAATATTTTTTTAAATAATATATCTGTGGAAGGGTGGAGCATCCGCCTTCATGATGGGGTGGTTGAACCTATAGAGTGCCGAGTGCAGGATAAGAAGAGACATCTATTTGATTTTGATATGGCATTCAAAAGCATGATGGAATCTACGGGAAGGAAGAAAGTAAATTCTAGTAGAGCAAGATGATGATGATAGCACTCACTCCATTGTCCCGTATTTGATGTCCCGAGGCAATTGGAGTTTGAAACATACGTAATTTCTTATATTTCATGCTAGGCGAGCGGAGAAGAGAATGCAATAAATTGGGACATGCGTGTCATAAATCTATGTAATATAAAAATAACTGAATTATAAAATTAGAACATGATGGGTTCAATTCCCATTTAGTTTTACTATGTCATCATCGGTATGATTTTTTTGGAAACAGTCTCCAAAGTGCAAATATATATATGTTTTCACGTTTGCTTAGGATATTCATGCACTGTGGTCGTAGTGGAAAATTATAGTGTGCATTAAATGTGGGTACTTTAATTTCGCACCATGGCCATTGAGCGAAAATACTATAGCATTAACTGAAAGCCCCTAAGTTTTTGCACGGTATATACCTTTTTAGCTCCTAAGGTGCTACTAAGGCGACTATCCAATTACTGGCTGGAAAGATAGGGCTCATGGCGTAGAACAGACCAGACAATGCATGGACCTCGAGAAATAAGTTGATGGTACTGTTGTGTTTAATGTTTTTGCCTTAACAATGGATATAGTGAAAGAGATGGCTACCACTCATGCCCCATATGGTAGTATCTAGACCAAGTTCATGGCTAGAGTAGGGCCTGCCATTAAACCATGTCCCATAACGAGCTTGACTTCTTTGAATGTCAAGTTCTTCCTTAATATGTTTCTTAAGCTAGACCATGACAGGATTAGGAGGTCCTTGAATAGGTTATCGCAAGACTTGTAGTAGGAAGGCAGAGAGAAGTTTTACAATCTGGGCATTATATTTTCTATCTACATGACATATAGTATTCTGATTGCACAATCGAGCTCTACTGCACCTCCGGAACTGCTTAGACAAAGCATATTGTGACACTCCCTGAATATATACGACCCCCGGTCGTATACATACGGGGACTTTCCCCTCCCATGGCGACCATCTCGCCACGAGCAGGGCCCTCCATCTAACCCGGGCCGTCTACGTAGAGACGCTCAGGTGAAGGACACGGAGGGGTCATTTGGCCCACGCCTTCGATGTGCGCCTACGTCGCGGAAGCATGAATACAAGGTTAGCATACAACATAAATCACATATAAATAACCACCACGAGGGGTGGCACATCCATCCAAGTACCAACGGCAAAGAATATGCATCCTAAGCTAAGAAAACACCCAAAACCCAGGTTCTACCCCAGATCAGACTCTAGTGAGGGGCAACTGACGGCTGGGTCTCAGGAGATCAGAAGACCGAGTCTTGGCATGGCGTTGGCTGGCATAGAACATCGGCTAGGGTTGTCCACTCCATCCGCCCTCCCCAGGCACACTTTGCAGATGGGTCGATTCACGCTATGGCTTCGCTTATAGCCTTCCCGGAGACGCACTCGTGTATCACCCTTTGAGCCTACTCCGTGTTCATGACACCTGGTCCGACGAGGCAGGTCGGGAAGCGCCCCTTCCAGGATCACAAAGGGTTCCGTGGGTGAGCTAGAGAACACGCGCCGCCACACCCCCCCGATCCGCGTACTCCAACTTACTCTCCCTAAATCTACTCAAAAGTACATGGTGCCCCATACGGGTCACACCATCGCACCCGGGAGTGTCGGACCCATACCCGGCCCTACGCGGCCGGCCATCAGGCCTAGCCCATTGTAGGAGTCTCGGGAGCCTTTATGCTCGTGCAAGACCCCACCCCTACTTCACCACATCAGGTCCCTTGTCTGGTGCTAAGCCAGACCATAGCGTCTATGACCCGGTGGGCTCTTGTGCACAGGCCGAAACTAGTAGGGTGTTAACGGAAGTACTAGGAGCATTCTATACCCAAGCTCAGAGGCCTCTACCCCCCTTTTAATCCCTGTTTACTGGAACTGCTAAACTAACTCATAGAGACATCGACCAACCCATAACAGAGCATCATTCATAATTGAAAAGTATTCCTAATTACCAAAGAAGGGTTAATCTCAACCAAAACTAGCCAGAAAAGAATACTAGAGTATTATGCTACAATTTGCAAGTTAAACTACCACTAACCAGAGTTTCGGCTGGACCCGTTGTCAAGGGGTGCTTCCATACTGCTGTACTGGGGTAGCAGCGACAGGTAGAGGGTGTCTTGGCGATTGGGAGATATTCAGCAACGGTGCTCTGGCGCTCAGCTGCTCCTTGGCGCTGCCTTTGGTGGCTCAGTTTAGAAACCCCCATGCTGGCCACTCAGGTTATGCCAAATGGCGCCTTCCCACCCTTAGGTGACTTAATAGCAAGTATTTAGATACTTATCCTTTATAATTAATTTAACATAGCTAATTAATTCCCTTGTGGCCAACTCCCTAGGTTACCATACCCCAGGTGGCGTATCTATACCGAGTGACGTGTCAATATATTTATACGTACACCGTATAATTACTTGGAACGTCACATTCTCCCCTCCTTAGAATTAATGCTGTCCTCAGCATTGGGGTTAGTTACAAATGTAGAAAGAAATACATTATGAAGGAAGGTAATTCCTTATTTTTGCAAAAGTAATACATATATTCAAAACTTTAAAGTTTGCAAAACAATTCAAGCACCGTGGTGCATTTTACATGATTATCATAATCACAAAGTTCAAGAACAGAAGTCCAATACTAACATCAGTGGACACACAAACAAAACATGTAGACAAAATAAAACTGAAGAGTTCGGGTCATCAGTAACCCTCTAGCATGGGCAGGGCACGCACTGCTTACTGGTCTGCACATGTCAGCAAATCAGTATATATGATGAAATTGTGGTTGAAGGGACCACCCCCTTATAATAATTGAAAGAAAATACTATCTATCAGGGAACCTATCATGTCTATGGTTTGCAGTTCATTGCAGCATAGGGAATGGTCAAGTTCCCATTGTAGCCGAAAAGAACGCAGCTTATCAACTATATGGTCTGCAACAAGTTGTGGTCAGGTCAACATTGACAGTACACCACGTCCTAGAGAACACAAGGTGATCTCATCATCGGTAACTTGTTATCATTTACGATGCATCTACCTCTCTAAGGCGCTACTGCTGGCAATCAAGCTTCTGAGCTTACCGCCGGTGGCGGGGTTGATAGCATCGTTGATGGTGCGGCCTTGAGATTCGCGCATGAAATCCGGATAATGCTTGTCAAGGTCTATCTTCGTCACCCACGTAGCATCCTCAACTGGTAAGTGTTTCCACTTAACCAAGTATTGCAACATTTGAGTCCTTCTGGTTTGTTTGTAAGCTCGATCAAGAAGAGCTTCAGGCACTATTTCGAGTTGCTCTTCTGTCATTTCTAGGAGGGTTGGGGAATCCAAAACCTCCTCTGGATCAGGGGTGTGTTGTTTCAGAAGACTCACGTGAAAGACCTTGTGGATCTTCAAGCGGAGCGGCAATTCTAAGCGATATGCCTGAATCTTGAATGGTCCAGCCCATCTGGGGGCCAACGTTTTACAATTGCCAATCTTAAGCTTGGCTTGCTTTACTTTAATCTTAAGCCAAACTGACTCGCCCACTTGGAAAACGCGTGGGGTTCTGTGCTTATCGGCTACACTCTTCTGACGACTGCGTGCAGCCAACAAGTAGCCACGAACTTCCTCGACCAAAGCTTGCATCTCCAGGAGGAGTTTTTGAGAAACCTCCACCTTAGAAACGGGGTTATGCCAAGTGTCTGGAGTAAGACATTGGTAACCATAGTTTATCATAAAGGGAGACATTCTGGAAGACTCCTGTTTCATGCTGTTATAGGCAAACTCGACCAGATAAATATAGTCAGCCCATTGTGATTGCTTACTCCACACATAACTTCGTAGCATATCCTCTATAATGCGATTGGTATGTTCTGTCTGACCATCTGTTTGAGGATGATATGCCGTCCTCATAGCAAGCTTGGTCTGGATAGTGGCAAAGAAATCTTTCCAGAATGCGCTTACGAATTTGGGATCCCTGTCCGACACAATAACTCGTGGCATTCCGTGTAATCTGAAGATCTCCTTGGCAAATAGCAGAGCAGTATCAAAAGCTGTATCCGTGGTACGACATGGCAAGAAATGAGCCATTTTCGACAATTTGTCGACAACCACCATTAAGGCATCATACCCCCGGAGAGTTCGTGGAAGGCCCACAATGAAATCCATGGTTATCACCTCCCATTTGGCGTTGGGCACATCCAGAGGTTGCAGCTCGCCTGGAATCCTTAACTGCTCAGCTTTGGTTTGCTGACATACCTGACACTGCTTAATGTACCTGGCAATGTCCTTTTTCATGGAAGGCCAGAAATAGCTGGATCGAATCTTAAAGTAGGTCTTCATAAAACCTGCGTGTCCAGCTATAGGGCTATTGTGTGTATCATGGAGAATGAGCTTACGTACTCCCGAAGTCTCAGGTACACACAACTTATCCTTGTAATATAATAAGTTGCCTTCTTTCTTATATGAACGGGAAGCGTTACGCTCCTTATCTGTTCGAGCTTCCTTAGCGAAACTATCCCAAATGTCACGGAACTCCGAATCTGTGGCCAAGGTCTGCCTTATCTGCTTCCCAAACTCACTGGTGAGTGTCGAAACGGCATTGCAATGGGTTCGGGTCACCAAGGGGTGGCGTGACAGTGCATCCGCAACCACATTGTGCTTTCCAAGCTTATACATAATCTCAAAATCATATTCCTCCAGAAACTCCATCCATCTTCTCTGACGGAGGTTGAGATTCGGCTGGGTGGATAAATAACGGAGACTTTGATGATCCGTGTCCAACTGGAATCTTCTACCAAAGAAGGTAGTGTCTCCATATCCGTAGAGCACGGACAACGGCCAACAATTCCTGATCATGGGTAGGATATCGCTGCTCTGTTTCATTCATTTTCTTTGAGTCATAGGCAATAACCCTCCCCTCCTGCATTAGGACTCCCCCGGTGGCAATCTTGCTGGCATCCGTCGCCACCAGTTTATCCTGGTCAGGATCGGGCAATGTGAGAACTGGTGCTGATGTTAAGGCATCCTTAAGCTGCTGGAAACTTTCCTGAACTTTTGTCTTCCAGTGCTCCATCCAATCTTTCACCCTCTCTTGCCTTGTAAGATTTGTAAGAGGGGCTGCAATCTTCGCAAAATCCTTTACAAATTTTCGATAATATCCTGCTAATCCCAAGAAACTCCAGACTTCGGAAACATTCCCTGGAATAGGCCATTCTCTTACGGCCTCTATCTTTGCGGGGTCTGTAGCGATTCCCTCTGCCGAAATGATATGGCCCAAATAATCGACCTTCGGAGTGGCAAACTTGCACTTAGAGAACTTAGCATAGAGCTGGTGACGCCTTAGCTTTTGTAGGGCCAATCTAAGATGTTTCTCATGCTCCTCGAGGGTCTTACTATAGATGAGAATGTCGTCGAAGAAAATAACAACAAAGTCATCCAAGTATTGTCGGAAGACATCATTCATTAGTCGCATGAACGTTGCTGGGGCATTAGTTAATCCAAAAGGCATAACTGTAAATTCATAATGCCCATACCTAGTGCGAAAAGTGGATTTATGGATGTCCTCCTCTTTGATCCTTATCTGATGGTATCCGGAGCGTAGATCAATCTTTGAGAAATACTTAGCCCCTTGCAACTGATCCATTAGGTCATTAGCTCGAGGCAAAGCATAGCGATTCTTGATGGTATGCTTGTTGAGTTGCCGATAATCAATACACATCCTCAGCGAGCCGTCCTTCTTCTTAACGAAGAGAATAGGAGCGCCAAAAGGCGAAACGCTAGGTCGGATGAAACCTAGGTTTAGTAGCTCCTGAAGTTGCTTCTTAAGTTCTGCCAATTCTGGAGGACTCATGCGGTACGGGGCCTTGCTGGTAGGCTTGGTACCTGGCTCTAAAGTTATTTCACATTCCACCCCTCTAAAAGGAGGAAGCTTCTGAATTTCATCAGGGAAAAGGTCACCAAATTCCCGGAGAAGATGAGCAATCCCCTCTGGCAAGGTATCGATTACTTGCTTCTGTTTAGCGTCTGACTCTATGGAAGCAAGCATAATGACACAAAGGAGCTTTTCCTTGCGTATAGCTTTAGCTAACTGTCTGATGGGCATAGACTGCATGATAGGGTTGAATGGTTCACCTTTGATAGTCACGCGGGCTCCATTAGCGGCGTTGAAGGTAACTTCCCTCTTTTCGCAGTCTATGTTTGCTTTTGCAGATGCCAAGAATTTTATACCAACAATGAGGTCATATTTGCCAATATCCATCAATTCGGCACCTAAAGCAACTGGTGCACCTGGCAACTGCATCTTAAGATTGATGCGGCGGCCATGAGTATGCCTAACCTTACCACTGGCTAGAGTAACAGGCCTTGGTCGGGATCTTAATGTTTCAAGCTGTAAGACCTGGGCCATCCTAGGGGAAGCAAAATTATGTGTACTTCCCGTATCCATAAGAATTACAAAAGGCTTACTGTCTACTTGACCTATGGTGGAAATGACAGCAGGCTGACTTTCGGCATTGCCGGTTTCTATAGCTGCAAGGATATGAGATGCACCGTGAATATACTCGGGAGCCTCGTCTTCGACAGGTAAGGTCGACTCCAGATCGTCCCAATCGAGGTCGGCTATGGCCAGCTGGGCGGTCTACGTAACATAAGGACAATTGTGCATAAAGTGCCCGGGCCGCATACATCTGTAGCATGCCTTATCCCGGCGGAGCTGTTCTCGGGCCTCTTTAGGAATTGACTGCAAGAGGTTCCGTACTTCCTTACCGACATTGCTCTGTTTATCCCCCGTGGTGAAGGTAACTTTCTTCTCCTGGCGGCCATAGGAATTCTGCTGAGAAGGGCCTGGACTTGGCGACCGGGGTTTGTAAGGTGTGGATGGCCGTGGCTGCGAGTAAGGAGCAGGACGCGGATACTGGTTCTTTGGTGTGTCCTCCTCGAGGCTCAATGCCTTAGCCTCAGCCTCCGCAACTGATTTCGGGTCTATAGCCTTAACCATCCGTTTGATTGATGGGGCCAACCCTTCAATATAGCCCTCTACGGCTCTCTTTTCATTCATACCTGGTACATACAGCCTCAGGCGCATAAATTCATCAGTGTAAGCCTGAACCGACATACCCTTCTGCTCCAACCTATAAAAGGTCTGAATTTGCTGGCACTTGTGCGCACGGGGCACATAATGCGATTTGAATGCTTTGGCAAACTTTCCGAAGTTGCATCTGCTCCTGTCTAGGTGCTTGGCCCTGGCATAGCCCTTCCACCAAATACGGGCAGCTCCTGTAAGGTTGGTAGTGGCAACCTTTCCTGTATCCTTCTCCGTCATGCCATAAGACTTCCCAAACTCCTTCATCTCGTCCAACCAGGATTCTGCATTTAGTCCGCCTCTAGATTTCCCATCAAACTGGGCCAATTTCCTATTCTTCCATATACTAGTTATAGCTGTATCAACCGTCTTACGGTATTCCTTATCCCGGCGCTTTGCGTGGTCACCAGCTGATACCGATGATCCAGAAGACACCGAAGTAGTTGAGCGTGAGGAAGTGGCACTATCCTTAGAGGAACTTCGGTGACGCTTAGCATGAGGCCTCCTTGGTGCAGGTACAGGACTGGCTCCAGGGGGAGATGGCTGTTGTGCAGGTGGACTCGGTGGTAGCGGAGGTAACTCCGGTCCATCTTCTTGGGTTTGCTGCGGTGGGTTGGCATGCAACACATAGGCTTGTAACTCGCCTAACTGCCTTTTCATTAACATCAGTTCCTGTTCAGGTGTGAGTCTACTGGCATTTGAAGGTGTTTGCCAGGCGGCGTTACGTGCACCGTCTAAATCGAGCATGAAAAAGGTATAAGCATACTTATAACACATAAATTCTTACAAATTTTATCATGTCGGATAAAGGGTAGAGATTGAATACAAGGAAAATTTATTATTATAAGAGGAAAACTTTTCTATTACAGTTTCACACCTTAGTGCTGTCAAAAGTTGATACAGGAGTATTACACAAGGACAACATGATACAACTGAAGCTTAAAGTTGAGCTCACACACAGTATATAACACAAAAAGAAACTGGAAAGACCCGGCCTAGGGGTTCGCAAAGGGGTACATGATTGAATAGCGAACACTCTCACGCACAGCCCTAACGAGCTTGTAGCGTGCCCAGGCCTGGACAATGACTGGTTGGTATTCCCACGTTGGGCTAATAATGAGGAGATTGAAAAGCCTCCTCAAAGCATAAAAGAGTTGCCACAGGTGGTCGTTAGCATCCTCAAAGGCTTCGTGCCTGGTCATGCTCCAGTAGTCCCATGTGCGGCACAGAGTTTTCTTCAGGTCCTCAAAAGCTCTGTCCCTGAGGATATTAACTATCTCCATCCCTTTGGCTGGATCATAGGGTTCTCCTGGTGGCGGGGGTTCCATTTCGTAACCTTCATCCCATTTGGGATATTCTCCATATCTTTGGCCATAGTCCTGTTCGGGCGGCCCTGGATCCTCCCTCCTGATCAGATCTGTAATCCTCTCTTCATATTCCATAAGTGTCTCTTCTGCAAGACAATGGTAATGAATATAGAACATTCCGTAACTCCATTATATTCTAACGCCAATAATTAGAAGAAGACATCATGGAAAGAACAATTCTCAATTGTATTCATCAAGACAGTAATCACAATTGATGAGAAAAGGGGTACATTATATTATAGAATGGCTAAAGAATTTGCCAAGCCAAAATTTTACAATCATACACAATAAAAAAATGCGTAGTACAATTATTTAGGAACTAGGTCCTCCTTCTTCATTCGTAGACCTAGGAGGTGGTGGAGGCGGTCGGTGTCACAGCAGAGTCACCCCGGGGTCTACTGTGGCAGCCGCAATAGATGCAACCTCTGGTGGATAAGCAACAACCAATGGGGCTGCCGTAAGGAGCTTCATGCTCATCCAGGGTGCAATATCTTGGCCCAGGGCCGTTAGGGCAAGATCCCGCCGCACGAGTACATAAGTAAACGTACGATAGGGGAGCTTCTTATGCCCGGCCAATGTGGAGAGAGCACGAAGGGTCCACCATGAAGCTTCAGCCTCCGGCCCTAAATCTCGGGCTATAAAAAGAACTTGGCCCTGCCGAAAGGCTGATAAGAAGAAGCAGGTAAGGTGGTTTCCCAATACCTTCCCTTGTGGGGTCTCTGACGTGGCCACTTCTTTATTCAAATCCATAGGAACTTCTTCTTCCTTAAGTTCCTGTTGCTCCTCCTTCAAATGAGTAGGATTATAGTACAAATCCTCTCCCTCGTCATCTGAACCGGAGGGAACCTCAACCATATTGATATTTGGGACATGAGGTCCCATAGCCGTGAAGGCATCTGGTGAGGGCTGAGAGGCCGACTCCTGCATCACCAGCTCCCGAAGACGTAGTAGAGTCTCAGCCGGCTCTAGGGTCTCTTGGCGGAACTGGAGCAGCTGCTGCACCTCCGGAGGAAGCTCAATAGGAGTGAAGTCGATGAAGTCGTCCATGCAATACTCCACAAGCTCATAAAGCACATGGTCTTTACGCTTGCGTCTAAATCCGGCCACCATGTGATAAGTCCAGATAATATCATCCAAGAGAAGATATTCTTGCCCTTGGTGATAAATAACCGGAAGGGCATCCAGCCCTGACAAGCCTACAGCTTGCTCACGGCGCGGTGGCAGCTCTTCCGCTAGCTGTTTCCAACGGGCGAAGTCGCCCATGCCTATGTGTTCGTCTCCCCCCTCCTCGGAAGACTCAGGCAGTTTGCCTTTCTCTACAGGCAAAGTTTCATCCTCGACGTATTGGTCCATGAGGATGGCTAGGGCGAAGGCAACCTCAAGATACTGCCGCCCCTGATGCTGCACGACGGGCAGGTGTTTGCCCCATCGGAGCTTCCCCTTCAGCACATCATATGCATGGGTGTCTCCCCCTAGCATCTCCCGAACTACCTCCCGCTCCAGATACAGTTGGGGAGGATCCCCAAGAGGAATACACAGAGGGAGCATCTCCTCCATGTAAAAGTCTAGAAATCCGGCATAATTTGGGTGCCGCTGCATGTTAGTGATGAGGTCTAGGCGCTGGCATAGCAGGGGTTGCAACAGGTCGAAAGGGACTTGCGGATCCCAGTGTTCTCCATCTTGATACCATGCGAGAAGGTCAGCGGCTGCCATGGCGCTAGAAGGGAGGAGAGAGAAAGAGAAACAAATATAACAATTGAAATGAACTTTTTAAAGTTCTTTTAACTCCTTTTATTTAGGCTGACGTCAGCATTTTTCATATTTAATACAAAGTAAATAAGTTTTTAATACAAAATAAAAAGTTTTTATTAAATACCAAAAAAATATTTACAATGTGGAGCCCAGCAAAATATGCTAAGGATGCTCCCCCCGAATCCTGCGGGCGAGGGCTAAATCCTTAGGCATTATGGTTACCCTCTTTGCGTGGATTGCGCAAAGATTGGCGTCACCAAAAAGTGCCACCAGGTAAGCCTCCGCAGCCTTTTGAAGTGCCAAAATGGCAAAGGTCTGGAAGCGGAGATCGGTCTTGAACTCCTGGGCAATCTCCCGGACCAACCTCTGGAAGGGAAGCTTTCGTATCAGAAGCTGGGTGGACTTCTGAAACTTGCGGATTTCCCGCAAGGCCACGGTACCGGGTCGGTACCGATGGCGCTTCCTTTGTGGGGCGGGTTTTGTAGGCGGCCCCTTTGGTGCTGGCACTGTCTTGGCCCCAACAGCTGGTCGGGAGTTATCCACCCGCTGCTGTCTCCGACTGGAGCTGGTATTCTTGCTAAAAGCTCCGACAGTCTTTAATTTATCCTTGTATTGACTGCCGGATTTTCGAGCCACGGCCTTCTTACGGTGCTTAATGGTCGTGTGCTCGGTGGGTATTGGTCCCGGCCCACTCCCGGATGCTCCTGCACCCTGCTGGTTCAGCTGGTCCTGCGTCCTGCCGAGCCCTCTCCTCCTGTTCAAGCTTCTCCCGTTCCTCCCGGGCTCTCCTCAGATCTTCTTGAACCTGAGCAAAATGTTGGGCTGCGCTTCGGCGAAGAAGTTCAGCCTGGTACCGCTGAGGCCGCTGAGCCATATCCATCTGAATGGTTGTCAGATAATCTATGCTGATATCGGGGATTTCCCCCCATATAAAGCTGTGATTATCCTCATCCCAACGGTATGGGGGAACCTCAATTGCCCTGCCATCTATGACGGCAAAGCCGTCCCCGAGGTACCGGTACTCTCTTCCCCGAGCCGCCGTGTCTGCTCGCTCTATCTCCCGATGGTCATCCTCCTTGGCCAAGCCTCTGATGCGTTCGGCTTCTGCCCTGATGTCCTCCTCCTCGGTGTGCCCCTCTTGTTCAGGAGGATAGAACTTAATCAGCATCATGACCATGTCATGTTGCTCGACGATGGTATAAGAAAGCTGGCGAAGGTTCAGCCGGATCAGGAATGGCTCCGAGAAATGGTAGATAGTATAGGGGATCCTATCGTTATTCTCAAACCGGTTCACCAACTCATCCAAAAGGATGTCGATGAAAGCCGGGTCTGTAGCCATGTACCGGGCGATCATGGCATAAATCTCCACTATGCTTAGGGTAGAAGGGTCCGGGGCGCTCTTGGTAATGGCCATAGCTGTGGCACTAAGGTCTACGAAGGCGGACAGTGAGGCGCTGGCGGCAAAGGAGACGGCAAAGGAGGTGCTAGGGTTCGCAAGGCACAAGGGCGGAAGAGCAAAGTCAGGTCTGGTGGCGATGGCGGCCGTCGGCTCAGGCGGTCGAAGGCGCTGAAGGCAAGGCGAACTAACAAAAAGAAATTTGTAACGGCCAGTTAACTTTTAAAATTTTAATTTTTTTCTTATTAACTTTTTAATTTTGTTATTATAAAATAATTATACGGCGGAAATACGCGGGCCATACGGTCGGGCGCCGGCTGCATTATACGTGCTCCCGCCTTGACTGGGGGTCGTCGAAAAGCAAGCGGCGCCCGAGTTGACCTGGCGGGGCCGCGTTGACTCCCGTCTGTATGGTCGGGCGCCGACTGCATTTTCGGCTCTTCCTTCGTGACTGCAAGACGATAAAAAGCAAGCGGCGCCCGAGTTGGTTTTTGGGCCCGCCCTTGACCATTTTTCGCCGGCAGACGACTGTTCTAGGGTAATTCGAGTACGTCCGACCCAATGGAACCACCTTCTCCGTCTTTTGGGCTACCCACTGATATTTACATCTCTTCCAATCCTGGGTCCTCCAGTCGCCCTATCTTCTTTAAAAGCTACAATTTCTTAATTTAACCTAACACCAACCAAACATCAAAGAGGACCAACAACACATTAACTTAGCCTCCTCCTAACTATCGTACTACGAGTTAGTGTTTGGCCAGTGCTATGATTTCGAGCAACCGAAATCACGGCTCTGATACCACTGTGACGCTCCCTGAATATATACGACCCCCGGTCGTATACATACGGGGACTTTCCCCTTCCATGGCGACCATCTCGCCACGAGCAGGGCCCTCCATCTAACCCGGGCCGTCTACGTAGAGACGCTCAGGTGAAGGACACGGAGGGGTCATTCGGCCCACGCCTTCGATGGGCGCCTACGTCGCGGAAGCATGAATACAAGGTTAGCATACAACATAAATCACATATAAATAACCACCACGAGGGGTGGCACATCCATCCAAGTACCAACGGCAAAGAATATGCATCCTAAGCTAAGAAAACACCCAAAACCCAGGTTCTACCCCAGATCAGACTCTAGTGAGGGGCGACTGACGGCTGGGTCTCAGGAGATCAGCAGACCGAGTCTTGGCATGGCGTTGGCTGGCATAGAACATCGGCTAGGGTTGTCCACTCCATCCGCCCCTCCTGTGCACACTTTGCAGATGGGTCGATTCACGCTATGGCTTCGCTATAGCCTTCCGGAGACGCAGACTCAGGTATCACCCTTTGAGCCTACTCCAGGTTCATGACACCTGGTCCGATGAGGCAGGTCGGGGAAGCGTCCCCTTCCAGGATCACAGTGGTTCCGTGGGTGAGCTAGAGAACACGTGCCGCGTCAGCGACCCCCGCATCCGTACCCAACTTACTCACCCTAAATCTACTCAAAGTACATGGTGCCCCATACGGGTCACACCACTGCACCCGGGGAGTGTCAGACCCATACCCGGCCCTCTACGTGACCGGCTATCAGGCCTAGCCCACTGTAGGAGTCTCAGGAGCCTTTTATGCTCGTGCAAGACCCCACCCCCTACTTCACCACTGTGTCCCTTGTCTGGTGCTAAGCCAGACCATAGCGTCTATGACCCGGTGGGCTCTTGTGCACAGGCCGAAACTAGTAGGGTGTTAACGGAAGTACTAGGAGCATTCTATACCCAAGCTCAGAGGCCTCTACCCCCCTTTTAATCCCTGTTTACTGGAACTGCTAAACTAACTCATAGAGACATCGACCAACCCATAACAGAGCATCATTCATAATTGAAAAGTATTCCTAATTACCAAAGAAGGGTTAATCTCAACCAAAACTAGCCAGAAAAGAATACTAGAGTATTATGCTACAATTTGCAAGTTAAACTACCACTAACCAGAGTTTCGGCTGGACCCGTTGTCAAGGGGTGCTTCCATACTGCTGTACTGGGGTAGCAGCGACAGGTAGAGGGTGTCTTGGCGATTGGGAGATATTCAGCAACGGTGCTCTGAGCGCTCAGCTGCTCCTTGGTGCTGGCTGGGTCGGAATTGGGGTATAGATGGGGGTGGCGCTGCCTTTGGTGGCTCAGTTTAGAAACCCCCATGCTGGCCACTCAGGTTATGCCAAATGGCGCCTTCCCACCCTTAGGTGACTTAATAGCAAGTATTTAGATACTTATCCTTTATAATTAATTTAACATAGCTAATTAATTCCCTTGTGGCCAACTCCCTAGGTTACCATACCCCAGGTGGCGTATCTATACCGAGTGACGTGTCAATATATTTATACGTACACCGTATAATTACTTGGAACGTCACACATATCAAAGAGCTTGTTTCACTAATAGAGGAATAAAGAGATCCAGAAGAGGAGAATCGTCTTGTAGAGGATACCCTTGCAGTTGTTGAAGATGTGGGAGAAGAAGTAATAAGTGAACGAAAGTTGTCTAATTCGAGTATGGCAGAAGTACAAGCCATCCACATATTGGTGGCAAACCTTATCTTTTGCTTCCGAGCATCGTCAAGGTAGCGGGTTTGAAAAAAGATGAATTTGGGATAGGTGTATACGCATGTCTTAGGCTTTGGTGATTTTCTTGAGTTTGACTCAAATATCCCAAGACAGTTAATGGGGGTTACTTATGATGGATCTTCGTTAGCTCCAGAACAAGCTTGTTGTTGTTTTACATATTTGCTGGACATGAATTTCAGCAGGTGAAGGATACCCCATTTGACAAGCCAAGCTCTTCGAGAATTGAGACGAATTTTCTAGAATCGAGGTTCTCTATATTGATAATGAAAGAATCTATTGTTGAAAACAAAGAGAGAAGTATGCCAGTGCATTTGGTCATATTATAGGAAGGATTATGTTCGTAATTGTTTTTATTCAAGAAATGCTCATAAATGATTCTCATATGAGACACAAACGAGCTACTTTAGGTAAGAATGTTAGTATTGCCTACTACATGGACTACCTTTACAAGGGCGGAATTATTTTTTTGCCATACCAAGTACAGTCTATCTAGTACTGAAAAAGTGTTGAAGGAGTGGAACGGATAAGATAATAATAATGTGAACATGCTTGAAGAGGGATTCTGAGATTTAGAAACTGCTAGAAGCAATCGAAGCAGGTATCAAGAAGCCTGACTGGAAGCATTTGACAAAGAAGAAGATGCAAAGATGACAGGGAACAACATGGTCACCATGAACAAGGTGATTAAAAGGAGAATAATTAAGAAAAAAATGGTCGATGGAAATCGACATGTATGCATTCGATATCTAATTGGTATAATAAACATATGTGGTTGCTGACATCAGAAGAGTTTAGAGCTAAGTTCCTTCTTTTAAGGTGGGATTGAGCTATTTGGCAGAAGGTGTCTCGAGTTCTTCTTCCAATAGCACAAGTGGATGCCCCCCCATCTTTGGTTGTACACGAGCATGTCAAATCAGATAAGTTGATGAATTCCATGTACAAGATCCTACATGCCTCCTTTAGCGAAGTGGCCTTTGGTCATCTCTAGGGAACTTCAGAAAGCAGTATGGAAGTGGGTATGGGATAAACTGCCCCTTTTCAAACTTTTGTTTTATGGTGGCAAATCATTTATCGCTGTGTGCGCGTTAATATTGTGGTTCACAGATTTCGTCCACGGGCATTACTTCTTCCTGTATCAACATGCCAAGCATGTTTTGTTCTTGCTTCAAGGCCTCTTTCACTGCAACTTGAATCGGCAATAGGTGTTGCAGTCTATCCAAATGGTTGGGAAAATTTGAAAAAAAAAGGGTTTTTAATTTGGCTTCTGCATGGATCATCTAGTCCATTTGGAAAGGAAGAATCTCCTCATATTCAAAGCTCATGGTTGCTCTGATGCACAGGTTCTTATCAAGGTCCAATAACAAATTGTCAAAGAATTTAGCTGCTCATCAATTGCTAATCATGTAAATAACCGTATTTGGGAGCACTACCTTCACATTCACATTTATTTATGAGCTTTTGCTTTTCCTTCACTGTTTAGAGACTATGCAGGAAAAAGACTATCAGCTAGCTAGATTCTTCAGAGACTGTCTATAATCTAAGTATGTAATTGTGAAATTCGAATGAATGAAAGTTTTTCGGTTTGTAGTTTCTTTCATATGAAAAGTTTTGAGTTCGTACGTTTTGGCATCACTGTTAAGTAATGAAAATGAATAATAACAACTGCCTCATCCATTTGACGACTCCACTTGGAACCAACATGGAAGCAAGCTTTCATATTGTGCTAGGTTTTAAAGAGGAAAGGTAAAAGGAATAGAATAGAATAGAATAGAATAGAATAGAATAGAATAGAATATGATTTTATCGTCCACGGAGACCAACTGGCCTATGGGACCCAAGTACAAAGAGAGAGCAGCAGGCGTATTACTACCAGGATTAAAAAACCCCCGCCCCGAAGGGTTTTCGGGGGAAAAACCTTAGTAGCAATAAGGATGCTGACATACTGCACAGTTATATACATAATCACAAGTACAGCTGAGGTTAATGTCGGACAGGGGGGCATAACTGAGTCCGCGTATCCATTACCTCCCAGAGGTACGATCCCAACAAGCCTACAGAGGCCGTGCTCAGTAGCTCATGCAAGGCCTGATGGGGCACAACTAACCGAGCATACCGAGCCCGGATATGCTCTTATATTTTTTTTTGCATATACTCTATTTTGAAAAGAAAATGTAAGTACCTTGCAAAAGCACCAGATGATAGAGCTTTGAAAGCTCCTATTTTTAGCTTGATTTGCACGAAGCATTTCTTGACCTTTAGGGTTGAACATTAGCATACACTTGCCATCCATTGTATGGTAAGGACCAAATATCCAAAGGTCATCTTTTGCCTACGTGCTTATTATGCAGATCAAATTGTGTCCTTGTATGGCATGAAAACCACTTCACAAGTATAAGCACACTTAGTTTTGGAGCAAAGGAGCAACACTATTCTAAATTTCTCCAGCATGTTTATGAGAGGTTTGCAGGCTAAAGAGATGCCGTTAACATGAAGAAATTTGTTGTCCATAAAGGAAATACAAGGGATTGGGAAATGGGGATGAAAATAGATCTTAGCATCAACGGAATAGATGGGATTGAAAAATGGGACGGGAAAAAATCTTAGCATCTAATGTACCTCCAAACCAAAGTGGATCCCAACAGCAACGATGCAATAATATTAATTAAACAAGCCAATTTGATTTGTGAAAATCAGTTCGATCGCCAATTCCACCCAACGCGGGCATAACTTCCTAAGCACCCATGAACACGTGAGGAATGTTTCTGATCGTGGATCAAATCCAACAATTGTAAGGCTCTCTCCTGGACAAAAGTCCTAGCTGCCTGCAATGTGGATAGCCTCACATTGCTTCAAAGTCCCAACTTGTGTTTGTGCAAACGTACGAAAAAGAGGAGTAAAATGAAAAATATTACATTTTTTCACGTCACCGGAATTTTTGACTCTCAGCGGCTTACTTGAGGGAGCATGCTGGCCATTAGGGTTTTCGGCCATAAACTGACAGGCAGTTTGTCATCTGATGCCTAGGGCCATAAATTATGACTGGTACTAAACGAATATGTTTTAATTTAAAGCCAAAAACTCCAGGTCTTGATCTGTGTTTATCTACAAGTCATTTACTTTTCTGGGGATCATACTTGGAATATCTAGTCCTAATGCATAAACAAGACAAAATTATAAGGTGCAACAAGTAATCACAACGTCACATGAAATGCAAAATAAGAATTGAATCTAATATGTCAAGGTGCTACTTAATAGAGAGGACATTACGACTATAAACTGAAAACCCTTTGAGTTTTCCCTAAAGGTATTGTTGTTAAACAAATTTCATATATTAATGCAACTCTTGATAGACAAAACCCCGATTCGTGACCGCATCATAACGCAACCCCTTCTAGTGTTTAATAATGATATTTGATAATACTTTCATCGTTATTCGAAGTCCCACCACGTGTATTAGCTAAGCATCTAAGCAAAATAGACCAAGGGTGCACCAATTAGAACTCCAATTCATTTTACCCCCCTCCTCAAAGCCTCGATCTAGTAGGAGTATTACTACTGGGATAAACAACCACCTTGCCCTTTTGGGTTTTTGAGGAACTCGCTACATATATATTGATTGATAGTACCCCTCCTGATAATAGCAAAGGCAGCTCTCTGGGTTTGTTAAATTCATCCCTAAATAATCTAGCCAGTAGCCATTTGTTTGCTATCGAGTTTGATACATATCAAAATACAAAGTTCGAGGACTTTAATTGGCAATTCAAATAATACTAATATATCTGTTATATATATACAATTATACAAGTGGTTCTACTATGAGGGACTGCACAAATTCGACGGGAAGCCAATGCAGGGTCATTCAATGAAGATTCTATAAAGATTCCCTTGGGTTCTTTATGATTCCATCAAGATGCTATGTAGATTCACCTAGATTCTCCAAGATTGTATGAAGATTCCTCTAAATTTTCTTATATTTTCCCTAGATCTTGAGAAATTCTCTTGATATTCTCATAGATTCCCTAAGATTCTCTTGAGATTTCTTAATATGAGGGACTGCACAAATTCGACCGGAAGCCAATGCAAAGTCATTCAATGAAGATTCTATAAGCATTCCCCTAGATTCTTTATGATTCTATGAAGATTTCCCTAGATTCTCAAAGATTTTATGAAGATTCCCTTAGATCTATGTTCACAAAGATTCTTTTTAGATTCTCCTAGATTTTCAAAGATTATGCCAAGATTCCTTAAGATTCTATGTAGATTCTCCAAGATTTTATGAAGATTCCTCTAAATTTCCTTATATTTCCCTAGATTCAGAGAAATTCTCTTGATATTCCCCAAGATTCCCCAAGATTCCTCAGATTCCCTCTAGATTCCCCAAGATTTTATGTAGTTCTATTGAATTCTCCAAGATTTGATGAAGATTCTCCTAGATTCCTTTAAATTATAAGAAAATTCTCCATGATTCTCCAAGATTCTATCATGATTTCACTAGTGTCTCAAAGCTTGTAGAAAGATTCCCTTAGATTCCCAAAGATTCTCTTAAGATTCATCTAGATTCTCTAAGATCCTATGAAGATTCCCTTAGACTTTACATGATTCCATCAAGATTCCTCTAGATTCTTAAAGATTCTATGAAGATTCCCTTGGATTCCCTTAATTTCCCGAAGATTCTCTCGTGATTCCTATAGATTCCCTTCAATTTTCCAAAGATTCTCTTGAGATTCCCTTTGATTCCCAAAGATTCTCTTGAGATTCCCATAGATTCTATAAAGATTACTCTAGATTCTCCAAGATTGCATCAAGATTCCTCTAGATTCTTAAAGATTTTATGAAGATTCCTTTAGATTCCCTTAATTTCCCAAGGATTCCCTTTAGATTCCCTAAGATTCTCTTGGAATTCCTCTAGATTCTCTAAGATCTTTGACGATTCCCCAGATTCCTATAAATTACCATGAATTTTGTAAAATTCTAAGATTCCAAAAAGATTCTTACTGTTTGACCACGTTGGCTGCGACTCCGACGAAATAGTGCCAAAGCACCACTCATTAGAAAGCTCTCGACGAGAGGAATCCAATGGCGTGGGTCTTACCTTCATCCGACCCCTCTACCGCAAGCTACGTGCCTTTGAAGGCGATTAAACAAAAGGAAGCTTCATAGAAAGTCTAATCATAAATGTTTTGCCACCTCATCACTTTTTTTATTAATGAGGTTGACAGTGACACCTCACCTCCTTTTAAAAAAAATCAATTTAATATTAAAAAGTTAATGACTAGGATTTATGCTCATCTTTTGATCTAACGGTTAAGATCTGCTACACCAAAGTCACTTTAAGGGATCAAGGGCTAGGATTTATCCTTCCCTTTTGATCCAACGGTCCGGGGATGTGGTGCATGCCCCCATGCATGACCCATGCATGCCTCCATGCATGCCCATAAGGAATGGATGGCCCTGATGTTGCCATCCGGGCATGTAAGAATCAGACACATTATATAGAAAAGTTTCATGATATACCTTTATATATATACAAGTGGTTGTACTATGAGGGACTGTACAAATTCGACTGGAAGCAAAATGCAGTGCCATCCAACAAAGATTCTATTAAGATTCTCCTAGATTCTCTAGACTCTAGAAAGATTTCCCTAGATTCTATGAGATTCCATCAATGTTCGCTTATATTCCCCAAGATCCATTGATGATTCTTGGAGGGATTGTACAAATTCGACTAGAAGTCAAACTTAAAGTCATGCAATGAAGATTCTATAGAGATTCTCCAAAATCCCATCAAGATTCTCTAGATACTCAAAGATTTTACGAAGATTCCCTAAGATTCCTTATATTCTCTTGATATTCCTAGAGATTCCTTAAGATTCTCTTTATATTTCCTTGATTTCCAAAGGTTATCCCAAGATTCCTTTAGATTCTCTTAGATTCCTTTAGATTCCTAAAGATTCTCTTGAGATTTCCCTAGATTCCTCTAGACTCCCTAAGATTCCATGTAGATTCTTCTAGATTCTCTTAGATTCTATGAAGATTCCCCTATAGAACACACTTATTGTCAAAGATTCCCCTAAAATCCTTGGATTCTCCATCGATTCCCTAAGATTCCACTAAGATCCCCCTAGATTCTTAAGGTTCCATATAAAAATTCCCCTAGATTTTCAAATATTATTTGAAGATCCATTTAGATTCCCCAAAATTCTATGTAGATTCTCCTAGATTCCTTTAAATTCTATGAAGATTCCCCTAGATTTTCAAAGATTCCATCAGGATTTCCCTAGATTCTTAAGCATTTTTTGAAGATTCTCTTAGATTCCCCTAGATTCTTTTGAGATTCCCATAGATTCCTTAAGATTCTCTTAAGATTCCCTTGATTCCCAAATATTATCCCAAGATCCTCTAAGTTCCCCAAGTTTCTACATAGGTTCTCTTAGACTCCCTTAGGTTCTATGAAGATTCCCCTAAATTATCCAAGGTTGCACGGAACGATGCCAAACCACTACTCATTAAAAAGCTTTCGATGAGAGGAATCCAATGGCATGGGTCTCACATTGATCTGAGATCTCCATCGCAAGATAAAGTCGTTTGGAGGCAGCACAAAAGAAGGAAGCTTCCTGGAAAGCTTCATAATTAATGGGGTGCCACCTCATTACCTTTTCATTAAATAAGGGTGCCACCTCACCTCATTTAATATAAAAAATGTTTTTTAATAAAAAAATGAATGGCTAGGATATCTCCTCCCCCTTTTGATCTAACGGTTAATATTGATTACACCAAATTCACTTTTTTTTGGAAGCTTCCTTGCACCTTGCTTGTAAAAATCAAGGGCCATGATTTTCCCTCCCCTTTTTGATCCAATGGTCCAGGGATGTGTTGCATGCCCTCATGCATGACCCATCCATAATCCAATGGCCCAGGTTTCGCCACACAACTTGTGCCCCCAATCCGACGGCAAAGAAGCCTGTCACATATTTTTAGCACATTATATAAACCATGGGTGCATCGTTTCCCTGGGACACATAGAATAATTTTATAAATATAATGATACAAGAAATTTAATGCGTCCTACGGTGCATGTTCGAGTTTTAGCATGTTTCCTACGTGCAAGTTCTTGTAAAAGAATCTCTTGATAGATTCTCTAAGATTCTACCAAGGTTCTCTTAGAGGGTTCGTGAGCATTTCTCTAAATTTTATAAGATTCCCTCTAGATTCTATTAGATTTCCCTAGATTCTCCAAGATTCTATGAAGATCCCCTTAGATTCATTTAGATTTTATGATATTGCCCTAGGTTCCCTTACATTACATGAGATTCAAAGAGATTCTATAAAGATTCCGTTAGATACTCTAAGATTTCATCAACATTTTCTTAGATTCCCTTAGATTTTATGAAGATTCCTTTAGATCCCCCAGATTTTAAGAGATTCCCTTAGGCTTGTAAATATTTTCCTAGATTCTCTTACATTTTATAAGATTTTCTTACATTCTATTAAATTCTTCTGGATTCCTTTACATTCTATAACTTTTTAGAACATTCTAAGACTTTCTGGAACATTCTAAGACTTTCAATATATTCTAGAACTTTTTGGAAGTATTTCCCTAGATTTCCTTACATTCCGTAGATTCCCCTACATTCTAGAACATTCTAAAACTTATTAGAACAATTTGGAACTTTCTGGAAGAATTTTCTTAGATCCCCCCTAGATTCTCTTATGTTCTAGAACTTTCTAGAAGATTGTAGAACTTTCTAGAGCCTTCCAGAACATTCTAGAACCTTCTTGAACTAGCTAGAATGCTATTTTATCTTAATGGGAACATTACCCTTAAGTATATTTGAAACATAAATTATTCATACAATTAATGCTTGGTCTAGTAGTTAGAATGGAGGGTTGGGGGGTCAATGGCCAGGGTTCGAATCCCCCACACAACATAAAAATTTTAAAAGCCTTTCCCTAAGGATGAGCATTCAACTTGGGCCGTAGGATCTTGGACTCGATCAAGGGTCGAGATCTCACGCAACATGAGCCATAGGATCTATTATATATAATTCCCAAAGTCATGTACACCGTAGGATGTGTCCCAAAGCAACGTGAGCCGTAGCATCTCGGACCGACGATCAGGATCAAATCAACCTGGACCGTAGGATCGCGTCTATACGAATTATATATAAACTCCCAGGCCATCTGGGCCGTAGGATACGTCCCAAAGCCACGTGAGCCGTCGGATGTCGAACGGACGGTCGGATAAGCGCGACAAACATAAGAACATATATAGAGTAGGAGTAGATAGATAGACAAGTCTTTGTACTATGTAGGGCCTATACGAGTTGAATGTATCTATTTTGAGGATTATCCCAAGATTCCTATAGATTCCCCAAGACTCCATGTGGAATTTCCTATATTTCCTTAGCTTCTACGAAGATTCCTCTAGATTCTCGAAGATTCTGTCAAGATCACCCTAGATTCTAAAACATTGAATGAAGATTCCCCCATAGATTTCATAACATTCTCTTGCGATTCCCCTAGATCCCCAAAGATTGTCCCAAGATTCCTCATGATTCCTCAAATTCTTGGTACATTCTTCTAGGTACCCTTAGATTTTATAACGATTCCACTAGTTTCTCAAAGATTTTATGAAGACTCCTAAATTCCGCAGTATTCTACGATGATTCACAAAAACTTCCCTAAGATTCCCCCAGATCCCCTTCAGATTTCCCATATCCCCTTCGATTCTCTAAGTTTGCATAAGCGTTCCCCAAGATTCTTATAAAATTCCTGAGATCACTCTTTCGAAAATATGGAACTACATTGTATAAGAACATAACGAGATATACCTTTGTCTAAAACCACGGACTTGTGTTCTACAAACGTAAAACAATATGCTTTTCTCTAAACAGCTTCAATGTAACAACACAATGTGGCCCTATAATCTTATCAAGAGACTATAATCTTATAAAGAGAGAGCATCTCACGGCTTTCATTTTGTGGAAGGCAATCTCTTAATAATTTACTCAAAAATGAACTTAATATACAACTAGAGTCTATCTGTATTTCCACTACATTTACATGTGAAGGATATGTCAGATTTATTTCCTAAGCAGATCACTGTTTCCCTTATTATAATTGCTTTTGCGAGCAGCGATTCCTAAAACGCATTCAGCATATGTAGACCATGCAAGTTAATATTTCAATATTAAACATGAAAAATAACTATTTTACTTGCATCATATCAGACTTAGAATTCGTATTTGCATCTCGGATGGTATACTATGCTTCTCAGACTCATGTCTGTCGTACTTGACCATAACTTTTAACGTGTCAATTTGCAGCAGATACGTTAGATACGTTAGACTGGAGCAAGGACAAAATGAAACCTAGCTTCATCCAGAGACCCAAATGATCCAATTAGCAAGAAGAAAGAGAGAACAATCGGGGCAAACACAGCGCCTCGCTAACTAAAGGGGCAAAACCTTAGAAGATGAGATCGCGCCAGGCCGCATTAATTTCAATCACACCTCAACGCCATAGATTAAATTCAAGGGTCCTTTCAGTGCCACCTCGTGATGTAGCATTAAATGCAAAACTAGGTCCATTAAACACAACGTAGGCCAAATAGACGCGTATGTAAGTCTCCATATTTTTCTATCATGCAATCTTATCTACCGATTCATGATAAACAGGGCATAAATATTTATCTGCATACTTTATCACTCCTGAAATATGACACATGCAGATTGGAGATGCGAGGACCTCATAGCCTCTAGGTTTACGTCATCAAGTGTATTGGGAATTGGTAACAGATCAAATTTATACTCAAGAAATTACAGATGCCCCATCCAGGTAATGCAATGCGTCCAAAAGAATGCATACGGAGTGAGCCAGGTTTTCCGAGCTAATCTCCCCAGCAAGACCAAACACTGCAAGGGCATAAGCAGTAACTTCTAGATATTGTGCAATGACATTACATGTAATGGAACAGTTCAGAAAGAGGCTGGTTATGCCTTCCTAGGAGCATTTCCTCCTCTTCCAGGTTCGGAGGTGCATCTTGTTTGGCAGACGCTGAATCAGATATTACAAAGCCTGATGCAATGGGGTGACATACACCCTTGCTTAATGCCAGCTTGCCAAGCTGCACTGGAACATTGTGATGACCTTGACAATCCAAGTAATGGAATAAATGCATACACTGCGCCATTTGAAGAAAGTGTCCTCGCATAGCTCAAGCCAGTCGTTTCTAAAGCACTCGAACTTGCAAAATTGGAACTTCCTGGTGCCGGCTCAGGATCATCTTACCCTGGATTGAGGGATCCCGGAGGTGTGATCCCGAAGGACGGTATCCCGGGAGGACGTGTGATCCCGGAGGACGGGATCCCGCCGTTAACTGCACAGTTAAAGGCTACTGCACAGTTCGTAGGCCATTTTTTGGCAAGATTGGGGCAGCGCCATTGCTGCGGCGCTCGCACTCCTTCCTCCTCTGCTGATACCTGATCCTATCCTCCCACTGATTCCGACCACCTTAGCACAGGCGCCATCCGATTTGGAGGAGAATCGAGCAAGAAAAAGCCACACAAAAACTTCCCTGATTTTCCCTATAAGGGTTCAGTTTTTTGTGCAGTTACTGCGCAGTAAGGGGGATCCCGTCCTCCGGGATCACACGTCCTCCCGGGATGCCGTCCTCCGAGATCACACCTCCGGGATCCCTCAATCCAGGGTAAGATGATCCTGAGCCCTTCCTGACAGTGTCCCAGCAGCAGACATCCGACTACACAATTGTTCATCATGACATAGCACAAAAGATAAGATAACGGAATAAATGAAGAGAGATGAAAGTCAGGTAAAACATCACAAACCTGGACCTGAAGCTTATTCATGCATACGATCTGCAAGGAATGACCAATAGCCACAGTTACAACACTTATACTCTGTATTAGCTGGAAGGGCATTGATCTTCCCATTGTATTTAACCCATGAGGAACAGTGCGTGAAGTGAATGCAGATGGACTGGCACCTAAAGGCCCACCCAAAGCCCTACCAGCCTGAGCCAAGCTTGGATTTGAATGGCTGATATTTATGATTTGAATTGGCCATCTCTTTACTTCATCATCCCCTAGTGCCATTATTGCTTTCTGCCATTCTGCATTATCAAACAAAGAGAGCAGTCATATGCAAAGATTCATAAAATTCAAAGTTTAGACATTTCTCTCGCATTATTTGCCAACATGCATAAAAACTTAATGTTTGGACATACTCCTCAGTAAGACCTTTAAAATTACTGTCTTCTTAAACAAAATACCTTGGCATTCTACTTCATAAAATTAACCAACACGTGAAATGATCAAATTCCGTGGCCACTCAGGGTTTCCTTCCACAAGAGACAGTACATGCATCCCCTGCTGAAGAACTTGCATAAAAAGTGTACCAGCGTCTTTACCTTCCTTTTGGGAACCAGCTCGGAAAACACGAATAAGATCTAGCCTTACAACCCTACACACAGAAGATGCCCACTGCATGTCAATCAACATAGACACACACAACAGAGATGATGTTGTTCCACATCGATACAAAAATAACAGAGCATGCATTCTTGCAATACTAAGGGAACATACATGCAGCAGAGCTTATCCTTGTGCATAAAATGGCCGTTGTACGACTGCTACCCAAGGATGGAAACTGGAAACCGGTTGAATCGATGATGCTGGTTTCGTAGGAACCGACCCAGCGAACAAATATCTGGTAACTGGCTGGCATCCGCAGATGAGAATATGTCGTGGCAAATTTAAGTTCAAAACTCTGCAGATCTCCAGATTCTAAAAGTCTGCCTGATTATCATTATTCTTGGGAAAAACTAGAAACATACCAGCAACGAAATGAGCACTGGATTTCCGGAATAAAAAGCAAGGACTGCGGCCTGTAATGGTGATGCCTAAATCCAGAGGTAAAAAATCAACGGATTTATGCCTTTTAGAGCAGAAAACTGAGGATGGAGATCTGAGCTATGGCGGGAGACCACAGATTCAAAACCGGGGCCATGCCCGAGGTGGACCGGCAGCTTGCAGACTACACCCGCTTGGTCCGGCAATGTTTAAGCCGCCTAACTCTGCAGTATAGCCACAGATCATAAAAGAAAAGCCTTTTTCTGCAAATTGCGAAGTACTTAATTGCAGTATCCTTTTTAAAATGTGAAGCAACTCCGACTGTGCTACGACAACAAAGAACTGCGGTTCTTCAAAAACAACACAGGGTCTTCGTTCTTCTGTAAATTGATCCACCCACCCTAGCCATCGTTCCACATAAATTCTGCAAAGCATCCACAGAGCATTTAAATCCGATTTAAATGACTAGCCAATGCGATAAAAACTCTGTGTTCTAAGCTGGCCAGAATCATATTTTCCTGCAATAAAACACACAAGAAATTGAATGACATAATTTAACTTAAGGTTTGTTCAAAACCAATTGTCCAAGAGCTTACAACGAAGCGAGAGCACCACCAACACATGCAACGAAGTGAGAGCACCAATTTGGAATACCAACACATGCTTTGAAGCAAAAGTATCTCCACCAAGAAGAAATCGGCGGGCGCAACAGAGGAAAGGCAACCAGGCTTTCAAATAGAATGCCAAGATTTTGGAAACATGTCGAAAACGTTTTGGATTACTCACCTTAATTCCTTAGGAAGATAAGAGTGAATTTAATAAATGATGGCATAAATGAGACAACTTTACCCTTTTTAGAAATTTCCTTGCAACTTCTTTAATTAATGAACTTTGCCTTGTTGCCACTTTCGATGCACCATCAACGGTTTGAGATGTGCCACCCAGGCCTCCAGATTAGATTTTGCTTAAACCGGAAAAATGCCGTGATTTGTTGGTACTTACCGGATTTTTCAGAAAATATCCTCTAATTTGCCGGATTTAACAAGGATTTTACTAAATTTTGACCGGAAATTTTCCGGCATCTATTAAAGAAACCGGATTTTAACAACTTCAACCGGAAATTCTGGGGAGGAACCCCCCTAATCTGGAGCCCTGGTGCCACCTCGCCATCCCTAAGCAACTGGTTGATTGATTTAATTTATTATATTAAATATAAAGGTGCCACCCCTTTATTTCGAAGGCCCAGATTTCACCTTCCCCGATCCAACCGTTTAAAAGATGGGGTTTATGACCCATGTATACCCATGCATGCCCCTTAGATATTCAATGGTTGCAGCTTTGCCACCTCGTCGCATTTAAAATAAACGGCCTAGATCGATTTGAATATATAAATATCTATTTCATGGGGGCATCCAAAGTAAGTAATTTTATATATATTATGATAATAATATATATAACTGCTAGATATATGCCAATACTGTATTCAAAGAAGCAGAGTGGATTTTATCCCCAAACCCCCTAGAAAGGGGCTCAGCGGCTCTTTTTTGAGTTGCAGACTTTGTATATGGCTACAGCTAGTTGCAGACGTCCTCAATGATCTTTTTTGAATTAATAAAAACAGAGTCTTCCAAACTGGCGGCACCTCACATCATTTTTGTAGAATGCATGAAAAAGCTCTTTGTCTGCAGCATAACACTTCTAATTGCAGTGTCAATCCCTTTGAGACAACCCCCACCCATAAGCATTGGCAATCGAGATCATTTCGGCTTTTTAGATATCTATGTTTTTACAGGCAAAAAAATTATCTGGTATAAAGAATCTGTTCCAACATCCGTCTGTTTCCTCATAATTCGGATTCTGAGGGAAGTAATTCGGATTGTGGCTGCAAAGGCTGGCTCGGATGATCGAACTCTAGAGAAAACACCAAGGAGTTCAACTCTTCCGGCATCAATTGCAGGCTTTAATGGGCAGCAAGTATTTTAACTGTAACCCAGCTATTCCCACATCCACCGTACGCTTTAATGGGGAAATTAATATGTGCTCAGGGAAGCAAAAGTTTGAAATCGCACCCATAAAATAAAGTGCTGAAGGATATGTCCGAACTGATAGTTGCTCTCCAGATTACATGTTCGGATCGCAGGCAGGGAAGAAAGATCATCTGAACGGAGTTTTCGGACCCGGAGAATCTCTGCCTACAGTAGAATCTCTGCCTACAGGCAGAATTGCCCGGACCTCTCTGCAAAGGGAAACCTTAACCCCCTTATATGATGCAGGTAATGGATTTTTTCACCGGAATTGAAACCAAAGTCATGGGCCAAGTAATTCCCAGCTGATTCTTGCTTATTCTAAGGCCACAATTAACTGGATTTATCCTGCAACTACCTGATTTTAGCCTCCTCAAAGACACAGAGGGGCGATGGGTTTCTTCACCCGAATTAGAAGGGAACGTTAGCTATTTAGTTTATGAAATGGACAATTTTCAAACAATTCTCGTTTATGTTACTATATGCAGAGTAAATTATCGAGCTATAGACAGCAACTTACCCGGTTTTTTTAAGCCCCGGCTGCACTTCGTTGATAGCTTTCTGTAGAACTTCTGCAACAACAAATAGAGGCAATTACCAATCTACTTCATACAAACAGAGAGCTATGGATGGCACAGGCGGTATACCTAGAACCACAGGAGGCGACGGGGAAGGAGGGCGGTGGAGTATTTCGATGGGTCAGAGCAATACATCGAGCAGCCTGGCCGTACCATAGTGCGCATCCATTTGGCCGGTCGGGAACAAAAGAAGGAGGGAAGAAAGGCAGCCGGGACACAAAAACTAATTCTAATTTTGGCCGAGTTTTCGCCGGGAAGATATAGATATTGATAATTCTAGTAATCTTATATATGGGAAGAATATAGGAAGATTATAGGAAGATAATAATATATATAACTGATAAGCTGCCCCCTTTGCCTGACCCGAGGTGTCGCCGTCTGGACGGTCCAGATTGTGAGATCCGACGGCCGAGAGAAAGCCACGTCATCCTCCCAAAGCAACCCACTTAGATTGGGGCTTCTAATCTTGACCCTTGGAATTGGGGCATTTCATCTCGACCGTCCATCTCAGATCTGGACGGCTTACGTCAAAAGCCCCAATTCGATTTCTCCCTAGAATCGATGTGTAGCATTGCTCTTCCGTCTCCCGCACCAACCAGTCGCCATGGCCAAGCTTCTGCGTGGACGTGATTCTAAGGTAAGGTTCGGGTCCTCTATTGTGATGAAATGCGGCATTTTGTTTCTATTTACAGCGGCAAGATGATATGGCGGGATTGTTTAAAAAGGAGTGCACGGCATTGATCCGGATTGGGTTACGCAGCGGATGCTCGGATTTGTATGGGATGCGGATGCTTTCGGATTTGTATGGGAACCCTAAGCGGTGACCAGCTTTCTTTGGATTCGATAGGAAATAAATTTTCATTTGGGTTTAGTATTTGGGAAAATGGATTTCGGCTTGACTTAGTGACAATTTTACTCGGTTTTAAAACTTAAGTCTTTCACATTAATGTTTATCTTTAGGAATGACGAACTAGGCTTACTGGTAAAGATCTATTGACAATTTTTTCATTTTTATTCTTTGCTCTTGGTTCCATGGTACTTTGATATTTGGCTCTTGGAAAGGGTTTATTATGTTTGAAAGGAAATCTCCTTCCACGTTTAGATCGTCCCCATCGGTGCATCCCTTTCTTTGGAAATCTTATTTCAATTCAAAGCCCTCGGATTGAAGCAAAAAGCTGTCGAATGTAAGTAGGAGTAACATGCATGGGTAAGTTTTATTTCTTCTTTTGAGCTTACGGTTCTTCATTTTCTTTCCGTATTACGGATTCCCATTTTATGTTGATCCTCCCTGCGGATGTAAATCAGCTTACCAATCGGAGATTTGAAACTTTGTCTTATGTTCCTCCGGTTTCTTGATTCTATTGCGAAGGAGATTGACTATATGATTTCCAAAGTTTTGGATCCCCTGTCTCGAGTTTGACAAGGTAATATAAATATTGGGAGATGAAAGTTGCATTTTTCTTTTTTCATTGGGTTAGTGGATGGCATAAGATCTCGCAGCTAGATTCGCAAAACTCTACATCTAAGCTGTTTGCTTGGTCCTATCTTTGTGTCATCTGATCTAATATGGAAATGCCGTGATCACCATCTATAATTTAGAAATGAGTTTTTGTATCTGTTCTGCATTTTAAATATGTTGCATATTCCAGGATCTACTCACTTTTTTCTTATGAGGTTATATTTTGTAGGGTGGGCATATATTCAGAGAGAATTCTAGGATGCCTGGTTATTACGATGGATGTTATTGGACACTGTGGAAGCTCCCCATGTTTGGATGCAATGATCTTGCCCAGGTCTCGAGAGAGATTGATGAATGCAAAAAAGTTTATCCTAACTGCTATATCAGGATGCTTGGATTTGATACCAAGAAACAGACACAAAATGTTTAAACATTGGAGGCCAACATCTAGAGTGTTAGTCCATAATACTGGAATCAAATATGATGTCCATGTTGCATGGAGTTCCAAGAGACCACATGTTTTGAGGCCAGGTGCCAGCCATCAAGGTAAGTCAGGGGCTCGTGCATTTGACTTTCTGTTCTATTTACAGTCGAGGAATTGTGATCGAATAGATTGAATGATTTGTTTGGTGTAGATTTGTCGAATGTGATCTTGGTCATTCTTCAATATAAGCTCATTGAGAGAAGCTAAAAATTATTGCATTCTAGGATGCCACAGACAGGCATGGCTGCGCTGTGAATAGCCCTACTTTGTTCTATATGTACGTTATGTGCTTTGTATCTACGTTGTGAATAGCCCTGCTTTGTGCTTCAGTGTAGCAAATGGGCTGAGATTAGGAAAGGAAGCAGATTTAGTAGAAATCATTAAAGATTACTGTTTTCTGTATGCAGGCATCCTTAAAAATTATTGTTCTACCTCGGTTATTGGGTGATTGCTGCAGAGCCTTTATTGATTCAAAGCATCTGGTAGGCAGATTTTTCCCCCTTAAGTTTTGAAAATACAAAGTGTTTAATTAATTTTTCTGAATATCTAGATATATGTCAGGTCAGCGTATGAGCTCTAGAGAGACAAAAAGTCTAGTTATTTTTCCACCTTGAAGCATTGTCTACTAATTTATCTATTATAATGGGAAGCCTGCAAGGCATAAGGGTATGAATTTATTCTTGGTTTTCAATTCTGTACGATCTCGGCTATTTTGTAATTTACCGAGCTTTTAATATTACTCCAGCTCTGTGCTCTCTTGTTGCAGAATGTCGAAGAGAACTAGGTAAATAGGCTTGATTTGTTGCTGGGAGCATCTTAAACTGTGGGAGTAAGGCAAAGCATCTGTTAGAACGCTGCATATTTAAGTTATGATATTGACAAGTATTCCTCTTCATGGTTCTGATTTCTGTAGATGATCTGTTCATTTTCTAAGTAAGTCATTGGCCTTTAAGATTCAGAAATTTACTCTATTTTGTGGTTGGAAGCCAAATTGACTCTTTTGTTAGCCGTGTTTTTGCAATGGATGTTTTTGCAATGCAACCCTAATCCATTTATTCATACAATGGACACATACAGGAGCAACTAGCTATACATGATTTCACGATTTAAAGGTATCTTTTTGTATGCCGAAATGCTATGCCGTTTATCCCTTATAAAGATGGTGAGCAGATGTCAATATAAAATTGTAGGTTCAACTAAGTTCTGGTGATCATTTCTTTCATATTGCATATTCTAATTTCAATTAGATCTTAGAATTTTAACTCGCTGTTCCTGAGCACTGCCTTAATGAGAGAGATTTTTGAATAAATCGTTCCCATTTTTCTATGTCAACAGTTTTATCTTGGAACATTGTATGGGACATTAACATATGTTTTTAAGCATTCTCCATGTTCATTTCAGCTGTACGTACTCTTAGCGTGCATGGATTAAGAAATACTACAAATGCTGTTACATCTTCATTTCCTTCTGCAATGTATGCAAATGAATAGAATATTCTATAGCTTTGTGAAACAAAGTTACATGGCTCTAGGAAACACGGATATAACTATATGAAAGGCATAGTTAAAAAGACACTGAAGTGCGACATATATTGAAGATTCAAGTGCTATATAGTGAACATAAGAGACCCTTGTCACCTTTTGGTCTTCCTGCACTCAAGGGAATTCCAAGGAAGCTAATGTTATGTGGCATGTTTATTGCTTCAAATAGTAAGAGTTAGGGACAACAAGTTTCTTGGCATTTGGAAAGTTTAGTGGAACATTTTGTATTGAACATAGTAGCATCTTGACATGTATCATGTAGTTTTTGGTTGTGCATTTAAAATACGGGAAGGCATTAAGGCATTTCCGTTTTTGAGCAGGTGGATGGCAAGATCACAAAAATGATTAAAGTAAGGTTCTTTATTTCATACAAAAAGGACAGTTGGTTCAAATGTTATGCAAATGCTTACTTTGCTATAAGGATGCAGGAGGAGATCTTAAAGCAAATACACAATGAGGCAGTAGCGGTTAGTACTTTTCTACCCTGACAAATTAAGAGATGATGTTAAGGAGGAATTATGCATGTTTATGGAATCAAAGCTGGCGGGGATTTCAATGAGTGGAATGGAAGACTTAGCTGGGTATTTGCAATTAATTTTACCTTCTCGTTCTTGTGAGTCAGGTAGTGCATTTAAAATTATATCAAGCACATAGTATGCGAGAGAATAGGATCATGTACCAAGTTCAAGGCCCTCATAGAATCCTTTTGGTCAAATGCTGTATCAACAACATTTTCTTGATCAAAATGTATCAACAACATTTTTTTGTTGTTGACACTAGTAAAATGTATCAAAATCTTGATTTAATAAATTGCGCGCTAGTACATAGCACTTGTAAAATGTGTCAAAATCTTGACTTAGTGTAGTAAGAAAATGACTTTAGAACGGGCACAAATCCATCTAGTTTCCCTATAGGCTATGGAGACATAGTTGTGCACCTTTTAAGGTTTGGCTGATCAAAACGTGCAATGCAAAGCCCATCTAATGGGACAGCTATCTTGGGAGCAATAGATGTGGATTGGTTGCTCCACAAATATGTCCATGGCAGAAGAAACAGAAGCATGTATAGTTTATTTGGAGTAAGGATATTGCATTGACTATGTATTCATTGAGACAGAATGAACTGGAAGCATTATCCTGGCGAATTTGTGAGCTGTAGACAACATCTTTAAAGGATCCCATTCTTCTTCTGCCAAATAGACAGAATTGCGCAAACCTAATCCTCTATGCATTTTGAAAACTGAAGCTGCAATGGAGGAATTGATTGATAGGTTAGAAGCAACATAATGTGTGCCTGAAAATGAAGGAAGCAGGTTTTCCAGATTATGATGGCGGTCACACACATATTGCTCTAACTACATTTGCAAAATAAGAGAAATGGATGAACATAGTGTCTTATGTCTATATATTTATGAACCTCATGTGCCAAGAAAGTTCTATGGTGTTGAGAATCCTACGATCTGATGGGCTATGTTTTTTACAGATGAGCAAAAATATGGCCAGCTGGATTTCTTTTGCAACAGACCCACTTTGTTGGCATAGAGTCTAGCGAGATAATGGAATCTGTGGATGTTGCTGCAGTAGATACGTTGGGAATGACATCATGGAAAGACATGCTGTGATAGGCCTTCTAGGTAGAGGGAAATCAAGAGTGGTGTTGCACTTGAAGATGGATATGGAAAGTGTGCACGTATTTCTTAGTCTGGAAGATGGATCTCAACTTGCTATGCTTGCGTAGGAGAATTCTAAGATGGAGCTTAAGGTAAGTCTAATATGTGAATAGGAGAAATTGGATTTGGATTTAGCTTTTTATTGCCTTTTTCTGCATCCTTCTATATAGTGAAATTGATGGCGCTAATGCAAGTTTATCTGCTGACATGTTCCAGCAGAAGGAAATAACAATCCATATTCTGCTAGACCAGAGGAAATTGCGCAGCATCATTTTCAGGATAGGTTGGTACATTGAACCAAACATGGAAGAGAAGTCTAGGAACATGGAATTGAATGACGAATGCAGTAAAGAGATGTCTCAGGCAAATGATGGGAATGTATCAGATGAAGATATCGAACTGGAAAAGGGGTACAAAATCAGTAGAGTTTGTGAGAAGCCAATTGAAGTCTTTCTTGTTGGAAAACCTGATCCAGATGACTAGAGAAAACTGCTGGCATTTAGTGAAGAATGGAGCAAACTCTGCCCTTATTTTTTTCATACATGCAAAGCTTGTGCCGAGGCGGAGGAAGATCTCAAGAAGAAGGGTGACTTGTTCAAGCTTACAAGAAGGTGGGAATTGAAGCAAATATGAACTTAAAAAATCATAGGAGATCTTTTCTGAGAACATAAATTTGGATGTTGGACAAATATCAATAGAACAGATAGACACTTACGCAGTGGATTTACCTATACAGCAAGTTAAGGTGAGTCCTCAAGACAAACGATTTTTTAAGGTTAAAATTTTTGTTTGAAACTTGGACTATACATGTATTATAGATGAGTGACTGTTATTTTTTCCCGTCATCATGTTGACATGGCTCAGTATACAAGGCCATGTACAATCATTCCTTTTAGAAGTTGTGCCCGTGTCCTTAGGTGCTGTTTTTTTGTAATGTTTTTATCTTAGTTAGTAATTACACTGGTTGAGCTCAGTCCCAGCAAAGCTGCAAAACGACAATTACAGAGGAAAATATATCAAAAACCATGTAAACAGGACTACATTAATTGACTGCCTGCTGGCTGCATAACTTATCTACTACTGCATCAGCAATAAGCTTTCAAGTGTGTCTGGTTGCGTGATCTCTTTAATGTTGTTTCTGATTATAGGTTTGTTGCATCCTTAACTTGCAGATAAGCAAATGCAATGAAGGAGTCTCCAAGTAAATTGGGCTATGTTTACAAATGTGTTGGTTGTGACCCTTTCCAGCGGCAACTTGGAGACCATGTTATTTAAAGGTATGCAGAATTTTTCGGTGTTAAATATGATGTTTCTGAGAAAGGGCTGATATTACATCAGTAGCTTGGTATGTGGTATGTTGTATCTCAAGAACAACAGTGCAAGATATGTGCTTGATATGTGCCTGGGACTGGACCCACAGTTCTTCCTCAATGCAAACAATGTGAAAAGCATTTTAATAGTGGTCGTCCTATTTGGGCAACTTTAATTCATGATGCAAAGTGGTTTGATTTGCTTTCAAATGTTAACGACATGAGAGGATGATATCCTGAGAAGCTTGGTATCCAGCTTTCAGAAGGTCCATAGTATCCTGAGAACTGTCTCTGAGGTGATTTCTTTATTTCATGTTTGGAGTTTGGAATTGCAGCGTGTGCATTTTTTTAACGTTGATCTTTTCTCTTGCAGGAGCTTCTTGATGTATCTATGTATTTGAGCTTGCATGGAATGAGTGCAAATCTTAAATGCACTCCCCCTTCTGCTGTTAAATTTCGATCTGTTGTTATTAATGCTAGTTATTGCATTTCAAGAACACATACCAATCCACTCAGTTTAAAGAGTGATGCTCCAATGAGTGCTATGGGACATTATACGTCGTTGTGTATGCATGTTTTGTACATATATGCATCTCATGTATTTTCCTAATGCTGTATGCTTCAGGTAAGAGCTCATCCTGCGAAGGAATCAAACGAAGAGACTCCTGCAAGCATAATCCTGAGCAGAACTCCCTAGAATTTAGATTACTGGAGGAGTGAAGAAACGTCCTAGGAAAGCAAACATATCAGCGCATGTAGCTGAAGTATTGCTCATAGCAAAGCAGCTGGCTAAAGCTGAGCAACTGTAGAGTTAAAATGTATGTTATAAAAATGCAAGCAAAGCAAAAATGCCTTTAGGGCAAAAATCAAGGCAATAATATATTTGCACATGTTAGGAACAGAATTTAAAAGTGCTCATTATGGTATCCATTCTTATCTACTAGGGTTAGTAACGTTCCCAGGCACCATGTCTGAGTAGCCCCATGAAATGTTTTAGAAATGTAAGTCATCCTTAATTTTCTATGCAATAAGAGAGTCCAGTAGCATAAATAAACCATGATTTTTTTTTTTATTGTAAGCTGGACTGTAAACCATAGTGTTTAACCAGTTGGCACCAAGATTAAGATAAGAGCTAGATTTGTGCATAATTCAGACATGGGCAAGGCACATAAAAAAAAAAAAAAAATTCCTGGCTATCTTTACATCAATCATAGGTTAAAGGCAAAAATTATCGGCATTAAGTGTGAAAGAACCTTAGTGGGCTCGTCATTGGAGCCGGTAGTATGATAGCAAAGGAAAAGGTTGTTAGGAAGCAACCAAGTCAGGCAATAAAGTAAAGCTTGGAGTAGAACAATTGACCCAGTTTTCCCCTTTAGAATGCTGTAGTTTAATGTTCACAAACTCCTATTTTCATAGTGCATGTTGGTGTCGGAGAATAAACACCAGAATGTATGCACGTAAAATTAGATGTTTTCATCACCGAAATCCTCACAAAAGTGTCAAGTCAATATTCCACTTTGGTGATGTGTGAGTCTCACAACACAATTTGGCAATAATTAGGATCATAGTGATGTGTGAATCTTAGCTCAATTTGTAAAATATAGTCCATGCAAGATGAGGTTAGAAAATAGATGGTCAATTGTGTAATGTCATTTCTAGCAATGTGTAAGGTCAATTGTAGCAATGGCGAAGCAAAGACCAAACAATAATAAATAAATAAATAAATAAATAAATAAGGTGCTCACAAACCCTAGAGCAAGTAGGTTTCCCAACCTAGTTCCAAGATAAAGTTGAAACATCGCCTACAGAGAGAGTAATGGAAACTGATAAAACAGTTGTTCAAGGACTTGACCTCCCAAAAGTGTAAGCTTATGGTTGAAGCAGACTTAGGGCAAAAAGCAGACGAAAAGTATACTCTTAAAGAATTAAACTGAAGAGTGTTGCCTTAGGGGACCATCAACTGACAACAATTTATGAGTGATATGCAAGTCTCGAATGTATTACAACTAACAATGCAAGTGAAGAAGGTTGCTCGTTTCTTCCGAATTCAAAAGAAAATTGGAGCCTAGAGGCATCTGAATATCGGATGCAAGTTTCAGATAATCAACAAGATCAGGATCATCGCAATAAAAAAGAGAAGATTCAGATATTTGCTAGCTTCATGTGGTAATGTAAACCACAAAGAGTGTATAAAATATTGTGTATAATGCTCATCTTTGAGCGCTAAGATAAAATTTCCCATTCTGGTTTGGGTAGGTTTACGTTCCCATGCGCTACTAATGGGCGTAGAAAATCAAAGCAGTGGATATGATGTGACTACGAAAATCAAAGCATGGGGCTAACTTGACAGCAAAAATCAATGCATGGGATCAAGCAAACCTTCCCCATTTTTGAAAAAATTTAAGCTGGACTTGGAAGTAATGATCAACTTTTCGTAGGGTCTAGATCACTTATAAGGGTAGCAATCAACTTGTGAGGGGAATGCCTAGATCACTTATAAGGGACAAGGAGCAATCAACTTAATGGTGATACTTAACTGTTTAGATAGATGCTTTTTTTCTGAAGCATTAGAGGAAATATGAGATCACATTTTGTCCCATTAAGGGATGCTTAAAATGCCACGTCAGCTTTTTAAACTGTCCAATAAGAGAAGAGTTCCAGTGTATCTCATTCCAGTATTATGTGGCAGCCTGTAATTAATGCAGTTGCAACTAACTTCCGTAGTATCATTTTTTCATTATAACTTTTGATCCAGAACTCCGATTCAAACACTTTTTGTAGCAATGGGTTCGTCTTCTCAAAATGTATCTAATGATAACCCATTCATATACCTTTCTTGATATAAATGTACAAGAAATAAGTAAAAAATCATATTTTTTTAAGGTTAACGCATATGACCATATTGAAATACATCATAACCATATATCATTAGAAAGATCTTTTCATTTCGCATCAAATGCAACAAACGCCGCAGCATTTTGACGAGTGGATCAAAAGTTATGGGGGAAAAACAAAAGCAATGAAGTTGTTGGTGCTGCATTAATTGCAGTTTATAGAGGGTAGCCATTCTATTGGAGGATTCTTATGGGGATGAAATGAGATCTCAAATTGCCTCTAATGAAACTATTAGGATGATTTAGAAGATGCCATCCTACCAATCAGATGCCGCTACAAACCATGGAAAAAATTAGTGGCTAAACTTAGCTAAATGGCGAAATTTTGACCTTTTTTGAAAAACAATTGGCTAAACTATGGCCCTTTTTGGGCTAAAAAAAATAAAATTTTAGCCAGGTCTATTTCACGCCCCGCCTCCATTTCGTCCGACTTTAGCTAATCGCAAGAAAGTGTAACTGCCAAAATTTGGAAAGTTTAGCCAAAACTTAGAAGCTTTTACATCAAATTTGAGTGTACTTTAGCTAAATTATCCTATACCTTTATATTTATTATGGTCAGTTAATATTTAGGCCTTGAATTAGTGCAAAATAGTCAAAAGATAGAAGATTTTTTATTTTTTAAATAAAAGTTTAGCCAAACGTAAGAAAGTACAGGTGGCAAAATTCAGAAAGTTTAGCTAAACATTAGAAGCTTTCATCTCAAATTTTGGCATACTTTAGCCAAGTCTATTTCACCACTTTGAATATAAAAGTTCCTTAATTTTTTCCTTGCACAAACCAATGTTAAAATCCTGGAACACATCATTTCTGACAATGAACTAGAAGGCAAAGGATAGGGTGATAGCATTTCTCACAATGAAACAGAAGAAAAAGGATGGGAAGATGGCATTTCTCACAATGAAACAGAAGAGAAGGGATGGGGTGATAGTATTTCTCACAATGGAACAGAAGATAAAGGATGGGGTGATAGCATTTCTCACAATGAAACTGAAGAAAAAGGATGGACTAACAACACAGAGAAAAGCCTGTCTTCACCTGAACCGAGAACAACGACAACAAAAGTCTCTTCCGAAGTACATGCCCGTCGAATGCTGGGTGTGTAAACAGAGATAAGAGCTCATGATCCAAATGAGCCAAAAAGTGCTCAAATCATCCATGAAATCGAAGCACTTGCAAATTATGCAAGCTACGTTTTACATGAAATATAATATCCTTGTGAAGTTTGTCTTGCTTTGTTTTTCTTCTATATTTGAATATCTATATAACAAGTTGCATTTTGGCAGATACCAAATTGGGGAGACTCTTGAGGCAGAAGATGCAAACTTCATAAAAGAAAAGATTATTCTGCACCATCTTTTGCCTTGCTGAGATTTCTGAAAATAAGATTCAGAGGATGATAGTGCTTTGTTCTTTCTAGATTGTAATGAGTCCACTGTTATAGTTTAATCTCATATAGACGGTATAATCCCTATTTTTTATTTTTTTATTCGCCAACAATCTTCCTCCTTCAATAATGCACAATCTAATGGAACCTTGGGCTAATCTTCGGAAATCTAGGGGAATCTTTCACGCTGGGTGTGTTTTGGAGGGTCGGCTTCATGCAGTCGCTTATATTACAAATGTTGAAAATCACAAAGAATTTTCAAGGAGTTATGGCAAAGAACATATTCACGTAATTTCACATAATTTTTTGAAATGATAAGGAAAATGATGCGTTAAAGGCACAGAGGGTTGAGAGAGAACCTAAGAAATTGAAAAAAAATCTAAGGGTAGTTTGAGAGAATGAAGGGGATGGAGGCAGTCGGAAGGCTTATTTTTTGCTTATTTTTTGTGTTACTGCATTGCAACTGTTTTTTGAAGCATACTCATAGGAAAATAAATAGTTGTTGAAAATCTCATAATTAGTGTTGCCCACCATGGTGATCATGACTTCTCCAATGCAAACTTTGACTTCTTGAAATCTAGCAAATTTAGATCTTATAATGTGATTGGAGAAGGCACCTTTGGAGCACGATTAAGCTATGCCTCTGGGCATATAGAGTCCAAGATTAGCTATCTAGTGATTTTTCTGAACAATGCCGTATAAGAAGTTCTTTTTTTCGCTAATGTTATTCCTTTACCTTTGTACCATTATTATGTTAGTTTTAGGGTGAGAATATCGAAGCGGAGACTAGAAAAATGTGGTTGTGTCCCATTGCCGACCAACCTATAAGTGAATAACTATGTTTGTTACGTCTGTTAACAACTATCAAAGATAGCATAGAGATAGCATTGACAGTGGCATGAATACTATGAGGTCATAGTGCAACTTAGTTGAATTCAATTTGACTTCTTCTAACGTAGTTCTCGACACTCTACTTTAGACCTTTATATGTTTAAGCTTGGATTTTGTTCCCATATGTTCATGAACCATAGTTTGTAGACCCGTTGATAGTACAAAGACTTGTCTATGTATATGTTGATAGGGTTGGGCTTCATCATCTTCACCTTGCATGGGTTTGTATGCCTCTAACATGGAGATGTTGCCATCTCGACAGATCCATTTACATATGATCGACTCGCACTTGATTGTTGTCCGAATGGACAAAACATGAATCCTTGCTATTTCATTCCATCCTATGCCATTCCCATCTACCCCCATAATCATTTGTTTACAAGAACAACACCACACAACCCAACAACTCATGGACCATCATCAACAAGATTATTAGCAAAGTGATCACTAAGTCGGGTGTACGATACATTTTCTACTCAAAAGAGCTTTTTGTTATGGCACTAACACATAGAAACATAAACTTGTTGCATTTAGGGTGACCTTTGTTAGGGGTTTACATGTCCAAACTTCTTCCATGCGTTCAAACTTAATCATTTATATACATTAAATACAAGCAACAACACATGGTATTGGGACAATCCAAGGCATGCCTGAGCACCTTGTTGGTTTTATAATAATGTGGAAATATAGAGGTTCAAATCCTCTTGATTTATAAAACCATTGTGTATTATTGTGTATTGTGCACGAGAATCCTAGATTTTATAATGTATTCTATACAGAACGTATTCCATTTTAGGGCTGATCCCGAGGAATGAAATATGATCTCACTTGGAATATTTCCGAGTGATTCTGGCTCAGGATTTAGTGATAAAGCAAGATTTTGTTCAACACTCAAAGCTAAACCTAAAATCGTAACACTTAATGAAAATATCGCCTCTAGTAATTGAATTATCACCTTCCTTCTGAAGGTTTTCCTCTTGAGAACGACATGTTTTCAGTCTCTGTATGATCACTCTATATTGACTGCTCTCCATGTTGAGTCAATAGTTGAAGACATGGTGCCATACATTTCTATTTGCAAATTGTATAAGACATCGCTAAGCTTTGTTGTGTGACATCAGCTTCATTCCACCAAGGTAATTTTTTTGTAAAGATCAAGCAAGTTTTCAAGTCAGAAGAGTAGAAACTAGCAGTGGGTTGAAGCTATAAAAATAATCCAGCCACACAAATTACTATTCCTGCAACCCAGGGCGAAGCACCTCCATGCAGTACTATTCAAATGACAGTTTAATTATAAGAATTTGGGGTCTTTACAAACATATTAAAGAGAAATCATTACCTGGACATTGCAGTTTCATTGCCCGTTTCAAAGCTATCTCGTGAGATGATGCAGCTAACTAGAATTTGGAGACAGCAGATTCATAATAAGTTCCTGCTTTTGCCTATTAGGAAAAGAAATGAAACCAAGGTGAGAATTAATTGGAGCTAAAACTTAAGCATAATTGAATGGTTGAAGCAGTTGGCAAAACATAAACATATGGTGAACAAGAAATAAATTAGATTTTTGATATAGATTGGATGGAGGAAATTACAGTTCTGTAGGGAGGGGGAGGGGGACGGGGAGGGGAGGCGATAATAAATTACATTTCTATACGAGGAAGCTCCCAATTGGATCAACACTTTTTGCAGAAAGTAGATTTTTATGAAAACAGTCTGTAAAACAGAGCAATCTTTCCTGAATTAGGTGAGCACAATAGCAATAGATAATGCAACATATTGAGTGGAAAAAAATGGATATTCTCATACTTGCCTTCTAGAAGTTTTCCAGTTAACACTGGTGGGTAGCATGTTGCTGTAACAGCAGGTTGACTTAGTTGTTGCAAGATCCAATCGAACAAATATGCCAGAATCTAAGAAAAAGTTAAGAATCATTTTTTTGCACTATTTGCTTGCTGCCTAGAATCCGTGCATGGATAGCTAAAATATGGGCAGAACAGCAATTCCTGCCAATATTTGGTCTTAAACGATGTGTTTCCATTGTCATCTTGATATGTTCTCCTTTCATTGGCGCCGTTTTAGATGTTTCTGTTAGTAGAACAGCATTTAGTACCAAACATGTCCGCAATACCCACTCACACTGACTAAAATTAATCGGGCTCTAAAATAACTATCTTCATAATCAGTTAATCACTTTAATGGCCTGCTACATTAGGCAGAGTATATTGATACGACATTTTCCACTTATAAAAAGCGAAAGGTTATCTTTTGCATGTCGTTACCATGCAAAATTGCATGTCCTCCCATCCCCCTTGGTCGTTTTCAATGCGATAACTCTTGCTGCCTGATCAAATCCATTTGGCTCAAAAAGTCTGGAATGCAACCTTTGCACCCTATTTCGTAGCAACACAACCTGCTTATACCACCATTACATTTTCAAGGCATCAGTATCTTTAATGTCTGAAACAGGAGTATATAGCAAATTTAAAGCAATCTGACTGAAACAGTGTTTTCCTATCTCAATGTTGCCATGCATTTGACAAGCGGTAAGCAAACTTGTCCATCCTACAACATTGGTTGGCAAGTTATCCCTGAGTAAATCTTCTGCCTCACTGAGATAGCCTGCCCGCCCTAAAATATCAACCATGCAAGTACAGTGCGATGTAGTCGGGGTAAGCCTGTGAAGTTCTCTCATAGATTTGAAATACCAACGACCAACATCAACCAGACCTGCACGACTGCATGCAATAAGAATGCTGGCAAATGATATCTCATTTGGAATAATACCAACTTCTTGCATACTTTCAAAAGTTTTTATTGCAAGTAAACCTTCACCATGTTGGGCATATGCAGTAATTAACGCATTCCATGACACCACGTTCTGGAACTTTAGGCCATCAAAGACATGGCATGCTTCCCCTAAGGCGCCACATTTGGCATACATGTCTACCAAAGTATTTCCAACAATGTAATTTGCTTCTAATCCGTCCTTGATTATCTGTTCATGAATGAGTCTGCCCTGCTCTATTGCTCCCATGTTGCCACATGCTCTTAATGCAGCAGAAAACGTAACTTCATTTGGCTTTAAACTCTCCTGTTTCATCTTTTCGAAACAGTCTAAAGCTAAAGATTCTTCCCCATGTTGGACATATGCTGCAATCATTGCAGACCATGAGACTATATTTGTAACTAATAATTCTCTAAAGCATTTGTTAGCTTCGTTTAACCCTGAACATTTAGAATACATGTCGACCAATGAGCTACCTGTAAGAGCATTTAAGTCAAGTTCATTTTCCATGAAGTGTTCGTGAATGAGCCTGCCATGCTCAATGACTCCTATGATGGAACATGCTTTAAAAAGACTCAAATATGTAACTTGATTTGGCCTTATGCCATTTCGCTGCATCTCTACAAAACATTCTAGTGCTAAAAGACCCTCCCCATTCTGAGCATATCCTGTTATTATTGCATTCCATGATGCCTCGTCCGGTCTGTGGCCTTCCTCCTGCATCAGCTCAATACATTCTAGAGCACCCAGATACTCAGCATGTTGGGCATATCCAGCGATCATTGCATTCCATGACACAAGATTTCGAAATGGCATACGATTCAGGACCCTTTCTGCTTCATCTAGGTGTCCACATTTGGCATATGCATCAACCAAAGTCCCTCCAATTATAATGTCTGACTGAAAGCTGAGGCCAATGATCTGTTCATGAATGGACCTGGCCCGTTCTATTTCCATTATATCGACACATGCTTTTAGAACACTCAAAAACGTTATTTGATTTGGCATTACCTCTTCATTTTGCATCTTAGAAAAATATCCAAGAGATAAAAATCCTCTGCCATGCTGGGCACAGCCTGCTATGATTGCAGTCCATGATACCACATCACGAACTGAAAGGTGTTCAAATACCTTGTATGCATCCTCCATGATCCCACACTTTATATACGTATCCAGTAAAGTATTTCCTATTATAACATTTACTTCAAACCCAGATTCCATCATCTGATCGCTAAGAAGTCTGCCCTCAAATGCTGCATTTGTCACAGCACAAGCCTTTAGAACTGCGACGTAAATGTATCTGTCACCTCTTAGACCCAGCTGCTGCATTGTAACATACAAATCCATTGCAAGATGTCCTCCTCCATACTTGGCCATTCCCATGATAATTGCATTCCATGTATATGCAGATGGTTTGGAAATTTTATTAAATACCTGATTTGCTTCAACTATGCTCCTATGGCAGGAAAATATCCGAATAAGATGATCCCCCAAGACAGCAGTGGAATCTAAGCCACTCTGAATCATAAGACAGAACAGTTTCCTGGCACATTCTGGATCTTCTAGTTTTTCACAAGCGCGCAGGAGATGGTAGGCATTATTCCTTGATATAAGATTTGAATTATGTTGCATAGCCTCTGCTATGTGGATTGCATCTTGCACTAGTCCTTCTTTGCATAACATGCCTAAATCATCATATGATCTATGGATGCTAACTAATGTCAGGTAACTGGACTGCAGGTAAGTTTATTCATAAAAAACAGATTTTACCTACATGCACTCCTTCCGGGCAAAGATGAATACGAATGTACAAAGATCTGTTTGAACTGTACGCAGAAGTTAGAGGGGTGCTTGCAGAAAGGAAATTGGGAGTTGTCGTACCGTCTTGGAGAAACGAGACATTGAAAATGAATGGTTCCGTCGAGTTCCTCCGTCCCTCCAAGACGCATCGGATATGCGTCCGGTTCATCAAGAAGTGAAAATTAGCAAAATGTCCTTAAATGTCTATTAAATGAGCCATTTACTTGACACAGCCCAGATTTGTTGGGCTCAGGATAGTCTTACCTTCTTGCACCCAGATGGATTTTTTTGTGCATATGTGGCTATGTTTCTCTTATTGTCAGATTCCATCACGAACAGGGGAATTCATGGAAATTGAAATCCCTTATGCGTGTGTTCGTAGTTGCTGTCATCTAATAGTTCTTCTTCATTAGGAACAGGCTTACCATTCCCAGCTAGCTGTTTACAGGCTTGCCTAACCGGAGGTGCACCACTTCATGCAATTCGAAGGTGTCCACGTCAACATCCAAGTGAACACACCCATTATTGGCCTTTCTGCCGGATGCATCTTGAAGTCCGGCAACCTTCCAAACGCTCCCCTAATCCGTGTGCACAGGGAGGCCTTCTGGCTGCTAAAGATCTTGAGGGAACAGTTCGTTTACTGCCATGTTAAGGGTTTTAATGGCGGCTATGGTCAGAACATTGCCATAGTTTCAAATTAGAAGGTTTTCTGCTATGTTTCAGACCTTTGGTTTAGGCCATAGAATGGTACGGGGGAGATGTGGTTTTCGTACCAACCTAAGTGTTATAGTCATTTGGCATAACAAACTAGGTGTTTATGCACTTTTTTATGTGTTACTAGTGGGTAACACTCTTGCCACCAACGGCTGAGATCTGATCTTAGCCTTAAACCTTGAGTGCCATATTGTTAAGGCCTTTGTAACACGAGTCCTCCTTGTGCTCTTGGTATGTCTTCTACTCATACTATTGGCTTTGTTACCTTATGGCTTTGATGTTTTGTTCCGACCAATGATTTCCCACGAAACAGTAAGAAGAGTTGAGGCAAAGAATATATGTAGTTTCACGGAAGGCAAAAGGAAGCATTGACAAGAGTTGAGGTAAAGTATATATGTAGTTTCAAGGGAAGGCAAAAAGGAAAAACAACATAAGCAAAACACTTGTATATACCAGACTCTTCATTTGAGCATCGAGCTGCATTGGTTTAGCACCATCGCAAGTGATGGTTGGAGTGATTGTGATATTTGGACCAATCTTTCGTATATTTCATAATGATACATGAGCCCCCTTGAACTTTATTTCATTCCGCAGCAGCAGCAGCAGCACTAGTAGTAGTAGCAGTAGCAATAGCAGTAGTAGCCCCCTTGAACTTTATCATTCGCAGCAAAGAGCAGCAAAAGACTAGTAGCGATAGCGATGAGCGAAGATGGCGATGCGATGCTTGATAGCGATAGCGAGAGCGAAGCGAGAGTTACCAAATACGGATCTGAGAATCACGATACAAAGATGCTAAAAAACGAATACGAAAAACGAATACGAAAAATACGGCATACTACTTAAAACGAGCAGGATTGTAACATAAAATAAATTTTTAACATAGAACATACACAGTTTAGAACATAAAATATAATTTAGAACATAGTTTAGAATATGAAAATATCATAGAACATAGTTTAGAACACACGATGTTCTACTTCATGATGTTAATTTACTTAATAAGAAAAGGAGAAAAGAAAAAAGAGGCGAACAACCTGCAGACAGAAAGCAACAGAATAGAAAGTTTATAGCTGATTTGGTTGCTTCAATTGATAAATGTCAGACTTAAGGTGGACAGATTTTAAACATGGTAGCAAATTTGTGCCTCTCTTGTTGCAACTAAAATGGAACTGACATATACAGAATCATCCAAAGAGTCTTCTTAGAACTGTTTGCATTAATTTGCAGCTTTGAGAGACGGATATGCTTAATCTACAGTGTGCTCTTTGAAACTGCCCTGATGGCAGATATATAAGTCTGTTCATTTTGATATGCAACAAGTATATTCTTTAAGAGTTCAGCACCAAAATCTTTACTTTCAGGACCAAAAATTTTGATTCTACAAATGTGTTACCGTGTCCTGCTTGAACTTGATGGAGGATCCCTTAAATCTAGACTAGCTTGAACAGCTTTAGCTAAATCCTCATCATTTCTTGTCTTGATGAGCTGCCCCTTCCTGAACAAGAATTGCAATGACATATAATATGCTTTTTAGATACAAGAATGGAATGCTGAAAAGGAAACTATATGAGATAAGTGGCTAGCCATTTGCAATGGGTAGGCATATTGAATATAGAATTACAACAGTTGGAGCAACAGTTAAATTTATAAAAATCTAACTACTGTGATAGCAACAACAGCAAAAATCCATGTGCTTCTGGTAAGATCTATTACGTTTGCGAGCCATAGCCGAATCTTTGGCAAACGACATGCCATAGCCAAAGAGGGGGAAAGGTTAAACCGAAATGGGATTTTTATCACTGATCAAATTGCTTCCTCCATTATCGATATGGAATGAAAAGATATGAAATGAAAAGGTATGGTTTTTACTGGGTAGCTATACTCTGTAGTTCGGCGCTTCTCGATAGCTCTGTAGTTCTATAGTTCGGTGCTTCCCTTCCGTAACACTATTAGATAAGTAGGGGAAGGGAACGGACGGTCGAATTTGGATAAATCAGATAACTTTGCTGGAAAAAAAACGGATCCAAATACGGCACATACGGCGTAGTTCTTAAAAAAATACGGCATTTTTGGTAGCCGGTTTTTATATCCCCCATATTCCGTTTTTAATACGAATTTTCTTGAAAATCCATATTTTTCGTATTATATGGCAAATACGGCCGTATTTGGTAACTATGATGGTGGTCGTGTGGACTTTGGAATGAGAGAGATGCATCTAGTGTTGAGGATCTTATCTAAGCTTTGAGGATGCTGAAAGTCACAAAAAGCAGCATAGACATCATTGTTGAGCCAAGGCCAGCAAGCTTGAAAGAACTCAATAGGGAAGCTGTCAAGACCAGGACACTTATCATGCTTCAAATGAAACACAGCCTCCTTCAAGTCCTTCTCTTGTGATATTCAATTCAAGTAATCACCTTTTCTCAGCGGAAATAATTGGATGTATCTTAGACAACACAACAGTCTGCATATCCTCCTGGAATGGCATGGGGTGCTGAGCAAAGAAGGAGGAGAAATGATCAAAAAGATCATTCCCCCATCCCAGCACTGGCATCTTCAGGTTCCTCAACCACAGTGGAAAAGTGTTTGGATGTGGACATGGGATAAATTGCTCCACCCTAAAGTGTCACGCTGTGATGGCAAATTCTCCATAGATGTGTTCGAGTGAATGTCTTGGTTCACAAGATGAACCCTAGAGTCTCAGATCATTGCCCTCTTTGTGGCCAACGTGTTGAAACTATTGAACACTGCTTCTTCTTGTGCGATCATCTACGACTTGCTTGGGCGTGGTGATTCACTCTTTTCAGTGTGTCTCTCACTAGCCAGGAGATCCTACTTGCACTTTATTCCCCTGTTTGGCCTAACTTGCATAAGCTAGCATTTCATCTTGCTTCTAGTTGGATTCTGTGGTCTATCTGGCAGAGGCGACGTTTGTGTATTTTCCAAGGTGCACACATCTCTGGTCAGCAGCTTCTCCATTGTGCTCAGCAGAAGATCACTAAAGCTTATCGTTGCTCATCTCTTGTTGATGATAAAAAAGAGATAATTTGGCAGACGTATTTACGGTGTTCTTCTTATGCATAGACGGGTGTTTATGCCTAGTTGGGTCGGCCTATCCACTAGGGTTCTATTCCTGTCTGTGCATTGTGTATTGTGCCTTTGTTCTTGTCAATAAAAAGACTCACGTCCTTCAAAAAAAAAAATTTAAATAAAATAAAATAAAAATAAAAAAAAAGGAAAAAATTGCTCATAAATGCATAAATTGCCGCCAAGGTAGAAACTTTTTTTTTTTTTTTTTTTTTGGGGGGGGGGGGGGCTTGGAATCTTGTCCCCATAGGAAAGACATATGCTTGTAGCCTGCAAACCATGGAACCTAGGAATAATAGGTGTACACAACTTGTGCCCCAGTTTATTCCACTACTAATCATGCAAAGCATAAAATTTCAACTAGGTTTAATGATTCCATCCACCAATGACTTACCAGACTAAGATGTTACTGTAATCATGCTTAGGTTATGCCAACCATGCAGTACATCAGTTTTACATTAAAAAAAAAGGTGCTTTATAGAAATACCACTTAAAACATTAGAAATCTTGGATCTACCCTAATTGTTTCCCAGGTAATAGGGTCAACTATACTATTATGTCAAAAAATCACTTCTCTAGATTGGAAGGCAAAAATGGAAGTCATTGATTATAAAGTTTATCCAAGGAAGGAAGGAAGGAAGGAAGGAAAAATTTTTAACGTCCACGGAACCCAATCGGGTTATGGGACCAAGTACATAAGGGACCGAAGTCCTGGACCGAAGTCCAAACAAGAACATGGGCCGAAGCCCTTAAACCAAAGAACATGGGCCGAAGCCCTTAAACCAAAGCACAACGTGAGCTAGAACACAACCATCATGACCCGGATTAAAACCACACGGGAAAAACCGTTTGCGGGGATGACTATGGTCGCCACCGATCCAAAATCCATCTTTGTTGCACAAGCAACAAGCATACCTTCATACCTCCAGCAGCAAGGCTTCACCAAGCAACTCCGAACCGTAACCTCTTCACAACTGGCCCGGTGTCGGGAAACAGACGCCCTAACGCCAATCGCCCGGACACGCAGGAAGGAAGGCGCCGAAAAACCGCCGTGGAAATCGCCCATCGGAGGTGCCTCCTCACCCATCCTCCAGCCCTGCGCCAAAGGCGCCAAAGACCCCGTGTATGCACGCTAAAGGACATCCACTCAGCACACATGTGGGCGCCATCCTTCACCGCCGGCGCTCCAACGCCATCCATCACTTGTGATCCGATCAGGGCAGGCCTCAGCGCCAGTAGTAGCGCCAGCGCCAGCGCCAAAGTGAGGAGAGAGCAAAGGGCAAAGGGTGAAGAATACATTAAAAAAAGAATTAATTTTATGGAATATGTTATTTGAATATGCAAGGACATATGAAATAAATAAGATGATCTTCTACAGAATCTCATAGCCTTTTCCATCGCGATGGATATATAACATTCTAAAGTTTTTAAGGTAATTGTGTGTCTGAACCTAATAATGGACTGGAGAAGAATATAGGTGCTAGAGGGTTTATGTTTTGACCTCCATTCATGGAACGCAATGACGGTTAGATGGTGGGTGGTTGAGCTATTGTACAATGCACTGTCATCCAAGAAGAAGGCATAACATGGCAATCTATAAAAGCAAATGTGTAGTGGTGCCTAACATAGTTAAAGTTCCCACAAAAAAGTGCAAATAGACTTCTTAAGGATATACTAGCATCAATTGCGGTTTGCACAATGATGGGTTGACCTTTTCATTTTGTTTTGTGCGCAAGATCCATTGTATGTGCAGTGAAAAAGTCAATGAATCTACAACATTCCAATGAGCATATTAGTTGACCTTCTTTAAAATAAAAGTCTGGATGATGCGTTGGTGCACAGTTCAAAGCTGGAGATCAATGTCTAATGTTTGGCTTGTGGCAATCATCCTTTTGCTTGTTTGGCTTGTGGCAGTCATCCTTTTGCTTTTTCTACCTTGTATTCCCTATTGCTTCCTTTTTCAATGGAAAATGACGCATCATAAAGAAATGTAGGCATGGAAACTATTATGCTGAAATTTGTGTATTCAAGTTAACTTACCTTTCAAACAGATCAGAAGAGGTACAATCAATTACATAGGTAAATAGAGCATTTTGTTATAAATCTAATGATTTTGCATTTGGTTCCTTTCCATTTTTATCTACAATTCAAAGACTCTTTAAATTTATAAAATCTTGCACTATTGATGTGGAAAGCCTCTATGGATGAAATTGCCAAGAATCCATATTGAAGCTTTTCACACATATTTTTATGCGACGTCGATGCGACCATGTCATGTCGTATACGATGTGACGTCACAAAAATATCATGGGCCCACATTGCTAGAAGGCCTATTTGTTGTTGTGGCCTACACTCATATTAGGACATTTAAGCTAGCAAAGTACCAAATGGGGAGGAATCACTAACCTTAGAGTGTCCATAAGTGACTCTAGGTAGTAGATCACGAAGTTATGGCCATCTATAGATGGTGATCATGGGCCAACCTATGACCATGGCAATCCATTAGGATGCTAGTAGTAGTGGTAGAAAAGAAGAAACAAAGGCACTAAGGTGTGTAAGGGGAGGAAAAAATAACACTCAAACCGGCAGACAATTTATATTCAAAAAAGTAGCCCGCGTCACAATGCGACATCTCGCCATCGGTAACTTCCATGTGTCGTGTCCATTGTTGGTACGTGGCATCGCAGTGCGAAGTGACATCGTGGAAGATGGATAGCTGGCAACCCCATTATAGTGACACGATGCCAAACGTCCACATGAATGTGTGACATAATAGACAAGAAATATGCCTATAAGAGCACGGAGGAAAAATATACACATCTTTAAGAATCATCCAATGAAAATACTGCCTGATTTCTTTATCATGAATGCATTACGGGCCACGATTCATGGCAACTCAAAGCATTGAATTTTGCTTACTACGACAAATCATATATTAATCGTTATTGGGAGACTCTACGTATCAAACAAATAATATCATATGGGCGAAGTGAAGTGACTTTCCTTATTGAGCATTCCAAAAAACAAGTCAAGTACAATAATAAAGTAATATCAATGAATGGCCAAAATAAATCTAAAGCCAAACATAATTTTAGAACCCCGGAACTAGACAATGACTGAAGGTTTAGTAAGAAATAAAGCCACATAGACTCAAAGTCCAAAATCTTATCAACTAGACTAAAAACCCCGCCCTTTCAGGTTTTCGGGAAAAACCATGAAGATAAAAAATGGACTGACACTGATATAACTGATGAAGAAAATATCTGAGACTAACAGCAAGATGTCAAATGATCTCTATACATCAGCAGACTCCCACGCCAAGCATCAACACTACCAACTCCAAAAAATGCCACCAATAGAAGGACCTGCATGCTAGCCAGAAAGACACCCGTTAAGAAACGTAAGAGATGAAAAAGAAGAAAACCTAGAGTCAATTCAAAAGAGCACAAGAAAAAATGAAACCAGAAATGAATATAAAGCAAAATCATAAAATGGACATGGAAGAACATCCGCTCTGCGAGAAGAAACTCATGCAAGCTAGAGCAGGGAAGAACATCCGTCCAAAAGAACAAGAATAATAAGATAGGGAAGAGCATCCACCTAGCCAGGATAATACAATTGCAAACTAGTGTGGGAAAGATCATCCGCCTATGAAAAAAGAAACAAGAGTGAAAAGACAAAAAGACATGCGTCAAGAAATGCAATAAATGCAGAAGCAAAATATGGAGATATAAGAAAGGGTAGGGGAGGGAAACTAGAATAAGAAGAAGGAAGAAAGGGAACGATCACAGAGAAGGCCGATAGGAACAAACTGGAAGACAATGACAATACATAGAATAGAATAGAATAGAATAGAATAGAATAGAATAGAATAGAATAGAATAGAATAGAGTTTAGAAAAAAGAAAAAAAATCAGATAAAAATAGGCCAAAGATAAGTCATTGGGAGACTCTATGCATGAAACAAATAACATCATACGGCCGAAGGAAGGGGAACACTCCATCTCATACACCCTAAGTGTAATCATGGAAGGCAAGAAAAACAAGACAAGAAGAAAAAATATGGGATAGAGAAGAATATCTGAGTGCCAAAGCATCAAAAAACAGATGGACGCAAGCTGAGACACGTCAATGAATATGGGTCGTAGATGTCAAAAGAGCTTGTAATGTTGAGATAGAACTTGTCCCTTGGTGTTTGTCTCAGAAGGTGCAGAAGACTGAAAACAAGAAGTCAATTGTGAAGGGAGTTGTGAATCCCTACCACTTCTATCCTACGACTTCTATTCTCTACTCTTATGTCCATGGGCTGGGGCATGAGCCACTAGTTACATGAGCCATGCAAAAAAAGGACATAGATAGACAAGGATCAAGACTGGAACGTGGCAATGTAGGGATGCAAGGAAATAAAGGCAACAACTATCCCCTAAAATGCAGGAATGCATGGGCTTGGTGAATGAAAGAAAACAAAAGATATATTTATGAATGGACTAAATTCTTCCAAATTATCACGCGTTGAGAGAATATCTATTATGGGTGGACTGAGTTCTTTTCAAATTGCCACAAAATGTTGTAACTTTTATTCACAGTTCGATCACTCTTTTTGTTACTATGTTTTCAAGCTGGGAAGTCACAATTTGTTGCAAATTTGTACCTGTTTTACTTTCCTCTAGATGTGATTGCTGCTTCCTCCTCGATCATAAATTCCACTTGGATGTGGACCCTCCTACAAATAGTTTTTTCAGAAGTATTAGACGAATATATATCATATTCAGTTGATGCTCTCTTTTTATTTGCCATTGTCGCAAATCATTGCAATCAAGTTGCAAATGATACAATCTGTTGTTCATGCTTCTCTAGAAGCAAGAGGTTAAAACTTCTAGTAACAAAGTTTGTTACCCTATTTCTTTTCAGGATAAAGAGTATTCCATCTCAAATAATGCTAGCATTTATGTCAGACAAACCATTAACATAAAACCCCCTGTGGTTTGGGTGCATATTCACACGGGGGGTGACTCCGGGCATCGAGAGCTATTGGATGGGCATATTCATGAGTTATGCTTTGATTTGGACCGTAGATAGTGATCCTCGTTTGTGGGGTATGCTCGTACAAGTTTTTTTATACTGTATAGCAAGACTTGTGAAATACTATAAGGTTTGGTGCAATATACTTAATGGTGTTGATTTCAAACATGTATTATACCATTATAATACATTTTAGGCAGTATAAAAAGGGCTCTCGCTACCCTACGTCACCCCCCGTGTGAATATGCACCCAAACCATAGGGGGTTTTAGGATGATTTTAATTTAAAAGTGTTTTATGTAACGGTTTGTGTTGTCTAAAAATTTTTTTTGCCCCTTCGGGGCCTTGGAGATGAACAACATAACAACAAAAAATGATATATAGCAATTATGGAGCCTCAAAAAAGGTCAACAGGTTATTAAAGTAATTTAGAAGAGTTACCAATGGAATAAAGAACATTTGTTAAGAAGATGACCGTTAGGTCATGTCATGGGAATTGAACCCCAGCACATCCTTGTGCTTTATTTTAACACTAACAACTTTGAATCAAACAATTTAAACTTAATGACATGAAGTTTCAATAGTGCAAATGTGTTTTGCTTTAGCACTAAGGCCTTTGAGTCCAACCATTTAAACTCAATGAATGTGAAGCTACATAAAACTAAGCATTTGCTTGATAATAAGAATTTAATTTGAAACAGCTTTAAGCAAAGTGTGAACCTGCTCATTGCAACACGCCAAATTATATATGTTTCAAGCTTTCTTGCCAATTCTAGTCCCTAAACATTAGGCGGCCAACAGATAAGTCATGACTAAGATCCAAATGCGAGATGCATTAGTGAAAGGACAGAAAATAAAGAGGCACAAATAAAAATTTTAGAATTCAAACCAGAAAAAAAACTAGAATTCATTTGAGGCTTTCATCACCTGTAGCTTTTGAATTTGATCACACGATCACAATAAAACAAATAGTAGATAAGTAAAAGTTACCATAAAGATAGAGCAGATTGATCCCATTATTCTGAAAGTCATAAAGTTTGCAACACCCATACACAAATATTTTTCAACTGGAATTTAACAGCAGCCTTTGGCCTCCATGGATTCTTGTGGTGAGAAACCAAAGTGGGAAACTTTTCTGCTTGTTAGCACAAGGATCTAGAAGCCTTGGAATTTGCTTAATAACTGCCTCAAAATCTAAAAATGCATGGTAATTTTTTGCAAGCTTCATTCGGAATGAGCCATAAAACAATATCCAATAGCGCAATCCTGCATTAATCAGCTAGTAGGATGTGAAAGCCTACCAAACCTGGCCGAAAAATTGCTGTTTTAGCATAGATAACTTAACCAAACATATCTATATCATACACTATCAAAAAGATCTCGGAGAGAGCTTTCCAATGCAATAAAAATCATCTTAAACAGAGCTCTGGATCAAAAGTTATGATAAGAAATGTGTTGCCGGCGGGGAAACTGCACTACATGCGCCCTTAAAGCCCTTCATGTGCCCATTATGCACCATACACACAAAAAGAGGGCTTTTGTTGTGAGCCATTGGTTGTTCAAGGAAAAAATTAAGGAACTTTTATATTCAAAGTGGTGAAATAGACTTGGCTAAAGTATGCCAAAATTTGAGATGAAAGCTTCTAATGTTTAGCTAAACTTTCTGAATTTTGCCACCTGTACTTTCTTACGTTTGGCTAAACTTTTATTTAAAAAATAAAAAATCTTCTATCTTTTGACTATTTTGCACTAATTCAAGGCCTAAATATTAACTGACCATAATAAATATAAAGGTATAGGATAATTTAGCTAAAGATTTTTTTTAGCCCAAAAAGGGCCATAGTTTAGCCAATTGTTTTTCAAAAAAGGTCAAAATTTCGCCATTTAGCTAAGTTTAGCCACTAATTTTTTCCATGTTGTTGACCATTGAAAAAAAAGGGCTAAAATCAATGGCCCTTCATGTGCCCATTATGCACCACACGCACAAAAAAGGGGCTTTTGTTGTGAGCCATTGGTTGTTGACCATTGAAAAAAAAAGGCTAAAATCAATGGCTCAGAAATGGTGCACTTTAGATGTACGCATTAGTACATCCATTTGAATACATCACAAAATCATAGGAAAACCTTTGTGAAAAACGTACAAAAACACAAAAAAAACCCCTTGTTATTGTGCTAGATATTTGTTTTGCCCTAGGTCTGAATTGGAATAGAACATGAGTTTACAAGAGCTGAAGCTTCTGATGTTTTGTATGTAAATTCATGAGCATTGTCTTGGATTTTATACTGGCCATTTTTTAAAGGTGAAAAAGTAAAAAAATATATAATGCTTGATGCATCCAGCTACCTATGTGAAGCTATTGTGTTGAAGTTATAGGTTCTGGTCCCTTTTTCTTAGCAGTTATGATTATCACCATCAGATTCTTAAAAGAATTCCCTAAGCAGGGACCATGCTATTTTGTTTAAAGAACTTGGAGTTGTTCATCCTTCCATGATTACAAGCACATCTGATAAAGATATGATTAGCCAAGTTGTTTTTCCGGTGAGGCATTGAGTGTAGGCATTGCTGATCGATCCTTTAAATCTACTGGTCCTTGTCATTATTTAGTTTGTCAACAGATAAAAATAAAGATAAGAAACACAATTTGTCAATATAGTGATAAACAGGTAAGATAAAAGCACAATAATAAAAATGAGATGCCATAAAACATTTTCGACATATATGCAAAAACTGGCAGATCAATGGACCCCCCTACCATGTTCAATCAAAAGCTTAGTAGTAGAATCCAGTCATTTGCTGGCTTTGCACAATCTGCTAATGGACATGAGTAATGCAGATTGTTCAGAGCCAAATGATCTTCAATCAACAGCTTATAAAGGCTGCCACTAATTCAATGCAATTACTTCAAACATGGCATTCTACCAAAGATGTAGCACGTTCACGTGTGGTTGACTATTTGGAACATGTTGGAATGCCTTGATATAGCTCCTTGTGGGTGACTATTTGGAACATGTTGGGATGCCTTGATGTAGCTCCTCATGCCGCCTCCGTGGTTGATTACTTGAAACTAAAAAGCAAACTATTTGAAGCTGACTGGATCCATGATGGCATATATTTGTTCCCAATCTAGCATAATCAATTTAGCTCATAACAATAATCAAAATCATCATTCCGGAGCTACTATCACAGAACACGATTACTCGGTTTTCTTAAAAATAAAAACATGCTATATGTTGCCAGAATGATGACATCTATTGGTATGCAGAGCTACAGATGAAGCAAGAAATGCATGCTGATGAATAAAAATATGCTATATGTTGCCAAAATGATGACATCTATTGGTATGCGAATAACTTTCTATATATAACAGACAGAGCTACACATGAAGCAAGGAATGCATTCGGACCATAGCATCAAAGAAATATGATTTCCTTTACCTAGAGATGCAATTTATGAAAAACTTTTAATGGCAAATAATTTGTAATCTGTTTCCTATTTCTTCTCCTAGAAACTGATTTGGGCCTTGAGGATGCATAAACTGCAGATAAATCATTTGAATTCAAGCATGTTATGCTGACATACGGGTAAAATATTGGCTCCCTAACCGAACATTCAAAACCATGCGTATATCGAGTTCGATATACGGCGTATATCGAGTTCGATATACGTATATCTGGCAGGGCGCCGGAAATTTCGGGAGCTGTCATACCTGATCAGATCATGGAAGAAGCACCAGGTTAGTAAGCGTATTCGCATCAAATTCCTCAAAGATTTCTTTACTTTTACATCTCGTTCTTGTATGAGCTCTTCAACTGTTTATTTTCATGCTTTTGATGTGATCGTTTAGGATCTAAAATTCAATTGATGTGATCGTTTAAGAGAGGTGGGAACTAGAATTAAGATCTATTTTTTTTTTTTTTTTTTTTTTTTTTGAAGAATTGTGTCATCAATATATTAAAAGAATGGTAATGTTACAAAGCAAGTGAGGAGGAAGGAGAACTGCCCCAAAGAGACAGCGATACCTCGACAATCCACAACAAACTCACAGAAAACCTGCAACTCTACTGCTGTACAAACCGACCATCACCATCTACAACACCCAAGAAGTCCCGCCAAATGGCAAACTTCCGCTCTACTACTCCCGGGAACACCAGAAAGCTTTGAAATAGCTTGTACCGAAGTCGAGGAATCGAGAGGTCGCAGTCTGAATCCCCGAAGATCCACAACCGCCGCGCTTCCAAATCAGCCACACCAACCAAGCCACGCCGACAGATGCAAGGCTTGCTGCCGCAAGAGCGGCCAAGCACCGGATACACATGAAGCAAAGAATCTGGCGGCTAGTCAATCTCACCAAACAGAGCCCTAACCCAATCCGGGCAGCACGCAAGTGAGGGCATAAAACCGCACAATGCTCCCACAGCCTCACGATAAAGGCCACAACAAGGGCGAGAGAGGGCTCACACCCCGCCTAAACCGACTCACAAGGGCATTCACCACGATACTGGCCGGTGCACCACCGCCCACGAAGCACCCTAACCTTCGGTGGGGAAGTGAGCTCCATGTCCACGCCCAAACCGGCGCCATCGAGAACCCGGAAGCTGCAGAGACCACTTGCACGAAGGGGCGGTGTGTCATGAATAGCCAAAGCACCGGTAAGAAGACCGCACAAAGCAGGAAGACACAACATCCGGATGAACCTTCCAAACCCGCACCACCACATCATCCCGAGGGACTATAGGTATGTGTAGCGGAATACTCCCGCCCACGTGCTCCCGTGATAGCCCGGTCCACGCCCAGCTAAAGCGAAGCTCGAAAGAACTCCCACGAAGCTAACCGACCACCCCAATACCAATCCTCCAAGGTGAGCGGCGGCTTCGCCCTAACGGACTCGCGCCCCGAGCATGCACTGATGGCGACCAAGGGCAAGTCTTGCAGGGGGTAAAGGAACCCACAAGAAAGGAGAAGAGTGGTGATAAACCGAGGCATAATCTAGTTGGAAGAGCACACGCACATGATCCCAAGCCCAACAACACTCCGGAGAAAAGGGGATGCATGTGGGAAAGGCCGGAGACCATACAACAAAGTGCCAGGGGAACTCCACATGCATGAGACGGCTTCCCAAATGCCACACAATGGCGAAGAGATCGCGCAACAACAACACAAGCACTGGGAGAAGATGCTCCATCCTGCAGAATGCTCCAAACAAACTTGGAGACTAACACCTTACTATGCAGCGCTAAATCCAGAATGGCCAAGCCCCCATCCTCCGGGGAGACACTTCCACCAAGCCACTTTAACAACCGCCCCTTCATCATCCCCCCACACAAAATTTCGAACAATCTTATCCAAAGCAGTATCTACCCTCGGGAGCTAGCATCGCAGATCTTCATATATATACATGAGTGCTACAAAAAACCGACTTGGCAATAGTGATCCTACTTGCCATGGACAACTTGCTACCCTTCCACCAATTGAGGTGTTTACGCAACCCCCGCAAAATCTCATCCCACACCCTCCCCATGGAAACATCCTCCAAAGGGAATACCCAACAGCCTTAGTACACACATTACCCGGAAGCACCTTCCAAGGGAATAGAGCCAAACAAGGGGAGGCGGAGTCACTGGGCCCATAATGCGGAGCACTTACCCCAATTCGGAAGAATGCACGAGGCCAAGGAGAAAGTATCCAACAAACCCTTCACGTTACGCAAATTCCTCTCTTACGCCACCAAGAAGAGGAAAGTGTCATCGCAAACCGGTTAATAATCTGCTGGCTACCATCCCGCATCCGAAGCCAATCCACCACTCCCTCCTCCATCTGCAGCCAAAACAATCGAGACAAAGGCCTCCGCCACAATCAGAACAAAAACGGCGGCCAAAGGGCACCCCCGACGCACCCCTCTCGCCTAAGGAGAAAAAGGCGGAGGGTTCACCCGGCACACCACCGTGAGCGGCTTTGACCTATGCAGCTTCATGATCGTCTCTTCAAAGCGTGGGCCACGTACCAACGCTAACATCATGGCGCGCATAAGAACTCCCAACGGACACTATCGTAAGCTTTGGCAAAGTCAAGCTTAAGATAGGCAATGCCTTGCCCTGTTCTTCTGGCCCAATAAAGGCCCTCATAAGCTGCGGCAACATTAGTCAAAATGTTCCTCCCAGGGACAAACCCAGACTGCACCTTACTAATGGAAGAAGTCAACACCGGCTTCAACTTCTCTGCCAGGGCTTTCGCAATAATCTTATACACAGAGGACAACAAGGAGATAGGCCTCCAATCATTAATAGTAGAAGGCTGCTTAACCTTAGGAAATTGGTTTTGTTTTTTGGAAAACGTATATTGAGTCGATATACTCACTATATTCGTATTTGGATTTCATTATGTGAATATTAAATGTAAGATTAGCGTATATTGAGTTCAATATACGTGTTCCACATGTCTACAATGGTGCAACATGACTTACACATGTCGCTTTATGTTGCAACATGACTTACACATGTTAGCACATGCCGTGCACATGAGGTGACATCTATGATATTGCGTGAGCATGTGAGGGAACATAAGTTGACATGTCAATGGTTAGATAGGACATGCCAACATGATGTTTTTTATGTTGCAACATGACTTACAAGCGTGAGCACATGCGTGGACATGAAGTGACATCCTTAGGAGGACGTCATAATGATCATTATGATAATTGATGATGTGGCATGTTAAAAAAGGCATATATTTTGATGGCGTGACATGTTAGTATTAGTAGTTTTTTAGTTGTAATGTTGATATGATATGCTTTACACTCTTTTCTTTTGTGGATTATAATGTTATTTAGATGCTCCTACTTAGCATAGGTTAATGTTTTGTATCTTGATCAAATAACAGATATTCAGTTTGAGGACGAGGAGATGATGGACTCAGATTATTCAGAGCACTTGTCCCAACAGTCCATTGACGAGTTTCCCACAGGCTTTGAGCTTGCTGCAGAGGATCGGCCGCATCAGGTTGGGGACATCATATGGAGGTCAGTACCTTCCTCTTTAGTCTTAATTGATTTTTTTATATACGTTTTTAATTGGCTAAATGTTGTTTTCAATAATTAAAGCATTTATATTACATTGCATGAAATTTGTATGTACTTTCACTAGAAGTTTATTTATTTCGCTTACTTGTTATGGGAGCTGGGTAGGGGGGTTTATAGTATTCTTTGTTGTCTAGGAGGAGAGTAGGGGGGTGGTTGATTCTTCGCCGAGTTTTATGGATTGAGCCAGGCCGTGTGGGTTCTCACCGCTCGGGTATGAGGATTACCATGTTCATGGTGTGCATCCATGATGGTTGCACACATCTAGCGTTGCGGAGGCAACGAGAGCCAGCTTGGCTTGGGTTCCGTACACGGAACTCAGCCTGGGCCCACCATAGAGCTCATCACCCGGAGGAGACATGGCCTAGAGCTTCCATGGGTCGTCCACGTGACCCTGTCTCTGTTCGGGCACCACGTCAGCGAGACTATGAGCGAGAGAGGGCCCGACGTCGTAGACTAGATCCAGAGCTCCGCTTGCGATACTCAGATGCATCATCACGATCCAGGGATGCCACCTTAGTTTCTAGTCTAGGCCATAGAGCTACCGCCACCTTGTCTCCAGAGGAGTTGTTGCAGGCCTTTCCAGATGGTCTTGCTCGGAGTACGAGAGGGAGACTACTAGACCTCTTAGACTTCGAGAGGGAACACTATCTGTAACAAAAGTACACGTTAAAAAGAAATAAAATAAAAGCTTACAGATGAAAAATCAGACATCATGAGCAAAAGACCAGAAGGAAGATCACCAAAGCGTGGACGAGTCGATGCGTCTCACACACGAGCTATTGATATTTTATAGAAGTGACGTATATCGAGTTCGATATACATGTTGTATATCGCGCTAAATATACGTCAGTGGCATGGTGCCAAAAAAAGGACGTATATCTAACTCGATATACGTCATTTGTAATGTGGCAAAAGACATGGGCTGCAAAAATAAAAACTCGTATATAAATTTTTATATGTATATAATCGAGTGCGACATACGCGAGTTCGATATACGCTATATACGCCATATAATTGTATAAAAATGACGCTTATATACGGAATTTTCCGGCCGGCCAGAATCGAAAATTAAAAAAAAAAAAAAAAAAAAAAATCGTATATCGAGTTTGATATACGCTGTATATCTAACTAGATATACTGCGTATATCGAACTCGATATACGCTGTATATTTGTATATCGAGTTCGATATACGCAGTATATCTAACTCGATATACATTTGGTTTTGAATGTATAGTTAGGGTGCCAATAGTAGCACCGGCTGACATAGTTGTGCAGGTATCATTCTTAGGCTCCCTGAACATAGAAGTATAAAGATCATTTGCAATCTTTTTCGACTGGCAAATAGACCAACAATACAACATATGATGCCTCAAAAATCAATAGGAAAAACACAATAGCCTAGAAAGCATTTGATGGCCTCAATATCAATTTTGCAAATCTCTACTTAATCCAAAAGATGAACAAATTTGATATATCAAATATAGCTGCAAAACGGTGAAGAAGGCTCACACACAACATGGCTATTTATATAGCTTGCCTTCCTGCATAAATCCACCTTAAGTATTATTAGAATGCATGTCTTTGTTCTCATTGCCTGTAAAACAAACGATGGACGAAAGCAAAAAGGAGAAACAAAATGATCTTCTAACGATGATGCTATTTTCACAATATTTTGGTTCCACGAAGAGCTTAATGCGACTCCCAACCATAGATTCACATGAGGAATTTACATGGTAGCCATATCAAGCAAGATATATGAACCTCCAGACCTTCTATCAGCAATGCATTTACACTTAGAAACAAAACAACGCAATGAAACTAGATGTAAGATCCCCAAAACAAAATACAAATGCAAAAGAAAGATGCAAATCAAAGATTTATATCTAGAGCATGCATGAATGCATGAATGGAAGCAGAGACGTATGCATGTGATTAAGAAAAGCAACAGAATTACCTTAAAATGGTGGAAATACGTGGGCAACTATGAATGGCAAAGTTTTACAATAAATAAAATGTCTATAGATACCTCTGATTAACACACAACTACCATTAACATTATTAACACAAACCATTGCATTTAACACATTTAAATTAAAATCCCCCTTAAACCCCCTTTGGTTTGGGTGCATATTCACACGGGGGGTTACGTAGGGCAGCGAGAGCCCCCAAAATATATTTACAATACATGTACAAAATTAACACCATTAAGTACATTCTCTCAAACCTTATAGTATTTTGCAAACCTTAATATACAGTATACAAAAACGTGTACATGCATACCCCACAAACGAGGATCGCTATTTACGGTCCAGATCTTGGAATAAAGGGTAAATATGCCCATCCGACAGCTCTCGTTGCCCGGAGTAACCCCCCGTGTGAATATGCACCCAAACCAAAGGGGGTTTAAGGGGGATTTTAATTTAAATGTGTTAAATGCAATGGTTTGTGTTAATAATGTTAATGGTAGTTGTGTGTTAATTGTTATATTAAAAAAAATTTTGGGCCCTTCGGGCCCTAACTAAAGCAAACATAGGCAAACTTTATGGGCCTAAATATTAATTACTAAAGAGCACAATAATATGAAGACAAACAAATTATTTCCATTGCAAACAACTATGAGTACATTTTGTGTAATCAATATCTAGCATTATATTCATTATATTCATTTTTTGTAATCTGAATATTGCAATACAAGAATCATGTAAACTATTGTAAACTGCACATTGTCATGCATATGCTAGTGCATATAGTAACATGTGCTAGTATCAATGCAAGCCTGTTTTGCCCCAGAAGCACATAATCTGTAACATCTGGTGCAAGATCTCCAACAAATATGGAATGATTCGGACCGGAATCACCACGCCTGGACCGGAATCACCACGCCTGTCCTCTATGCCAAAATGTTGACCTAGGCGTTAAGCATGGAACTTCACGCAAAATTTGTGGTTGGCATTTTGTTTTGATTGAAACTTAAGTGAATAATTTTGCTATCTCCTGGAAGAGAATATTCCTATTAAAGACATTAAAAACTAGAGCATGCTAAGTATGAGAGCTCAAACTTATTGGGGCCTACGATATACATTCAAAGTGTTGTTTTGACTTGATTATTTCAAGCTTACACAAAGGTGTAAAGTATGTGCATTACCTTAGAGTGTCAAGTATTCTAAGTATGCTAAAGATTAAAACAGGCTATTTTAAACAACCAGCCCTCTTCTTTCCTATTCTGCCATGAATGCCAGAAGTTATAAGGACAGTTATAAGGAAATCAAGAAAATGAGGAAATCAAGAAAATGCACCTGATTCAACTGCTTTGTATTTGCAAGTTCTATAACCCAACGGGTAGTTGCCCTCTGGATCTGGCTTCTTCGGCAGAAATGACACATGCTTCATGGAAAACAAAACCATTCTTGTACTGTTTTCGTATTTTGGAGACAAGATAAAGCTGACAAATTCAAAGAAACATCAAAGCCTGCAAGAATCCAAAAATCCCTTTGCATTGGAGTAATCTGGCCCTTTTTACAGACAAACTATGGCAAAGCCTCTTATGGTGCTTGGATCAGACCCCATTCCTCGGGTAGAAAAACCCTGTTTTGAGCTAGGATGGGCAGGACAAAGCTACGTACCTGGAACAGAAGGCACCATTAATGGGCGGCTTACCGAAGACGGCATCATTTTTAGCCTTGGAAGAGAGCTTCCTCGGTTGATTGAGCATAACATCGAAGAATTTGTGCAGAAAATCCTTCAGAAAAGCGGATTAGGGTTGAGTTATGATGACCTGTTTTGGGCTGTGCAGGCAGATCTTGTCGGATTATGGCAATATCAACGGAAGCACTATCATATACGTATTGGATTACATGCGCCAGCTTAGCTTGAAAAAACAAGGTCCTTCCACCATAGCCAGTTTTATTCAAAGCTACGATTTCTTTAAACGATTCTGCAAATCTGTAAAAATCGAAATGCAAACCTACAGAATATTTCAGGAAAACTTCTCTGCCATGCAATCCTCTCTCTGCCATGCTCCTGTTTGTCGGAAAAAAGCACATCTTGCGACTATAGCCACAGAAAAGTTTGATGCGGAATCAGAGCTTTTTTCTCCTAACATTCTTGCCGTGGGTTTGACCCCCAACTAATTCCGAATAACCCAAATAGTGTTGTATAAAACACCCAGATATGGGTCCTGTTGTATAAAACACCCAGATATTGGTCGGAATTGGGTCCGACATAAACAAGCAATCTGATACCTGGAATTGGGTCCTACATAAACAAGCAATCTGATACCTGGTTCATGGCCAAGCTTTATAAACAAGCAATCTGATACCTGGTTCATGGCCAAGCTTTAGGGCAAAGAATGCCCTAAAATGTTATCCACGAGGCTTGCATGTTCAGCCCCTCAAATAAAAAGAGGGCTTTTGTTGTGAGCCCTTGGATGTTGGACCATTGAAAAAAAAAAACCCTAAATCAACGACTAAGAAATGGTGCACTCTAGATGTACGCATTAGTACATCCATTCGAATACGCCATGAAATCTTAGGAAAACCTTTGTAAAAAGCGTACAAAAACACAAAGAAAACCCCCTGTTATTATGCTACATATTCTTCTTGCAGCTATAGCATGTCCTTAACAATGTCATGTGACCTTTGGAATGCCAGAATTACCTTAGAAAATAAAATGGATATGCATACCTCTGATGAATGAATTGAATTTATGAAGAACAGTTTGCAGCTATAACATGTCCTTCATCTGCAATACACACTATCACATCCAGCAATGTTCATAAACACATGCAATCTCAGTAATTATGATACTCTTATAGTTGGATGCAGGAAGGCTAGTCATTAGTTTGTTATGTTAAGAGTAGTGAATCATCATCTCAGTGATCAGTTTCTGATCTGGGTCATCTAACATAAGAGAGATCTCCAACACCAAGTACGATTTTGTACTTTATTTTGATAACTTGCAAAGATGGATTACAAATGATTTAGAAGTTTACCGGTAAGAAGCATAGAGCCGATTAGTTGAATATCATCGTTTGGGAGGACCCTAAACCATGAGAATATGGATAAACCGGGATAAGCCAACCGTCGAAGAAGAATGCCAAAAAATCATCGAAGACAAATGCCAAACTTCAGCCCGCCCTAAATCGTGTCTTTCCATTTATGGCCTCGCTTTTATAATAAAGAATTTTAAGACTCTTGAAGAGCATGAGAGGCATGTTCGACAGGTTCTTCCGAAGCTTCGCGAACATGGGTTATATGCCAAACTCAAAAAGTGTCACTTTGATCATGATACCGTGGAGTTTCTTGGCTATCGTATCACCCCTCATGGAGTCTCTATGGATCCTGAAAAGGTCAGCACTATTTTGGAGTGGCAAATACCTTCTTTCGTCTGAGATGCTCAGTGTTTTCTTGGATTTGCCAACTTCTATCGGCATTTTATTTGGAATTATTCGGAGATTGCCCTTCCTTTGATACACCTCATGGCAAGGATGCACCATTTGATGGAGTGCCGAAGTAGAAACTGCCTTCATTACTCTAAAGCATGCTTTTACGACGGCATCAGTTCTTGCTCATGCAGACCCTTCGTGCCCCTATATTGTCGAAACTGATGCTTGCTTTTGGCGGTATCCTGTCACGGGAAGGGGATGATCATGGGCTACATCTGATCACCTATCACTCACAAAAGTTCCAGGCTGCCAAAATCAATTATCCCATTTATGACAAGCAGTTGTTAGCTATAGTTGATTCTTTTGAGGAGTGAAGACCCTCCTCATAAGGTTACAGTCTATACAGATCATCAAAATCTGGAATATTTCAGTCTGTCGAGTGCTCAACCATCACCAAGCCAGTTGGCATATTCAAGCATTATCCTGCATTGCTTTCGTGATCAAGTACCGGCCTGGACCTCGCAAAGGGAAGCCTGATGTGCTCTCTCGAGGCTCCTATCTTGAGCTTAAGCTGGAAGATCCCGCGTTTGATTAGCAATCACAGCTTATCCTATGGCTTGATCGGTTCCAGCTTATAGCCACCACTTTGTTTGAGAGGCCTCATGATACCGCCTTCTCAAGACTGGCGTTGAACTGGAATGGTTCGACAAGAAGGAGGTGCCTCCTTATATATCTAGGCCGACGATCAGGATCGCGCCACTACAATGGATGAGATCACGCCAAGTGTCGTGCATGCATATAGGTTCTAGAATGTTCTAGAACCTTCTAAGAACAGTTCTGCATATGAGGAAGACATGAGGGAATATCTTCAATAAATATTGGTAGTGCACTTGACAAAAGTGCTTGACTCCTAGAAGGTTGTGAGTTTAAACCCTGCTCCGTGCAACTACTTTTTTGCATTCGTGTGATGATCATATACGAGTATAATGGTCGTATAAAATACACGTATGATCGTCATAAATACCCGTACTACGCTGGTGACGAGTCCTCGGAGCTGGAGTTGGAGCTGGAGTACTCAAACTTGGCTTATCTGGGTAACGTCGTAACTTTATCACTCCACACGTGAAACTCCGCAAATTTATCAGGAGCATTAGACAGATTCGCAGCAGGCTCTCAGGTTCTATCACTTGGTGAGTAACCTTCCCAATCGACCAAATAATGAAGACGACGTTGTAGAAACTTGGAGTCCAAAATTTCTCAGACTTCAAATTCCTCATGATCATCCATCTCGACTGGTGGTGGAGGTGGAGGTACTCGATCTGGAAATGGATTCGCCATATAGGGTTCCAACAAAGACACATGGAACACTGGGTGAAGTCGAACTGATGGGGGAAGTTCAAGATGAAAAGCAACATCACCAACTCGTTCAATGATCCGATAGGGACCTAAGCACTGGTAGTCGAGTTTGTTACAAGGGCGAGCTGTTGGCAAATCCCGATGCAAGAGCCAAAAAAGATCACCAATTGCAAAATGAGGAGCATCCTAATGGTGCTGATCTGCATGATAAGGATAACGTGCTTGGGCCTGGAACAGATGATGCTGAAGATCGTCCTGGAGCATGTGGAGCTTCTTGAGCATATCCTCGGCACTGGGATTGATTGAGTCATATCTAGGAACAATGAAAGACCTCTAGATACTTCTAGAATGTTCTAGATGCTCATGGATAAGCACCCCAATTTAAAAATAGGAAGTTTTTTTTTTTGAAAAATTGCAAGAACTCAAAATAGGATATTCTAAATAGTTCTAGAATGTTCTAGGTACTCGTGGATAAGCACCTCAATAAGAAAATAGAACACCTTAGTCTAAATAGAAAGTTTTGAAACTTTGCAAGTTCAGTCCAAATGTTAGAAACCGTAGGATTGATGCGTAACCCCAAATGTTAGAAACTTTGCTGCTCACCTGCCCCCCTTCGCACCATAAGAACATGCTAAACTTGGAACATGCACCGTACTCCTTTGCATCTTCCCCGACGGGTGCGTAACTTGTATGCATATAGAGATATCTCTCAAGGCAGACGGTAAGTTAACCAGCCCTATAGAAGAGGTAAAAAGCCTTTCAAAGCAGATAGTCAATTGACTAGCTTTGCAAAAAGGTTATTACTTCTGAAGACAGATATTCGAGTTTGATTCGTATTTGAGAAGGGATGGAAATCTTTAAGACAAATAATCGAGTTCAATCAGTCTTTAAAGAGGTTTATCTCGCAAGGCAGACTATCGCGGTCAATCAGTCTTAAAAAGAGAAGAAATTATTATGGCACAAGCTCAAAGGAGCGGTTTAGGAGATTGGATGGATGAACATAGGCAATAAAGGTGCAGGTTTTGTATTTCCATTTTCCCGTCTAACCTTCAAAATGTTGTACCATTAAAATAATACATATATTGAAGTAAACCTTAGAATAATAAAGAGCAAACATTAGTTTATTTAAAGTGACTTAGAAGTCCACGTGTGAAAAGATAAGCCTCTTGCAAAAGACAATGCCATGCATATGAAAGTATTGGTTTTTTTATTACAAAGAGGAGTTGCGGACACAGACAGATCCTTCCCTCTTCTTTTATCCAAAGCCTATCCATGTCTTTATCCTTGAAAGTGAAACCCAGAGAAGATAGAGTGGTTGCTGTATTGGATTTTCAGCATTGGATAGAGTCAAACAGATTCTGCTTGCTTATGTTCATGAGCCTGAACCCAGTTCGGTGGTGAATTTGTATTAGGTGGTGAATTTGTGCTAGAGATTGGTTGTAATGTTTGTGTTCCTTACTTTGTTGAATTTGTAGAAGTAGAGCAATTTCGAATTGATTGCTCTAATAATCTAAAAAGAACAGCAAACTACAAGGTCCAACATATAGCTATACAAAAGACCATTTGAAAAGTTGCATTTTCCCAGACGATGCTTTCTTGGCTTCCCCATCAAAAATCCCCAATGAACTACCAGATAGATTCAATACATAAATCGAAATTTGGAATCAAGGACAAAGCAAAAGCCCACTCTAGTGATGATCCTGCTCTTCATGGGCAACATGAACCTAATAAACGTACTTAATTTGCCAAGTTAAATATTTTTGACATATGAAATTATACTTGGCTCAGTTGAAAATGGTTTTACAATAGCAGCAACTGATGCAAAGACTTGCCATGTCAACATATAGATAAGTACAAAATGTATAAGCTTCTACTCTTCTCCTTTACTAGTCCATTTCAAATTTAATATATTGAACTAATGTGCGCAAAGCCAAAACCCACAGTCAAGTTATATCCGCAATATTGGGCCTCTCGTCTTTTTTCAATCTGAATAATATTCTAATAGAACAGGTCCTCCAAACACCTAAGAAGGAAATCAAGATCAGTTAGAACAAAAAAGGAAAGACTTAAGTATATAAATCTAAAATGCTTCGTCAACATTTATTTGGATGTTCCCCCTTTTTTTGGAAGGACGAAAAAAACTTCATTAATCAAGAGTAAAAATTGTACAACTTAAATATCCCATCTATCTGCATAAGCACAAGAAAATACCTTTGGAACACGAGCCTGAAGCACTATGTACTTACTCCAATAGAGGAGGCTAGTTGTAAGAGTTAATTTGAAGGTACTAAACCCAGACACGGTCTTTCACATCTGACTCTAGTGACCATGTGTATCTTAGCCTGGGCTGCAACAATGACTCGACAAGCAGATGCTCTAAAAAATATGGTGTCTTTGGCGCTCCCAGATTGACCATAGAAGCCAAGAGAGACCGAGGTAAAAAGCCTTTTGCTTAGCTAGAGACCATCAGCAGGGTCGGATGCCAAGAGGATACATTGGCAATCCAGTGCGTTGTTAAATAAACCTTGTAGCCAGGACCATGATGTTTGGACATTTGGACAAGCAAAGAGATAATTCTCAATAATCTCAACATCTGAAAGACAGTGAGCATACTGTAGACGGGCCAAGATCGTAGCGATGCCTCAAGACATTAATATGCAGGCACCTATGGATAACCTGCTACTAAAACACAAACACTTTGGGATGGAGCAATTTATTCTGAAGCCAACGCCATGTACAAATTCTATTAGACCTGGAATCTGCAAGTGCCACCCATTTGGCAGTGGGAGGGTTGCGAAGCTAAGATGAATTTGGATGATTATTTGCTTCTTGTCTTAGAAAGCACTCATAAAGGAGGACAAAAGTCATTATAGTGGAAAACAAATCTCTAGGAGAAGATCTCTATTTCTAGATTGGAACTAAAAGGCAGTTGCATTACCTGCAGCAAAGGCAAGAATGAATTTGCCTCAGGTCTTACATGGTTGGCTTTGCTTTTACAAAGTTTCTCTACCAGAATCTTCGTTTTCAATTTTATATCCCGACAAAAGGAATGAGCTTTGTCCAAACTCTAGTTAAAGCCTCGAGAAGGACTCCTATAAACTAGTGCATTTGCATCTCATCTAGAGCTACGACCAAATCATTCATAATTTTTGCAGCTACAACTAGGGAAGATGAGCATTCTTATATTTGCTTTATTATTGTTAGAAGATTAGGGGTTATCTATCTTGTTAATTTGGGTTTTTCCGGTTTGGAGAAAAACTTTTTTTGAATTTTTTTAAAGTTAATTTTCTAAGGTTTATGGGATTTTGGGTGTCGGAATAAATACCCGACTTTCCAAAAATCGAAGAATTTATTTCGTTGTTATGGCATAACCTTCCTTCCTCATCCGATTGCAGGTGGATGCATGTTACGATTGCTAGCCTCAAGGTCTTTCGGCATGCAAGCTCCATAGAATTATTTTATCTGATGATTTTGATCGCACAGAGGAGTCCAGATTTAGTCTTTTTCAAACTTGGCTATTGGCCGTATCATCTTAGGAGACCTTAATAGCATAGAAGCGGGATGGCAAGTAAATCATCCTCTCATTTTCTGATTCTACAGAGATATAGGAGTCGACGCAACTAAGGGTTCTTTTTGTAAGTCGATGCTCAAGAAAATTGATGACATCGATCCGAGCCCTTGGATCGTTATTCGGGGATGGGACGAGCAGCTATATATGTGCTCGTCCTTTTGGCGGCTCGTTATCGGCGTCTTCTCACAGCAGCATCTCTTTCCTTGTCCATTGCTTCCCTCCCTACTTTTTCTTGTCCACAACTTCCTCTGTACAAGATACCTTCTCGTGCGGGTATGAACCGGATATAGTATCTCGTCTGAACAGGATAGGGCATTTAGTGGCATCTCGTCTGTAGCACACCAGGGGATCAATCTCGCAGCCTCACGACAAAATATGGATTCCAATGGCGATTGTACTAAGTTATCTAATTCTTTACTTACAGCTTATGCGGTTCGACAATTCCACAGCCCCTTCCCCAATTTCCACATTTTGCTCAGATCTTTCCACATTCTGCTTTGACCTCAGCATGCCATCGTTTCTTGGTGTCCACTTATGAGTTAAACCCCAGTGCTTTTTCTGGTTTTTGCTCAATTCCTGCTTCCATTTCTGCTTTCTCGGCTTTGATCTGAAAATCGGCCTCCTCAGTCAACCCTGTTCTATAAATCATTTACCTTGCCATGTCGATCTCCCTGATTCTACCAAATCGGCCTCTTGCCCTGCCCTTTTGCCCTTCTGGATCTCCTCCCCTGTTCGTTTTGCCCTGTTCGCTCTGCCCAGCCGCCTCCTTGCCCTAAGTTAGGTTTTTCAGGTTAGACATTGTTTTTTTTTTTTTTTTCTTGATTATAGAAATTATGTTGGAATACATGGTCCGACATGGTCTTTGTTCTATATACAGGAGGTCAACTCCCCAAGAACATGATGAAGAGTTTTTATGTGGCCATACTGGTGAACTACCTATGGCACAACTGCAACTGCATATTAAGTAAGTCTTTCAATTAATATGATTAAACGTCAAGGTGATGTGAACTCTAATAGGAATATTCATAAACTTTCTAAGCCGAATATTATTAATTGTCATAAAGGTAGACCTTGTGATGCAAGGAGCTAAATAGCTTTGGTTTAATTTCTACAAGTCTGTCAACTTGAAATTGCACAGTATATGGGGCCTTAGTTGGGAACATCCCCTTGGCTTCTGGAAAAGAAACTGCCAGGTGAGGCCATATGATGTTAATAAAATGCTAATGAGCTATGGTTTTGTGATCTAGATATTGTACACTTAAGTGGAATAAACATATTGGATTATTAAAATAAGGAAATTACTAATTGTGAAACTCAGTTAACCTAAAGATACAGATGAGCTCCACATGTAGCGGCTGGCCAGGCCTGACCAACTCAGCATAGCGCGTCCGGATTTGATCATATGCTGGGCAACTTTGAAGGGTATGAGATTCATCCTCAATGACTCACATTTGGCAGCATTGACAGAGCCTGTCCTGACGTGGCTCACCAATCCATCTGCCTGTCTCAATTCGAAGATGATGTGCCCCTGTGCGAATGGAGGCAATGAGAGCTAAGCTCACAAACTCTGGCTGCCTCATCCACAAAGGTAACTTCAACAGATTATTCATAGAGTAACCTTCTTGCTTACCTAAACTAAGAGCTTTATCTGATTATGGCAATGAATGACACTCTTCACACATTTCTGGGCATCACCCTATTTGCACTTCAGTTCACGAGTATTTAGCATTTTAAGAAGTTACTGATGTTATATTGAAGGCCAGAGTCCCTTTGCATTTCTCCTATTGCTTCTATAGTTTGTGTCGTCTAAGTAAGTTGTCATGTGACTATCTTCTTCTATGCTTGAAAGTTGAAGGCTTTGATTTTTGGATCTTGGACCTATTTGCCCACTTGGTAAAGATGCGCTTTCCACATTGCTCACATATTTGCAATTGAGAAATTCACTATAAGATTCCAATTGTTCAAATATTGCACGTATTGAATCCAATGACATTTTTCCATATGTGCATAGACACTCTTATAGTTTGTTGGACAATTTATCCAGTGCAGTTAAAGCGGTTTGAATGATAATTTCAGCTTGGTGTGTGATAATCAATTATTAGAGGTGGTGAATGATAATTTCAGCTTGGTGTGTAATAATCAATTATTACAGGTGGTATCTGGACAACCTATTATTAGAGGCAAGAACATTTCTAAGTTTCCTATAGGCGTATTTATATTTGTTATGCTTGCTCTAATTTCATTAAGAATAGAATGGAATGGAATGGAATGGAATGGAATGGAATGGAATGGAATGGAATGGAATGGAATGGAATGGAATGGAATAGATGTGATGTTTTAGCGTCCATGGAGACCAGTTGGCCTATGGGACCCAAACAAAAAAGAGAGCAGCAAGCGTATTACTGACATGATTACCAAGGATTATATGAAGCTCTAGGCTATGCTTTCCCTAAATTCAACATTGAGATTGGCAAGCACGGTTTATATGAAGCTCTAGATGCACGACGACACAACCAAACTTGCATTCATCTACCTCATAGTATTACAAATCTTTATCAAACACACAATATACCAATCGATTATCTCTTCCATCATTTTCCAGATTTACAAAGATATTCTACAAATGTCTGCAACTTCGTAGATACTTATATAGAATTGTGTTTATCCCCAAATGGTCCCTTGCAACCCGCATGCAAAACCAATAATCAAACACCCCTAAACATCACTTAATTGATCAACTTCACCATCCAACACAGCACAAAAAATTGCAGCAAAGTCCCAATCCTGAAGCTTAGCTCAACCTAAAGGACTTCCATATTGGAAGTGCCAGAAAGGCTTATCAAACTGCACTGCCCAACTCAAGGTAATAATTCTCCTCTTTCTAGTTATGTAGGTTGATATTTGCCCAACATTCTGTAATTCCTTCCCCACATTTAAGAAAGGTGGTGGTGACTATTGCCAACAAACGGCCGGTTCAGTCTGAGATATCTCCCTCCTCGGGTGTCCATTTCCTGCGATTCTTGGTGCGTTGGAAAGCCTGTGCAGTGAGCTTTCCAAGATATATGGCATCAGGTGGTTTTCGTGCTGCTTCAGTCCCGGAATTGGGATCCTCTATTTCGGCCTCCATGGTCACCTCCGCCGGTATGCATTCTTGCTCGCAAGTTTCTGCCTCTTTGACCTCTCCAGTGCTACCTCCTAATTCTCGTCTCAATCCACTTGCATATGCCCTTGCCTCTATGGATTTGCAATTCCCTCCCCTCTCTTTGCCATGTATACCATACGCCTCTCTTCCTCCTCCCTCCACCTCTGCTCCAACTCCGTCCTCTCTTGCCCTCCCATCCTCTTCAGGCCTCTTACCGTCTCCTCCTCTTCCCTCTGCTCCTTGGTCTACCCCTAACACTGTTGCTCGAGTATCACAAACACGCTTCAGTGATTGAATTAAGCGAGACATGACTTCTGGTGTGCGTTCTGCTCGTGTTGCTGCAGCGGTGTCTCTTATGATGGAGAATAACAAAAGAGAGGTGTCTGAATATATGAAAGAGATGCAGGGTCTTGAAGATAGAATGGATGTTCAAGCGCCTTCCCGATAGCATGTTCTATGAAAGCGGAGGTGTGTTCTAGTGCCTTCACTTTCGGTGGTGTCTCGGTTGTGGAGATAGATCATAGCGTCCACTTGCAAAGTCTGCACAATCTAATGTCCCATGCGGTGGTATGTCATTTCACTGGTCAGTTCCTTGATCTCAAGAGGATGGGATTTTGGTTGAAACAACATCTGCAAAAGTTGGGATTGCCTCCGCATGAGTCCCTGAAAGTTTTGGATAGGCAAAACAATTATTTCTTAGTGATGTTGAATTAAGCCTATTCTTTGTTGATAAACTAGTGGGGCGTGGAGTGGATCCTTTGTGGGGGCATTATCTCTTGTATCAGGTATACACCCCTGGCTTTCTTCCTAATAAGTCTAGTGCACGTCGTATGCCCTGCTGGTTTGCATTGGAGGACTTCCCAATTGCGTTGCAGGTTCCAGACATCTTGATCTCCATTGCCAATGGATTAGGGTTACACCTTGCTCATTCAATTACCAATGGTCCTCGTATTTGTATTTCCCTTCCTGGCGAGGCTTTCCTCCCCAAGTCGTGGTGGTTAAAAGTGGTCCCTCTTTTTAAATATAAATTATCTTTTCTTAACGGCCTAGAGCTTGCCAATATGTTTCTGATGTTGAGGCCTTCTCGCTTATCGTTGTGCCTTGAGACCCTCCATTCCCATCCCTCCTCACCTTCTGTCTCCCCTACTTCTACTTCCCTGCTTTGCCATCCCTACTCCGGCGGCTCCACACTTTTTGTCCTTGCCATCACCTCTTCTTCGTCTTCTACCTAGCCATTGGCACCCTCCCCATGCCCATAATTGTCTTCCTTCCGACCCAGCAAGAGATTTGGACATGATTGCCGCAAGCAAGGCGCATTGAAGAAGAATGGTCCATTGCGTGAAAAAGCGCCCGGGAGGAGGAATAGCTTCACACCCAGCCTATACGCATCGCTTCCCCTAACCTGTTGAGCCAACTCTCCTCACCACTTGTCACTCTGGCGCCCAATAGCATCACAGCCACATTGGGCTGATCAAGTGGAGAATGAGTCTCATATACAAGTTGATATGGACTTAGAACATCCTCCACATCCACCTAATCAATGAAGTTAATCTCCTGGAATGTGCGGGGGGTTGCCTCCTCCCCTACTAAAAGGCAGGTTGTCCATGGCCCTGACTAGGTGGGACTCAGATTTCATTTGTTTGCAAGAGCATAAATGCAAAAACGAGGATGCCTACAAAGTTCTTTGCGATAATCAATAGGCGATTACAATGTTCTTGTGGTGACGCGGGATTTCGGCAAAGGCTGGTGTTCTTACAGCATGGAGGAGGACTATTCCAGTGTCATTTACTTAGGTTGACAGATTTGGCCGGTGGATCATAGTCAAGTGGTTTGATAAAGGGCAAGAATGGGGATTGGTTAATGTGTATGCGCATAATCGACCACGTCAGAGAGGCGCATTGTGGGCTTCTTTGCGTTCCAAATTACTGAGGTTAGACTCCCCTGTTGCATGGATCATGGTGGGTGATTTTAACATGGTTGAGCTTGAGCAAGACAGATGTGGCAGAGGTGCAGAGATTGTGCAGGGCTTTGAACAGGAGCAATGGCACCGCTTAATGCAAGATTGTGGCTTCATAGAAGTTGAGGGTCCCTCAAGTTTTACTTGGTGTAATGGCTGGTTGGGTGGTGGTAGAGCATATGCAAGACATGATAGAGGCTACTATAATGCTTTGGTAGCACCTTGTTGCCTGCTTTTCATCGTGAGAACCTGTTGAATACTGCGATTTCTGACCATAATCCACAGTATTTCTCTTGCTCGCATACGGTGGTGCATGCCGCCTCTAAGATATATTTCAAGCTGAATACATTTTTCTTGAAGGATGATGATTTTGTGGCAGGCTGTAGACAGGCGTGGTTCACTTATTTCTCTCGACACAGGGGCATGGCAGGTATTGTTGATGCTCTCGCTGGTGTGAAGTCTTTTGCTAAAGGTTGGGGTCGTGAACGGGCTTCTGCTAACCGGAGTCTTCTGCTGGCTCTTTATCGACAACTTGAGGCATGCAGGTCTGTTGCCCCATCAGATGGTCATGTGGAGAAGCAAATTTTGTGTAGCATTCGGCCGATGGAATCTGAACAGGTGCACTTTGCTCGCATTAAAGCTGGGTTGCAATGGTTCAAGGAGGGAGACCGGTGCACAGGTTTTTTCTTCAGAGCTGCCAAAACAAGAAAGCTAGCTGCATCTCTTCAGTCTCTGCAGATTCAGGATGGACGTGTTGTTTCAGATCCAGCTGAGCTTAGGGGCTTTTTGCATAATCACTTTTCAGCTTTCTTCACTGCTCGGCGTCTTCCCTTTCAGTCAGATTTTCAAGCGGCCTTGCTTGCTAAGGTTCATTCTATAGTCACCAATGAGCAAAGGGCCACTTTAGAGGCTGAGATCAGCCAGAATGATTTAGCCGAGGCCACATTTTCTCTCAAGAGGGGCAAGTGTCCAGGTCTTGATGGTATTCCAGTGGAGTTTTTCCAGGAGTATTGGGATTGGCTTGGTGCAGATGTGTATGATGCTTTTAGGGATTTTAAAAGACAGAGGCACCTGGACAAAATCCTCAACTCTGGTTGCATCTCCCTTATTCCAAAATGTAAGGATCCCTCTTCCATTTCAGATTGGCGCCCCATTACTTTGTTGTCCTCAGTGTACAAGATCTTTACTAAAGCTTTTGCTCAGAAGCTTTGTGGCGTGCTTACCGAGTCCATCTCTTCCACGCAGTCAGGTTTCTTGCCTCGCCGGTGTATCTTGAATAATGTAGCAGCAGCATATGAGGGTCTCTATTGGGCTAGGATGCATGGTTACCCCATTGTATACTTGAAGCTGGATTTTGCAAAAGCACATGACAGTGTTGACTGGAGTTTCCTGGAGCAGTGCCTTTTACGTCTTGGTTTTGGTGTCCAGTTCGCAACAGATGTTATGAAACTTCATTATTCTGCTCGTTCTTCAGTTCTTTTTCAAAGAGAACCATCAACATTTTTTAAGGTGGGACGTGGCATTCGCCAGGGCTGTCCTTTGGCACCACTGCTTTTTACAATTGGGGCGGAGGTTCTTTCTCAGGTATTCTCTCTTGCAGTGCAGGAAGGCATCCTGCATGGTCTTCCCATGAATAATGGTTCACAAGAGATCTATAATCAGTATGCAGATGACACTTTCTTGTTCTTAATGGCTGATGAGCAGAATTTGCAGAATGCCATTTCCTTGTTGGATAGTTTCTCTTTGGCTTCTGGTATCTTTGTGGGGTGGCAAAAGTGTACTGCCCTATGGGCACTAGACTCTCCAGTGCCCTCTTCTGTGGTTGCATTTCCATGGAAGGTTCTTCCTCATGGGAAGGCAACTAAGCTTCTCGGCATTCCAGTTGGTATACACCTCTCATCTGGAGATGCATGGGATGTCATTTATTAAGGGGTTGGAAAGGCATTTGTTCTGGTGGTCCACGACTAAGTTATCCATGGCTGGCCGTGTAACTGGGGCAAAGTCAGTTCTGAGTGGTACACATGTCTACATGGCATCCATCTTGCTGGCACCACAGACAAAGATGCAGCTCATTGTTCGTACTGTCAGGAACTTCATCTGGGGTGGCACTGAAGAAGGAGCTGATGTTAAAGTTAGTTGGGCGAAGTGCATTATGCCTAAACTTTGTGGGGGGCTGGGGATGATTCACTTTCTTCTCCAGAGCAAGGTGCTGATCTCTAAGTTCATATGGCGGATTCTCAATAATGCTGATAATTCTCCCGGTCTGCGTCTCATTCACCAGTCTTTACAGAGGTGCATTTCCTTTGGCTCTCCATCCATTAAGCCTCTCCTCCCATGGGCATTATTCTATCCACTTTCTCCATATCCTAATGCATCTCCTTTCCTCAAGGGGTTGCTAGCTGCTTGGGAGACTGTGCGCACTTTGTTTCAGTTCCATCCAACGGCCCACACAGATCCTACAGCCAGTTGTTGGTGGATCCCTTTGGGTGACGGTCAGGCAGATTGTCCATGGTATCTTCTGTCCATCCATTGACGCAACGTCGGTAAAGCAGCAGGTGTGCTCACGGTATCTGCATGGTACAATGAGACAAGATTGTTGACGTGGAATGAGTTCAAATTGAAGTTCCTTCTCCTTCGTTGGGACCGGGGCATTTGGAAAAAAGTAGCTGCTACACTTCCTCCACATCCACAAGACGTGGCTCCCCAGCTCTGGGTGGTTCATGGCAGTGTTAAGGAGGAGCACCTGGTGCACTCGATGTATGTGGTCCTGCTTCATCCTGAGGTGTTGCCTCCATCGCCAAAGTGGTCTTTAGTTATCCCCGCGCCTCATCGTAAAGCAGTGTGGCGATGGGTATGGGATAAATTGCTTCATCCTAAGCTATCCATTTTATGGTGGCAGATCACTCATAGATGCGTGCGGGTAAACACTGTTGTTCATCGATTTCGTCCAGAAGTCTCTGTGATCTGCCCTCTTTGCACGCAGAGGGAGACAATTAAGCACTGCTTTTTCTTGTGTCACCATGTTCAACCTGCTTGGCAGTGGCTTCTGAGTCTTTTCCATTGTGATTTGAATAGTCAGCAGGTCCTATTATCTGTCTATCCTAGTTCTTAGGACAAGTTGGCAAAGAGGGCTTTCCACTTAGCATCTGCTTGGATCGTCTGGTCTATCTGGAAGAGGCGAAATCTCCTCATCTTCAAGGGACAGCTCTTTTCAGATACGCAAGTGCTTAGCGATGCCCGTAGTCGAATTGTGAAGGCGTACAAGTGCTCTTCCTTAAAGGATGACATCAAAAGTGTCATTTGGGAGCAATATCTTCAGATTCACACCTACTCATAGCAAACAGTTGTGCTCATGGTGATCTGTGTTCTCTGCTTTTCTATGTTATGTATGTGGTGGTAGTGTTGCTCTAGTGGATATCTTCCACCATGTACTCTTTGTATTCTTCTGAGTAATAAAGGTCCACGTTCATCAAAAAAAAAAAAAAAAATTGCCAACAAGCAAGCAATATATTGCCCAACTCAAGGTAATAACATTATGCTCTTTATATTCACAAAGGTAGAGGTTTGTCGAAATTGTGTATTCCTTGCACACCTTTGACAAAAAAGATTGTGACATATTGAATGTGCCATCTCATCCACAATACACTTTTTGTGACAAGCAACATATTTAGTTAAACATCTTGATTATTATCACTCCAACAAATGATATACATATTGTGGCACATATGGTGGAAAATTAATGTCATGTTTCATCCACATTGCCGTGACATTGAATATAATGATCACCTCTTCCACATCCCACCAAGAAACAAATTATACAAATGCTTCCTCTACTATTTATATCTCATTCCTATATATCATGTTGTAGCAAAAGCCCGGCAACATGGGGGCACCATTACTAGTTGTTATTAGGACCATTTTCCACTTGTCATTAAGTTAAATAAGGCAAATAACTTGCTTTTCCAATGACCTTTAAATTGATATCAACTAACTTAATTTCAGTTAATTTTTAACTGTTAACTTAACGGAGCATCTTTCACGTTGAGAAAAGTTATAATGTCTTTAACTATACTATAAAAGATAAGCGACTTGTGCTAGGTATACTTAACTTCTAATTTTTCAGTTAAGCATTAGCCTCACGTAACTGTGAGTAAGGAATGGTTCCAGTTAGATTAAAGTCTTAAAGCATAATTTTAACAAGGAGGGTTCCTAGTTGACCAAGTGTCTTATAATTTGGTAGATTGACAAAAAAAAGCCTTATAGAAGGTGGATTCGAGAACTTTATATTTGACTGACTAGTCAACTAGTACTTTACTACTGGAAACAGAGAGGCTTGACTACAAGTCAATTAATTGGCTAGAAGGTATCTAACCAAGAATCAGCACATTGACTAGAGTCAACCACTTGACTAGATTTTACTAGGTAGTCAAGAAATCCACAAAAGTAGTAATATGACTAAAAAGTCAAACCCTAGCAATGCCTGATACACCAAATCTATTCACTGTTTAACTTACCATATCCCTTAACCAAATGTGAGAAACGAACTGTTTAACTTAACACTGTATCCCTTTCCGATTAAGTTAACCTAATCTAACTGCAAGTGGAAAATCACTCTTAGAAGATTAGGGCAAAATGATTTTTTTGGTGCATCTCAAATTCTTTTGGCATCTTAATAGTAAAAAGCTTTAGGCCCACGACGACATTGAAAAAAAAAAAAAAAAAGTTTTACACCATCATAATAGCTGTTAGATTATTAGAATGCTTAGGATATGCCCCAAGATGCCAAAACCCTCTCTCCTCCGAACTGCCCACTAATAAGATAGATAGATAGATAGATAGTAGCTTTAACGTCACGCCACTAGGCAGCATCTAACTGGACATGTGACCACACACCACACTACATTGCTTGGTTGGGCCCTGCCCCCAACCACCTTTTTGCGTCTTTTGGGATTTCACCCCCAACAGTACGGAGTGCGATTTTGGGTGGTCTCGAACTCGAGACCACAGTGCAATAAGCAAAATGTGGTACGAATGAAGAAGATTAGAATAAGAGAAACAAGGAACATGATTGAGAGCCAAACTATCCATTAAGTCCAATATAGATTCTAGCTTGAAGGGAGCTTCAACAATCAAAACAATTGCAAGTATGATGCCACATTTCCCTTACGGTTGAAGTCCATGACAAGTTTCATATTTTGTGTACTAGTACAAGTACAAGTACAATTTTCCATAGTAATATAATTGCAAATATGATGTTACATTCCGCTTTTGGTTGAAGCCTCTGAAATTTGAAAGCTTTATATGTAGACAACTACAATTTGCCACACAAATTGAACATTGTCCTACATGCATTGCACAAGGACAAGTATCTTTTCTTAGTCATCTACTAGATAGAGGTTGGTGGGCCCTATTCCTGTGCTACTGCAAATAGGTTAGGGCAACCAAATTACGATCTAGCACCAACATTAGATCAATGTAAGAAAAATATCTTAAATAAACCAAAGTTTAGTAAAAATAATGAAGGTTAGGGCTTGTTCAAGGAAGCTTCAACAATGAGAATAGTGATGCCACATCCCAGTTTTAACTGGGAGCTCTTGAAACTCATGATATTTGCTCTCATCTGGTTTTTATTCTATGTACCACAATATAACTTTCCCATAGTAATGGGACATCAATCCACAAGGGTTGCACGAGGACGAGTATCTTCCCGTTTAGTGGTTCATTCATGTACTTTGTGTGTACTTGTCTATTTACATTAAGAGTTGTCCACCAGGAATGGACAAAATTTTCAATCTTATATATTCTAGGCGCTGAAGCATCTTGTAGATTCAATAATTTGTAATATTACTATCAATTGAGGTTACTATGAGACAAATTTGTAACATAGTTGATACAAACAACACAATCATCACATCTATAGAATTCCATTTCAAGTTTTAAATTATATGATTTAATGAAATAAGCAAAAACATCGCTCTAGTTGACCACTAACACACGTGGGTCATGGCAGTAAATAACTTAAAAAGTTTGGAAAAGGTGCCATACAAAACCTTAGTTTAGTTATGCATCACCAATGACAGAATCAACAAGTTTGGCATCATAAAAATGAAAAAGATTGTAGCATAATATTTGATTCTTTAGTTCATTCAATTTTCCAGTCCCATAGCATATACAATCATAATCCATGATCCTCTTTCGGTTTATCATCATTAGATATGAGCAACTTGCAAACTTGCATGGCATCTATATAACATTAGAAGACACTACTTTGACAATAATATATCATACCCCTCAAAACGTCAGGGAATAATCCTTGTTTCTATGAACACCATTTTTTAAGGACAAGTTGCAACACTGTATTGCATTCTGCATTCATTGCACCTAAATATTTTCCTTCGTGGTAACTGTGTATGTTGCGATGATAATGGTCTATCACATCCATGCCTCGCGCTTGAACGACAATCCTCGTTAAGATTATTGTTATATATGGAACTATGGTAACGTATCTAAGGAAGGAATATTCTACTTGATAGAGAGAAATATGAAGCCGCCTTTGAACAAACGATATGATTGTTGGGGCGATAAATTATAACAGGCAAAAATCAGCAAATCTATTGCTATAATAATTTTTAACTGTGGCATATGCTCCTAGATCGACAAGTTCTTCAGTGGCCTTTCGGTTAGAAGCATTGGACTTAGAAATGACCTTTTGATGAAGAAATCTTAAATTAGAAATGGTATATACTCGATCAATCATTTCACATGGCATTGGATCTCTTTGGGTGAAGCGATACCCCCAAGTGGTGCATTAACAAAATAAGACGCATAGCAAAATATGTTGCACTATATTGGTTGCTCCATTATAGGAAAAAGAAGAGGGGGAGCTTGAATTTGACTTTTATGTAAATATAATCAAGGGACATAAAGGAAAAAAATGGAGCATGTGGGACATGATGGATTCTTCTTTAGTAGTCCCAAACCTTAAAATGGCGAACAAGGGATATAATAAGTGATGGGCAAATGTCCAACCAGAGGTATATTTCCCCAACCACAAGATTTTGGATGCGGCGGGTGGGCCAGAGTTGTAAGGGGGACACGTATACAACGGATATGAGTGGGATGAAATGTGGAAGAAAAAGCTCGGTGTAATATGTGGTGGTACGAAGGAGGAGCCAGTCAGTGATCCACTAGTTCTTAAATGATACACGTTAGGAGGGAAAAAAAATTGAATTGAATTTTACTGTCCATTAAAACAAAAATAGTCCAAAGAGACGTACGTATGTATCTAAGGATAAGTAGTTGTTAAATGATAGAAGAAATTGAATTGAATTTTATTGTCCACAGAGACCAAAAGGTTTAAAAGACTTCGTCAAAAATACATGTGTTTTAGACATGTGTATACGAAGACTTGCTTGGGGTACTGATTACTTGTGGTAAGAATGGAGTGCAATTTTATATGGGCTAGATCCAGCTGGAAATGTGCTTAAAAAATTTCCCGAATCAAGAGGAGAGGATAAATAGCCTGGCAAACAGAAAAGGGAAGAGAGACACGTAAGCGCAATAACGGCAGTAACGGTAACGGGTTGACGGTAGGATTGCGTGACGGTGCCGTAGCGCGGGCAAGGTGTGGCTATGGCGAGACCGAAAACCTAACCAAAGGCGTTACAGGATTGGCTGCAATGCATCTGACAAAATGTAAAAATTGCATCATGAGCCCCCTGCACGATTACCACCACCACCGGCCCGCCGTAATGAGGATTCGCATTCTTTCTAGGTTTTGGGCGTTATAATGGCATTCCAAATGCAATGCAAAATCCAAATGCTTTTTTTTTTTTTCCAAGGGTCGAGTGCGCGGTGATCGTGTGAAAGTGAACGGCCGCGATGCCTCTGCCTTATGCTTGGCTTTTGTGCTCTGTTTTTTTTGTCAGACTGAAAGCTCCTCATCTTGTTATCACTATAGATCAAACGGGCAACCGTATTCCTTTGCTTCGCCCACCACATGCATGCATTGCATCTCCTGTGAAAATAAAATAAAAATTTAGGGTGTTTTTAGGGTTTTCGAAAAGTAATAGTGGGCGGGGGTGAATAGTGATACTGTGCTCTGTTTTAATTATTTTTTTAAAAGTTGGAGGACCCCCTTCCTCTATATATGCCGCTTCTTCCCTCCCCTTCTTCTCGTTGTGGATTGATTGCCATTGCTTAAGTATCCCTATGCCTATGCCTTCACAGTTTTTTACTGCCTTTTCTCCTTCTTATTCCCTGCTTGATTGATTCATATTCGCACATTTGCTATCCGTTTGAATTTTCCAGAAGCCTTGTTCTGTGTCCTGGTCAAGAATAGGCAGCGCTAGAGTCTGGAATTCAAGCGCGTAGGACTTGAAAATTCCCCAGAAACTGCTCAATTCTTATCCGACCGGGTCTAAATAGTTTACCAGGGGCTTGACTGTTGGGCTGGAGGCTTGCCGTGTGGTATAACCGCAGCCATGAGAAACGGGGGAGTTACTCAGAGCATGTCAAGCACAAGCGCTGTGGAGAGTTACAAAGATCCGACGCCTTCCAGATTGCAATGCAACTGGAAAAGAGGAATTGATGATATGGATTGCAAATACATGGCTATGGCTTCGGCTGCGCAGAAAAAAAGAGAGTACGCCTCTCGGGAAGAGGCTCTGGCCGATCTAAAAAAATCCTTCCTCCCCAAATTGCCCGCCCACCAATCCGACGGTCTCATCGAATGGAGGTGCACAGAGACCAGCATGGAAGATGGCTGCCTTGCAAGGGCTGCCCTGTCCACGCCCTTCCGAGGATACCCTAGATCCGCCAGCTATTCTGCATCCCTAAATTGTTTGGATAAGGTGTTCTTCAATCAGAATGAGAATGATCCAATCTGTGCGGAAAAGGAGAATGCGCCATTTAATTGCAGAAGTCCTCGAAGAAATGCCAATTTCCCTCCTCCCCTGCCTTCGCTCGCCACCAAGAGTTACTCTGTTATGCTCCAGCCCATCAGAAGCAAGGGCAGATTTGTTCTACAAGAAGTGAAGGTTGAGAATCACACGGCGTTTAAACCAATCCGGAAGGAGGGGCGCCTAACGCTTCATCTGATCAGAAGGCCGGCAAAGAGTGTGGAGGAAATTTGCGCAACGAAAGACGGCAGCAAGTCTGAGTCTGATTGCTTGCAGTGCAAAGGCAAACGCAGGGAGCCGGATATGACAAAGCAAGATGTGCAGCGGACCCTTGGCATGGCCATGGCTGCCTCTGCCCTCCGCAGGGCTTCCCAAAGCTTTGCAGAGGAAAAAAAGATAGCTGATTCCCCTGCTCTGGATTATCCTTCCCCTGCCAACCATGACAAATTATTTATTGCTGGCCATGCCAAGCCCTTCCATTACAAGTGGATGGCTGTTGCCATCGCCACCAGTTTTCCCCAACAGCATGCCCTCCTCCAGATTTCCTTATTCACCACTAACATGCGCAACTCGGATTTCTTGCACAAATGCAGATTTAATGGTTTGGAAGATGACCCCATCACACATTGTCTCAGCTCACAAGTTGCTTGAGCTTCTTACTCCTCTTCTTTCTTCTTGCCTTGTTTATCATTACTTGATCAATATACTCTTTCATCACTTATTTTACCTTACCATCACCAACTACAAGTTTCACATGTATTATTGTTTGTCCCTGTCTCTAATTTCTTCTCCCTTACCAACTCAATTTTAACAACTTGAATTGGAGATTGTCACTCCATTTCATTCATGCTTTGTTTATCATCACTTGGTCAATATACACTTCCACTTATTTCACCTACCACTAATTACTAGTTTCAAATGTATTGCTACTTGTTTGTAAGGAGAAAAACTTCTTAGTCCTTCTTGCGAGTTTCAAATGTATTACTTGTTTGTAAGGAGACAAACTTTATGGTCCTTTTCCCTTACCAACTTTAACAACTGAAGTGGAGATTGCGACATTTTGCTTGTAATTTTTTTAATTCACTATCAATTTGTCGTTTAATTGTAATGGGGTTCTTTATCAATCTTGTTGGATTCCATAAAGTATGCAATGCAATCAAGATTTGTTGGAAACGAATGTCTTGCCATAGGCATTATCTAGATGTAGAACCCTTTAATGGCTTCTATTAACAACAGTTTCCCATGGGCCTCCAGCCTCAAGATTTTATGAAGGTCAGACTTTTGGCATGCATGGTCCTATGTGCGCCTCACCAAAAAAGCCCTGCCCTGTAGCATTTTTGAGGGGAAATCGTTGTAGTAATAAAAGTGCTCACAAATTGTGCAAATATACATCATGAAATGTCATGTTAAGATAGCAACTGAGGGCGTAGCTGACTGTGCATATCCATGACCTCTTCAAAATATGATCCCAACAACCGTACTAAGCCGTGCTGAATACTATATGCAGCGGCGAGTGGGGCCTAACCAACTCAGCATAGCGTGCCCGGATGTGATTATACGTCAGATAGCTCTGAAGAGTGGGACCTTTAATGGCTTCCATTAATGGCAATTTTCCATGGGCCACCAGCCTCAAGGTTTTCTGAAGCCCAAATGTTTGGCATGCAAGTTCCTGTGCTTTCCTCACCAAAAAACCCCTGCCATCAAGGATTTTCGAGGGGAAAACTATGGCAATAATAATAGTGTTGACAAATTGTACAAATATGCATCGTGAAATATCATGTTAAGACAATGTCCGAGGGCATACTTGAGCGCGTATATCCATGATCTCTTCAAAATATGATCCCCACAAATGTACTAAAAGTGTTCAGTACTACATGCAGTGGCTAGATGGTCCTAACCAACTCAACTAGCATGCCCGGATATGATCATATGCTAGACAGCTCTGAAAAATGTGACATTCATCCTCAACCGCTCCCACTTAGCGGCACTGACAAAGCCTGACTTGGCATGGTTCTCCAATCTATCTGTCTGTCTCAATTCAGAAGCGGTGTGAAGCTGTGCAAATTGAGCCTATGAGTCTACACTTTTTCATGGGCAGATGGGCATGCATGTCCCCATTCCAGTGTGGTGTTTATGTGGTATTGGTAGTATTTTTTTTTGAAGGACGAAAGCCAAAACGTTTATTAATCAGAGAAAAACTACAAAATTTACATGTCTGATCTAACTGTGTAAGCACACAGAGATGCCACAGGAGCACGAGCCTGGAGCACAATGTACTTACTCCAGAATAGGAGACTAATGATAAGAATCAATTCGAAGATACTGAATCCAGATGCGTTCCACCAGTTCTGAGTCAAGGGAAGAACACTCGTAGGCTGTCAATATCTTTTTCTGGGCCACTGTAATAACACTGTGTGCAGATGAATAAGTTATCTGAAAGATGTGGTGTCTGCGACGCTCCCATATCGACCATAAGAGCCAACCGGAACCAAGATGAAATGCCCTTTGTTTAGCTGGAGGCCATGCGTTGGGATAGGATGCCAAAAGGATGCATCGGCAGTCCAATGTACTGTTAAACAAACCTTGTAGCTAGGACCACGCTGGTTGAACCTCAGGACAATCAAAGAGACAATGCTCAGGAGTCTCAACGTCCGAGAGGCAGAGCGGGCATACTGCAGATATGCGAGGATCATAGCGATGTCGAAAGGCATTAACCCGCAGGCACCTATGGATAACCTGCCACCACAGTACAGAGAGTTTAGGCTGTGGTATTGGTAGTATGTCACCGTGACCCCCGAAGCTTGTTGATGAAGCAAGAAGTACTGCCTCATGCTATGGCTATCTGCTTTTGTTTACACCTGTATGCACCTGTGCTCGTGTACATTCCATCTCGCTAGCCAATGGTCCTCTTTTCCTTCCAGCAGGCCTGGAGGTGTTGTGGCCCCATTGCCACAGTGTAAGCCAAGTTGGGGAGACGAGCATCGTCCATACTGGGAAGAACTCAAGTTCTGACATGAACTGAAAGCATTCCTAACGCATTTCTAAGCATTCAGGTTTTTGATCTTGCAAGATATTTCTGGATCTACACCATGAGCCCAAAACCTGAAAGTTTTTTCCTAGTCAGATCATTTAGCAAAGGTGTTCCCATGACGGTCCCATGAACTGCTGAACTCGATGGAGCCAGGTCTAAAACCTCATACAGAATAAAGGCATAACTGTTTTTCAATGCTTAGGTCGTTAGTTTCCGGTAGCTTCTTTTATCTTCTTGCAGGGCAGATATCGGTGATTTTTGTCATCCACTAGAATGGTTCCCTTTGATATGAGGTTGCACAGATCAGTAGGAGACCTTGTTCATAAGAATGGGGCAGGTCTGGCATTCAGCAATGACCTCGCCATGCTTCCTGGGTTTTAGGTCCAATGAGAAATCCCTAACCTCCTATGTCAATGTCACTTTAATGCCTCATAAAGGAATCCCTTGTGTTAGAATCTTCAACGAGGGCCCTAGTAACACTAACACACTAGCAAACTATATACCAACTTATGTCAATGTCACATTATACCCCACGACATTGTTCCATTCTGAATATATGGCCATAAATAAAGTCAACTTAAAGTTCGTATTATTATTACAACAACTAGATACTCGAGAGACCTCTAATACTTAAGTTCCAATCATTCTAAAAGTGATAGCATATATATTTATGTGGTTGTGATAGGTCGACGCACATAAGTAAGGATTCTTATACATGGTAGAAAACGATCCTTAACTTGTAACTAACTTATGATGTCAGAGTGTATTTAAGTTTCATCCACACAAGGCATTCTCTAGTTTGGATAAAAACCTTATCCAATTTTCCAAGCCTATGTTTTGAAGATAGGGCTATGCACTTGTAATTAAAATTACATATTTAATCTTGAACGGTTATGACCTGATGTTGATTTAATATGAGATGCCTTTACCAATTTAAGAACTAACTATATATGGTAAAGGAATGAACTATAAGACGCCTTTGCCACCCGATTTCCTCTTACATAAATTCTTCCTTAATCTTTTGCTTTCTACTTGAAGCATTGCCTAATGGATCTTGAAGTAGAATCGTGTGATTTGAACATACAGTCCTGAAGCAATTGCACCTATTCAAAAGTTAATAATTTGATGCTAAAGGGCTCTATTATAATTTCCTTGTTCAAATAGAGTTGTCCAAAACCACATGTTATATTCGAAAGGACTAAAACTTATGTTGCATTTTGAAATTGAAAATTTTGCATGTTATCCCAGATGCAAGAACCTTACCTAGCTTCGGGATCTGAGAAGAATTGTGTGTGCATCTCATTGACTAAGGGTATGCTTTTTTTCTTTGTTAAAGTGATTGAATACAAAAAGGCCTGACATGAAGCATCAAATAAGTTGCCAGCTTGAATTCATCTTAACGACTGTAGTGGGGAGCAGTTATGTATATGACTCTTCCAAGAAAAGGAAAAAGAAAATGGCTTGCATAGCTATAACACAAGTAAGAATAACATGCGGCCCACCAATGCGGTCCTTAATATCTTTAGAATTTGTATTTTGACTTTGCAATTTGAAATTAAAACTTGTCAATAGTGGTCCATCCAACATGGATGAGAATCTAGAAATATCTCCAAATGTATATATGTAAAAGGCTTTCCGAAAGCTTTTTGAGCACTAGAGACAAGACATTTCCAACATACATGATATTTCTTCTTACTTAGTTGAATGACCATCCTCTAGAAAGGTGTCCTAGCTAGGTATTCTAAGTTCCAATCTCTTTTCTCTTTGATGTTGGATCAATATCAAGTTGAAAACAAAAACCCTCCTAATTTTGAGATACTTGGTTGCTAAGTTTTGCACATCATATCAACGAGCCTAAGCTTATTTTTGGGTTGCCCCTAAGGGGCAAACCCTTGTTTATGTGGGGTTTGTGGCATATTCTAGGTATATGCCAGTATATGCCTAGAATATGCCGATGACTGCTAAAAACCCATTATTGGCTGTAAATGCTCGGTCACTTGTGCTAGTGGGCAGCCACTCTCGAAACCGGCCAACCGGAGAGGTCTCTCTCGTGCAGATGGCGAGTATTTTGAGTGTTGAGTGTGTGGGCGGCCCTCACTACGACGCTATTTCATGGCTATTTCTTCTCGTTTTTGATTCTATGCTTAATCGGAATGTATTTTCATGGGCACAGATGATCACAATGTACGTCCAATCCTGGCACATGCAAGCTGCACTTCTACTTCTAGCTTCAATTAGGGAGGTTGATATGAAGCCTGATAACAATATCTGTATCAACGTCCTTAAAGCATCTTCATTTCTCCAATCTTTGCCACAGTCGAGGTTGATTCATGCTACCATAATCATTCGAGGGCTTGGAATTAGACATCCCTTTAGGAAATAGTGTTGTCAATGCATATGGCAAATGTAATTGTCTTGAAGATGCAATCAATACGTTTAATGGCATGTCGAGCGAGAGATGTTATATCATGGAATACAATGTTAACAGTTCACACTACTTTTGGCCATATGAAGAAAGTCGTTGAGCTTTTCCATCAAATGCATTTTTCGGGAGTAGAGGGCAGATGAAGCCACCTTTACCATCATTTTGAATGCCCGCACCAGCTTGGGGGCATTTGCGAGCGTAAGACTGGTTCATGGCATAGTATAAGTTTAGTCGATTCAAGCACTATATTTGGCAAAGTAAAGAGCCACATTCTAGTAATCTTGAATGCAATGATGTCCTTATCTGCTCGCCATGGTTATGGAAGTTATGTGCTCCAAATTTATAAGGGGATCCATGTACAAGGTCTGTATCCAGACAAAGTCACATTCCTTGGCACTCTTAGTGCTTGTGTCAATCTGGGAGATTTGGGATGGGGCAAGTTAATGCATTCTCATATCATGCATGGTATGTTAGATTCCGATATTATGCTTGGGAATGTTAGAATTTGAAAATAATGTATTCAATAAACTGATACTCAATACACTGACAACAAGATCAATCAGGCGCTTAAACAATCTCCTGCTTCAAATTTCGACCTGCAAGCCCCCTTGTCTATGCCTTACTCCAGTATTTATCTCCATATTTACCTTCCAATCCGGGTGCATCCACTTGTCAAATTGTTCATCCCCTTCATATAGAAAGTTCTTCAACTTGCCTAAAAATCAGGGGTAGATAGACTTGCCTTCCTTAAAATTCGGCCCTAGTTGACTTTGACTTTGACTGGTCAACGCAAACCCTAAGTGGCGGGCAGGGGGTGTCTGTGTGTTTCTAGCGAGCCCAGCAACACCCGGGTAGGGGGTGCCCGCCACTTTGACTTTGACTTTGACTTTGACTTTGACTTTGACTTTGACCTACTGCCACTGCTTCTCATAGGTCTCCCAAATAACATGACACCATTTAACACTTTCCCTTCATGTTATTTTTCCTTGCAACTGATCATATGTCTCAGTCTACTAAATTTTAACTCTGTCAAAGCCTTTGTCAAAATATCTGCCAACTGCATTTCAGTTTGAACATATTGCAGTTCAATGATTCTTTTCTTCACTAAATCCCTTATGAAATGCATCTCCAGCTCGATATGCTTGGTCCTTTCATGTTGTATTGGATTTTTCGTCATTCCTATGCAACTGAGACTGTCAGAAAGCAATTTCAAAGGTTTTCTTTGCTCTATACCTATTTCTTGTAGCAACCTTTCACTCCATACTATTTCCTTAGCAGCAAGGGTTGCAGCTGCATATTCTGCTTCTGCAGATGACAGTGCTATTGCCTTTTGTTTCCTGCATTTCCATGAGATGGGCCCTCCTCCTAGCATGCAAATAATTCCTGAAGTTGATTTTCTTTCATCAGGGTCTCCACCCCAATCTGAATCACAGTATGATAGCAACTCCATGTTATCAGAATTAAATTGTATCCCATAATCTACAGTTCCTTTCAAATATCTTAGAACCCTCTTAGCTGCCTGCCAGTGCTCCTTTCCAAAGTTATGACAAGGTATCTACTTAGAATATTATTTGCAAATGAAATATCGGGTCTTGTGCGACTAGATAAATATAGTAAGCGACCAACTAACTCTTGATATGGAATGTTTTCCATTTTCGACTGTCATCATTCAAATTCAAGGTTAGTTTGTTACACGGAACCATGGGAGTTTTACCACCTTACAATCTTCCATATTGAATCTTTTGAGCATGCGCAATATTCTCACCTTGTGTCAAAGTAAGAACTTTGTTTGTCTCTATCTCACGAAGACTTCAATTCCTAAAAACTTTTTAAGTTCGCCCAAGTCTGTCATTTTAAATCGATTCTTGAGAATGTCTTTGCATTCTTGTAGCACATCAAGATTGCTACTAACCATCACATTGTCATCCACATATAATGCAATATAGCATACTTCATTCCCATCCTTAAATAAATAAATATTTCCATCATCCTTTAGTTTTATAAAACCTTGTTCCCTTAAATATGAGTCCATGCAAATATACCATTGTCTTGGTATTTGTCTCGACCCATATCTGACCTTTTTAAGTTTCCACACTTTATCTTTCCCTTGCTCAAAGCCAGGAGGTTGCATCATAAAGATATCCTCCTCCAAGTCAGCATTCAAGAAAGCAGTAGAGACATCCATATGATGTACCTCAAAATTCTTTGCATTTGCTACTGCTAACAACATCCTGATACTTGTCATTTTTACTATAGGGGAAAAAGTTTCCTCATAGTCAATTCCCTTCTTCTGTGTATATCCCTGTGCTACTAATCGAGCTTTATACTTGATTGAGTGAGGTTGTACTCCTCGCTTGATTTTAAATATCCATTTACATCCCACTGCATGTCTACCTTCAGGTAAGTTTACAAGCTCATACGTCCCTGTTCTCTTAAATGCATCCAGCTCATCATTCATGGCAATTTTCCATTCTTTTGCATCAACCACACTTATAGCTTCTCTATAAGATTTTGGTACTTCAGTATCCAGCAAGGCAAGGATTTCAATAAGGTTTACACCTGCTGCTTCACTTTGTATTCTCCTACTTCTACCTGTGTTATCTCTTCCAAATCTTTCATGATCAACATTAGCCTCTTGTTGCAAGATCTGAGCTGCAGTTCTTCTACCGACCTTTTTTGTGTTACCTCCTTTTCTATAGTATCCGCCACACTATCTGAAGCGTCTTCAGCACCAACTTGTTGAGAGGAGAGTTTGTTGGCATCCTGCTCATCATCATCATCAATAAAGTTCGTATTCAATTTCTGAACTTCCTTTTCTTTAGGATTAACAGAGAAAAACTTTATGTTTTTATAAGATTGAGATTCGATCAAAGCGTCACATCTCTACTTTGATCAAAATCTTTTTCCTTTGTGGATCAAATAATCGGTATGCCTTGGATTCTTGATCATATCCTACAAGAAAGGCTATTCTTGCTCGATCATCTAACTTTAACCTTTGTTGCTTTGGTACATGAACAAAGCTTAGACAACCAAAAACTCTCAGTGTCTCATAGTTTGGTTTAACTCCTGACCATAGCTCATCTGGGATCATTCCACTGACAGCTCTATTTGGTAACATATTCTGAACTTTCCACTGTTTTGTTAAGGCGGCTTCCTCCCACAAATAATTGGGTAGCCCTGTGTGTTTTATCATAGCTCTGACAGCATTTAAAATTGTCCTATTTTTCCTTTCAGCAATGCCATTAGTTTGTGGAGAAAAACTACATGTAAACTGTCTCTTTATTCCCCTTACCTTGCAAAACTTGATAAACTCAGATGACATGAACTCTCCACCACGGTCAGATCGAATACATTTCACCTTTTTTCTGTTTCTAATTCCATACTGCGGCAAACAATTTATAAGCCTCAAAGGCTTGATCTTTAGTTCTAAGACACATGCATGTTGTCTTTCTACTAAAGTCATCAATAAAAGGTAATGAAATACCTTTTTCACGATATTCCTCTAACATTAAGAGGGCCCGAGAGATCTGTATGCACTAGCTCCAACACCCCTTTGGTTTTCTCTTTGCCCTTTTAAAAGGCAATCTTGCATGTTTTCCTAGCATGCAACCTAAAAGATTCTTGGCTCATCAACTTCATTTTTGCTTTGATTATTTTTTGTTTAATCATAGTATCTATGGTGCTATGATTAACATGACATAACCTCGGATGCCAAGTGTCCATATACGGAATCATAACAGAATTAACTTTGGGCAAACAACCACTATCCAATGCAAACAAATTACCAAATCTTCTTCCAAGAAATTTGATCTCATTATTCAAAAGCACTTTACATTGATACTTGTCAAAAACAACGGTGTAATCCATGTCTACTAAGCGTACAAATGAAATTAAAATTCGACTAGTGAAGGTACACACAAAACATCCTTCAAGTTTCTTGCTTTCCCTTGAAGGTCAAACAATTCTAACATTCCGTGCATTGAACATCTTGCAACTTCCCATTTCCTAACTTGATATGCTTAATCCTTCCTTCTTTTTCCTCCTTGAATAATTTGTTTGGCGGTCACGGATTTTTTACGCTCCCTATCTAATATTAACATTTCATCATCATTATTAGATTTTTCTTTTGAAACAACCAAAATGTCATAATTACTTACCTCGGCATCTTCATCCTCTTCACTTGATTCTTCTTCAATATCTTGCACCAAATTCTGGCCAGACCTTTGTGTATCGGGATTTCTTCCTCGACCTCTAGAATAATTTCTTCCTCTACTTTGGCCTCTATTCATTCATTTTTTTGCTTGAGCACTTGTTTTTGCGAAGTGACCTCTGCCTCCACGGTTAAAGCACTCAACCTCTTTCAATTTAGGACAACTTATCTTTAAATGCCCTTTTGCTTTGCGGTGAAAACAAGGACCTATTTCACTCTTATCTTTAGCACTTTTTTTTCGAAAACTTTGCTTTGCCCTTACCTGCATACAACACTTCAACATTATCTTCAATGTCATCATCATACAATACCTTATTTTGTTCAAACTCTGTTCGAATCATTTCTTCTGCTGCCTCTCTGGTTTTGGCCACATTCCTAATAAGAGTTGACAACTGCTTGTTCCCCTCAACTGCTCTTGCCACATGCAATAATTTTTGCTGTTCAGTCAGCAACACCCCAGCACCTTCTAAGTCTGCCACGATGTTATCAAACTTAGAGAAAAACTTTGGTAAGTCATCACCTTCTTTTACCCTTAGCATCCTAAGTGCTTTATCAAGAACATCAATCTGAGATGACGTTTTTTCCTCATAGTTTTTGAGCAGGAACTTCCAAATATCACTAGGGGACTTTCCCCTTATCTTCAGCAAAATTGAAGCCCCAACTTTGCTGGTCAAAATACCATATGCTTCACGAAGTTTAACACCTTCATCCTTACCACTTTTACTTGAGTCTACTTCACCAGACTCTTCAGAAGTTTCACCAGACTTTCCAGAGGTAGAACTTCTTCTTGCAGCCACAGAGACTGCATCCCCACTTGAACTAGTTCCTTGAACTAATTCCCAGAGCCCTTCATTTTCAAGAACATTTTTGATTTGTTCCTTCCAAATCAAAATTTTTTGGTCCCCCCTTCCCTTCATACAACGCAATAGAGTTCAACAACCACGCTCCAAACCTCGCTTGACATGGCTCGATACCACTTGTTAGAATTTGAAAATAATGTATTCAATAAACCGATACTCAATACAGCGACAACAAGATCAATCAGCGCTTAAACAATCTCACGCTTCAATTTTCGACGCAAGCCCCCCTTATCTATGCCTTACTCCAGTATTTATCTCCATATTTACCTTCCAATCCGGGTGCATCCACTTGTCAAATTGTTCATCCCCTTCATATAGAAAGTTCTTCAACTTGCCTAAAAATCAGGGGTAGATAGACTTGCCTTCCTTAAAATTCGGCCCTAGTTGACTTTGACTTTGATGGTCAGCGCAAACCCTAAGTGGCGGGCGGGGGGTGTGCGTGTGTTTCTAGCGAGCCCAACCAACAACACCGGGTAGGGGTGCCCGCCACTTTGACTTTGACTTTGACTTTGACTTTGACTTTGACCTACTGCCACTGCTTCTCATAGGTCTCCCAAATAACATGACACCATTTAACAGGGAATGCTCTCATTAATATGTATAGCAAGGCCTCTAGTCTCGCTGATCCAGATAGAGTATTCAGAACTATGTGCAGACATGATAGTGTAACTTGGTATGCTATCATTGCCGCATACCGCATCATGGGTACTTGGGGAAACTTCCACGACTTTTTTAGGAAATGATCAGCAAAGAAGTATCTCCAAATGACCTCACATTTAGTGCGCTGCTAACTGCGTGCGCAAAGTTTGATGGTTTAGTGGATGGCAAATTTGTCCATCCATGCATTATTAGAGATGCGAAGTTGTCAAATATTATCATTTGCAATGCCCTTATGAACATGTACGGAAGATGTGACGACCTCGAAAGTGTCTTGAGGGAATTTGACAGGTTGGCACAACGGAATACAATATCGTGGAACACCTTAATTATGTCTAGCATCAATAGAGCTTTGGAACTCTTTGACTAAATGAGGCAGGAAGCTGTAGACCCAAACGATGTCACCTTTGTGAGTATCATAAGTGCATGTAAGAACAATGTAGATCTAAGTAGAGGTAAGTTCATTCATGCCTTGCTTATTGGAAATGATTTTGGGTATACCAGTGTCCTAAACAATGCCTTGATTAGCATGTATGGGGAGCCGAGCTCCTAGCCCCGATAATGTTTTGATTATTTGTGCGGGGTTGAGAATCACTTGGGTGCCAAGCAAAAGCAAGGGATAATCCATCCCTCGCGATTTCAATCTCTAAGATAAGCAATCATACGGATGGTCGCTTTCGAAGTTCCATTCGCCTATTTAACTTGCATGCCCGGATGTTGTGCGGCGTGAGATTGAGTAGTATAGTCTTGGATTATTTTGTCGATAAGCGGATAAGAAACCATCATCGGCACGGCGAGGGAGTTTATAGTTATGCATTACTATTTACGAACAAAGCATTACATTCCCTATATCATAGTGTTTGCATTTTTTCGAAACTGCTATGCAAAATCGTTTGACGGGTGTATGCGCTGGCAGATCTGACCACATGTAAAAGTGTATTTGTATTGTTAGCATTTAGGTTTTGAAGGTTATACAATGCAATTACTGAAATACGCTGTGTTTTTTGAGTTGGAAATGTGCTTAATTGGGAGGGGCATATGTTAATTCTGCCTGAGACTTGAGTTTGAATTTAAGATTTTGTCTTGGAGTTCCTAGTTTGCTAACTCAAAGTGATAAGTTTCCATTCTTTCCTACATGAACTGGCGCAGACAGCCTAGGATAGAGGGGTTTGCACATAAGTTTTACCAGCAACCCATGCTTTGGGAGCTTCAATCTGTTTTCTTGATGCAGGGATGATCTCAAGTAAAGCACGTGGCTATGCTGAAATGGATCATATATCTTACTCCACATATCTTCTTTGGAACTTCCTCCACGTAATGTGGAGTTAAATATGCTTTTGAATCTACCCGCAATCAATCCTTTGCATTTCTTGGAGCTCTTGCTTTACTGCACTGGAAGCAATAAAGTTCCCATCTCAATGATGGATCACACTTGACATTCTTGAGGGAATCTCTAAACCCGATGTTTCATGGAATTCTCCGATTGGTGGCTGTAGGCAGGTAAATAAAGGCCTTAAAAAATTTAGAGAAATGCCGCAGATTGCAAGTTGCTTCAGAACATAGAATTTTTTTTGTAAAGCTGCATGCAAAGGAAAGGTATCATAGGTTTGATTCTACATCTCTGGACTGCATCATGCAAGCAGTCATAGGTATATGTCAGTATTTGCTTAAGATTGATTCATTGATGAGTGCTTAAAAAGCATGTCGGTGTAGATTGGAAAATGATGATGCACTTACCCTATGGTGAATACGTCCTCCTTCATTCATTATGAAAGGAATGACATAGCCATTGCCTTCTATTATACTATTATACTCATTACCTAAGGGAATGTAATGGAATGTCCAACACTTTGAGGACTGCCGTATATCTACGGGGATCAGGGCATTCCCAGTAAACCACCACAGAAATGGATTGTACAGAACATTACAGAGAAAGCAGAAGAATACTCTTTAGCAACAAGACTTACTGTTTCCATCTCCACTAATAATTGTCTATTGTGATGCTTCCAACGCATGCTTCACAGGAGAGCAGAAGATGGATTGGGGAAATGATACTTGTGGCATTATATGAAGAACTAAATGGAGAATAGGTTGAAAAAAACAACTTGAGCGAAGTCTCTAAGGTGAAAGGTCTTTTCCTGAACTGTTGCTTCTCATAATGATCGTTCCAATACTTTTCCCTTCTTTTTCATCCCTTTTTTGTATTTGCTTGCATATGATGCAGTAATAAATTTTGTAGTAGAGGGGAAAGGCCTAAAGATTTGCGTACTTATACTTCCAATGATGTTTTTGTGAGGCAGTTATCAGTGCATATCCAAAATCCTCAAGGATTGTGATAGACTGTTACGTTTTCGTCCATTCAACATATAAAGATGATTATTTTTTAACTTCCAAGATGACTACTATGCCAAGCTACTGGTCATCAGTTCTGATAACTTTGGGTATTTCAAATTTCATGCCATATTTTGTCAAATATTTATCTGAAATGTCTAGGTTTCAAAACTAAAATGGAAAGAAAAGAAATTTTTGGTTTCTTAGCATGTCATGTTGATATATGGAGCAGTACTGAAGATGTTTACGAAAATCTCGCAATGTAAACATGATATGCACTGCATCAACTACCGTGCATCCTAAACCGTGGGAAGCGCTGAAGCTCACAAGAACAACTGACAAGTGTGACCAAAGCATTTACAGGGTAATCAATCTAATGTAAATAATGTGCACAAATATTTAAGCTTCTTAGCCTTTGATTGCATAAACTGTAATTGAAACACGTGATACAAAGTCATTTGTAGTTTGTAGATGTAGTTGAAAGAGGAATGCCACACCTTGAATACTGGCAGCTATGAGCTCAACAATTTTGATAATTGTAAATGCCAAGCAAAACTATTCCTATCAATTTGTTGACCCAGTACAGAAGCATATCTAATCACAATGATGTCAAATAGCTTCCAGTTGACCAACAAAGGGGCAGAAATGCATCTTGTTTAGTGGAAGCTTTGGGTTTCCTGCTGAATTCTGGTTTATAGCACCTTTTTGGCTTGTTCATGTTGCTAAGCAATCTTTGAGAAAAAAGGTTGGAGGAGGAGGAGGACCACTTACTTATCCTACCATCTCAAACAAAGAAGGATCTCTGATCAAGGTGAATACTTTGGTCATCTGGAGTTACTTTAGGGCTAGCTAAACAACATAAATGATTCAGCCTCCCTGATTCTTGAAACATGACTTTAGGTTGCAAGATGGCTTGAAAAGTTATACTCTTGAACATAACAATAGTCTCTAATCATTGTTTGGTGCCCTGGGGAAACTTTTTCGGCCTAACATTAAAAGGTGTTGTGCCAGTTGGCACCAACAAAACTAATATTAAACTAATAGTAAATGCAGATGTTACATCCTCGTATATCTCACTATTCTATTCTATTATGCTCTATTCCTTTCACATTCTAAGAAAAACCGTTCGGCTTGGGTTTCTGGGAAACCTTCTCGCCCTTATGTTTTCGTGTCTCTAGATTTCTGGGAAACCTTCTCGCCTTTATACTTTCATGTCTCTAGAGGCTTGTCCCCGAAGTTGAAGCTTGTATGCAAAGGATTATTTATATAATTTAGAAAATGATGGTGTTCCAACGGTGAAGATTGTAGACAGAGTATGGATATTTATGATGATTTTCTATTGTGCACACTTTGTTTTTTTAAACATATGGTGAAACTGCACATCCAATGGGAGAGCAACCCAATCGTGCATACATAAAACCATCAGAGGGGACGTGCTAAAAATGTTATCAGCACCCTATTAGTGACATCAAAACAACGCGAATACCAAATTGCCTTTGAAAGCATGAGCATGGATAGATAAGTCGCTCTAGTAAATATGCTGAAATATGTCTTATACCCACTTATTTGTGTTTTTTTATTTGTGTTGGAAGTATTGATTGTTTGTTGTGTTAACAATTGCGGAGGGCTTGCATTTAGTGCTTCTCTTGTGTGTCCTACAATTTTGCAAGTGCACTTTGTGCTGGGTTCTTTGATAAATTTAAGTACCAACCAAATAGCAAATACGGTTGTCATTGTGAAGTAAAATTCAAGAATGTGAGGTGAAATGCAAGAATGCTGCGTGAAAATTGATAGCAACATCAACACTTAGATTTGTCTTAACCTGCTTTTATGTGTCCTAAATCATAGCGCAACACTTTATAGCCTGAGCCCATTTTATATCTCAAGTACTCGTAAATCATAGAGTTATTCATTGCACAGTATCATTTATGTGAATTAACTAAAAGTATTATTCTTTTCTCCCCCAGTTCTATAAATTGACATGCACAGCTTCGTAAACAAAACTTCTAGCTAAGAAAACGACACACTGTGTTCTCACAAAAAAGACCCGACACGAAACGACGATCTAGAAATTATGAAACACACTTTCTCTCTACCGGAGGGCAACCCCTCGTGCGCAGCACCTTGTTTTTAATGTTCACAGGGTAGAGATACTTTAGATTATAGTCCTCAAACATTGTCTTAACATGTACCACAACATTTCATGGTCTATGATTGTACAACTTGTCAGCATTCTCACTACTACCATGGTTTTTCTCTCAAAAACCCTTCGAGCAGGGGTGTTTTTTATTCAGGCAGTAATACATTTGTTGCGCTCCCTTTTTGGGTCCCATAGGCCGATTGGTCCCCGTGGACAATAAAAATCATTCAATTCAATTCTATTGTATTCAACTACTATGTTGTTATTGTTGTTGTTGTTGTTGTTGTTGTTGTTGTTGTTGTTGTTGTTGTTGTTGTTGTTGTTGTTGTTGTTGTTGTTGTTGTTGTTGTTGTTGTTGTTGTTGTTGTTGTTGTTGTTGTTGTTGTTGTTGTTGTTGTTGTTGTTGTTGTTTGCCCACCTTCAGTGGATAGTCCATGTGATTATAGAAAAAGAATATAAGAAATAGTTGAACAATACTAAAATATGCCTTGGCACAAGTGTTATCCCAAGGTATTGTGATACGTTTGGTATTGGATGATGTTTTTAAGGAATCTTGATTTTAGTTATACGGAGTCATGTTGACCTCGTCCCACGGTATTACTTTCGTTCTTATGAGTATTTTTGCATCATGGCTTGTCGCATGTGTGCTGATGTTGAATCAGGGGTGAGGTCCAAAGGTAACTTGAATGTAGAGTGCACAGTGCGAGCTCCTTTCAATAACAGACTTGCTATTCTAGTCCATGCAACTACCATGACATTGATTTCATGTCCTCATAGAATGCTAATTATAGTGTTGAAGACAAATGTCTTTCTTGTACCTCCTGGACTGTCTATATTTATTCACATGTTGTAATCATTGTTATTTTCAATAGCTGAAACTACAATATCTATGATATTTTTTTGTTCTGCATTCAACATAGCATATTTATGTTCATCTTCATCTCTCTCTTGATTGACATCAAGTAGAGTTTTGTTTGTATGGATTTGGTTTAGTCTTGGTTTTGGTAGCTACTTTCCTTGGCAAGAAGTACCATTTGCAAGGAATATATCGTTTATATATGTGAGAGTTGCATTGTAAGCATTTTCCTCTTGATGTCTCGGTTGTAGTCTTTTGACATTTGGGATTTGAATTTGTTCGATAGTTGAAGGGGATCCAAAGGGGGTCCATGTATGCATATGAAAGCAAATGTTTAAGCGTCTTGATGTGTGTTTTGAGCTCCTTTGTCACTGAATGTTGGCCAGTTAGCAGATCATATAATATTTGTGGCATTTCTCGTAGGGGAGGAAGATGGATCTTACCTTTACGACAACAATAGTGCCATCATCTTGGAAGTTATATTAACCGCACCACAGTGGTTGCACATGGTTTAGTTCTCAATAATATATTAAATCACGCCCCTATGGGACCTTGGACATGGATCGTGGTAGTATTGGTTCGATCTAGGCTTGCACGCTTTGCACCTTTGATGTAGAAAAGGAAGATAATGCCACACAAATTTTGAAGAATCATACACATTTGTTCCTTTGTTTTATTGGCCTCTTAAACTATAATCGTGCAATTTATAGTGACCATTCATAATATAGCATGCACATATTGCATTATGATGCTTGTAGTAGTTTTTCTCTCGTGATCAACAAATTGAAAATGCAATTGTATAATCTACATCGTGGGTATGAATTAGTCATGTTTTTCTAGAGCTATAAGAGGGGTTGTGTAGAGCAATGTTTTTATGTCGTGTACTGGTTATTTCATGTTACAAATTAAATTGTGGCTATTAGGTTGATTCAATTTAGAAAGTTCCCACCCAATGAAAATTGTGGCTATTAGGTTGACTCAATTTAGAAAGTTCCCATGCAATGAAACATTTAACTGCCTACAGTACACAGAAATCAAAGCTTGTCGTCTAGGTGAAAACATTACATATTACATGCCAAAAAATGCAATTGTGTTATCTACATCGTGGATATGAATTAGTCATGTTTTTCTAGAGATGAAAGAGGGTTGTGTTGTGCAATGTTTTTATGTCGCGTATTGGTTATTTTATGTTACCAATTGGATATTACATGTTGTTATTGCATGTTTAAAGTGAGTTTGCCAATACAAATTGTAGCTATTAAGTTGGCTCAATCTATAAAGTTCCCATTCAATGAAACATTTGCTAAAATTATACAACTTAGATTGCATTAACTGTTTCCAGTATAAAGAAATCAAAGCTTGTCATCTAGGTGAAAACATTACATATTACATGGCAAGCTAGCTGTAGCATATTGTTGGAAATACAGTTCTGTTATTGTATCACCGAAACAACCAAACCCTTTGTGTCGAATCTTTTGTCTGCTCAATATATGTGAAATGCAGAAGGCTGAATTTTGCTATATGAAATAAGTTCGATTAAACTTCAGAGTCCTCAATCCTGCAGGAAAAATGCAGAAACCATTCCCAAATTTGCTACACTCATGACTTTCCTAACTCTTTATTTATAACAAATGCAACAAACTATGAGTTTGACGTGTCAACTGGGAAATTGACTATGAAACACACAAAAATACGAAAACATAAAGTGCACACCACTACTTGGGAGTTTATTTCTTATATTTCAGTAATCACGTAATAGTGAGCCGACCACTTTTTGTTATCGTACAAATAGAGGTAGAGGAGCATACATTCTTATCCAAATGGCTCAAAGCTTATATTGTTAATATTCACACAATGATTAATAGTCATATTCTCACTCTGTTAACATTTAACATTACTAAATTATGAGGTATGTCTTTCTATCTCAGATTGCAATGTTAAACAGATGACATTGGAGGGGAACCAATTCAACATGCATGCAAGAAAAGGAAAAATGTTAAAAGCAATATTCAAGATGCTGGTATAACAGAATCATCTTACCGGCTCTGATGGAACCCTCATTTCGCATATTGAGATCTGTAAGCAATTTGGCATAGCCAGCTCATTCATAGTTATTCAAGAGACTCAGAGGTTAGATCATACCTTTATATGTTTGCTAGATCGTATTAATATATTGTCTTTTAGTTAAAAAAAAAAGACGTAGTTGAAACAGCCAAACCATTTGTCAAACCATTTGTCTGCTGGATATATCTAAAATACAGAAGACTAAATATATGAATAGCTGGTTTGATAAGCGATTGTTTGAAATCCAGATTTGGAAATACGAAAAGTATAGCAGTAAGATTCATTTTGTGCCTGAGTTAAAACTTTAACAAATCACGGTTGAAATTAGCGTCATTCTAATTGAGTTCAAGATCAGCATCATTGGATGGGGTTTTTAGCATCATCCAGGTTAGTATTTATGGTCTAGTAACTGAAAAAAGTTAATTTTGATTTGGAAGAAGAGTTTCTTAAAAGACAAAGAATATATGAACGTGATTGAATAGTTTCCAGACAAATAGCACCAAAGCCGAATTGAATATCTGAATTTCAAAGCATACTGCATTCCATTTGAGAAGCCATTGACATTTGCTCCAACAATTTTGGTTGGGTGTCGTTGAAAGAATTGAAAAGAAAAATCAAACCTAACTCTATTTCAGAATGAGCAGAGTAGAGCTTTCTGTTGTAGCCGCCCTATGCTTGAGGCGATTTGCCCTTGGTTTTCAAGGTTTGTTTTTTGCATGTGCATGCGGCATGTGTCTTTATACATGCACTTGTCATGCACTGGCAACATACGTATAGGACATAGATTTTTGCATACTAGATCTTCATTGTGCCTGGGGCTTTAGTCTAGTGGTAATATACTAGTTCTAGAATAGCTATATATCTAGAGTTCAAGGCTATTCAAAGTTACACTATGTATAGTTATGTCTCATAGCATTTATCTTTTGAAATATAATTTATATGTCCTTAACCAATGGCCGCAGATTATTGACTTTCTGAATTTCAGTCAAATTTATGTGTTCTTAACCAATGGCACAGATTAGTGACTTTCTGAACTTCAGTGAAAACCCCTAAAACATGGTCTCTCATGTAAATAACCACAATATATAGTCCTGCATTCTCCCATGAACACTAGGCGTGTCCCATGATGGACCATTAAAGGGCATTTTGAAGGTTCACAAAAAAAAATCATATAAAATCAAGAACACAAAAACTAACCAAACTCTTTGTAGAAGTTTATATATGGCAGCCATGCTTCACATTGAAAATATACAAAAATGTATCAGCTCCCATTCTTGTGAGTTATGCTCTAGCAAACCCAAGGGGGTCAAGTACCAAAAGCTTCATGTTCACACAAAGTAAAACTATCCCGATGAAAAGATTTGTTTTTATTTTCTTGGTTAATATGTAGCATTATAACAGGGGGTTTTTTTGTGATTTTATACGCTTTTTGGCATGGTTTTCATATGATTTCATGGGCGTATTGCACGAGGCATACTAATCAGTATATCTAGAGTGCACCAAGTTTTTGCATGCAATTTGTGCAATTTTTGTTTCATGCTCTCTATGGTTAAGATCAGAGGGCTTAAAAAAAAGCCCTCTTTTAATCCAAAAAGATCGAAGGGCTTATAATGAAAGCCCTTTTTTGTGGAATCGATAATGGCGCCATACCTTCCTGTTTGCATGAGCCTTCCCTTACTTCCCACTTTTCTTGTCGGGGGCATGGCCCTGCATTGCGCCCTAAATGGGTTTGCCCACTTCCGCCCAGGCCTGAAACGAAGGAAACAGTTATGCAGAACCTTCCCCGGCTATGATGGAACAAAAAATACATGACGCCTTGAATTGGAGCCGGGTGCTCTGGACCGTGTTAGAATAGTTCTGGTTGGTCCTCAACATGCTGGCAATGTTGGTTCCGTTTGTAGACTTAAAAACAAATTTTGGTGAGATCATGCTTATGCCCTTTATGCTTTGAATGTTTCGTAGTTTGTGGAAGTATGTTCTAGCATTCCAATCACATGATCTTTTGCAAATTTCATCTGTAGCTCGGTTTTAATGGCGGACTTTGAAATTTTTATAAAATCTGATGAAGGCGCCAGATTGCGAGTCCGAACAACGGGATACTATTGGTATTGGAAGAGATGCTCGGGGAGAGATCTTGCAATCAACTTTGCTTGCCGGACTTTATCTTTTGATTTACCATTTCAATTCCTTCGTGATCATGATATCCATGGTCACACATTCATCTGTCCGGGGAATCTTGTTGGTTTAACAGAGAAGGCGGGGAAGCCTTTTGACATTAGCAACTTTGCTTCGTCTCTTAGGTGTTCAAGTGGGAGCAGGTCTTGTTATTTCAACCGGGATACTCGCATGGAGGTAGATTGCCCTTAACTTTGTTAGATCTATATCTTTGGAGTTCTTTTTGACATATATTATTGATATGCGGGTTAACTATTGCAAGAACTTGAGGCATCGGACCCAAGACAGGATTAAAGAAGGGACACAATTTTGTTTCTCATTTTCACAATAGCGGAATCGAGCGGCGCAACAATTAGTTATCGGTGCATTTGAAATAAGTGTTGGAATATCTAGATGTTTTTGGAGTTCTTTATGATAGTTCGGTTATATGGATATGCGACTTCACTATTAGGCCTCGGACTGAGCGAGGGATTAAGAAAGGCATACAATTTTTGTTGGAATGTCTTTGATAAAATGCCCAATAGAAGTATAGTGTCTTGGGGACAATAGTTCTGAGAATATGCTCGGCTTTGTTGAATTTGGACCTACAATCTGATCCCTTCTAGATATGCAACATGATGGTGTTAAACCAAATGCTATAATTTTTACAATAAGCAAGGCTACGCCTAGTGGATGAATCCTCAAAAGACTATTGAAGATTCCCCAAGACCGGGCTTGATACTGAGGATAGGATCCGTACAAATGGTTTCATTTGCCATGTAGATCCTTTTTTTTTTTTTTTCCTCCTTTCGAGATTATCCATGAAAGTTTAATCTTGCTATCCGGTTATGCCATGTCGCAATTCACATGTTGGGAGGCTGTCCATCATTTTTTACCCTGACCTTGATGGTAACATATGCATATGCATGGACATTAGAAAGTGAAGGTTACGTATTTGCAGATCTAGGTGTGACTATAGAGAACATTTGGAGGCTTTTCAAAAGATATGTTAACCAATATTTTGTCATACACTCAGCTCAAACTTAAATATATTCTTGCTATCTTTATATCTGCACAAATTGCATGTTCGTCTTGAAACTAATCCATGTTCTAGCATGAACCATGCCCTCTTATACATGTGTTCAACTAAAATATCCAGGCTTCTTAGTAATTAATATATAGATCCTTAAAGTTTACCTATGTTTGCTTTTGTTAGGGGCCGAAGGACCCAAATTTTTTTTTAGTATAACAACCAACACATAACTAGCATTAACATTAATTAACACAAACTATTGGGTCCAACACATTTAAATTAAAATCCCCCTTAAACCCCCTTTGGTTTGGGTGCATATTCACACGGGGGTGACGTAGGGCAGCGAGAGCCCCTATAATTATGTTTTGCACGTACAAAATCAACACCATATAGTATATTGCCTGAAATCTTATAGTATTTTGCAAATCTTGTTATACAGTGAACAAATTCTATACATCCATACCCCACAAACGAGGAACTTTGTATACGGTGTAGATTAAGGAATAAGGGGTCAAAACTGTCCTCTGCTTTCTGAGAACCAGTATTGGTTCCCAGAAAGCAGTTGTGATATAAAAACAACAACTTTCATAAGGAGATCAATTTTGAGTTCAAATTTGGAATATAAGTAGTTCACAAGGTCCTCCATCCTAGAAAAATGTTTGTTGAGATTGAATTTGATGTTTTGACTTTTACTTCTATTTTCAATTTTAGGGAATTTGTACAAATGGATAGCATTGCTATATATGACTCTAGGTTCTTCAAATAATCACATTATGAAAGTTTATAAGGATGTGAGACCAATGCAAAAACAAGCTCGTGGAAAGAGCAAAAGTCGTGGTAAAAACAATCAAAAACGATATCTGTACCTGCCCATTACTGGTCCATAGTTCCTTTTTTTTTTTTTGAAAGTAAGAGACGGTTTTGTCATTAATTATTAAATCTCAAGTACATTGCAAAAGTATGCCTTTAGAGAATAAGTATACCAAAATATGCATGAGAACCAGCAAGTAACTACAGGGTACAGAAATTAGGATCTGTACTATAACAAAATTTGATAAGCAGCAGCAAATAAGAAGTTATGTTTAAATCCTCGTTCTTGAAAACAATGAAACTTTGTAGATTCTGCGATGTAGTAGAGAATTCTTGGAACTTCTTGGAGAATTGTAAACCTGCCAAGTAGGTAATCCACCAAAAAAGTAAGCTAGAACTAAATTAAATAAGAGCAATGACATGCTTCTTAGATGGTAGGCCGTGAGCAGGGGATGATCAAGACTGAGATGAGAAGACTGAATTATAATAGGCATTGAAGGCATCCGTGGAACCAAAAAAATAGTGGTCGGGGGCCCAATTGTTGTTGTAAAACAGTCAGAACATATCTTTGCCCTCCAGAAGGATCAACAAGGATCCATAAAGATCAGCCAATAATCTGTGATTATAGTACATTGTTCTGTACCTTGTTAGCTGTGCTTCAGTAAGGACAAAGTTATTGACTGACAGAAAAGTCCATAGGCAATGGATTTGCATGACTTCTCTGCAAAAAATACTTGCCCACAAATTTTCACTTTCCTTCAGATATCTCATATGACCTCTCCTTATAAGGAATGATTCCATGGAAGTCGCAATATCATTCTTCATAACTTGATCTTGAGTTTACTGACTAAAAGGGGAGTGGCTGTCAAATTTGTTACTTCCTTCTCTACGCATAAACTTAAGATATTCTAGGATCATCAGAAAGAAATAAGTTAGAATCCACAACATTTAGATTTGAAGCAAATAAATCATAATGTCCCCTATACTGTCCATGAGCCTCCCATTTCCTGTCAAAGTTAGATCCAAATTTCTTTTTATGAGTAGTAGCAATAGTCTCAAAATCAAATTGAAAATGCATCTTTATCCAAAGGTAGAGGGGTTCTTATGTCCATATAAAACACGATTTCTGGCTTTCCAAATGTTCCAAAGAGCAATGTAAATAATTGAGTTGACAAATTTATCATTATGATGCATAAGGGACAGAAGATTCCCATTGTTTACAATGCCAAATTTATCAGCAATCCAAGCCCAAAAACCATTCAATTTGCTACAGAGAAAAATATGGCACATATCCTCAACTCTGTGACAATCCATAGGACAATTTGCAGAGATATTGGGATTTCTCTTTGACACTGAGACCAAATTGTTCAGGCTACCATTAGCAAGGAGCCAGATGAAATAAGAGATTTTAGGTGGACAATAAGAATTCCAGACATTATGGAAAAGACTCTTAAGCTGATCATGACTGATGGACCATTTCAACATAGCTTTATAATCATCAATATTAGAGGACATAGCATTGTATACACTTTTCACTTTGTAGACCCCTTTCCCATTTATAGTCCAGTCACCTTTATCAGTGTTGACAGATAGATTAGAGAGAAAAGGTTTGATGAGAGAAAAAAATTTCTTATCTGAGGAGGTCCCCTTGATAATACCTTTCAATCTAGTCCAATAGATGATTCTCCCTCCTATGAAAAGGTCTCTGATATAATATATACCAGCCTCATGCCATTTCTTATAGATTCTAGGATGTTTGATAGCCAGAACTGGAGAATTTTGATCAGTCATAACAGGATTCCAGAAAATGGGAATATCAGCATAGAGCTTATCTCTTGAGATGAATTGGAAATTAGGAGAGATAGCATTCCAGGACTTAATGAGATTATTCATAATGGGAGAGATATTAGAGGCTGGTTTGATCTGAGTGAAAGCAGAATGAGGAAGCAAGTGTTGAATTGAGGGATGCCCATATGGATGACTTAAAGTTATCCAATATCTGATGAATTTGTAAGCAGGAGATTGGTTCCCATGAATGGCTTTCCAAATAAATTTTCCAGCAAGAGATTGAGCTTGGATAAAAAGGTTCTTGCAGCCTAAACCACCAGAACATTTTGTTTTGCATATAGAATTCCAGTTAACCAGATGACTTCCTTTCCAAATGAAGTTTCTAATTATTTTCTCAAGCTCCAAATAAACACATTTAGGGGCAACTAAAACTGTAGAAAAATAGACATGAGAGCTTGCAAGAATAGCATTGGCAATGATGGACCTACCAGCAAGAGAGAGATAATTCCTGTAATTATTCAGCTTTTTTTTAATTCTCAAAAGAATAGGGTCCCAAAGGCCTTTGATGCTTTGATTCATAGAAAGGGGCATACCTAATAACTTAGTTGCATGAGTAGGAGGAAGAACATTGATACCAGCTAAATTTGGATGATTGATATCCCCAATGATCAAACTTTTGTTCAAGTTTAATTGAATACCTGAGGCAGCTGAGAATTGACTGAGGATCTTGAGGAAGAGATCAATGTTAGACATATCAGCATCAAGGAAGGAGAAGGTGTCATCAGCATATTGAAGAATAGTAATGCTATCATCAGAATTAGGAAGTTTTAAACCTTTGATTTGAGCAGTATTCTGATAATGAATAGTGACCTTGGTTAAAAGCTCTGCAGCCACTAAAAAAAGATAAGGGGCAAGAGGACAGCCTTGCCTAACCCCACAAGAGAGAGGAAAGAATCCAGAAGGGACACCATTGATTAGAATAGCAGAATTCGATCTTGAGTTTAGACCATGAATTAGACTAATCAGCTTAGGAGGGAAGCCAATTTTAGACATGGCAAAATGTAAGAAATCCCATCTAACAGAATCAAAAGCACGCTTGAAATCCAACTTAAGAAGAATGCAGTTTTGATTAGAGATTTTGTTCCAATGCAAGCCCTCTATAGCAGCCACATAATTATCCAGAATATATCTATTAGGTAGAAAAGCAGATTGATTTGGACTAATATTTCTTTGAAGAAAGTTTATAATTCTCAAAGCAATGATCTTGGCACAAAGTTTGTAGGTAGTGTTTGTAAGGGAAATAGGTCTCCAATCTTGAAACTTAGAAGGGTGATCAACTTTGGGAATCAAAGAAATAAAGCTACTGGAGATTGAAGGATGAAGATGATCAGAATTCCAGAAGGCATGAACTAAAGAGATCACATCATTTTTGAGAATATCCCAGAATTTGATATAAAATTCTGCTGGAAAACCATCAGGTCCAAGAGATTTACCATTACTGAAAGAGGCTTTTCGTACTCGATACGGGCATTATGAATTTACAGTTATGCCTTTTGGTTTAACTAATGCCACCCTCCTTGAAATGACAGAAGAGCATCTAGAGATAGTGCCTGAAGTTCTTCTTGATCGGGCCTATAAGCAGACTAGAAGGACTCAAATGCTCCAATATTTGGTCAAGTGGAAGCACTTGCCAGCTGAGGATGCTACATGGGTGATGAAGATAGACCTTGACAAGCACTATCCGGACTTCATGCGGGAATCTCAAGGCCGCACCATCAACGATGTCATCAACCCCACACCCGGCGGTAAGCTTGGAAGGCTTGATTCGGCATGGATCATGCAGTACGCTGTGGGGGTAGATGCATCGTAAATAAAAGTAGTTACCGATGATGAGATCACCTTGGTGTTCTCTAGGACGTGGTGTATTGTCAATGTTGGCATGACCGCGGATTGCTTGGAAAGCATGTAGTTGATAGGCTGCGTTCATCTCGGCTATAATGGGAACTTGGCCATTCCTTATGCCGCAATGAATTGTGAACCATAGGCATGATAGGTTTCCTTGTAGAGAGGTTTTTCTTTTATTTTCTTAGAGGGGGTGGTCCCTTCAACCACAACTTAATTATTATATGTTCATACTAACATATTGACATGTGCAGGCCAGTGAGCGGTACGTGACCTGCCCATGTATAGAGGGTCGCTGATGGCCCAAGCTTTTGCGCTTTTGTGTTGTTTTATGAATAGGGATGTTATTTTGATAATGTTTGCTATTGGACTCCGGTCCTTGAAACTTTTATTGTCATAATCAGATGAAATGCACCTCGGTGCTTAAACAGTTCTATGTTTTTAAACTCAATTTCTGTTACCTACAGGAATAAAACATTATTTTCCTATTTTTCTGTGTAACTATTATAATTTATACTACTAAGTTATTACTAAGATGTTAATCATTTGTTTTATAACTAACCCCAATGCTGAGGACAGCATTATTTCTAAGGGGGGGGAGAATGTGACGTTCCACATAGTTATACGATGTAAGTATAACTATACTTCACGGGCCGAGGATACGCCATCATGGGGGTATGTAGACCAACCACAAAGGATTAATTTAGCTATGCTAAATTAATAAGGGTTTAATTAAAGGTTAAATTACCTATAATTAAGGGATACTTATCTAATTAACTTAAATAAGCTAATTAAGTTAAGCTAAATAATCAATTAAAAGGAGAACACCTAGCCAAACTCGATTGGCCAGTAGGAAACTGCTAACTTGGGGCAGCAAATTGGATTCCAATCCCAATTTGCCCAAAAATCGAATCCAAGGAGAGGAGCTGTTGGGCGCCCAGGCTGATTGAAGATGGAGATCCCACATGACAATGGTTCCAGCCGGAATTCGGGTTAGTAGATAGATTAGTTTGATATTTCTAGGGCCAGCGCCTCTGTCAGGCTTCTTTGCTTGTCTTTGATGATGATTAACACTTGTTTGATAGTTAGAACTATTCTCAACTATTGATTATGCTCTGTGATGGATGGATGGATGTATCTTTTGTAGCATCTCTGTTAGTTCTTCCAGAAAGCAGGGATTAAGGGGGGGTAAAGACCTCTGTGACCTATGTTCATTAGTGGGTCTGACACTCCCTGGGTACAGTTGTGTGATCACCCTGTACTTTGAAGATAAAGTTAGGGGAGTAGGTTGGGTACGGATGCGGGGGTCGCTGATGCGGCACGTATTCTCTAGCTCACCCATGGAATCACTGCGACTCTGGGAAGGGACACCTCCCTGACTTGCCTCATCGGACTGGGGAGATGTAACCCGGAGTAGTCCCGAAGGGTGATGCCTTGGGATTGCGTCTCCGGAAGGCTACAATGACGCCATAGCTTGATTCAGCTCAGCTGCAAAGTGTGCACAGGAGGGGCGGATGGAGTGGACAACCCTAGCCGATGTTCTATGCCAGCCAACGCCATGCCAAGATTTGGTCTGCTGATCTCTTGAGACCTAGCCGTCAATCGATCCTCATTGGAGTCTGAGCCGGGGTAGAACCTTGGGTTTGGGATGTTTTCCCTAGCATTAGATGTATCTTCTCTGTTATCATCAGTTGGATGGATGTGCCACCCTTCGTGGTGGTTATTTATGATATGATTATGCTGTATGCTAACTTGTATTCACGCTTCCGCGACATAGGAGTCCCATTGAAGGCGTGGGCCGAATGACACCTCCGTGTCCTTCACCCGGGCATCTTTCTATAGATGGTCCGAGTTAGACGGAGGGCCCTGCTCATGGCGAGCTGATTGCCATGGGAGGGGGAAGTCCCCGTATGTATACGTCCGGAGCGTCGTATATGTTCAGGGAGCGTCACACATAGTATCATTCTATGGGGCAAAATGGATAAAGCTAGTGAGAGATATATGCTCTATACAATTGGTCTCGTGGACCATAAATGGTGATGCATGCTTAGATAAATTAAAACCTTAGAAATAACATGTTAACATGTAATTAGAGATTCCTATTGCAAGTTTGCACCCATAAAAAATAATAATATACATGAAAGACTTGGATGACAATGCTTTATAGCAGTAACACAGATATGAAGTTTATGCTAGTAAGAAATAAGCAGATTTCATGGTATTGTTTTCAATAAAATCATACAACCTATATAAAAGATCTCTATATATGTCATTTCTCACATTTTGAACTATTTTAAAGGCATGTTTGGGGAAAAGTAGTGTCTCTTTCTATTAACCAAAGAAGCATATATGAAATGTTATGTGGTCTATTTATATATTGTCATGGCTAAACTTCACAACATCCACTTGAATTCATCAATAAACATCACTAACTCTAATAGTTGTGGAGTTTTGGACCTATAATTGTGGAGTTGATCCAATTTTTTATGCTTTAATGTATTAGGGTCATTTCCCACTTGCCATTAAGTTAAGTTAAATAGGGCAAATAACTGGAACTTGCTTTCCCACTGACCCTGAAGTTAATATCAGTTAAGTTAATTCCAGTTAATTTTTAACTGTTCATTAACTTAACAAAGCATCCTTCTCACTAGAAAAAGTTAAGTTATTTTTTTAACGAAATTTGAAAATATTTAACCAACTAGTGCAAAAGTTAAGTGATCTAAGCGAGGTCCACTTAACTTCTAACTCTTTGGTTAAGCATTAAGCTAACCTAACTACGAGTAAGAAATGGTTCCAGTTAGGTTAGACTCTTAAATCATAATTTTGACAAGGATGCCAATTAATTGACCAAGTGTCTTATTAGTTTGATAGATTGAATCAAAAACATTAAAATAGCAGGTGGATTTTAAGAATTTTATGATTGATTGACTGGTCACGTAGTACTTGACTAGAAAGTATTAAAATGGAGAGAGTTGACTACAAGTTGATTGATTGGCGAAAAAGTGTAAGTTAACCAAAAGCCAACTCATTGACTAGAGAGTCAACCACTTTACTAGATTTTACTAGGTGGTCAAACAATTCACAAAAATAGTAACTTGACAAAAGAAGTTATATCCTCCATTTAACTTAACCGTATCTCTTAACTGAAGTGAGAAACAAACACATTTATTTCCAACCTAACAAAACTTCTTAACTATTAGTGTGAAGCACAACCTTATTATAAAGGTTAGGTTAAGTTGATTTCATGAGCTTAACCAAAGTGGTCCATAATTGGTATAATGGGAATGCATATCTTCACAATCCTTTAAGTTAGTCTTAACTTAATGACTTTAATGGGAAATAACAACCTACTTTCCATTAAGTTAAGAGATAACCAACTGGTTAAGTTAACCTAACCTAATTGCGAGTGGGAAACTATCTGGCTGTTGTACATCATGTTTGAATTCCAAAACTTGCATGATTTTACCCTAGTTATACTATATGTAAGTTGATAAAAGTTATGTCCTATGTAGATATAAATAGAACGCATCATTTAGACTGATATTGGTCATACTTGAATCTCTGGACTTGGGTGTCGTGGGTTTAAGGTTCTATCATTGGACCATGCCTTGAAGGGTATAGTTGGATGATGATTTTGACCATCCTTCACTGTGGGCATAATGCTCTTGTTCATTGCATCGTCCCATTACCATTCAAATCCCTTGTTCTAACCATGATAGAATATAAATGCACTAATTGTGATACAACATAAATAACTGGTTAGAACATCAGGAGAGATAAATGATTTAAAGTAAAAACATGAATAACATATGCCATGGGTTGAACCGGGAGAAAAATAAAGAATCCCTGATCATCACAGGGGAGAAGGCCATATACTAAAAGAGCGCAAAAGAGCCCTTTGTCTTCAACAGAAAGATCAGGCCAAATGGTAAGAAGATCATTAGTACGGAGAGGCTCATTGATTTTTTCATTTGCAGAATACCAGTTAAGAAGAAAAAAGTGGCGTCTAGAGATCACATAATCCAGATAGCTTGTAGGGGTAGAAAAATCCCCAGGAATATTGACGGCTAGCTGAATGTAGGTCTCATGTTGATTTTGAGCTTCTTCTGCAGACTGAATTGCTTGCTTTAGCTAATGCTCCATATCATAGATCTTATTATCCTTTTCAGTCAGAAGGCGTAACTGATCTCGGATCATCCTGTGAGAGTGCGTGGCCTGTGATGATGACGGCCCTTGAGTAGATAGTTGTAATTGAAGACTGGCAATTTCTGTGTCATCAATCAGTTTTTGTTTCTGTGCTTCGGCAAGCTGTGCTTGCAAGGCCGTGAACTGGGTCTGAACTGCTGCTAGTTGACCTTCTAGAGCAGATATGCGTATATCACCTTGAGTCACAAGATGAAGCTGATGAGTGTAATCATTATGGAGCCCTTTGTACAGATCTTGACTGTCAGCAAGAATTTTATCTTTTTCATTGAGCCGTGCCAAAAGTTCTTGAATAGTGGCCTGGAGCTGAACTTGATGATCTTCTAAAGTGGCACGCACATCTTGCTCAGCTTTCAAAGCCTCACAGGTCTGAAGTAAGGCACCGTGCTTACGCTGGAGGTTGTCTTCCAAAGTTTGAACTTGAGTGTTGGCGGCCTGGAACTCATGGTGAACAGCACCGTGGAGTCCATGTACTCTTTGACGCCATTCATGAATTGCTCCTGCGAGTCTTGAAGCCAGAGCATGCATTCAGCTACAACCTGCTCATATTGATACATGGCACATCGAAACTGAGGAGGCAGGAGAGGTTGCACTTGCAAAGAGGGCTGTGGAATGATGGAGGCCGTGCGCTGAGAGACTTGCTGAGAATGAGAATTTTCAATTTCTGTGGACTGAGAAGGGGGGACATTGATGACGCGGTGAGGCTCTTGAGGAGGTGGAGATGGATGTTCTTCAGGACGTTGACGGGAGCTTTCTTCCTGAAGTTCTTTGATGGGAGGAATGGTGGAAGAAGGCTGATGACTGGAGGGCTGAGAAGTGGCATCGAGATTTGTGGGAGTTAACTGACTGGGTGTAGGAAGACAATGGGTTATAACAGCGTGAAAATGTGCACTCATGGCAGATTCAAGGCCAGAACCTGGAGACTGGCAAATTCAATCAACTTCAAGAAGGAGACGCTGGAGCATGATCTGAGGCCAATCGACAAAACTCGTGGAATAGATGGCTGCAATGGCAGTGTGGAAGAAATGTTTGTTGATGTGGGTGTTCTTTATGGAATAACCATAGAACTTTCGCGACAAAAACTTAACAAAAGCTTCATGGGGCTTTGCAATATTTGTAAGTTTATAGGTAGTGGCCGCATAAGGAGTTTGGCCATAAACGGTGACATCATGATCCTGCAAAGCAGCCCAATTTAAAGAAGGGGTTCTTCTAGGCAATTGAAATACCTAAGCTAGAAGACTCTGATTGATGGTGGTATGATTTTGATCCACCATAGTTTGATAACCAGCATCCGTCTTGACGAGATGTGCGACAAATTGCCGAAGTTGAGGAGGGTTAGGGATAGGGAGTTCTTGCTTTGAGAACTCGAACAACCCCGCCCTTTCTACGACCTCGCGGCTGGCACCGTCCAAGGGATCTCGAATAGTTGCAGTGGAAAAAATGACGGACTCAAAGAGCGCCGGATCCATTGGTCCAGTGGCCTGAAGAGTCAAAAGCTTGGGAGAAGCAGCCATGGCGATGAACAGAGAGAAGTTGTGGAAGCGGAAGACGGAGAATGAAAGAGTTGCGAAAGCATTTAGGGCGCGTGTTTGGTCAGGAAGGTTTTTCTAGACAATGCAAAGGGGGAATCCAAACCGTTGAATGTGCCAGGTGTCATCAGAGATGAATGAAACTTTCGGAAGACAAAAATTTTGGTTAAGTCCAAACCCATAAGCAGAAGTGAGGGAAAGGTAGAGATGAACTGAAGTGGACGGTGTGATGGGACGTCGTATGGAGGTACGAATAATGATGATGGACGGTCGTGATATTAAGGAAAAATAATTAAGAGAGGCAACTCGATGGTCGAAAGTTTTAAGGAGGGAGGGTGGCAGAGGCAGCAATGCCTAGCAATGGTACCATGACGAGATTTATGGCTAGATAGCAGAATCTTGGATTAGAATGTGCGTTGCATGCAGACACGTCAGCAGAAGTGTGATTGGGCCACGTTGGCGACCCCTTAGGTGGTAGGACTATATAAGGCGAGCAAGGTGCGAGAGGAGGGCACCAGTTTGCAACGATGGAGATGCAGTGCACCATGCCCCGGAATTGTAACGAGTGGATTACCTGCAAAATGAATAGTTTGGACCCATGGAAGCTGCGAAACCGCGGCATCCCCATGGATGGTTGGTTGTCTGGATCAGCCGATCATCCTGATCCTCTGACTAGCCCACAAGAGGTGGTGATTCACCTGCGCTGGGATCCCGATCACTGCCTCTACCACATCCTGCGCGTCTGCTCTGCTCCAAATCCGGAGTAGACAGGCATTTTAACTTAGGATTTTGTACATAGGGCTAAGTCCATAGCGGATAAATATGGGCGATGCCCCATTTTTTATTTTTTATTTTGATGTCCCATATATATAATATAAGGATGTTGCTAGTCACTCTTGTGTTTCTGTGTCTAAATGATCTTATGTAGTGTTTGTATGAAAAATTTTGAGGGGAAAGCCATTAACCAGAGTATGTAATGGGGTTCCATCTAATTCAGCAAGTTGAAACACACTGGGTTGTACTACTTTAAGAATTTGATAAGGATCAAGCCAGCGAAACTCCAATTTTTCGGGAAAGTTTTTGTATCTGGAATCATAAAGAAGAATTTAATATCCTTCCTTGAATGTCTTTTCTTTGATATGTTTGTCATGCCAAGACTTCCTCAATTGGTGCCCAGCGAGAACCCGAAGATAAGCATCTTTGCGAAGTTCATCTAACGGTTGTAGTTGATAAACCCGTTCCTGAAGTGTTGCAGGGGGATTATGGACAGTAGCCAATTGGAAATGAAGTGATGGATTAACATATTCAAAAGGCATGAGTGCTTCCTATCCATAGACGAGTTTGAATGGTGTTTGCCCTGTAGCAATTTTGAAACTTGTGTTGTAAACCCACAAAACAGTGGCTAACTTTTCCTGCCAATCTGCCCGAGAAGCATCATAAATTTTCTTCAAAATGTTGATAAGTGTTTTATTTGTACTTTTCGCAAGTCTATTACCCTGGGGATAGTAGGGAGTACTCTTCCTATGGTGAATGTGCAAATAATTCGTCAATTCTTTGATGGTATGATTGACAAAATGAACACCACGGTCACTGACAAGCTCTGTTGGACAACCAAAATGCGTGACATGTGTATAAAGAACCTTAGTCGTGCTGGCAGCAGTATTGTCCAGAAGTGCACAAGACTCCGCCCACTTGGTGGCATAATCTGTAAGAACCAAGATATAGCAGGCACGGGTGTGCCGCACAGGTGGATCCATGGGGCCAACAAAATCCATCCCCCATTTGCTGAAGGGTAATGGCGTGGCGACTGGCGTGAGAGGGAGAGCATCACGGGCCGTGGGTCGGCCCACACGCTGACAAGCATCACAGTTACTTGCTTGAGCGTGGGCGTCCTTGAAGAGCGTGGGCCAAAAGTAATCAGCAAGAAGAATCTTGCGGGTCGTGGTATCACCACTGAAGTGTCCTCCACCAAGGCCTTAATGGGCTTGGCGAACAATTTCTGGCACCTCATGAGGAAGAACACACCGACATAAAACCATATCCTTGCCACGTTTGTAGAGATGTCCTGCGACCATGCTGTAGTCATGGACTTCCCTAAGGAACTGCTGATGGCGTGACCGGAGCTTCTCAGAAGGGAGCGTGGGGTTTCTGACGGGAAAGCACCAGTGAGGAGATATTGCTGATACTCATGGAACCAGTGGGGCGTGGCCGTGACCAAAAAGAGTTGTGCGTCTGGAAAGACATCTGAAACACTCGTGGTCGGGTCGTCCATGTGGATGCGTGAAAGATAGTCGGGTACAACATGTGACTTGCCAGCTTTGTGAATGATCTCGAAGGGAGCAAATTCTTATAGAAGCAGGACCCAACGGGCAATACATCCCATGGGCGTGGCTTTGTTAATCAGGTAAAGAAGAGCTTGATAATCAACAAAGAATTTGATTTTGCTTCCCAACAAATAATGACGGAATCTTTGGACACAAAAAATGAGACCAAGAGCTTCTCATTCCATGGCGGAATAATTTCCTCAGCAGGGTTAAGCTTCCGGCTAGCATAGCGAATGTGCTTATCTGTGTGAGAATCGTATCCATGAGAGAACATCACCAATTACAAAGGCGGAGATATCAACATGAACATGAAAAGGTTTGTCCCACTGAGGTGGAACAAGGACTGGAGCTTGAGTCAGCAGTACCTTCAGTTTCTAAAATGCTGCATCCGCCTGGGAATTCCAAGTCCAAGAGGATTCATCACCCGTGAGTTTATGAATGGGGTCTGCTATGGCAGCAAGTCCTGTGCATAATAATTGACTTTGCCCAAAAATGAGCGTGTCTCCTTAATATTAGAAGGTGTGTGAGCCTTGAGCACACAACTAATCTTTGCAAGATCTGTGATGATGCCTTCTTTGCTGACGACATGGTCAAGAAGAACACCTGAAGTGACACAGAAGGTGCACTTTTCAGGGTTTAAACTGATGCTGGATTCATCACACTTTTGGAAAAAAAGTTTCAATTTATCGAGATGCTCCTCCATGGAGCTGTATGCAGAAAAGTCATCCTGAAAAATTTGAAGGAAAGCATTGTCTTTCATATAATCTTGAAAAACAGAGAGCATGATGCGTTGAAAAGTGGATGGAAAATTTGATAAGCCAAAAGGTACCACTTTGCAATGTTGTTAAAAAACCCGTTTTTTATTTTTAAAGTACCCTTATAAAAATTCTCACGTTTTTTAAAGGATCTTTATGATTTAGTATGGCCAAAAAAAAAAATGCACATTCTTTGCTCTTCTTTGGCACGTTTGCACAAACGCAAGTGGACACTTTGAAGCAATTCTAGAGTGTCCACGTTGCTGCCAACTAGGACTTTTTTCCATGTGGATGTATTTTCCATCGTTAGATTTAATCGACGGTCACAGAAAATTAAGGGAAATTCCAGCGTGTATTGGCGCGTTGGGGAGAATGCTTGCCCGCGTTCCACATGCCGGAATGACGACTTTTCCTCTCGATGTCGATGGTGCTGGGACCGAAGATCTTAAGCCAGTTGTCAGAGACAAGCTCTTGCAGTAAGATGGCATTTGCTCTGGGTAATGTTCGTTTTTAGATGTTTTTCAGTCCTTTTGAATGCGGTTATAGTCCTTGCTTTTTGCACAGGGTTCAAACCTAATTCTGCCCAAGCAACAGTTGTCAGTTGGATATATTTGTAGTATGATTTTTACAGGCTCTCCATTTAAGTTTTCTGACCAGAGCTTTATAACAATCTTTTGTCTTTTGCCTCTAGCATCTAGGCTTCGTCAAGGATGCTTAGGGTTCGTAGCACAATTCTGCTGGAGCTCTTACCAATTATAACATTTTTTCATATTGTTCGACAATTTCAGATGTGGTATTCAGTATTGCCTCAAAAGTATCTCTTTCAAACTCAACAAAAATCGAGCAACAGTCATATGTTTAAGTGAACATTGATATAGGGAGCTTCAAATTACAAATTACAGGGACAATAAAAAACATGTAATTTCTGTAAAAAGTAATCAAACGTGCTTTTGACTAGTTATTGAATATATTTTCTATGATTAAAATGCACATTTTTACTACAAGTTACAAGACGTAGCATGCCAACAAGTAAATCAGAAATTTATGCTGCCACTAGAAACTATTAAGTTCAAGTACAAAGATATCATAGTTGTTTTGCTATGCAACTCTTAAGAAAGTTCAGAAAAACATTATTATAGAGATTAAGAAATATAATTTCATATACAAGGATAAATAAGTTCAAGAATATTATATATTTGAATAAACAAAATCACAGTCTAAGAATTTTAAAAGATTTTTAAGGATTTTTAAATATTTGTAACGTATTTTATATAAAGTACGTTTTTAAAGATTTTTTCAGAAATTTTAAAAATCTTCAAAAAATCTTAAAAAATTAAAGGTACGGATTTTGACGTACTTAACAACATTGCCACTTTGTAGGCAAAAGTGCCCCACGACGTGGTGAAAATTGTTTTTAATTGACGACTTTGATAGAGATTTGATTGTACCCCGAAAAACCATCCATGAAGGAATACATTTCATGGCCAGCTACCTCTTCAATAACTTGATCTGTGAAGGGTAGGAGGAAATGATCCATTTCTGTGACCTAATTTAATTTTTGGTAGTCCACGAAAACTCTGATTTTTCCATTGTGCTTGAGGGCAATGACAATCAGGCTCACCCATTCAGAAAGTCTGACTTCATAGATCAAGCCAGCGGCAAGAAGTTTATCAATTTCGGCCTTGACCCGGTCACGATAATTGGGGTTGAGCATGTACTGACGTTACTAGATCGGACGTGCAGCCGGTTTGGTGGGAATGGTTAGTTCCCCCAATGTGATACCTCTTAAGTCTTTGTAGCTTCACGCAAAGATATGCTTGAATTTCTTAAAGAGGCTAATGGCACGGGCTTTATAAGGTGGTGGGAGATTTGCGGCCAACTATACAGGTTGGTTATCTCCAAGATCAACGACCTCTACTTCAGGTGTTTGGATATGTGAGACGACGTCCGTGTCCGTGATGGTGTGAGACGGAGGTTGGAACACGACGGGTGGTTCAGCATTTTACATGGTGAAGAAGAGAGGCTGCTGAGAAGCATCCATCAGTGGTCGCTCCATTGCAGCAGCAACATCAACAGTATCATGAGAAGTGTCATCGTCGGGAAAAACATCAACTGGTTGGATCCTGTTATAGGGAGCCAGATAAGGATCTAGGAGAGTGACAACCGCGTGGTCCTGATCAAGAGTCATATCACCCCACGGGTCAGCATACTCAGGATATGAAGATAGAGGGAGGCCTACCGAAGGAGCCTGGATCTGATAAGTGTTTTTGAGGCTCGTCTGAATCACTGTCGGAGAGAGATGGCTCAACGTGTTCAACAGAAATAAGCTTACCAGTTTCAAGATCCATGGTAGCATTCAAGGTGCCGTCAATGATGACGAGTTGATCAGTAGTCCAGTAATGAATGCTTTTAGCTTGGCGGAGGAAAGGTCGCCCAACCAGCATTTCATAATCACTAGGGTCTTCTCCAGCTCTCCAAACTCCAAACTCCAAGGGAAATTTAAGATCTCCTATACTGATGTGAAGGAGAGGAGTGACGCCTTGAGGTCGCGTGATATGCCCATTTGCAAGTTTGATGTCATAAGGGGCACGGTAGAGTTGTTTGATGCCCAGTTGTCTCTGCAATTTATATGTGATGAGGTTGACAGCGCTACCGCCGTCAATCTGTACATGATAATCTGTTGATTGCCCACAGTGGCATGGACTGTGGGTGTGGAAGTGGCAACAACACCCACCAAGACTGTGAAAAATGGCAACTGTTCCTTGAGGGCAGGACACAGCTTGAGAATAGTGGCAAGACTCAGTGGAATTGATTTTAGCCAGCTCTTCTTGTAGTTCCAGGGGACCATGAGAAAAAGGGTCTGCAGGATCCAACAATGCCAAAGTCTGAGGCATTGCGGCCGAGACTTCCTTGAGGAGTTCGACTTCAGCAACGGCGTGGGTGTTGTGACGTCGACGGTACATGCTGACATTGTTGCGCCCATGTTGTGGCGTGGACATTGGCAAGCGTGCGTCCTTCAGCAACTTGCATAAGTTTGAGGATTCTTTGGCGGACCTTTGGCATGACATGAGGCATAAGTTTGTCGAGATCAGGCTCAAAATGGATCGTTTTATGATCCTCATGTGGGATAGTGTCCACGGCAAAAGCTGATTGCGTATCCTTGGGGATGATCGTCAACGAGCATGACGCCCTGGTCTGGCGTGAAACCAAACCAACCCAATTTGATTGCTGGACCGAAGGATTTCTTCCTGAGCTTGTTGATCAAGAGCGGTGGAGAATGATGCCGCTTGTTGAGATTTCTGCTGTTGAGGTGGCCGTGGCAGCCTCTTCAAAACCGGGCGCGGGCCCTATTTGCCATTGGCGACCCATAATTGATATGCAGTGAGACGTACAGAAGCTGTTTGATTGGTGTCTGGGAGCTGAACCTGAACTTGAGGAAGCTAAGGGCACGCCGCGGTGGTGTGACCTCATTCTTGACAATGGTAGCACTGTGCTTTCGAGGAATCGAAGGTGGTGCATGGATTTTGACCCCGAGGTTGTTGTTGTGGCTGCGATTGTGGATATTGTTGAGGAGGATATGACTGCTGCAGTTGATATTACTGAGGCATGGTCTGAACTTGAAAAACCATTTTTTGCCTGAAAGGAGTGGAATGTGCATGGGTACATTCTTCAGTGTTGTGATTACACATATTACAGCGCTTACAATGAGGAGAGCCATTGGTCGAATTACACTCATTTGCAATATGCCCTTGGTATTTACAAATGTGACACCAAATGTGACCGTGAGGAGGCACAGATTGTTGAGGTTGCACAGCATTCTGAGAAAATTAGCAAATAAACATATCTAGACTATTTTTTGACAGCCTTCGTGTTCATGTTACGAAGAGGTTGCAATCACTATGTCTCAAATATTCTTTCAAAAAGCATAACACGTGCAGCTTTTTTGACAATATATCAGCAATTTCAAGTAAAGGACGGGTCTTTCTGGCTGGTGACTTTAAATGGCTATAAAACAAGCCATTTATCTTGCAACTATTTTTTCGAAAGATACAAGGGATCCTCTGGTTGGATGAAGTTGACAAGCTGAATGGCACAGTAAATCTCTTGAACTTGTAATAAAAAAACATGTTCTGAAGTTATGTGAAACTTGGGGATCAAAGACTTTCCTTCGTATGATAGGTTTACTTGCTTCCAACCAAATGGCATAAGTGTTAGAGACCACCAAATTGAATACTACTTGTAGAATTTCTGCGAATCATCATCTGAGGAGGCTCTAAGTTCTTGGCTCGCTGTTATAATCCTAATACTAGCCTATAACTTATATCCCTATTTCTTATCATCCCTAATTCTATCAGTTATGCCTACTCAGTTTCTATGGTAGCCCAGCTACCCAGGATATGGGTGCCACTAAATTTATGCACTAGCGGGGGTTGGTATATGAGAAATTATTCTCAAAAAATGAAGAGGTGGTCCGTATCTTTGATGTATGTTTACTAAGAACGTTTTAAGTCACATATCAGAGATTGTTTACTGCAGGCTGAAATTATAAATGCAGCTATGATGAAAAGACATGTAGTTGTGGCCACATCAACAGCAAGTGGGAAGTTTTTGTGCTATAATATTTCCGTGTTAGAGGAGCTTCTTAACTGTGCCACGTCCTGAGCATTATATGTATTCCCAACTAAGGCATGGCTTCATGTCATTACTCGTGTTGAACAACCTGGACTTAATAAATTTGATTTTTTTACAGTGGAAAATCTTTTATTTCTACAGGCCCTTGCACAGGAGCAGCTTCGGGCTCTTCTAAACTTTACCATACCATGTTTCCAAAGAGATTGTGGCTGGCATTTATGATGGTGACACACCTTTAAAGGACAGGCAGATGGTTCGACATGGTGCTAGAATCGTGTATGCAAATTATTCAGCTTGGTGACTGTCTTTTACTTCTACGTGCAGCATCTTTAACTTAATAAATGGTTCCTTTTAGATATTCACAAATCCTGACATGTTGCATACCTCCATCTAATCATCACACAAGCAATTTGAAAGGCTGTTGTGTAACCTGAGGTAGGCAGGAACCTTCTTCTTCAGTTTCAAAACACAAAATGCAACATTTACCATTATTTGTATCAGGTATGTTGTGATTGATGAGGCTCCGTTTGTGCCGTCTTTGTCGCCACTGTAAGCAGGCTATAAAAACTGGCATTATATAGTAATATGAAAATCAAAGTAATGGTAACTGAGCATAGCTATGTTTTCATGGAAGGCGTGGGCAGTGTATGGATTATCTCCAACTTTCATTGTATGTAGCGCCACCAGAGCTAATCCTCGGGAGCATGTCATGGTACAATTTTTTTCTTATTATGAAGTGTCCACATTCCTGTCAAACCACATTGTTACACATTCCTTTTCATCCCATTCCTTTTCAATGTAAAAGACATGAGAGCAAAAGAATGCACTAATGAAAGAGGGGAAGGTGAATAACTAGATACAAAGAAATAGCTTTTCTGCTGCCCTTCACCAATCCATAATTGAGTATAGATGTGTATTAAAGACACTGAATGAAGACATTGTTTTTGGAATATCCAAACCAACGCAGACTTAGGTTTTGCAGGTGAGATGAGACTTTCCCAATTGCGCTGCTGCAAAATTTCCAGAAACAGCCTTTAAGCCTCGGTATTGTGAAAGGCACAAACCTTCTCACACTGTTCCCAAATCAGAATGTAAAGGATTATGAAATGAGACAATGCAAACATGCTTGTTGTACAAGCAGTAAATAGAGATCTATTGAGAAGACGGAAATGCTCAAGTGATGCACTGAAAACTTGTCAATTAGACATAGACAATAAATCAGGAGGAAACATATATAGCATGATAGTATCATCCCAATCATTATAAATGTAAAGGATTATGGAATGAGATTCTGCAGACTGCAGACATTGTGTTGCCCATAACAGGCATGGTTAGGGAAGTCTCTAGCCACAGATAGTATACTCAATACTGGAATAGCATCTCCCACCAAATTACTTGAACTTTACAGTAAACTAGATATTGTCAGAAAACAGCCCGGACAGGAGGATACTTGGTTCATATGAAGGAGCAAAATGAAGTTAGAGAAAGAAATGTAATCTTAGAGTTAAGATTCATATCTGGCCATAAGCTATTTCTTGTGCCAGAACTATCTCATAAGTTCTATTCCAGTTTCTCTTTCCAATTGCACTAAGATAGATAATCTTGGTCTCTATAGAAATTCTCTTGAGGGACATATTCCTTAGAAGTTGACAGGTTAACCATTCTGGAAAATATTAGTCTTTATGGCAACCATCTCACTGGTCCAATTCCTATAAGCATGTTGGTAAAGTGCAAGAGACTTACTGGCATGTATATATCCTACAATAATCTCTCAGGTTCTACTCCTGCAGAGATTGGCGGCCTGACAGAGCTCCAGCAGCTGGTTGAATATAAACGACCTCACTGGACATATACCATAATAGATTGACTGGACAAACACCAAGATCCTTGGGTGGGCTTGTGAGTTTGAGCTAGGCACTTGATAAAATGAAGGAATAGAGAGGACACGTGAGAAGAGAGAAATGAGACGAACTGATTTGATTGATAAATGATATGCTACAGAATGAAAATGCGAACAAAAGAAATGTTTAGTATGTGATCGATGCAACAAGCAAAAGAAATCTTAGAGTTAAGATTCATATCTGGCCGTAAGCTTCCATCAACTGAAATTGTTACGAAGCTAGGAAGCAGAGGAAGGAATGCAATAAATCAAAAGTGCTGCAAGGATCTTATCGGCCATTGCCAACACAGTTCAAGCACCATTACCAAACTCCGTTGAGTAATTTGCATTCCTATGAACAGATACAAGTGGTTAATAAGAACTCGTTTAGAAAAAACAAGAATCTAAGAGATAATATCCATACATGGTCGTAGGCTTTCCATCGCCATAGCTTGGCACAGCCGAGCTTCCCCTCCAAGCAGAAGGGAAAATGGAAGATCGTCAAGTGGGCCCTATAGCCAAAAGGTCTGAGCGCCATACGTCATAGATAAGAGAATAAATTAAAACAAGGTAGTTTGGGGCAGGCCAAGCTTCAAACTATGGCTATTCCGGCGATCTTTGCAATGGAAGGCTAAAAAAATAAGAGAATGCAAATGGCAGCCGAATCATGTTGTGTAAAAAAAAGTTCAAAGATCTCTCTGCCTGATGAAGGCCGGAGCACGACTACAAGCATTGGGGCGGACGTTTCCAACCGGCATCGACTTTTTTATTTTTCTAAACCCTCCAACCCTCCATTTCCTTAGATAAAAATCTAACGGCATGTTGCGTGTACATGTCAAATTTTTAGACACGTGGATAGGCTAGGCTTCGAGATAATGCGCCACTCGAGGTTAGGCTGTTGCGCTAAAAATATGTCAAATCTAAAACCAATAATGCCAATTATTGAGCTTTTGATGATTAATATAAATTTTTACTTCACCAAAAGTAACAGTAAAAACTGAGTTTAGTTTGGGGAACATCTAATCAGTTCTTTGGTCTTGGTTTTCATCTCATAACCACGCTAACTTTGGGGTATAACCATCTTCAAATTTTCAGCCATTGCGATGAATTACAGATGTCGAAGCACCAGGAACGAGCTTGTGCCATCAGATTGCCATTACATTTGGTCGAAATTAGCTATGAGTCTGGCTCCATTGATGGACTTTTGAAGCGGTCTAGGATGGAGAAAGCTATATTGACACTCTAAATTCCCCAGTTTATTTTTAAACATGAATGGCAATGATGGAAAAACTTTCTAAATGTTGTTGATGGCATCGCTCAACCAATTGCCTAGATTTTCCAAGCTATCCCTAGAGTTTCCTTAGAAAAGCACCGCGTGAGTTATCTGATGCTGATGATTCAGATTCCTCTTATTCAAACTCTTCATCAAGTTCCTCTAATTTTCAAGTGATCCAACTAAAATATGGTTATGAAACAAAATAAATCATGTAAAACATGTATTAGCCAGCATAATATTATAGATGGAACCTGGTTATGGAAGAAACAATTCACGCCAAGCGTGTATTAGCCAGCATAATATTGTAAATGAACCCTTCCTATGGAACAAACAAATCATGCCACGTGGATATTAGCCAGCATAATATTGCAGAGGAAACCTGGTTATATAGAACAAAACAAATCATGCCAAGTGTGTATTAGCCTCAATACAGGGCAGAAATACTGAACCAGGGTTATAGGGATTTATTTGAAGTGCTTTATAGAATTGTTCATGGATCAGATGAATCAAATATTTTTTCATGGAAAATAGCCGGAATAAAATTGGTAGAGCGAAGGGGCTGCCGAAATAAAGAATAGTGAGGTGCATGCAGGAACTATATGAACCTACTTCGACGGACTCATAAGCGTGGGACAGAAGTCCTATTTGATGAGAGATCTTTCCAAGTACCAAGCATAACAATCCAATTCTTTGTACAATAATCTTTTGATCTATCCAAAACCCTTGATGCAGCCAGCGACACTAGAAATCATGCTAGACAATGCAATGAAAAGAGTGGCTCCCTCATTCGAACAAGAATAAATTTGTTGGTTCTCACAAAATATGGAAAGTTCTTGGCAGAAACAAAAAAAAAGGCTTAGTCTTGCCTCAATTCTATATTGGAAGATAAGATTTTTCCATCAATTTTATTCTTCAATAGCTTCATGCATTGTGACATTCCCTGCAAGTATACGACGCCCTGCTGTATACTCTACGAAAAGTTTCTCATCCAGCATCATCTGCTTTATGGGCCTTCCGTCTGCCCCATTCCTGGGATGGCCAAGACGTGGATAGGGAGATGTGGAGGTGTCTTTCCTGCCCATTTCCTATGGGCTCCTATAACAGCGGAAGCATACTAGAATGCCAGCACTGACAGCAATATAACATAATCGACTATCCCGAAGCGTAGCACATCCATCCATCCATGGATACATCATAGATAACAATAAAACATATAAGCTCCTACTCAGGCTCAGACTCATAAGGGAGGATAGACTGACGGCTGGGTCTCAAGATAGAGCAGACCGATATATAACAATGGTGAGGCTGGCTATAGACAATGGCTAGGATTGACCACTCCATCCGCCCCTCCTGTGCATACTTTACAGATAGGCTAAATTAGGCTTTAGTATGACTATAACTTGCCGGGAACGTAGCCTTATGGTATCACCTAAGGGGACTACTTTGAATTGTGTCTCCCCAATATAGTTACCAAAAACGAAAACGGAATGAAAACGACAAGTTGAAATTGAAATTGAAAACGAAAACGAAAACGAAAACGAAAACGAAAACGAAAACGAAAACGAAAACGAAAACGAAAACGGCCAAAAAAACGGCAAGTTCTAAAAAATATATATATATATATATACACATCTGTACACTAACTCATAATATTAATATGGCAGACTTAATACAATATCATCTGAAATATGCTTGTCCAAAATAGCATATTCGCTAGTTAAACAACTATATGATAAATTCCTTATACTTAGAACAACAAACTTTGAGATTTACTTACTTATAACAAAGAACATGACATAATGTGAAACTAAATGATAACATGACATCAAAAGTTCATAATGTTCAAGGTTAGAGAGTGCTAATAACGCATGGAATATGGATTCGTGCCAGAATCCCTGTAACGAACATTTGGATTTGAAGAACGAATGTAATTCGGCGAGACATAACAAGTTGCATCCGTATCTTCCTCATCTTCATAGTCACTATCATTCTTGTCACCATCGCCATCGTCAGCATTATCTCCTTCCTCCTCTTCTACATCAATCTCATTTTTATTGCCAAGGGCCAATCCCATGCCATCCACCTCTTGCACGAGTACTTGCTCATCTACCCCTTGCTCTTCCCCATCATCATCATTCCATTCCTGTGGTTCTGGAAGAAATGCCTTGTTTGCAAAGTCAATATAAGGTTCTCTTCTCACTTGTCTATGAGATTGAATCAACTTCAAATTTGCACTTACAAATACAAATCCGATGTTCTTGATGGAAGAAGTCTATTCCTTTTCTTACTTACCACATGTGAAAAGACACTAAAAAGCCTCTCAAGTGGAGAGGAGGCCGCTCCTTGGCTAAGGATGTGAACCGCCATTATTTGCAATTCCGGTGTCTCCCCTCCATATTCCTCCCACCAAAGCGCGGATGCAAATTTGAAGCAAGCCGCTTGCGCATCCGAGGTTCCAAAACTCCCCTCTTTCTTCTTATAGATTGCATATTGCTCTTCTATTTTCAATCTCTTATCAGCATCATCAACCATCCTGTTAAGCACGTCATTAAAATGCCTCGAGATAGCGGGATCCGTCCATTGTTTTTGTCCTTGGAACTCAAGATCCAAGTAAAATGCAGCAGCCTGAATTGGGGACTCATATTTATTCCATCTTTCATTGCACATTGCCACCAACTCTGCTGCTTTTGTTGCATCTTTCTCCAATTTCAAATATGTTCATTCATCATGTCAAGCCCTTCATAAACCTTTCCAAGGCATGGATCCAAGTGACGTTTAACCTTCTTCCAAAATGCATCATCAAAACAATAGCATTACATGCCCTTCCTGCAGCTGAGCGTCCAGGTCAACTCTTGCGAAAGACATCATCAACAAACAATGACCTCAAGACCCAATGCAAATCATGCAATCTTTCTAGCATGATGAAATTGCAACCAAATCTAGTTTCACAATATTTTAGCAAAGTCTTACCATTGTGATTCGCAAGTGTGAGCCTTTGAAAGTGTGCACGAGTAGATGTGTGGCCATTCACAAATGTAACCAAAGACTTTCCTTTTTGCACCAAATCTGCAACTTCAGGTAGGCTGCCAATATCTTTGAGCAAGTTATTGAGGCAATGTGCAATGCATGGGCAAAAGAAGATATGAGGAAACTCTGCCTCAATAATACGTCCAGCTGCACGATTGGCATTCTCTCCATCACATACAATTTGCACAACATTTTGTGCACCCACATATGTAATGCTTTCTTTCCATGTAGCTGCTAAATTTGAGGCCCCTTTTCCTGAAGCAGATATGTCATGAGACATGAGGAAATATGCTTTGCCTCTACAATAGGCAACTGAACCTTCAATATGACGCCCTTTCTTATCAGTCCATCCATCAAAGATGAGGGTGACTCCAAAATCAGCCCATTGGCTTCTAATATCAGACAAAAGTTCATGCATAGTTTGCTTTTCCCTCTCCAGGAACGTTGTGCGGATGTCCTCGTATTTAGGTGCCTCATAACCTGGCCCATAATTCGCAATAGCTTGCACCATAGCTTGGAAAAAATCCGATCTAGCAACACGAAACGGGATGTGGTCATGATAGAACCATCTAGCAACCTGTCTATCCACTGCCTCTTTTTTCTTTGGATCGATTAGCCTCTTTATTTCCTGCTGGCCAAGCTTTCTAGGTTGAAGAAAGCGTCGTAGTCCACTACTAGAAGTGAGTGTGCTTTTCTCCATTGGACTTTCACATCATTCTTGATCATAATGTGTACCTGCATCACGTCTATAAGGTGTATCACGATGATCATCAATGCCAAAAGTAGCGGCTTCCCTTGCACATTCTTGTGCGTGCTTCTTAGCAGCTTTCTTCTCATCCAATTGCCTTGCAAATTGTAGTAGTTGGTGTCATTTGTCATCTACTTGGACAAAACTCAACATCTTGTCTCTCATGAATCAAATGGCCTCTTACTCTTATCACAGAAGAAATGCGTTGCTTTTTGCAATAAGGACATATCCATTCTCTAGCACCTCCCGGTAGTTTTTGGCCATTTAATACAATTTCTACCTCTTTCCACTAATCACTAGGATCTGGACCTATATTGTTACACTTTCTTTTCCCATTGGTGCTCATCATGGTGATCACAATCTATGAAAATAAAAGAACAAAGAATAAGTGAGCAAAAAAATACATCAAATGAGCAAAGAAATAGCTCACCGTTTTTTTTTTACCGTTAAAAAAACAAAGAACAAGTGAGCAAAATTTTTTATCAAATGAGCAAAGAAGAAATAGCTCACTGTTTTTTGTTACAGTTAAACAAACAAAGAACACGTAAGCAAAGAAATTTATCAAATGAGCAAAATTTACTCAATGTTTACTGTTACAGAATAGTTGATCCCCTGCTCCTTGGAATGACACAGAAAAATTAGGCACAAACACTTGAGAAATACAACCAGCTTGGGCTGCCATAAAAGGGTAACTGATACGATTCCTGTATATTTGGGAAGTTGTAGCAACACAGAATCGTAGAACCATAATGAAATAGTAGAACACTGTACTGAAGAAACTTTATTCATGCACAAGTGATATGGCAGCACCATTAACCACTCAACCGGATCCACAGGGTTATGGCAAAACACAAGTGCTATGGCAAATACAGGTTCTAGCCTCTGGCTTATTGGCCTTCCAGACTAATTTAGCTACTCCAAGTAGCCACACATCAGAAAGTAATTGCAAATCTGCAAAGTCGCTGTGGCAGTAATTTGTGACCCCCTGTCACCTTTTCGGCCATTACTCCCTCATACGGATGAACTACGAAATGTGCTGCATCAATTCGGAAACTAGACTCCGAGCCGGTTCTAACGAGGTAAAGGACGCTGCAATCCAACCTCACTGAAGTTTCGGTTCTATTTATAGATCTCTCTGCGACTTTAGCCTTTTTTAGCAGGCAGTTGCCTTTTTTCTCAAAATATCTCCTTGCCTTTAATTAGCTTATATGACTTATCATATGGGACATTATCTAAGGCCTTTTTCTCAACTAATAACCCCTTCCATAAATATCAATGGTTCTTCACACCCACATGCTATATTATCCTATGCCCCTTTATATTATTAGGTGAACTTAGGAATAACATTTACATAGTATTTGTCATAATTCCAATAACCCATTCGCCGTGGACTGCTCCCCCGTGCTTGCTCCATATCAGTAACCAATAGACATAGTTCCCTGCTTTGATTGGATCAGAAAACGGTGAATATATTCGGCCACCGATCCATTATTAAGGACAAAATTTTGCCAAAATACATTGTGGGAAGAGGCCGTTCTAGAAGTTCTGATCCCCACAAACCAGAAGGGTAGCCTGCAGCTACATTTCTTACCTGATCAAAGAGCTCATCAACCCTGGGACTTGACGAGTCCTAGCAAATATAACCTATAAAACTGAAGAACGATTTGGGTTCTCTGGTTCACTGGTTTGGCTCTGATTTGGCTCACTGGTTTCTCTGATCATCTGATGCTTCATTCATTTTCAATCCCACCCAACCCAAAACTACTTATTGATTAATAAATTCAGGAGCGGGTCGAATAAAAAGGGAGCATGAACTATGAAGACCGGACTGGCAGTGGCTTTTTCGATTCAAGGTAGAGGCTGGCAGGTCGATTCAAGGCAGAAGCCCTGAACTGAAATCCGTGGCGTTTAACAGACCCAAATCTGTGAATGACCTCTAATTTGATTAAAAAGGCATTGGGCTATTTATATCCGGACTATAAGGCAATGGGCGATGATTTGAAGAGTGTTTAAGGATAAGACTGAACAATATATGATCATATGACAGATATATTGATTGAAATGAACTGAAATGCTGATTCATAATGATAATGCAAATGGAAATGCAAGAATACCTGCTGTTTCTCTGGGATTGGATGGGTTCCTTGTAAAATCGACCTTCTTGAATGGTGAATGGTGAATCGACCTTCTTGAATGGCGTTACTGGATGGGCTTCAGCTGAATCGACCTGCTCCCTTGAATCGATTTGAAACAGACCTTCGTCATACAACCATCTCTTTGCCTCAACCTTTGCCTCCAAAAAAACAGAGGTCGAATTTTTCCCCCAAAATTTTTTGTCTTACCAAAACGTCTGTTTTTTCCTAAAAAACGGCAAAAAAAAAAAAAAAAAAAGCCACGTAGGCGTTTATAACATTATGTTTTTTTAAAGCACGTTTTCACGTTTGCAAACGGCCAGGGTTAAAAATTAAAAAAACGGCAAAAAAACGGTCGTTTTCGATAACTATGCTCTCCAGTCCGATGAGATAGGAAGGGTTGCATCTCCCCTTCCCGAAGAATAGTGGCCCCATGGGCGGCTAGAGGATCGTGACGACACATGTCCGTACCTGACTGAACTCCGCAAAACAAGAGCCAGGTTGACACCTGCAACTCTTGAGAATCAGGGCGACATTATTGACCTAGGAAGTTAGCCTGCCCACACGAAGTGACCACTATAGGCCTAGACCGCTATGGGTCCCCGGTAACCGCACTCAGTAGGAACCTCCCTCCACTTTGCCATTAACCCCATTATCTGGTGCTCAGTCACTCCTATGTGGTGCTTAGTCACTCCATAAGCTCCGTAGCCTGGTGGGCTCTATGCACAGGCTTCAACTAATAAGAAGTAAGGGGTATAAACTAGAAGCATCATCTAAATTATGGCTACTAGGTCTCTACCCCCCTTCTCAATACAAGAGAAGCAAACATGATCAACCATCACTATATACATAACATGATAATAATAGAACAACATCTAATCCTAATCATATGCATCTAACCTACAGTTAGGGTTCATTGATTAGGATTCAAGATTCGAACTGAAGGTTCTAGGAGGGCTCTACTAGAAATACAAGATACTAATTCATCTGGAGTCCTAGCTTCCAGATGATCTAACTAGAAAACTACTTCAAATACCTACTCTTAGAGGAACTTCCATATGCTCCTGATGTCTCCATGGCTTACAAGCGATTCGGGATAACTCGCACTCCTTCTGACGTAAACATGGGCTTGGGGCTGTTGATCTGTGCTATGCTGCAACAAACAGTTCTCGAAACAGAGTTTTGGCCAAATCAGGGTTCCAAGATAGTAGGAGCCAAAAGTGGCTTAGGGTTAGGGCTAGGCCATAAATATGTTAGGGTTGCCATGGCATGCCATGTAGCTCCACTATGGTGCGACTGTGTGGCGGGTTTCCCAATGGGATGGGGCCATGTGGAGATGATTCCATCCTAAGGTGGGCAAAGTTATGTAATATAACATGGCCATGCTCCCCTATGCACACTTGAGGTATACAAGGCTATTATAGTAGGCTTGTATGGTGATGTGGCATTAAAATATACGTATTTATACCATATATTTTAGGGGAACATCACATTCTCCCCCGCTTAGCATAATGTTGTCCTCGGCAGTAGGGTAAGGTGACGAACCTGCATCAACCTTACAAGATACATCAACAAGGAATATAGCAATTCAACTTTACTGAAATGATCAAGTTCCACTTAATTACTTATAACGTTAATTGTAAGGCTATACTTATACACTTATACAAAATTATATAGTTTTAATGGTTATTATAAAAATGAGCACGTAATGTTATCACCACCTGTCTAGGAGTTCATAAGTAGGTACAAAAATTTATAACTCCTATCTTCTTGTAATGTGCTCCTTCCTCCATGCTCCTCCTTCACAGGCCTGCACGACTATCACATTATGTTAGTTTAGTTAATAAGTTGTGGTTTTAAGATGACCACCCCCCTGATTACCTCCTTGAGTTGAACGTTACCCCTGGTTATCCCTATTACCTGCACTCGATCATGGCCCATAGGATTTGAGCTTAAGGAACGTTTAAGACGATCCTATCATCGCCCATGATCAGGTGCTACCTTGTATATGATCCCCTCGATCATGCACACCCGCAGGGCATCATGCCCCTGAGAGTTTAAGCTAGGGAACATCCCAAATGATCCCATCATCGCCTGATCACGCTTACCTCATTATGACCCCCCTATGGTCATGTGCACATGTCGTGCATCGTGGCATGGAGAACATCCTAATGATGATCTCATTATCGCCCACGATCCTGTGCCTACTCGTACATGGCCCCCTTCGGTCATGCACACTCGCAATGCATCATGGCCCTAAAGTTTTAAGCTAGGGAATGTCCAAGACGATCCCATCATCGCCCATGATCAGGTGCTCACTCCCACATGATCTTCCCTGGTCATGTGCACTCCTGGTGCGTACTGTCCTAAAGAACACCCAAGGGGATCTCATCATCGCCGACGCTCCAAGAATTCCATGTATGCATTCTAACAAGCCCATAATGCATACGCTTTCTGCACTCAAACACTAAAGCATACAAGCTAAGCTACCTGACGAGTTGGTATCGACCAATTCGGAGATGATTTGGCCGTTATTGTTTTTCTAAATCTTGTTTTAATATTCAAGTTGCTCCTTCTATCGGCAAGTGTTTCCACTTGACCAGGTACTGAAGGAATTGAAACTTTCTTGTTTTCTTGGATTCTTTATCAAGAATTAACTCGAGAACTAGTTCAATTTATTCCTCAGCCATCTTCAACAAGTTTGGAGTCTCCAAAACCTCCTCAAGGTTTGCAGTATACCTCTTAAGTAGGCCCACATGGAAGACGTTGTGAACTTTCAGATGAGCGGGTAAGTCGAGCTTATAAGATTGATTCCCTACTCGCTCGACAATCCTAAATGGCCCCGCCTGTCTTGGAGCAAGTTTCTTACAATTCCCAATTTTGAGCTTGGCTTGCTCGACCCTAATCTTGAGACATACACTATCCCCCAACTTGAACTCCCTTACCATCCTGCGCTTGCCTGCCAAGCTTTTCTGACGGCTTCTTACTGCAAGCAGGTAACCTCGGACTTCCTCTACTAGCTGCTGCATATCTGCCAACAACTATTGAGACACTTCTACTTTTGACACAGGATTGTGCCAGGTATCTAGTATAAGGCATTGATAGCCATAATTGATCATGAAGGGAACATCTGAAACGATTCATGCTTGGTGCTATTATATGCAATTTCAACCAAGTAGATATCATCCTCCCCTTTGATTACTTATTTGAGACATAGTGCCTCAATATATCTCAAGATCTTGTTCGTTCTCTCCATCTGACCATCGGTTTGGGGATGATACGCTGTACTCGTACAAAGCTTCGTCCCAATGGTGTTGAAGAACTCTCTCCATAATGCACTTATGAACTTCAGGTCTCTATCTGATATGATTCCTCTACGCATCCCATGCAACCTAAAGATTTCCTTTGCAAAACGCAAGGCTATATCTAGAGCTATATCTGTGGTCTTGCATAGCAAGAAACGTGCCATCTTAGGCAGCTTGTCAACCACTACCATCAAAGCATCATGGTCTCTTGCTGTTCCGAGAAGACCCATGATGAAGTCCATACCATCTCCTACTTGGCGACTGGAACCGCTAAGAGTTTAAGAGCCCCTGGAATTTGAAGTTGCTCTGCTTTCATCTGCTCGCATAACTGGCATTGTCAAATATACTTGGCGATGTCCTTCTTCAAGACAAGCCAAAAATAACTACTTCTTATCTTGAGGTAGGTTTTCATAAATCCCGTGTGGCCAGCTATTGGGCTATTATGAGTATCGTGGAAGATCAACTTCCTTACTCCTAATACTTCTGGAACACAAATCTTATCTCTATAGTATAAAAGGTTGCCCTCCTTTTTCAATTTCTTGTAGGCCTCTCTTTCTATCTCCGTCCTTGCGTCCTTGCAAAGACTAGCCCATATTTTGCTAAATTATTCACTAGAGGGGATGATCTCTTCAATCTTCTTGCCGAACTCCGATATTAACGTGTCATAAAAATGCCGCTCTATGATCTGCATCTGGTCCTAGCACTAAGGGTTCAGGCAATTCAAGAAACATATTATGTGCTTCAGATCAAACTTAAACTTTGTTTACTCCAACATAACATTGTCATTCCCTTGAAAAGGGAAATGAAAAAACGATTTGTTATCCACATGGCAATTTACAAAGGCTAATACTTAGTTGGAGTAGTTTCTTTTCCCTGCATATGAGTCTACACTATTAAAATTCTTTTGATAAGTAGTATCTTTTCCTTGCACACTATAACTTGATGAGTTTACTCTGTCTATTAAATATGTTGCTACAAAGACGACAGAATAGCCCCTCCATAATGTATAATTATGGCATACTATGTAATAGCTCCGCAATGTATAAATTTTAAGTGAAAAACAAGCAAAGCACAACCAAACTTACAATTGCTCAATAAAATTCATATCAAACTAGACAGTAAAATTCATAACCAAATGCAGAATACCAAATGTAGAATCTTTGACGGGGATCAATGTTATAGAGGCTCCCTTAAATAGTACACACTTAACTTAATATACAAAACAAACAATAGAGCAAAAGCAACATATAGCTTCTAACTACGGTGGTATCTTTAGTGAGTGAATGCAAAAAAATTACCATGGCCCTTTTCAAAGATATTGGCCATCGGTTGGAAAACAAAGAGGTTTAAAACGTTTACAAGTTGGAAAAACAAAGAGGTTAAAATGTTTACATGTTCTCAAGTTATGTCGAGCAACGATGGGCAACATAATTACAACGATGGGCAACATAATTATGTACAATAGAACCTTTAACAACATTTTTTGATGTATGCCCATGTCCTCAAACAATACGGCCATGCATTATTGAACATAAGTTTGATTTAGACTCTTCAATACAACCTATACAAATTATCACTGGCGGTAGCTATATTGTTCTAACACAAAGTTGTAGATCTTGCAACTTACTTCCATATGGCTACCATATGGTTCTACAAGTTTTAGAAAGTCAAAGCTTATACATTGTACATGAGAAGCAAATTGCAAGGACAATTTCACGTGATTTAGATTTTTATACAGCCCTACAACTATACCATGCAAGAGTACACTTTCTAATAGATCGACAATATAAACCACAAAAATCCCCTAGCAATGACACACTTGGTTTGCTAAATATCAGTTCGTGTTTAATGACAGGTTTCCAACTTTAGCCCAACACGCTGGGCTTGGTTTGCTATTTAAGATAATAATAGCCTTTAATATCATGGAGTGCCTCACTTAACATACACAAAATAATTACAAAAATAAGAATTACAGAGTGAGCATAATTTAGGCACGCTTTTCTCATTGCGGCCCAAAACGTTTACAGGCTCTCAATCTTGCCCAACAATACTGGGTACCATTACTATTTATAATAAAAAACATAAGGATGGCTCAGATTGTGCCACATAGCATGCCAAGTGTACTTTTTTAATGCCAAAAGGTGCTATAGGCACTCCTCGAAAAAGTGCCTGTACGTTCGAAAGCGGCGAGGGGAAGATATGTGGCAAAAATTCAAGATTCTGCTAAGAAACAACGCAGCTGGCTGAGCAATCCGAGACATCAAAGCAAAAACCAATTTTATCTTTTTTCTGAATTTTCTTCTTCTCTGTTTTGCATCCTATAATAGAAGGTCGGCCTCTATCTTTGTGATCAATCCTGTAAACACCACACAGATGGCTACGGTTTTCCACTTCCGGCCTGCTCAAAATCCTTCTTCATTATTTAAAATCTTGGTTGTTGCCTAATTTTTAGCATTGCGACCCTTAGATTGCTCAATCGGCCTGATACATGCCTATTTACTTCAGATCCGAACCCTAACAGTCTTCTAGAGCAGCTTTTTCATGGCCTCCATCAATTCTGGCCTGATTCATTGCAACCCACCATATTTAGCGATGCTCTGCCCCCTTTAAAATTCCCAGTAAAACCGGCCGATAAACTGAAGACTGGTTCTGTGATGCGCATCGTTCTTCTCGATTTGCCTAGATCCTTTTTCCTTGCACTATTCTTAGAACCACCACCTTTTTTTTTCTGATCCATTCGGGCAAATCGGCCCTTTCCTTAGGTCGCGACGTCCTGCCTAAGGCAATCTTTTGTCCATAATTTTCCTTTTTGTTAACAATGGTTAACAATCTTTTTTTAGATTTGGCAAAGAAATCGCCTTACATTTTTACAACAAGGAGGACTTTTGCAATAAGAAAAGAGATGAAGGCACTACTCAAACTAGGTTTTCCAAAATCAGAGAACACAACCACATCTTACCATACATTAAAAACTTAATTTGACGTCACTTACTCATAGACAATACATTATTCTTCGAATCTTCATATACAATCACATAGAAAGCCCACCAATGGTTCATGGTATTTCCTTTTACGTGCAGACACTAAGAGGCATAACTTTAGAGTTTTGTTGTGAAGCCTTGGTCCTTAGTCCATCCTTCATGGCCTTAGAACAAGATGAACAAGTTGCCTTTGAGGCTATGCTTGGCATGATTTGGAGGTTCTTTGCCCACCTATGGGTTATTTACCCAACTGGAACAGCTTATAAAGAATTGATGGAGCCAGATTTGAAGAGGCGAAGGAGTTTTAGGGATATCGGTACCATAGTAGAATGTAGATCCCTCTGATGAAGGTGCAGGTTCAAGTCAAATAACGCCGTCAAATTGGGGTTAGAGATGATTTGCAGATGCCCCATTGAATTAGCCCTTTACGTCTGTGTTTTTTTTTTTTTTTTTTTTTTTTTTCCTCCTGAATCTGGAGCTCGATTTCCACACAGTTTTGAGTTTTTCTTCAAAATTTGGTTGTGGGTTATTTGTGAGGTCATTTTAAGTAGTCCCTCTTCTACCCAAATGCTTACAGGAGACTTTAGCATGTCTCACCGTATCTGATACAACTTACAGCTCGCTTAAACTATTTATTCATTTCCAGGTAATTGCGCATGGCTGTATGATCATATTAAGATATGCTGATTGATGTGTGCTAACTTAAAGCCTTGGCTCAATCAATGGTATCCTTGTGTTTATGGTACAAAGGTTGGCAATTTCATTAGAAATATTTTCAGCATTACATTGTAAGACCATTACAACTCAAGCTAATTCAGGTAGCTAGAGGCCCTTTGCAAATAGTTCTCCTGCAGACTAATTCAAGTTCAAGGCTGGAAGCCTAGCATATTTGCTGCAACTAAAACTTCATACGAGGTGCATGTAGATAGATGCTAGAAATGCTATAAATGCTAGATAGATGCTTAGATTGATGCTAGCAATAATCAATCAATTCTACACATGGCTACTAAATGAAGCCATTTGGAAACTTCTGGAGCGCATCTGCTAATTCATGACGAGACTAATGTTTATAAGATATTTGAGATCAACAGTATATTTGATGTTAACATCATTCTACCTGCTTGTCACAAGAAAGAGGATGCACAATATCCATCCATTCTCGAATGGGATTGCAATTGAATCTTTATGGCATGTGTAACTGACAGGACTCTAAAAATGTAATTGTACTCCTTTCCAAATCGATTGATGTTTGTGCATGTATGGGCGTCATGATTGGGATTATTGTGATATAGCATGCCTGTGATCATTCGAGGTAGCTGGCATCAAAACAAAAGCCCTAGCATTAAAAAGAGAAACTAAAATAGTTAAGTTAAGTTTTATGAATAGACTGCTTTCTGCACCTTGTTTTCAAAGCCGGTTCAAGAGTTCAGAGTCAAAGATCGCATGACCGAAATACCAAATGTAAGGAGATCTTATAGCAACAGTAATGGTTCACAGCATCACAGGTCGCATGAGAAGGTAAATTGCTCTTGTTGTCTATGAAGAAGTATATCATAATGATTGACAAATAACACATGCTTTATAGGCGCTTCTGTTGTGTGGGCCATTAAAACTCGAAAAACCGCAGCACATATTGCAGCAAATCATTGTGGCTATCATGTTGTTGAAGTAATACAAGTCATGATTATTATTTTTTGTACTTGTGATTTGAGTTGCAGATTAATGCGAGCAATGACAAGATTGGTATTGTCTAGATGAACTCTGTTATAGGAATAGTGTATAGAAATGCTTATTTCACCAGATAATATCGTTTTCTTGTTCTCTTCTTGGCGTTCACCCCTTCCATTTTAAAAAGATTAATGAAATTGGTAGTTTTTTTGAAATGGCAGAAGGAAAAGGTGCAATTAACTTCCTCTTAGAGATGGGTCAAGTCATGTTAGTCCTCCCAAAGTGCGTGAGGCTGATGATGAGTCTCCATTGAAGTATTCTGCTAAAGAAACTGATAGGATGGTATGCAAGAACGGCACCAAGATGTTTTCCTGAAGAAGCATCACAACTTTTCAATTCATCTGATGGTCCTGGTGGACATCTAAACAAATGAAAGTTCTTCTACAGAGTCATGAGGCTCTTTTCTTAGTTTCACAGGCACTCAATTCTTTTTTAAGGGCACTTTTCGTGATGGTTTACGTATGTTGTGCTGCCTTTGTACATAATCTGTATAATTAAACCATTGAAAAGGGCAACTAATATCTTTGAAAATCAAACCATTGAGTCAAACATCCTAGTTGTTTTTGTTGATACTCGTACAGGCGTTCAGCGGTGGCAAGGATCCCAAAAACATGTACGCCCATACTTATATACAATGCACTTCACAACCTTTGGTTTAACTCCATATTTGAAACTGTCAGTTCATTAAAACGTTAAAAGATGAGCCACGTTTAGCGATAGCCGAGATCGTTCGAAATCGACATCCAACAGTCCGAGCCTACCGATGGACGCCTGTAAGAATATCAACAAACACAACTGGGGGTTCTGGGAGGGTTTGACTCAATGGTTTGATTTCCAAAGATATTAGATGCCCTTTTCAATGGTTTAGTTGTACAGAATATGTATAAATGTAGTACAACATATATGCGGAGTATGTATAAAATATGCTATGGACGTGTACGTACTGGATGAAAATTCATCAAAACTATAAGATCCAACAAACCGGAGATAATAGAACACAAGGTTCCCAATAAGTGTAGTCTCAAGTCGCAATTTTTTAGGGCCAAGACATGTATTCTGCCTCTTTTGACCTTTTGCATGTTAAGCATGCACAAACTATAGTCTTTGCATGCAAGCTTTTCTGGCAGTTTTTTTCTTTGTGTCAAGCCTATTTTTTAAATTTTTAGTTATTTCTTCGGTTTACTTAACATGCAGCGAGGTCGTGGATGTCATACACAAAGCTGCTATAGCCCCTCGGGGCGCTACTCCTAGGGATATTGTTATAGCTGTTGCTGAGGCCAACACTATTCCTGTTGCTCCTGCCACTGCCACTACATCCGCTATTGCCTCCTTTGCCCCTGTTGCTGCTACTGCCACTCCTGATATTAGTTGTACGCATTGTTCTTGCTGCTCCGCCTACTCTTGCGACGCATCCTCAACGCATTGCTGTTACTGCGACTTTGCGAGAATCTACATCTGCCGCTCCCAAATAAGAATGGTGTTTCTGTATAGTCTCATGGAATAAGGGCTTCCCTGACATAAGGGAGATAGTCTCAATTCGATTACTATGGATATGGATTTTATCTTCCTTATGGAGACCTAGGAACATGCTAGCCATAGGCTAGGGGACAAGGGAGACTGGGGACATAGGGGTATAGCTTGCTACTATAGAACAGCCTTGGCACCCTCAGTCTCCCTGTACAAGACAGACATGTACAATTGTCACCCATGGAGACGAGTATAGCATTGTAGTGGCGACCCTCTTTGTGGCAACATGTTACTTCCCACTTGAAAAATCTTACTTATATCGCTGCCACTCAGATGCTGATAGGCTGAATCCATATGTCGATCTATATGATGATATATAGCAGCACAGACAATTAGACCGGGTTATGTTACTTGGAAACTTTAATGCACATAGGGGGATAGAACATCTAAGTAAATTTGACGTCTTGGCAGAGGATGTGTGATAGTTCTGTCCTGCAGAGACTGCTTGGCCATGGGCATCGGATGATAGAACACACCTTATCATGCATTGTGCCAGACAATTGCGTCAGATGTGCAGCATTGACTTGGCTGACTACAATACTTTAGCGCAATGGCCATCCTTTGCCAGCTATCTGTTTTAATAAGCTGGAATCGTTATGCTTGTCAGCATTGGAATTGTTATGCTTGTTTCTGCCCAAAATGTATTGTACGTCAACTTAATGCCAAATTGTTCTTAAAAAATTGTTGATTAACGAAAAAAAAGTGATTTAACTGCTCACAGCACACTTATTCATCTTTTATTTTAAATACCCTTGTGGTGCACCAGACTACATCACGTTTACAAGTTAGAATATATATATATCATGGAATGGATGCTTTTATGGACAATAAAGGAAACATATATATTGCCTTTAAATGAGAAATGAATACCCAAGTGCCTCCAACAAATCGGCAAATCAGTTTGGTAAATTCTTGCCATCCAAACAGTATAAGACTGCCTCTGCAAATTTCTGCTGCTTGGACAACGCAAATCAATAGAATTTGATGAGCAAAGAAAGCAATTCAAGCACTTACACGAGACCAACAATCTACAAATGTAATATATTTTTTCTCAATAATCGGACACCAGCTCCTCTGGATACCCACAATACCATGGATGAAATGTGTGATATTGCTTAAAATGTGCATCCTAGACACAGTACATAGACCCTAATAAAGAATGGCACAAACATCTAATATTCATTAGTGTGAGACCTAAGCAATGCACATAACATCAAAACCCCATTAGCATGTGCACAAATGCTTAATCTATATACATTATGGTTAGAACAACACTCTCCCACATATGAAAACACCTAGGTAGACCAACGTGATCAGGAAGATAACATGCACTGAACTTGAGTTAACATTATAAGGTTCTTCCAAACAAGTCGCATTTTGCAAGAGGTGAAATAAATCCCCATCATTATCATATGTTCTCATCATTCCAATATAATGACCTTCCTATCAGAAAATCTCATGGAAAGAAAACCAAGCAAAATTGGGTTTCATGACATACTCCGTGCATCAACTATCAATCCTCTAAATATTTAAGTATCTTTGGCACATTAGCAATTAGTTTCACGGAATCCTGCATACATTCCATTTGCTTCTAAAACGATCGTAGATAATCAGGCCTATTAGATATACTAACCATAGTCACTCTTAAACATCCCTTTCCATAGTTCACTCACAAGGAAAAAGAACCACAATGTTTGAAGAATAAGATATGTAACACAGTACATGTCTCATTAGAGTGCTTACATGAACACCATACAAAATAACTTTTTGTGACACGATACTCTATTCATAACCATACTAATAACATAGCACAAGAACCGATTCTTTTAAGGCCCAAATTTTGATGAAATGTTAATGAAGAATAAGATGTCCATTGGATTATCTCTCTGCGTGATGCACATTTTCTACAAAAAAAAAAAGCACATTCCAAAGAATATAAAGAAAATAACACACACATGTAAATTTGAAAACAAAAGACAGACCTTCTTGAACATTACAGTGTATTCATTATTCACACAGGTACCCTCTGGAAAAATAAGAAATGGATTGCCGTCAGGATCTTCCACATGTTTCTTCAGCCTGATTAAGATGATTAGCACCCAGTGGCATGTTAAAACAGAACAGCCAAAGAAAAAAGTCATCTTACTTATTTGCTACAATTTGTCTGTCTTTTGACTCAGTACGGTTGAATCAAATGCATCCCAAGCTCTCAAGAACTATACTCTGTAGAAGGCCTGCTAGTAGCACATGGATTCTAAGAAATTAGTGTTCAAAGATAAAGGGAGCATCAAGGCTTAATGAAAGTGAAGGAGTGCACTGACCGACCCAACCCAAATGCTTCTGCATTATGACAGCAAATGCTGTCATTTGCTCAAGTATGATAAAGTCAATCATAGATGTGTGATTTGCAACAAAAACCTGCAACGCAAAAATCCTAATTAAGACTACCTCTATTTCATCTTGGGACGTTTGATCAACATCCTAAATTCGATGCCTGGGAGAATAGAATGGGATTTAACAGGATCTGATGATGTTGAGTATTTGTAGCAATTTCTGAGTTATTGCACTCAATTAATGATTACAAACTAGATTTTACCATCTCCTCTGTGCCTCTCACTTTACAAATACACTCATCCCCCACTCTGATTATTTGATTTCTTTCATGCCTACGTAATATAATTGCAGCTTGAAGTGCAGAGGCAATGCCAGTTTGGGTTGGGGCATACAAAAAGGCGAAAAGAGACTTCCTTTAACTGGCTTATTTCCTCTAGAAACTTTGGTTGATCAAGGTGAAACTCAAAGAAGGCTAAAACATTCAGATCCCCTGAACTTCTCAAAGGATCATAATTTTTGCCATTTTAATACAGCTTACAAGATATCTAATTTGAAAGACATGGCAACAAGTGAAACTGATTATAGGGCATGAATTAGCATAACTTCATGTCTCAAACACATTGGTAAACCCTGCCAAAAAAAAGGTTTGACTTACTGACCTTCAAAAGAAGGTGAGGTTTTCCATGCAAAAGCATAGGTGCCATTCCTCCAGCTGGAGATTGAGGCTGAAAATGTTGTTTACATGATCCAAACATGGTTGAGTCTATGGAACTATGTCATAAAAGGTACATAACATTGCCTCTTTAAAAATACAACAGCTTCACAAAAGCTGATAAAGGATTACAATCAAAAACATGTAGCTGCATATTGTTCATGAACTCTCTACAAGAAAGGAGCATCCTTCCATTCCTGTCAGCTAAGGATAAAAAGGCGTGCAAAAAAAAAGGAGTCTCCCAATCTCCAGGGGATAGCACCACAAATCCCCAAGAAAATAAATTAATCAGTCACACAGACAAAGCAAAAGTGGAGGCCACAGATAAATCAGAAAGGGCAACCAACATCAAATGCTTAGATCAGGGTTTGGTCAATACATAGGGTTGATCTTTTTCTAAACAGGCTTTAGGAATAGATTACATTCAACTACAAGGATCGTCAAGAATGTTATAAGCATGTTCTCTTCGGTAGATGCCAGGCCAACAGACATTAATAAATCTTTTTTTTCGTTCTCTTTCTCTTCTTTATCAAACCACATAAAACATGCAAGTACTATGCCTTTCACAAAAAAACTTATGCTGGAATATTTTCTTTGAACAAATGTTGTGGAAAAACAGCATGCGGCTACAAAATGGTGCTTAACTACCCCCGTCCAGGAAGCAACAAAGACACTGCATATAAATTCGACAAGCCACCGCTGGAGATCCAAATAAATGAAATCGTTAAAGAACAAAATAAATGCATGTAAAAGGGGAGCAGGCTATGCATCAAACAACACTATTTTCATCTGTAAAACACAGACATAATGACAAAAAAAGAGACTTATTAACAGCAAATTACTCAGGAAGCAATATTAGTAATGTGGCAAAGGTGCTTTCAAACGTAAATCGTAGCAATTTGATTAAGTATATAGCATCAGCTCTCTCATAATGTACATAAAACCAGATGTATTTGTATTTTGAGAGAAGTCTATCATAAAACATGACCATATCGCACCTTAAGATGGTTGTATGCCATAACATTGGTAAAGCTCAACAAATTCAAAAGAGAGACACCAGATTCAACATACCTCCATTCGTTTTCGTATATTGGGGTGGTTCTTAAGAAGAAAATGGACAGCAAAGAAGAGACTAAGGAATACAATCCATCCAACTGCTAGCAGCAAAGCCCTGCAAAATATTTGTTAATACAACAAATTGATTTCCACAGTTTAAGTCTATAAAACAAGCAAAAATGCACTTAATATACAAAAAAACAAGTACCATATATTGAAAATTACATATATGCAATTTGAATGGCACATGCAAAAGCGTATGCTATCATACTTCAGGAATGTCCTTTGCACATAGGCATCTATTCTGATAACAAGGTGTAGATAATGGGAGGTTAATGCTTTTGTTTCAAATACGTTCCAATAAAAAGATTATACATTGCTATTTGGTGATCGCCATCCCGACTCACCTTAGAGGAAAAAGTATTCCATGTCTAATGACGAATCCAAGGCACCAAAGAGGAAATAAATAAATATTCCAATTCCAAGGCTCTGGTGTATTGGATTTGAAGCATCTGGTAAATGAATCCTGACAATAACATGCATGTGTAAGAGGGAACAGAGTCATATAAAAGATAGTATGACATGAACATTATATGCAAAGAATCATAGGAGCTAAACCATGTCTAGGATGCAGATACTTGCGACGAAGACCTAGGCTACATCAATCAAGTCCTGATGCTGATAGTATGACATAAACATTATACGCAAAGAACCATGGGAGCTAAGCCATGAATTTCTATGATGCAGATACTTGTTACAAAGTCTTAAACTACTTGTTGAAATCGTGCCTCAAAGATCTTTTACCTGCACAAATCGGAAATAACCCAAATCCCCCAAAACGTAGTAGGAGAAAGAGCCGGTTCCTCTTGTAGATGCCAGACTTCTGGCTTAGATCCATCAGTAAAGCAATTGTCATAGCCGGTTATGCGGTTCGAACAGCACCAACCGACAACAGGACTGACCGCCAGTTTACCGGCAACAGCCAGTTTGAAGCAGTTTTTGGCATATTCTAAGCATATGCCAGCACCAATAAAACTTCTTGCAACCCAAAAACTTCTCAGATACAACGCCAATAAACTATATGAAATAAGAACCCAAGTACAATAAAAATCTTATCTAACAAACCAATTGAACTGTACCAAACTAATTTCATGCCTATTTCTAGCACGATGAAAGTTGTATGTCATTGATGGGGCATTTTTGGGATTAATCTAAATAACAAGTGGGATATTGATCATCTCCACTCTAGTTCATTATACCATTTGAGCAGAACTTTTGTTTGTTGATCTCTGGGGACTGGACCTGCGTTGTTTCATTTTAAGCAATTGTTATTTCACTAACAAATAGCATGAATAACATTTGGTAGTTCACATTAATGAGAATTCAAACTCTTATTAGATAAACTTAATATCCATAGAGGCAGCCAAACTTCCCTATGAGGTCTTTCACTCCATTCCATTTCAGGAACTCACATCATCCCTTACAGATGCAAATTCCCTGTATTTGTGTGATGTATAAATGAATCGGCCTTCGAAGCTCTCAACTTCTAGACCAAAAAATTACGTCAGAATTAGTTGACAATGAGCAGTGGATGACTGTATCATATCAGCTAAATTATTCTAACCAAGACTTCCACCTACATTTCACAAAATCTTAATGTGGACTTCCAAACAATCAATGTAAGAAATCTATGCTTTAACTGGTATCCTTGCTCCTCATATAAGGACCTCCAAATAAATATAGCATTAGGCCGTGACCTTGAGTTTCTCGGCATTCTTCTCTTCAAGCTTCAAAGCAGACAATAGCAAAGGCCATGTTTCAGGGATTCCACCATTTATCTCAAAATCCATAAGCCTGCCTTTCTGACGATAAAAATCCTCAACGGGCTTGCTCTGTAATACAGGGGCCAATTCAAACCACAAACTTAACTTAATCACTGATGTGCAGCTCGAGACAAATACAATGTTAAAAATGACAAAGATAAGCCGAAGAAATAAACTCAACACCTCAAACAGGAGAGCTTCACACCTTATAGAATAGCAGAAAGACATGCTAGTGTCTAATCCTTTAAAATACAAAGGGTGAACTTTAAGACAAAACCTAGACCAGAAAAAAGCATTCCATACCTCGTCTGCATAAATTTGAAGCCTCTTTCTCACAACTTCTTCAGTATCATCAGCTCGGATAGTTAATTTTGATGCACAGGAAGGTGGTGGCAAAAGGGGTGGCATAACAATCCTTGGACCTCCATCCTCTGAGATGTCAATCTCTGCAATATTAAAGTTCCCACCACATTCGCTGCATATCCTCCTTCCCACACATTTCGTAACTAAAACATCTTCCCGAAGCTTCAAGTTCACCACCAAATTGATATCAGCAACACCTTCCAAGATCTCCTGCACTCAACCAAGAGCAAAAAAAAACGTTCTAATGAGCTATCTAATTCACGAAAAACAGACACCGCAAATTAATTAGCAATTGCAACATATTAAAAAAAGATAGGAAGTACCAAATAGCATCTCAAATGTAAAGCTTTAATACAGTCACCAAAATTGAGCAAAAATTTGAGCAAATTTAAAGCTCCAAACATACAAGACAATACACATAGAAAAGAACAAATAGGGGCATAGAGGGCGTGGTTGGTAACAGCAACGTTTGAACAGAAAAATGAAGCATGTGTCTGCCTTAATAGCACTTTCTCACAGTAGCATCCAACTTTAATAAATGGCAGTGGCACAGTTCTCTGGCATGAAATAAATTTTTACATGGAAATAGCCAAGTAATAGCCTTACTGCTTGTTTTAGAGTCCTTGGAAATCCATCTAAAATAAAGCCCGTTTCACCACTTGTAGCCCCTTTTTCCAACCGTCTCGAGAGCAAACTCACTATGACATCATCAGGTAGGAGTTTTCCCTCACTCATAGCCGCAGCCAACTGCAAGAGCACTTCATCAAGACCCCAAAAAGATACATTTGCAAATACAGACTTTTTAAAGAAAAATAAGATGTCATCACAAGCAAAATGACCTAGATCTAACCTCTCTAGCGAGGGGTGTTGCTGCTGAAAGCTCTTGACGCACCAAATCCCCCATGGCAATGTGTGGAACAGACAATAAATTAGCTAATCTACTGGCATATGTCCCTTTTCCAACGCCAGGGCATCCAAGGAAAACCCAATGAACTCCATTTTTTTCTACCTGTTTCTGCTCACTGTCTATGACCCTAACAACGGAATTGCCCCAGGAATCTGTCTGGGTTGTCGCAGCAGCCAAGCTAAAGGGCTTGGCTGTGTTTCTGGCATGCCACTTCGTAGCCGATGAAGAAAACAAACTTCCGGCAAGACGGCGAACCGCCGCCATGTATGTTACAGGGATCAGCTGGGATCTTTTGCAAGTAATTCGCTAGAGTATTGCGGCTTGTTTTGACAATTCGAATTTGCTTGGAATATACGTTCCATAAGCCCTATATCTTGCGAGTATAACTCTACTGTGTCCATAACCCTAGAAAGTGGCACTCTTAAGCGTGTACAAGGTTGAGACTATGCACTAGGTAATTTTAGGGCCAGATTCCACTTGAGGTAGGTAATGGCAGTTCCCTTTAATTGCTAACCTCCATCCCTCTTCTATCTTCTGTGATTCCATTTAGTAGCGACAGGCAGTTTCAAACAAATGGGTTTTGAAAATCTAACCGTGTCCTAAAGAAACAAGATTCAAATCCAGAGCTGGTAGTTTGACACCGCCCTAAATGTCATCCCATTCCCCCGTCCTTTAATTTTGGAGTTTGGCAATTAGACTCCAGTGTTTTGCAGCATTTTAGTTTTTTGAGACGTGTGTTCTGTTAATTGCCAATTGCCTCTAGTGGAATTAGCAAAGCAACGCCAGTTATGAGATGTTATCCGCTGATTGGACCCTTAGGTTGGTGGGACTTTCTGCCCGTAAAAATTCGAGGCGGCTCCGCCAGCGAGGCAGTGCACGAGCGGCGAAGCCGCGAGTGCACCATCGAGGCTGGCGGCGCCATGGAGAATTATGGCCATAAAGCCCCACCAACCTAAAATTACCAAACGTAATGACCTGTAGCTTTAAATTTTCACCTGTCTTGCTCTGTTCCGGCAGATCGAAGCTTGGGGACAGGATTCTTTCCGGACTGAACAGGAAGTTTGAGCATAATTTTTAATGGCTTCAGAAATAAGGCATGCATATAGAGTACCCATTTTGCTATCGCATGCCCCTTTTTCTGCCAGGAGTGATCAGAAGTTAAGAAAATAGCTTTGCCATAGCTAATTTGCCAGAAGGCATAGGTCCAGATAACAGGAGTTCGGGTCACAGATCATAACAGAGGATTCCCATGGAGATGAAGAAAGGAAGTGGCACCGCTCCACAAAACCCGGAGCACGATTGCGTGATATAATCTTAAGCGAATAATAACGTAATTTAAAGCTATTGGTCATTACGATTTTATTTTGTGTATGTATGTGCAGTTTAGGCAAGACTTTCTGCTTTTGTAGAAAAGCATGCAGGAAATTTTGGGTTCGCCTACCTCCAGGAATAGGTTCTGTACGTACAGAATTATTTTTCCAGGCGTATAAAGTCCAAAAATATGTATTTTTAGGTTAAATACGTATTTCTAGTAAGTCGTATTTAATTAAAGTGGGACAAATCTTGAATTTTGGGACTCGGACTGAAAATGGGACTCACACACCATAAAAGAAATTTCTGAATTGATTGCTTGAATAGAATTACACATGACACACATAGAATTGGGTTACTTGTTTTCCTCATAAATTTTACAAACCACTAGTTGAGAAAGTTTTCAAACTTCTCAATATTATGCACCCTCATACAATGATATAGCATGGAGGTTGCTCATGGCCTTGTCCATCTCCTTTCTTGGGATCTTGTGTGTGTTGTCTTTTGCAATGTGAGAACTTGGATATGACCATACCACACATTCCACCAATTCCCTCCTTTGAGGGTCAGCATAATTTGGCCTCCACTTCTTCTCCCAGCAGTCAGTGTATTGCTCCTTCAAGTTGCCCTTCTTGTGCCTCCCAATGGGCTCCCAATATTGAATTTGGAATCCAGGACGCAACTCCTCTCCATCAGGCATAGTGGTGGTCACATCAGAGAGTGCCACCCCTAACCATATTGGACAGTCCTCATCATCAGGCCTTACTAGCACAAAGTATCCTTCCTTGATGTCCTCAAAGGGATCCCACTCAGGAAGATCAAACCACTTCGGCTTTGAGGCCTTACTTCCCACAAACCACTTGGGACCCAAGTGAGCATTCTTAGACGTGCTTGCACCTTGAGAACCCTCCTCGACCACCAAATCTTCCACATGGCCTTGGGTGGGCCTTGGGGTGTGTAGTTCAGTAGGGCATTCTAGAGTATCACCATTCTTGTGTGTAATAAATCTAATTGGCCATCTCAACTGAGCTTGGGACTCTAGCAGCCCTGAGCACACAATGCAATCACTAGAGCTTCCCTGGGACATGATAGTATCAACTTCGATAAGAAGCTTCACAATGCCAACTCCAAGATGTTCATCTCCCAGCCTCTCATCATTCACACTATCAAATGGATCAACTGCAGTTATTATGCCCTCTGCAAATACCATCTGGTTGCAAGGGTGCAACAAAAGGCAACCCATCCTCCTCCATTGGAGCCTAGGGCAATGGCCTCCTTTGGACTTCCCTGGCTCCATTTTACTCATCTCACATGCTCCCTGAATGAAAAAGCTCACATTAAAACCATATAGCCCCAAACACCACAAATATGACCATATGAACCATATAAAACCATACAAACATATTAAATATAACCATATTAAATCATACAACCATATTAACTAAAATCATATAACCATATTAAAGGATACAACCACACTCATTCTAAACCATATGTGAACATTGTAACCATATATACCATTGATACTATTCAACCATTGAAACCTTATTAAATACATAAGACAACATATATAAACATATAACTAACCCTTTCATATCTTGGCATGGCCACGTGGCGCCTCTTCAGAGGCTGAAACCGTGGCCACGTCAGCAATCCGCACTGCCACGTCATGGAGGGCATGGCCCACACGTGACAGAAGTATATTATTGCACTTTTTTTACGAGGTTCGAGGGTGCGGCCGAATGCTTCGCACCCTCTTCCTCCCCCCCCACCATTCTTCCTCCCCTGTTTTTCCGATCGGTCTTGAGCTCCCTGTTTCCTTAGGCAGCGCTTTACCGTCAGCGATCGATCAAACCGAAGCGATTCCAGCGCCATCTTATGGCGGCCACTTGGTTTTGGTCGGGGCCTTCAGACGCCCGAAGTTCTCGCCTTGCGGGTTCATTGTTCGGCGGGCGTTCTGCACCGAGAAGAAAGTGAGGCCCTTTTTGTCTTTGCTTTTTAGTTTTACGTAAGTCTTTTAGTGCATTTTTCTTATATTACATTTGTTAGAGGCTCTTATTAATCCCGATACAATTCTGACCCCGACAAATCCTTATTCACGCTTTGTCAACGACTATACCCACATGGAATCGAAGTCGGAAGCCTCCTCCTCATCCAAACCAAATCTTCCGGGTATGTTTTGTAATATCATACCCTTTTTTAATCTCATTTTTTTCATGATTGTTCTCCACTTTTTTCAGATCTTTGTTCTCCACTTTTTCTCTGTTTTCTCATTAATCTTAATAATCTTTGTATTGTTTTCTGCTTTTTGTTATCTTTTTTCTTGCTTGTGGTTGAATTGAATACATTGTACATGCACAAGTGAGAATAGTGGTTATAGTAGCAAAGCAGAGAGAAATCATCGAGAGGCTGGTGTTAGGAAGTAAGATATTGCGAGCATTAACAGAAAATAACTAGGAATGTCTTTCTCCCGGCAAGAATTGAGAATAGGAATTGCTTCCACGAGAATCTCCATTTCTAACTCACAAAGAAATCCTTTGCGGGGAGACATGCGAGAAGGGAGTGGCGAGTTGAGAACACTTCAGACTTGCCAGCGGTCAAGGAAGTACAGGCCTTCTTCTCGACTCATGAAGTCGAGAACTTCTCGACTTCGCGAGGCGAAGAGGGAGTGTACACTACGGACTGTTGGCGAGGTTGAGGGATTCTCGACTTCGCGGATTCGGGATTGCCACGGCTACCCAATGTCTTCACATTCTTTAGAACCCTGCTGCAGCCTTCTCGACTTCTCGTGAGTCGAGAATGTGATACCCCGCCAATGGCTCTTTGTGCGGTCGCGAGGTGCCTCCACCGGTCGAGCCACTCTCCTTGAACCATGCTCATCGCCGAATATTGCGAGAGGACCGGCTCCGCCCCGGGTGGAGGCCTCACGACTAACCGAGGTGCTGGCGGCTTTCACCGACTTCGTGAGTCGAAAAGCGCAGCTCTAGTGCACTTTCGAAGCGGCCTGCGAGCGGTCTCAACCACTCTCCTTCTATCTTCCACCGGATATTGCGAAGGAAGTGGTTTTGGCTATCTGCCGAAGCCAACTCTTAGCAACCCAGTCTCACGTATTGTGGTCGCGGTGGCCTCTACCCAATCAAAGACCGTCTCCTTGAACCATCTTGCCCGAATATTGCGAAGGGGATGGGCTCACGATTGGGTGGGGAGCCTCGGCGACTAACCACGATTCTTTGCGGGCTTTCTCGACTTCGTGAGTCGGCCTTGAACTCAAGTGCACTCTAGAGCTGGCACAGGGCGGTATTAAACACTCTCCTTCTATCTTCCTCGGACATTCACGAAGGGAAGTGTTTTTCTTGTCTGCCGGAGGGCCAACTCTTAACTACCCAATTCTCTGTGTGTGGTGTCGAATGCATGCATTCCCACGGTGCCGCTGTATGCATTCTCGGCTCAATGAGTGGGAATGCCTTACCCAACCGGCACTCCATGTGTATTAGGAGTTACGGATGGCCAAGGCATTCTCGACTTGCGGAGTCGAAATGTAGAGGAAAGCCAAGCATTCTCGACTTCGCAAGTCGAGAATCCCTTAACCCGACCAATTCTCACACGTAATGCGGTAGCGGTGGCCACCGACCCGGTCGAGTCACTCTCCTTTGAACCATCTTCCGTCGAATAGTGCGAAGGGGGGGGGGGCGGGCTGGGTGGAGGCCTCTACTGAACCGCAGGGGAAACCACGAGGGAAGCCAAGGCTTGCATTCTTTACAAATCTTGCACTTTCTATTCTCACATTTTTTTAGTCCCAAGTGCCTCTAGCACATGCGAGCCACTCTCCTTCGAACCATCTTCCTCGAATATTGCGAAGAGGAGTGGTTGGGGACGGTGGAGGCCCCAAACTAACTACAAGAGGATGCATTTGAACCGCATCTCACGGGCCTTAGTCCTAGCGATCTATGTACAACATTCCAAGTAAGCAGTCCATGGAAAAACAGACCTAAAAGCGGGCATTTCTTTACCCCGATCCAATGTTTCCTTTGCCGAGCATCTATCAACCTAGAGAGTAAATCATCTCTCGGCTGAAATCTTTGGACAAGGAAACATGAATCCGTCGAGCTTATCGGCGGTTCCATTATTTAAACACATACGGCATGTTCTACAAGCCGAAATAACATAGGCATCTCGAAACTCACCTCTTCACGCTAGTAATTCCTTGGGCCATTGTATCACGGATCCCGCAGCCTCACCCGAGTCTTTGCTTCTTACGGTCGGTCTCTTCAAGAGTGTATTCGCATCTATTACTCGTATCCACTGCGATTCTCGCGTATCCCCTTTCCATGGCGCCGCATGTGTAGAGTTCGGTGTCGGGCGGCTCTCCGCTTCCTACCTTAGCTCCGTGCTCATCGATCAATTCAAGCTGTTTTGCAATAGGGCGCGTCGGGGAAAAACACACATATGCAAGGCGCTGTTAGCGACTTACTGCGTCGTGCGGCGCCATTAGGAAGTCGCTCACGGTCGATGATCCCCTCCGACCTCGAGTTCCCCAATGCCGCGAGGAAGATAAACTACGCTCCACTCACTTAGTCCCTTGATGTGATTCAATTTGAAAAATAGTGTTTGGGCGGGCTAAAAAAACCGTCTTTGTACCCTTAGCCCAGCTTTTTTCATAAATGATTGCATGTCCTTAACTTCAAATTAAAGAAACTTTAGATCTTTTTACATGCAGTCCTAAAACTCACAACGCTACGGAGGAAACTTAATTTCTGAGTCGTCGAGAAGCGGATGAGAGGGCATATAGAAATGACTCAGATCCAAGAAGCGAAGGCGGAGGGGATGCTTCGCCGCCCGGTAACAAGAAGAAGAAGACAAACACCCGGGTGAGCTCGAGGTTTTTCTTTTGTCGGAATACCTTAAGCGATCCATCCGTTCTTCTTCTTGCGGCATTCACCCCGGACACTTTGGTGATCACCGGCGAACTCCATTCTTTGTCATCGAGGGATCGGAGACGAGCTTCTTGAAACAAATGGCAGATTCTTGGTGGTATGTCGAGGTATCGACAAGTGGGAAGGAGAAAGATCTGTTTCTACACCAAAGGGACAAGAAGAGCTCAGGAGACAAGTACAAGAAAATCGGTGTTGTGCTCTCCGATCTCGTGCGCCGGTTCGAAGCATTTGACACTACATGTCGAGGACTGCGAGGAAAGAGTAAGTTCTATCGCACCAAAAATTGGCAGTTTCAAATTATTCTCACTCTTCCATGAGCAAGGCTAAGGGCACCGAAAAAAGGCCGGCGCCTTTAAATTGTCAGAACCTTGGGTGGAAGGATCTGGAAGGGATGAAGGAGGCCGGAACCCTAACATCCAGGGAGCTTGGTATGGAGATTTCCAGAGTCAGGGAAAAACTGTTCAATACGGGGAGCTTCACATCTACTGTGCTGAAGACTCTACAACACTCTGCAGTGGGGAATGTTGTGGTTCATACACAAAAAAGTCCACCAAAAAACAAAGATGGGGATGATGACACCACACGGGAGGAGTCAGATGACGAAGGAGACGAAGATATGGTCGACTCCCCAAACCTCGATCCAGATGATCAGGATCGGGATTTCTCGAGAGAGGGCAGAAAATGGAGGCGTCTAGCTCGGTATTATCCGTTGGGAATATCACACAAAGCTGCTTTGGACATTAGGCCAATTTGAAGGTTTGCACGGGAGATGCCGAGTCTTGTTCAACCCGAGGGAATTTAATCCAGCACACATCTTTGGGAGATTCGAAACGATGGTGCGACATCCTGATTGCAGATCAATACTGCGGATGTCATACCTTTTAGCGATCGACGGTGAGTTGTTCATTTGGAAGTCCGAGGAAGATCCGAAGGGAAAAGAGCGTCCGGTTACGGGTTGTAGGCGGTCGGCATTCGATTAGGGCGGCTCAAGTATTGCGGGCGGAGAAGGAGGTGCGCAAAGGATCAAGGATAGATATGCCAGCGAGTCGCGAGTTCTTTCGGGCGGAGATGCCCGACAGCCGGCGGCCAAGATTAGCCCTTTGCCCGAGAACACAATAGCGGCGAGTGCCGCCTACGTAAGGTAAATAACTCTCACGAATCTTTCCATTCTCGCTTCGCGCGAGTCGAAAGCCCCCTACCATCCTAACATTTGCCGATTATCCGGGGTTTTATTTGGTCAGAAAGCCCCGAGTAAAACGAGAGAAAATCAAAGGATGTGGAGCTTTCGACTTCGACTCGAGAAAACCCTTAGCCGATAAAAGAAAATTAGACATTGAATGGGACTTTTCGATTTACGAGTCGAGAAAGCCTACCATCTAACATTTTGCCGATTATCAGCGGGGTTTTCGATTTCGCGAGTCGAGAAAGCGGAATATCTGAGAAAAATCAAAGGATCGCGAGCTTTCTCGACTTCATGGTCGAAAAACGAGAAGTAAAAAGAAAATTAGACATTCAAGGGACTTTTCTTTCGCTCGAGTCGAGAAAACCCGGCTACATTCTTGTTTATTCACGGGTGTTTGTAGATACTTTCATGCTCGACATTGGTACATTGTGCGAATGCAGCCCTTATATCGACCGGATCATACACGCTAGGCAGCGATGGAAAGCATTGGGTTGTCCTCGGCGTCCTAAAGGAAAGCAGGGCTCCCCGGATAAGTGGAAGACCTTTGAGAAACTATGCGGATATGTTCTCTTTGGAGGAACCAGGAAGATGACGAGGGAGAGGAAGAAGAGGAGAAGAAGAAGAGAACACCAAGGAAAGGCGGGGAGTCTCTCTCGGACCAATACGACCTCATTCTTAGCACCGAGGTGCGGGAGAAATGGACCTGAAATATGGGCTCAATGGACAAGAGGCAAGGCGAAGGACAGCAATGGAGAATTTCCAAGCAGGCCCGACCCCAAGTTGTTTGACAAGCGGTTCATGAAGAGGATACGGGGGCCTCACGGACAAAAAGCGCTTGACCTACAAGGCAAAATCTTGGAGGGAACAATCCTGGCGAGGAAGACCGGGGAGTTCTAAATTGCGGGGGGCGCAAAGGATTATGCCACGGTCCTAAAAGCGGCGGCGTCGCGTTAGAAGAAGGCATCACGGAGTTACGCAGCGTTGCATCTAATGAATACCATGAATTTGATTATTACAAGGAAAAGGCTGCCCTTGATGAGGAAGACATGAAGGAATTGAACCGTCTATGTCAACCCTACATCAACACCAAGCTCAAGCGTAGCGTCAAAACCCTTCCTTTCCCTGAGCGTGCTATGGCAATTTGAAAAAGGAAGCTTGGATTCGGGGTGGTCCCATTTAAAGTGACGGCGATAGCTCCCCATTTCTGGTTACTTTGGGACACAAGGGATTTGGTGGTGCAGGCGGCACTGGACCCGTGGCACTATTTGCCATCAATATGATGAAGACCCCACCCTTTTTTATGACAAAGCGACATAGAAGCGGTGGTACAAGGCGTGTCACGGACATGACCGACCTGGATACTTTCGGTTTCCTTGTCTTTTTGCATAGGGCAATCAAACAACTTCTTGTCTCCCAATGGGCGGTGATATTAACTTCACCAACAAGATCATGCACTCCATATCGAACTTGATCATGAGTGCGGACTTGGCTTGCCGAAGGCACCAAGCTTTGCCAACATAGTTTTGGTTTTGATTTCAAGATCGTGCGGTCGACTGGATAAGTGGTGGTCTAGCGAGCATCATTATCTCGACAAGTTCATGATCTCTCAAGAGCATATGGAACCACGGAAGGGGGCGGGTTTATGGAGGATGTTCCATCGATGGACAAGGTCGCAAGGATGGTGCGGCCGGGTCCTATACATAGAATTCCTATCCGGCCAAGAGTTATCAAGTACTTCATAACCAGCTTGGTCGAGGAAGATCAAATTGTATGCGAGTGGTACATGAATGGCCTGTTCTCTCAGGGGGCTATGCTGTTTGGAATGAAACCTATATCCGTGGTTGGAAATAAGGACATGGTTGAAACCATTCAGTCATACTTGGATCTGCTTCATGAGCATTTCAAGGGGAGGAAGACAAATGGAAGCGATAAAGGCGGCGAGGGCGAGGGAGACAAACGGCCGGAGGCGAGGATGTGAAGGATTGGACGAGAATCTTTGCGAAAACATTATTGAAAACCTGAGATTGAGGTGAGTTTACTTTGCTCTAGCGGTGTTTTCGACTCGCGGTCGAGAAAACTCGTTCCTTTCAATACCTTTTCTTGTCATTCTCGACTCATGAGTCGAGAATACTTCGTTCCTTTCGGCGGTTGTCATCATTTCAGGGAATTCGAGCTCAACGAGTCCGGATCATTGTCAATGGATTCCAACGGTTCACGTCGCGAGGAGAATGCGAATGAAAATCGAGCAAGACACGCTCCACGGCGGAAAAGAACACGAAAAGTTAATGATCGCATTTGGATCCCGATGAACCGGAAATATGGTCGAGCCAAACTCCAAGCGGGATCATTTGGTCCCACCAAGCTTGTAATATTTGGCGTCAATGGGTATTAGGCTGCGGTATACCCGCGACAAAGGCGTCCCCGAGATTAACACCTCGCGGATCCCGGTGAAAGCGAGCATAAAATAGTGTATCCGAGGGCCCGAGCTAAGGAAATTATTGAATGGTGCGCACGGGATTGAAGTGGCCATATGGTCTTGTATGGCAAAGAAAAATATTGTCAATGTTCTTGGTGTTCTCGGCATTTCAGTTTTGAAGTTCAAGTTCGTTTGGGGAAGCGAAAGGGTCGAGCATGTGAAGGACCTCGATCCAGCCATCACAAAGGGAAGCCTATAATGGTGAAAAGGCTGGGCCGGTGTTTATGAGCAATTCGGGACTTTGGCAAACACAACACGCTGATCATAGGCGACTCGCCTACAAGTGCTATCATATAGCGCAAAATACAATCATTGCTAAGCCATATCGACACGAAGAATATGAGGCGAGATAGGTGGTTGTCCTTCGGACTCATCTGTCTTGGCGGAATCCCTCTTTGCCATTCTTGTCGCCCGATGTGCTTACGAACTATCCGAGCCTCACGGAACCCGATCCAGAGAGCAAGCCGATCATGAAAGCTATGGGCGACAAATACTTTGGTGAACAAGAAGAGTGACCCCTGCTTTGGATAGTCAAATTGTGTGAATATTGTGTCGAACTTGAACACATGTATTGACCATTTTGTAATGAATATACTTGTATATTGAGTTTTCGATGCCTTTCTCGACTCACGAGTCGAGAAAGGCATGCTTGTCGTGTTGATGATATGCTTGTACAATCTATTATGATAATGCTTGTACATTGGGTTTCTGGGACTTTTCGACTTCATGAGTCGAGAAAGGCATACTAGTTGTCTCGTTGACAAAAGCATTTGTATGCTTAAGTGTGTGTGATTGGATGCAACCATATTCTAATGAGAATGGTTGTACTTTGACTTTATGGGCTTTTCGACTTCGCTGAGTCGAGAAAAGACACCTCCGGCGTCATTGGATGCGGTTGTATGGAATGAATGTTCTCCGTTGTAATTTGATTTCAGCGTTCTTTTTGACTAATGACACGTAATTGTTAATCATACTCTCCTTGCTCGGTGGTTCAGGCACGATCCGACACCGGCCACGAGATCCGCTTCGGGCATCCGAGGCCGCTCGAGGCACGGATCCGCTCAAAGGCGGAAGAAATACCGTTCGGCACGAGATCCGGTCCGCTACACTCTTTGCGGCCTTTGGGACAAAGGTTGCTCGCGAATTGAGAGGTTGCTCGCTACACCACAGGAATAAAGAAACGGCGAAGAACAAAGAAAGTCCAGGAAGCTCAAGGCATATTGCAAGCATTGCATAACATCCACCGGAGGTTGGGGAAGGAGCATATTGATGAAAGGGCTGCGGGGGCGAGTGGAGAAGTCGGGTGGGCCGGTGGGCGGTAGCTCGAGAGGCACCTCCCCGTGAGGCATTCCACACTCTTGAGGTTGCCCCCAAGGCTTACTGGGCGGCATGAAGAAGCGCCACAAGTTAATCCCCTAAGGTGGACCACCTACCAAGATGATGTGATGTAGTGGACAAAGCAAAGGTAGCCATGGTCTCTGCGTCAGATGTAAAATACATTGTATCACATTCAATTTATTAATAAAAATTCTTTTTCAACTACATCTTTGGTTTCAAACTTTAATGAATTTCCTTTGTTTGATTTGCATTGTTTTTGTTCTCGACTCTTGAACACAGGGAAAACTGCTGACCTGGCTTCGGATTGAGTTTTATTCAAAAATTGAATTAAGGATAGTTTTGAATTGAGGTGCTACTTTTTATGTAAATTAACCGGGTTCCGAAAAAAAATGGGAATGGAATGAGTCCCACTTTAATTAAATACGACTTTAGTATTTTTCACCTGCCGACCGGAGAAAAAAAATTCTCGTAAGTGAAACTGTTGCGTAAGCGAAACAACAGTTTCGATTACGCAAAAAGGTTTTCGCGTAAGGAAGCAGTTGTTTCGCTTACGCGAAGTTTTTTTTATATATCCGCGACGCCGTTTCGACTTTTTTGCACAGAAAGAGTAAGTCTTCCCTGCCCCACAAACTATGCCATTTTTGTTTTTTCTTATTCTTAGTTTTTAGGCCAAAATTAATTAGATTTTGTTTGTTGTTTCTTTTTCTAGGTCTAGGTGGAGTCCATGGTTAGGTCCTTGCCTGTTGCCCCCCTCCACCGAGGGGCGTGACAACGGCAAGCATCTTGTTCTATGGACGAAGCCAGACTTATTTTTTTAGGTAAAGTTATAAAAATAACAAAAAAAAAATAAAGAAAACAAAGAAAAACAAAAAATGAATTAAAAAAAACTTGTGTTGCCTCGACATTAATAGTGTTAGAGAGTTGAAGAGAAATTTAGTGTTAGTGTTTCGGCGAGTCCTAGGCTGAGTGATCCTCGCCTGGTGTGCCACAGTTGAATTGTGCCATGCCGAGGGGGTGTCATTGCCGATGTCGAGGATAGCTAGTGTCGACCTTTCATTGAGGTGTATAGCCCTCTCCTAGAACTGTTGTTGGCTTCGGTCATGCGGTATCGAAAGGTGGGTGTTGTACTCTCATGAAAGGTTAGGAGGATATTTTAATAAGATATACCCTAGTTTCTGATGTTGTTATCGGCGAAAGTCCAACATTAATATAGGGACTGGCGTATATTTTATTAAGTATCCGTTTGGTCTTGTCTTTTAGAAAAAGCTTGACCGGTCAAGTGCAATATGTTGAGTTGAGTCTGCCAACCTCTATGAGGAAGTGTCCTCGTGGAGTCAGTAGCTGGGTCAGATCATAACTTAAACTTGTCAAAGAGAATGAGAAAAATGCATTTCTAGGGTGCCTATAATTGTCGAACTTGAAACTTAGTAGTTTACTTGAATCTTAATGAATTAGTTTACGTCTTACGATTTCGACATTGTGACGATCATACGGATATTCATAACAGCAAGGGAAGTCAAGACGATTCTAATCCAGAGAGGGTTCTCAAGGTACTTAGGTCGACTGAGGTGACAGTAATGATCAATAGAAGATTCTCAAAGCACTTAGGTCGAATGTTGAACCCGAATTACATATACAATACATGATGAACTTCACAAGACGACGCTCTTTTTGAATGAGATCTTTAAACCAAGTGTGCTGTGAGAACTAATCCTTGAGCAACAAGTTTAGACAATGGCATTGGCAGCTGGTGGCATGCAACCCTGGAAATTCGGACTCCAACAATTCACCCGTTAACTTACAATTAGACGCGTTATCCATTACAACCTGAAATATTCTCTTCGGTCCAAAACTCTCTACCACAGCCTTTGTTTTCTGAAAAATCCAATCTCCTGTCGCCTGGTCAGTTTTAGTTTCCACGGTCTTCAAAAATACTTCGCCCCCTGGATACACGATCATGAAGTTTATAAGGTGGTCCTTATTTATATTGCTCCAACCATCAGTCATTAATGAAGTCGGCCTGGCTTCAGTAACACGACACAACTTCATCTCCACACTTTCGACCATTTTCCCGTGTATTTTATCGACTAGTTTATTATTGGCATGCTTGTATGAAGGCAACCTGAAAGCGGATCCCGCTTTGGCAACTTCTTGGAAGGCTTATTTCATTGCTTTGTGTTCTAAGACATGTGGAGATAATTCGGCATATAAAAATGCCTCTACAACCTTCAATTGTGTCTTCTTCAGTTGCTCTGATGTTAAACATTGGTCAACCCTCTGTTGCTTAAATTGTCTTTGTCATTCTTTTTTCGCCCGTGCTTATACCCATTGACCCTAGTCCACCCTCTGGTTGGTACATCGGCGCTGCAGAAGGGGTGGTGTAATTGATCTCTTCTGCTTGCCACGGTCCTTGAGTATCCCTTGGCTGTGTTTTTCTACTGATATTCTTTTTTCGAGACAACACTTCAATTGCATCTTGTCGTAGGTCAGCTGATGCAGTACAAGTTTGCTCCCCAATTTTAGAGTCCCGTAAAATATTGCCGCACATTCATTTATTGACATATACCCACAAAACACACATTGCCACTCAATCTGACCAAACTCCTTCACAAATCCCCACTCTGGACCTCTCATTCGGCCACCAGTATTTCGACATACACTTCTTCCACGTGCTGCTGCAACGCCCGTGGCCCTACCATGACCATGCATAGCTCCAGCACCCCTAGATGATGATGCATGACCAGTTGCCATTCTTGCTGCTATCTAAAATTACTATCTCTGCTCTGCTATTCTAAAGACTCCTTAATCGTCCGAACTAAAGGCCGACGTTCTGACGACCATATAGGTATAATACGAAGATGGTCATCATACATAGGCAAAAGTAATATGTTGGAGATGGGTTTTGAAACAACAAGGTGTTGGTTGCAAGTCATCGACTCTTTCCAAGTGCACTATTGCCATGATCATAGAGTTATGCCAAACGTCTTCTCTATGTGCGTTACCATTCATGCACCTATGCTAAGTGGCGTCCCTCATGCCTGCCAAGTGGCGCATATTCACCTATTTTTTGTGGAGACCATCCACTATTGAGTTCATGCAATATGGCATTATATATGGAGACATTCGAGGATGGCAGAACCATTATGCTTCAACGCCAGTTACGGCCTTCTCGTATATCTTGTTTTTCTTGTCTTGACAGACATGTATATGTGCGAAGGAGCAAGCTCACTACACATATGTTACATCGATGTTTTGTTCGAGCACAAGGAGTGAAAGGACAAGAACTTATAGGTCTTTAAGGAACAGGGTAGGAACCTGAGGTCGGAAAACCCTGGGAAGGAGTAATCTCACTTCACATATTCTGGCGTCAGGCCCCGCACACAAGACCCATACCTCAAAGGCTGACCGTTTTCCAAGAAGTATGTTGACTCGACCTGGTAGTCAAAAAAACTTGAGGTGAATTCTAAGACTAAACACATTTTCCTTATATATAATAATACACCTGCTCAAAACAGACCAAACAGCGGTACAAAAATCTTTTTCCCTTAACAAACTGACCTAAATTGCTTTGCAACTTTTTTGCATATGAAAACGTTTTCGCGTAAGCGAAATAGTTGTTCTGCTTATGCGAAAATCTTTTGGTGCCGAAAATGTTTTCTGCCGTATTTTTGACTTATTATACTTCAAATTTGTGCCGTATTTTTTGAATAATACGTACTGCATATAAAACGTATACAATATTGAACCTATCCCTGATTGTATTTATAACTCGTGCAATTATTATTATTGACCATTATATTGCACATGTTAATATAACATGTGAATATAATCCATAACTGCCATATGGCAGTTTCCTAAGGAGCCAAGTGGGCCAATGAAGTACTAACCCTAAAGCGTAAGGGAAAAAGGGCAAGAACCCTAAAAGTCACCTTTTGGGTTCTAGGGGTGACGGTGAGCGACCAGAGGAACGTTTGGAGCAATGTTGGACATAATTCAGTCTTACAATAATAGGAAGATCACTGTGCCCGACGATTCCAAGATCTTCATCTATTTGCATCCATTTCAGCGGCATGGACGAGTTTCAAGGCATTGGAGGCATGCAAGGATCCGGTTAGTGTCGATTCTGATAGTCAATGCAAGCTTTACTATTGTTCTTAAGTTGGATTAGTTTTATGATCTCTAGAACCCAAGAACCCATACCTGTAGCCTGGACTAATGAATGAACCCTAATCATATTGATTAGATTAGTTAGATTAGATCTGAGGTTTTTGTTATTTCGATTCATTCTATTATGGTATGATGGATGTTATCTCTATTTTGCACCTCTTATGTATTGGAAAGGGAGGTAGAGACCCCGAGCCTTCTTAAAAGATGATTCTATAATAGCCTTATTAATTCCCAATTAATCGTGGCCTGTGCATAAGAGCCCTTTGCACTTTGTGGGTGGAGGGGCCAGACCGGCTGACAAGGGGGAACTTGTCCGATGGCAGTTGATCCCTCTGGTGTGTAAAGCCTACCGGGGAACATTGCGGACTAGGCCTAATACCTTATACATTGCGTGTGGCTCTGGTATGGGCTGGACACCTCTTGGGTGGTGAGGCCACCTTCAATGGGGTTGGAGTCATAGACGAGCAGTGGCTCTCTAGTCTTCCCGTCATTAACATGTATCTTCTGTAGGAGAGAGTGATCTCCTCCTGCCTCATCAGGATTGGTAAAATGCAACCCAGGAATAGCCCCTTTGACTAGGACCCTGGCAGGCTACGGTCCGGTCCCAAAGCTTATCAGCCTATCTGCAAAGTATGCATAGGCGGGGCGGATGGAGTGGATTACTCAACGGCCATGTTCCTTTGCCAGCCAAATCCATTTGCCATCTGTCTATAATGACCTCTGGAGAACCAAGCCGTCAGTCTATCCCCAAGATTCTGAGCCTAGGTAGGATTCATCCTCATTGATATTGTTATCTCTTTTGATGTATGATCATGTTATGGTGGTTCAACCCTTCAAGGTGGTTATGTATTTGTTATGATGCTATGTGCTTACATGTGTGCACTTCCGCAGCTAGATAGATCCTGAGGGAGACGAGATGAATGACACGTCCATTCCCCCCACACCAAATTCTCGCGCACCATCAAGAATCCGACGTCAGGTGGACGGCCTCGTGTTGGCAGTATGGCTAGCAGGAGGGAACCTCCTGTTTTTATACGATGGGAGCATCATATACGAGCAGGGGACATCACAACTGGTGTCTACAGAAGCGAGGTCAATCTGACCTCCTTCAGGTCCATGTTTGCAGATTATAAGGACCTGATGGCAGTACCAGTACCGAGATGAAGCAGTAGAAGTGGGACATGATAAGGCCATGAGGTACTACCTTCCACTCCTCATCGATGGAAGGATAGCAGTGATCCACCAGCAATTCAGCCCACGAGGAGAAGAAGGGGTGTTTATATTGATTGCCCTCTCATGAGTTAGTTAGACATGCACGAATGCCTTAAAACATCAACCATCTCATACTAGTAAAGAGGACAATAGTTCTGAGCATCTTCGACATCGTGGTAGCTTACAGACGTCAGGGTAGATTAGCCGTCACTGCGGCCTATACATCGGATCGAAGAGTGGAAGAACTAGTGATGGCATTGTAAGATGGGACGCCCACCGATATTCTCAAAAACTTGGCATGTACCATTGGTACAACCCAAGTAAAGAAGTTCTTGGAGGATCACCGTGCATATCGGAGATTCCAAGAATAGTTTATAATTTTTCTCTCAATCATTGTTATAATTTTTTGATCTTATGAACATATTTTGTTGGCATCATGAATGTTCTTTGATATATTTTGCCTCCACAACTATATCATCAAATAACCAATACAATAACAAACAAAAACTAATCACAAGAGTGCAATCTAATGTGTATGCAACTAGAGCACCCAGGACCATAAAGCAAAACCGATGCCATCAGGAAGAGCAAACCCTCGCACGACAATTCCAGCCAAGGAACCTGTACCAAGAGTTCGAGGCGCAGACCCTGGAAGAAGAGACATTCCAGATGAGATAGGATATATAGGAGATAAAAGCGTTATTGGTAGAAATGGCAAAGTCAAATCCTTCACAATGTTGATAGACATGGGGAGTACCCATAATCTTGCTTCACCAAGGATGGTAGAGCTGTTGAAGCTGAAACCTTTTAAGTCCAAGCCCAGGCCTGTAATATTGGCAAGTGGAGCAATCTGATGTAGCAGGAAAAAGGATCAACTTCGATATAGACTTGCCAGGTATCAACATTGGAGTGCTAGCAGAGGTCATGAATATTGGCAAGTATGACCTGGTCATAGGAATGGAAAACTTTGGTCCGGCTGGTACTATAATTGATTGCGGGAAGCAGAAAGTGACCTTAATAGTGTCAAGAGGCAAAATCATTGAGGTAACAAGTAAAGAAGTCACCCCAATCATGCAATGCATGTCTAGTAAGAAATTACTAAAATGCATAAAGAGGGAGCAATTGGCTTACGTCTTTATGCTTGAAGTTGAAGAGCCAGAAACAGAGGAAGATAAGGAGGACAAAGCATTGAACAAGCTGCCGAAGTAAATAGCCAAGCTAGTGAAGGAATTCCATGATTTATTCCCAGATGAGATCAAGCAACTTCCTCCTACAAAGGAGTCGAGTGTGAAATAGCACTTGAACCAGGAACTAAGCCAACAAGTAAGGCACCGTACAGAATGACACCTCCGGTGTTGGCAAAATTGAAGAAGTAGTCGCAAAAGTTGCTAGACCTAGGGTTTATAAGACCTAGTGCCTCCCCATTTGGGGCCCTATCCTGTTCGTCAAGAAGAAAGATGGAAGCTTGAGGATGTGCATTGATTATCATCAATTAAACAAGCATACGATCAAGAACAAGTATGCCTTGCCTAGGTCGGACGAATTGATGGACCAACTCCAAAGTGCAAAAGTCTTCTCCAAGATAGACTTGAGGTCGAGCTGCTACTACCAGGTCAAGATAAAGGAAGAAGACATCCATAAGACAGCCTTCCAGAACGAGATATAGCCACTATGAGTTTACAATGATGACATTCGGACTGTCCAATGCCCCAGCAACCTTTATGAGGCTCATGAACGACATTTTTCGTGAGTTTGTAGATATGTTTATCATACTATTCTTTGATGATATTTTGATGTATAGCAAGTCCTTGGAGGAGCATGCACAACACTTGAGGTCCTTGAGAAGCTGAGGAGGTATCAACTCTACGCGAAGTTGTCCAAGTGTCACTTCGCTACTGAAACAGTATACTTGAAACATGTAATTTCAGCAGAACCACCGACCCTGCGAAGATCGAAGCGGTAATTGATTGGCCAGCACCGAAGAACATCCATGAAGTGAGAAGCTTCCTTGACTTAGCAGGTTATTATAGAAAGTTCGTCAAGAACTTTGCAAAGATAGCAGCACTGCTAACAGACCTCACCAAAGCAGAGAAGATAAAGGGCTGGGCGAGTCATTGGCAAAAGAAGGCTCAAGCAACATTCGAGACGTTGAAAAAATCTTTAACGACAGTAATAATCTTGACATTGCCAGATCCAGAGAAGGATAAGTTGATGGCAACCAACGCTGGAAAGATTGCAACAGGAGCAGTCTTAATGCAGGAGGAGAGGGTTGTAGCGTATGATTCAAGGAAAATGAAGGATGCTGAAATGCACTACCCAACCCATGACCAGGAGTTGTTAGCAGTGGTGAGAGCATTGAGGATATGGAGATACTATTTACTGGAAAGAAAGTTTCAATTAGATACGGACCACCAGAGTATGCAGTATGTCTTCACCCAACCGCATGTCAACTTGAAATAAAGGAGATGGATGGAGTTCTTGGAAGAGTACGATTTTGACATCGTATACAAACTAGGCAAGCTCATCGAAGTTGCAGACGTGCTCTCAGGGACCCTTTAACGACAAGAGTCCATTGCAATGCCATAATCAGCACTCATTAGTGAATTTGGCAAAAGATAGAAGAAACATTGCCAATGGACCAAGACTTTAAGGAAGCATGGGCAAGCCTTTCCAGGGAGGCAAGAATTGACAAAAAAGAGGGAGACCTTCAAGCATTTTAAGAAGAAAGGTAACCTATTGTACCATAAGAACAAATTGTGCATACCAGAGTCATTTGGGGTTAGGAAGTTGATACTCCATGACACACACAATAGCCGGTCACGCAAGTTTTATGAAAACCTACTTCAAGATAAGAAGTAGCCATTACTGGCCTGGCATGAAGAAACAGATAGCCAGGTACATTCGAGAGTGTCAGCTATATCAGCAGGCAAAGGCAAAACATCTTCGAATTCTAGGAGTGCTAGAGCCATTGCTAGTGCCAAATGCCAAATGGGAGGTAATTTGCATGGACTTCATAACTGGGTTCCCCATAACCATAAGGGGCAAGGATGCCTTAATGGACGTAGTCGACAAGCTGTCGAAGATGCTGCATTTTATGCCATGTAGGACCATGAACATGCCATTGGATACCATCGTACTATTCACAAAGGAGATCTTCCGGCTCCATGGGATGCCGAGAGAGGTAATCTTTGATTGGGATTCGAAGTTAATGAGCGCATTTTGGCAATATATCTTCAGTACCATTCAGACGAAGTTGTTGATGAGTATGGCATATCATCCTCAGACAGATGGGTCGACGAGCGTACAAATCGAATACTTGAGAACATGTTGAGAAATTATGTTTGGAACAAGCAATCGAAGTGGGATGACTAAATCCAGTTGGTGGAGTTTGCAAGCAATAGCACCAAGCTAGAGTCATCTCAAATGTCGTCATTCATGATCAACTATGGCTACCAATGCTTGATGCCAGACACTTGGCACAATCTCCTGTCCAGGGTAGAAGTATCCCAACATGCAATAGTTGGGGGAGGAAGTACGAGGATATCTTTTAGTAGCAAAAAATTAGGAGAAGAGCATAGCAGACAAGCACAGAATGGTACGAAAGTTCCAAGTAGAGGACAATGTTTGGCTGAAGATCAAGGTCAAACAAGCAAAGCTCTGCATCGGTAATTGTAAGAAGCTTGCTCCAACATGGTCTAGACCCTTCAGAATAACCAAAAGAGTAGGTAATCAATCCTACAAGTTGGACCTGCCAGCACACTTGAATATCCATAGAGTTTTCCACATAAGTCTCCAAAAGAGGCACGCTCCTAATCCAGAGGAAGTATTGAAGACGCCAGAGTTATTGGAAATGACGGAAGATCAACTTGAGATTGTTTCAGAGGTTCTTCTTGACTGATCCTATAAGAAGACAAGGAAATTCCAGTTTCTGAAATACCTAGTGAAATGGACACACTTACCTGTGGAAGACGCTATATGCTACAATCAGATATGGAGAAGCAGTACCTCCAATTTATGGAGCAATGCAAAGGTCGACTCATCACCGAAGTAATCGACACCGAACCGATAGTTGAGTGAAAAGTAGATTAAGAAGTCTACTTTCGGCGCCACAGAAGTAGGCAAAATTGAGAGATAAGAGGTCATATAGGATCATGCATTGATAGGAAATCATCTCTAGTCTATGCCCATTACGGGGAGGAAGTCAACCTTCATGCCAAGAGCGACGAAAGGTGTGGACATTAGACATCATCCTAGGCATTATAGGGTGCTGTCTCCATGGCCACGATAGAAGAACCATCCTCTTCCTACACCGGAAGATTAGTGTTGCATTCACGTAGTTAAATTAATTATAATTAATTGGGTGGTTTCCTAATAACCATCTTTATAATAAATAAATGTGTACTAACGTAATGTTGGACGTGCATGCCAATAGAAAGATCTAAACGGCAGGAGGGTCGCACTGCGAAGACTTGCAGCACATATTTTGTCATAGTGTGTTGCAAGGAGACGAAACAGATTTTTAAACTATAAAATTTTAAAACTTTTGTGAATATTAAGTGTGAAAATTATAAAAGTTTTGTGAATATTAAGTGTTAATTTGAGTAAGATGTGAGAAGTTACCTTACTATAACAAGTTATGAAATAAAGGATGTGATCATAATAATTAACATGAATATTACCTAATATTACCTCGAGATAATTGTTAAAAATTGCATGTATAGAATAAGTTGCAGGGATCATGCAGGTCTCCAAGGTGGAGAGACTCGTGATGCTGCAGACAATATCAATTCAAGGTGGGGAGATTGTGATGTCTTAGCATAATATGTGGTATGAATATGTATATTATACTGCCCATCACTCGTACATGTCGCCTTGATAACATGTACTTGGAGATCATAAAGGGTTGCACCTAGGGAGAAACTTCTTATGATTGCAAATGCCTTAAATGTGCGTTTAACCACTTTTGCCACATGGCAAAACCCCACATGGCCTTTTAGCCCTAACCCTAGAAGGGTCATGTAAAATGAGCCAAAGGAAAACCCTAAAGCTTTTTCCTTTTCGCATTCTAGCTCCCAAGAGCTATTCAGGCCAAGTGTTAGCGCCATTCCACATTGTCGGATCTTGTAAGCGGCTTTGCACAATAGACCTTCAGATTCAATGCGCCTTTAGGCGAGCAGGGAACATGGGCGGCTTTTGAGGAGTTGAAGCAAGTCAAGGATCAGGTAAACGACTATTCTATTATGCAAGGCCGACTTCCAATCCGGCAATAAGCTGGATTTGTATGTTAGATTAGCCTTAGAGGCCTTATAGATTCTGAGATCACAAGCCCTAACAAAGGAACCTAACCATGTATGTTTAGGTAGATGATGTTATTCTATATTTCAGTTCCATGGATGATGATGTTCTATTCTATGCACACTCCTATGTATTAGGAAGGAGGGTAGAGACCCTGAAAGCCTTAATAAATGATGTACTTAGATAGCCTCATTAATTTTCAATTAATGCAGCATGTGCATAAGAGCCCGCCTGGCTGTGGGTGGCAGGGCTAGACCGGCAGTTGATCCCTCTGGTGTGTAAAGCCTACCAGGGATCTTAGCGGACTAGGCCTGATGGTTTCCCACTGAGTGTGGGCAAGGTATGGGCTCGACAGCTCTTGGGTGATGTGTCACCTTCAATGGGGTTCAATTCGTAGACGAGCAGTGGCTCTCTAGCCGCCTGTAATAGGCATGCGTACCTCTGGAGGGAGCGATTTCCTCCTGCCTCATCGGGACTGGGGAGATGCAACCCAGGAATAGCTCCCTTGGCTATGCACCCGGCAGGCTACGGTCAAGTCCCAAGACTTATAACTTTTGAGCTGCATTATTGAAAACTTTGACTCTCTTGAAACAACAGTGCATTCTATAATTTCTGAATATTTGAATCTTACCTAAATGATTGAACAATGTTCCAACATTCCTCCATTTGGACTTAGGCCTTCCCAGGTTGTTCCTTCTCAGGTCGCTCAACCTTCACTGAAACGCCTCAATCTGAACTTAGGTCGAGCAATGCAAACAAACATGACATATCTGCATGTTGTATGCTCAATGGAACATGTATGCTCTTTGGAAATATCTACATGTGAGGACACTGGAGAGAGGCTTTCGAAGCACTTTTCTTTGACAGAGCAAGTTTCAATCAACCCGTTACCAAGAAGACACTCTGCCAAGCAATCCGTTACCAAGAAGCATTCAAAGGTCTAGCTCCAATATGTATATGAAATAGCTTTCAAAAGGAACGATGCATGGAAGAGCTTCAAACCTAGAATAAAGCTCTTTACATGATACACGAATAATATGATTAAAGGCCTCGAAAAACAAAAAGACCCTGCACAACCAAGCTCCACCCGACAACAAATTATAAATGCATGTCAGAAAATGCAACATGAAGTTAAAACTATTCATCCAACATTTAAACAATGGGGAGAAAAAAATGAACGTTGAGGCGCCTTATGCTCCTCGCGCCTTCCTTCACCGACCTGAATTTCTGAGGATTTGCAAGGAATTCCACAGCCCTGATGGATGAGGCCTTGCTAGAGGCTGTTCTCCAAGGGTTGGGGTTCCCTCAAATTCCTTGGGATCATCAAGATTCGGTGGTGATAGTTGAAAATTTGATCAGACTAGCCTTTGAAACAAGATCCAGAGTTGGTTTTTGCAGGATTAGTTTTAACTTCTTCTATTTGTGCATCCTTTGCTTTGACAGGGAAGGATCCATAAGGGTTGCCATTCACAATTCTGACCCTTCCTCGGCTGGGAAATAGCTTGAAAAGAAACCTCTTCCTTATGAGCTGCCACTGTGGATTTTGGGAATCGAGCCAATTTACCATTGGGCCACTTTCTTCGATATGGAACCGGCAAGGACCATTCGAAATTGATCTTTGTGGTTTGGAGGTTTTCTAGGGCCAATTAGAATCCACAGGTTTTTTGGGTTTCCGATGCGTGATTCGAGGAGAATTTCGGGGAAAAGCGTTCTTTGGCTTTCATTCATTCTTAGATTTTTTAGATTTTTAAAGATCCTTATCGACTTTGTTCGCCGGGTCCTTTCAGGTGGGATGCATTGCGGAATACATTCCGTTCTTCTTTGATCCTTGGAGACTCTTTTTCGGTTCGATCAGCCATGAAGCCGAAGGCCACCAGTAGTAGAAACCAAAGGCGGGAGTTCCTCTTCAACAAGGATTCCCTATGAATATAAGGATCACGGACCCTATTTTGGTAATCAAATCTTTGGGATCAAATCTTTGTGCTCGACGATAGAAAAGATCAAACTTGGGTTAAGATGAAGGAGCTTAAAGGCTGACTTTTGATATTATTCGGGAACAACGAGGAGGCGGCTGCAATCTGTATGGGGATACAAAAGGAGGGTCAGATTATAGTTTGCGGGTTGGAAATCACAGAGGTTAGAAAATCGGTATCTTTGAAGGAAAAGCGTGTGGAGAGACCTAGTTTGGCGGATGCTCCGAAACTCGGGGAAATGGACCTTCTTCTCTACCAATTGATCGGGGTTAAATCGGGGCACTCAAAGAGGGACTGCTGCGGTCTCAAAAATCAGATTTTTAGAAGATCAATGGCGGAAATCTTTGCAAGCGACAAAGTCATTTGGCTGGAGGATTTGGGATGGAAATCAAAGCTTCTTTCGGGTTGGTTAAAATATGGGAGGAGGCTGATGACCATGTTATTGAAAATTTCCTTGGGGAGTTCGGGAATAAAATGCCAACTTTTGACAATGACACTCTCAAAGATGTGGACATGGAGTATATAGCCTACGGTACCCCCTCAGGCGACTAATAAATGTGAGATCTGAGGATAGTAATGGCTATTTCCATCCAATTGAAGCGGGCATTTGTGAGTGTACCAAGCTGTAACATGCTCTCAAGAAAAACACGGACAAAACGAGCGAAAATCTCGGATCAAATCTTTGAAGTCCTCGGTTCCGGTTATGGGTAAATCTGACAAGATCAATGGTAAATCTTATAAGAATGCTTTGTTTTCTAATCCTTACGATTCTAATCTTGTTTCTAATAAGGAAAGTGAGGACCTTCTTGATTTGGATGCTATTAATGATAACTCTGCTATTATTAGAAATTCTAAGCATGGTATTACGATCCACTTCCCCGAAGTGCCCTTCTATGGGGAGGTTAAGTATTGGATAACTAAATCTCGGGCCATCCCTATTCTTTCCATTCTCAAATTGGATCAAAAACATTCCAAATTATTTGTAGGGAGGAAAGAAATGTGAACCATATCCTCTCGAGAAAAATCCATTCTATTCTTGGGGCGATAGTGTATCGATGAAATGGGATCGAACTATGTTAGGGGGATTTCTCGGCGGTTGCTACCACCACATGGATTTCGGTACTAATCTTCCTCTGGTTTTGAATGTCTCTCATTTGAATGCCATTGCTAAAAGCTGGGGAGGTCATTCATATCTCCATCCCCAAACCCGATTACCCGTGATGCATTGAGAAGAAAATTCACTCCCCACAGGTGGATAAAATCCCTTGCAAAATAAGCGACTCTAAATTTATTGATCTCCAAATATCCTATTCTAAAGAGCACATGGCCAATATCAAAGGGAGACAACTTATAAAAGGGCAAAAGAAAGTCAAGGATAACACCCACGATCGGAAGCATCAGTCACGGAGACCTAAAAGCAGAAGTGTAGAGGAAAAAGGGGAGGGAAGTGGCAGTAACAAGGAAATCATGGTGATTGAAGATCCCACCCCTCCTTCTCTACCTATCCCTAATCTTGGGGATCGACCAAGAAAGCGAGGGTATTGTGCAATTCCCTCCCAAGCTTCTTATCTGCATCGACCCCATTAACTTTGTGGCCTCCTCCATAAGTACCAGTGGGCAGGTGGTTCCTAACGGATGGCCCATGGATATGGATATGAATGAAGATTCAGAAAATTCTGATCAGGACCTAGATCAGGATCAATTTCAGAACTTGGAATGGAATCTTGTTACTAGAAGAAGGAAGAAGGGAAAAGGAAATGAGAAGAAAATGATCATGGGACCACCCGGAAAGGTCTCAAGGAAAACCAAACCCCAGTTAAATGGACATAAATCTTAAAGGGTATTACACGGAACTGCGGGGCATTAATTCTAATGTGAAAAGAGGAAGGGTGAAGGTTTGTCTTGCATCTATGAATTTAGACTTCATTTTCTTTCAAGAGCACAAGATCCATGATGATAGTATTGATAATATAATTAGAGAAGTGTTGCCTAATAATTTCAATCATTGGTCTATAAAAGCAAACAATTCTTCGGCAGGTATTTCTATTGCTTGGCATAATAGGATTAATCTAAGTGATATGCAGATGATGCAGGATAGTAGTAAGAGATGGCAGATTTTACATGGCAATATAGGGAACAATAGGATTGCTTTTGTGAACATTTATGCCTATCATCAGCCGGCTGAGAGGGCTCAGCTCTGGAATATTATAACTAATGGTTTGAATAGTATCCCTTATGATGAGATCATAATGGGGGGTGATTTTAATATGGTTACTCACGAGTATATGAGGAGTGCTAATTTCAGAGCCCTTAGCGGGGAAGAGAATGATAAATGGATGACTCTGCTTACAAATCACCACCTAAATTTGGCAAGAGTGGTCCCTCATTCCTATAGCTGGAATAATCACAGAATCCAGCCTATTTGATGTCTTTATGATAGGTTTTACCTCAGTGAATCATTATGGAACAGCAGCTCTAGAGTCTCCAACCTCTCGAATTACACTATCTCTGATCATTATCCCCAGCTTATTAATATCAATGCCAACAATAATCAGAGGAAAAGGAATTCATACTTTAAGCTTAATACTAATCTTCTGGATCAAGATGATTTCATTACCAGGTTAGCTCAGGTGTTGGATATGGAAGATAAGCCCAGTAATGAACTCGGGTGGATGGATTGGTGGGTTAAGACCTCTAAAAACATAAAGAATTGGTTAAAAGTTTGGGGAAGGAGATACATCGAGAAAGAGACTATTCACTGCAAGAGTTGAGAAATCGGTATGGAATAGCTCAAGGTCGAGAATAAGGAGAATCTTAAAATTGATTGAAAGGGAAGAAATCGAGGATTGCAAAGGGTTGGAAGACTAAAGCCAAAGTCAAAGAGCTAAGGGAAGATGAGAGGGCCAACTCAAATACTTTTCATTAAGGCAAAGGGAGGATTAAGAAGAATCATATATATAGTGTTCTTTGGGAGGAAATAATATTGTTGAGGACAATCATCTCAAAAGAGGCTGCTAAGGAGCATTTTATCAGAATTATGGGTACTATATCGGGGATCTGAGCTTTCAAGACATTCATAACTTCATTGATATTAGGGGGCGAGTTACTAGCATGCCATGAACAACGACATGTCTAGACCTTTCAACAACGAGGAAATCTTTAAGGTGCTAAATGAAATGGAAAATGGCAAAACTCAGGGTCAGGATGGCCTCCTGCTGAATTCTTCAAGAAGGCTTGGGGGCTTTTGGGTAATTTGGTGGTTTTCATTGCTAATGAATTCTTACTAACCAAAGGTTTGGACTGCGGGATCAATACTAGCCTTATTGCTCTCATACCTAAAATTGACATGCCCATCTCTTTTTACGATTATAGGCCTATCTCACTATCAATGTGCTCTATAAGCTTATTTGAGGGTTCAATTGCAGCTAGAGTCAAGCCTATCCTTGATGAGATCATAAGTAAGACACAAAGTGCCTACTTGAAAGGAGATACATCTTGGACAATGTTGCGGCGACATCTCTAGGGATCGGTTGGGCGGGGAAACTAAACAAAACATAGGGCTTACGAAATTGGACATCACCAAAAGCCGACCGCGATAAGTTGGAAATTTTTGCGGGGAATGTGGCGGAGTTTAGGATTCTCGGAAGAGGTAATTTCTATTTTCATGGCGATTCGAAAAACTCAAGATCATTTTGTACTTATCAATGGGGAATCACGGTCCCTTCTTTGACATAAAGAGGAGTAAAACAAGGTTGCCCACGGCACCTTTTTTATTTCTAATAGTCATGGAGGGTTTGCATAGTAATTTCGAAGCTTAGAAATCTTAATGGGCTTAAAGGGCTCAAACTCCCCTAATCAAGAGATGGAAGATATTCTCAATGTTCATTTTGCGAGATGATACCTTTCTTTTTATGAATCACGGACAACCGGTCTATTCAAATTACCAGCCAGATCTCGAAGACTTTGGAAGATGCTCTGGATGCAATATCAACCCGACCAAGACAAAGCTGATTTCAAGGGATCAGACTAAAGGGGAGCAAGCAGACTTTATCTCTCGGATGTATGTATCTCTCTCCTACCACCAAAACCAAAATTTTGGGGATCCCCTATGCAATTAGAGTGAGCAGTGGTGACTGTGGGGGATCTCTTGGACAAGTTTCTGAGGAAGGTGGACTCTCTTAACTCTAAATTTCTTTCTAAGAATGGTAGGGCTATTCTTGCAAACTCTGTTATCTCCTCTTCTCGGGTTTATCGGTCATCTATTATTATGGCCCTAAAAGGTCTATTCTAAAATGCAAAGTATTATTGGTAGATTCATTGCGGGGGTACAAGCGAGAAGATCTTTGGATTCGGTCTCCATGAAGGAGTGTTGCAAAACTAAAAGTATGGGAGGATTGGGGTTATTAACATGAAAAAGCAAGCAAGCTGCTTTAGCTGCTAAATACTTCTCTGAGCACATGCTGGTCAGATTCATCACCCGGCCAAAGCTCACGATCAAACATTATATCGGGAGATGCCATCCCTTTGGGTGGAGGGACTTAAGATGCACCTTCCCTTTAGTATTTTCTTCCCCTTCACCATCCCAAATTCCATCCCTCAAATTATTAAGAAGTGGATCGGTGGTGGATGAGGTTAAAGGCATGTACACTTGGAAGGAGGGCCTTTCTCGGGGATCAAGCAATTTTACGGAGCCCTTCTCTTATTACGGATGATCCTAATACTTGTTTAGCCTCTCATTTCCCTACCCTAACTAAACAATGGACTAGAGGGAATTGTGCTCATCGGGGACATTACTAATAATTTGGACTATCATACCTCCGTTACGGGGATGCAGGGGAAAAGTGCGAGATGCTTTTCAATAGTATTACCACGAAACTTGCTAGTGGTCGGTGGCACCATTACGAAGATTCGTGGCACATAAATGGGTTCGGTGGATACAAAGTTAAAAGAGCTTATAAATTCTGAGCAGAGATCGGGGATATAACAATCCATATCAAATGGAAACGATCACATGAGAATCAAAAGGAATCTCATCTTTCTTTGGAAGTGTCAATTCACCCAAAAGTAAAAGCCTTTATGTGGCAGCTTTGGCATAAGGCTCTTGCAACAAATATGAAAAGATGGAGAATGAATATGGCGGGACTCTAACATTTGTGTGCGATGTATGCGAGGATCGGGAAGATGAGAATCATCTTTTTGAAGCTGTCTATGGGCGAATGGACTCACGGGTTAGCGAGGCCGAGCTTAATATGCCCAATCTTAGGACCATGAGCCCCACGGACTTCTTTCTTCTGAAAATCCATCAAATTGGCGTATTTATCTTCTCCTTTGGAGGATGTGGAAGGGGAAGAAATTCCACGATCTTCAAAGAGGAGATTATTTGGCCTCGGGCTATCATTGAGCAAACTAAATATGATATTAATTGGATTGAGGAGATTTTTCGGTATTCATACTTGAAATCTTTTTCATCCTTGTCTAACTTTATTTTGAAATTAGCGGGGAACATTACGGTGTTGGTAAAAAAATTTGAAGTGGAAAAGGATTGACCTTCACTCTAATGCGCTATGGCTAACTTCGGTTTGGGGTCGAGATCCAGATAGCACATGAAGGTGTATGTCCTTTGTAATTGTGCTTGTAACCACGACTTATGATGCAAAGAGGGATATTTTATGCGGGCGAAAGACAAGAAAGGAAGATTTAATCGGGGAAAGCTCATCTATGCAAATGCCCATTACGTCTATTCATAAGGGCCACCAAAGGAATGGGGAGAAAGGATCGCGATCTTGGCGAGCCCAAGAAAGGAGATTTTTGGAATGATGGCTATTCTTGTCTTTTATATCTTTGAAATCCTTTTTGTGATAAAGGTTCAGGGCCTAAAACTACTAGCCTAAATATTTTCTTAAGATATTATGTTGAAGGGTCTTCATAACCAACCCTACCCAAATCGGTTACTTTTTGTAAACATATGTATATACATATGTTCATATGTACATATATCTATATTAATATAAATACTAAGCCTTCAATTAAAAAAAAAACATTTAAACAATGGAACCTACCTATAAATGGACATGAACAATCTACTTACATTCGACAACACTAACATGAACAAATAAGAATGGCAACAAACCTGAAATAATTGATTTATGAGTGCGGAGGAGAGGGAGTAAAGGAAGTAATATAAGTAGTACTGCGGATATGTTTTTTTGTCGCCGGCCGGTCGGATGGATGATTGAAACTAAACATGCATCTTCTATTATCGGTTTGGTAATATTCTATTTAAAATGTATAAATGCATTTCAGATAAATTGTGATTATTGTTTACATAATTGCGCAAAGACGTATATAAATGTTGCTAAATTTTATATTCTTGAGTAAATATAATTTTACTATAGGAACCTATCGCTTTAATGTTGTGTAAGTCTAATTTATGTCTTGTATTATTATCTATTTTTTAAATTTGGTTTTTCCGACATGTCGAAAACTTTTTGGATATTTTTCTGGGTTAGTTTTCTAAGGTCTAGGAGCTTTTTAGGCTTAGGAAAAATTTACCATGATTCAAAATTGCTTACATTTTTTGAGTAAGATTTTTGGGCAATCGGGTTTTGGGGTTTTCCATTTCGGGTTCTAATTTCCCCTTGCCATCTCGGCGTGCATATCCGGGGAAGAAGACTTCACTCTGCAAATCTAGCAAAAATTGGTGGTATTGCCCATATTTTCATATTCTGCATCAGATCATGCAGACTCCCATATTTGAAAGAGTTTCATGTATTTGCATTGGCCAACCTAAAGACTATCTGTTCAAAATCCTTCAGGTAAGGCCGTGGCCCTCTGTTTTTTAAGGTTTATAGTAGGCTTTGTTTTTTTGGAGTGGAAGATAGGAAATCAGTTTGTGTCCTTTTTGAGGTGCTTCTATTGTCTAACTCCCAAAATCAATGCTTGGTTTAGGCCAGAAAGCAAAGACTTACGCTTCAAAATCCTTCCGCGTGGTAGTTGCCCTTTGTTTTTAAAGGTTTATAGCGGGCTTTTTGAGCCGTTGAAGACAAAATTCAGTTTGTGTCCTTGGTTTTAGGTGCTTCTCATGCGCCTCTCAAAATTGATCTGCTTAGTTAAGCCGAAAGCATAGTTCAAGAAGAACTAGAAGTTGTTCTGTTCGGATACAATTGTCCTTTCGTTTTTAACTGCTACTGTCATAAGCTACACAAATCCAGCTTGGGTTTTGCATAAACTAAGCAAAGGAGACCGTGATCTACCTCCCTTGAACTGTAGTCTATATACTAGGGCTTTATACTAGAGTTTTATCTCTATATATATGCATCTACAGGTTACACTTATGTCATTATTTCAACCCAAAAATGGGCTCAAGATTTCTTAGGATGCAATTATCTTGGAGGATAAAAAAGTTTGTGACATCTCTGCTTAAACTCCCATTGCCTTACTTCTCAGCCTTTTCAAATTTTGGAATGTTTGTGCTTTTAAACACCGCTTTAAAGAAGGTAGATGTACTCTAACTAAAGAGATTGAAAATTGTGTTTTCTAGAGAGCATAACTTCTGCTGGAGTTAACAAGAATAAATCTCACTGTTTCTCTGTTTCTCTTATTCTTTTCCCTTAAATCTCCATGATTAAGGATGATGCTATTGTTTTCTATTATGCAGGTTTGAAGAACGTTAAAGGTGAGCTTGAACAATGAAGCACCCATTCCAAATGCATGAAGCTTGGAATTGCTGATATGGTTTGCCATTTTCCATTTGCCAGGTATTGTGTTGTCCTTTGCCATATGCACAATGGTTATAGTGGCTTCTGGCTATTACAATGGTTTCTGGCTATGTTGCCTATTTGCATTAAATAAAAGTGGTAGAGATGACAGAAAGAGCTACAAGTACTTCCTAGCACTATGCAGATGCATTAGACAAAAGTTTTGTTCTTGATATTTTTTGCCTTTTACAAATCTTTTTTTGCAGGGCCAAGGGCTTGGAAGAACGATAACATTGTACATAAGTAGGCTTTCTTCTGAGGCAAGGGGTGGGAATAAATAGATCTTTACAGAATATTCTGAACCACATTGCAGGTATTTGTATGCTTTTAATCAATCAACAGCTTGAATTCGGCTACTTTTATTTTTCAAGCAATTTTCGGATGCTTCTGATCCACTTACAGTATCTCTGGCATCATGTGATTATACATATTATACCTTCTTGGCTTTATATCACTTTTCTATTTATCAAGAGTCCTCAGAAAGTCCAAGGCTGACTTTAGAAATGGCATACTACATTCTTGAATTTCTATCCTGCTGTTTGCAATATCACCAACTTAGTTTCTATTGCTTGAATTTCTATCCTGACATTTGCAACATCACAAACTTAGTTTCTATTCATTTTTTCTGTCACTCGCGCTATTTAGATTCTTTGTTGAGATAGATATTTCTCTATGTCTTTATTTGATTTAACATACCATCCCGCTACTATTTGTTCCTTGATTGCAATCGAGGAAAGGTATAGTTCTTAGTGTAAGCCCTCTTTCAATCATAATACTTGACCTTCTTTGCATTATTTGTCTACGGATGAAAAAGCGATTCAATTACTTTGTCTACTTGTTGTCTTTAGTGCATGGAAAAGTAAAGGCTATTGGATGTTTTCATTATTGCGGATATTATTATTTGTTACCGCGTGTTTTGAATATCCATGTGGTTGAGGAAACCTAAATTGGCTCATAAGTATGTCGTTGATTTGAGATCCCATGTAGAAGCGGAACAACGTTGACTTCTTACAGTTTACTCAAAAGCTTAATGGAGAGTATAGATGGCATATATTCTTCTCAATATCTTTTTCTCAGATGTTGCTTGCATAACACGACACTAGAGAATGATCCAAACTAGAGAGCACTATAGCTATCTGCAATTACAAACATAAAAAAGAGACACGACCCAAATCATATGTTTCCTTTGTAGCTACCTACAAATTGCATAGAGTTACATGTCTCAACATGACACCTGTTTATTAAAGCCTATTATAATGATAGTAAGAATTGGCTATGTTGGGATGTTTGTGGTTCTTTAGACAATGAATAAGACTTGGGAGGACAAATTGTGAAACATTACACGTAAGATTTCATGGAACTTTGACTACACATCCTACAAGACATGTTCAATTCCCTACAAAAAATAAAAGGGAGGCAAACACTTTCTCCGCTTAGAGGGGTAGTACTGTGGCGTCCCCTACTGCATCTGGTGCACTCGCAGGTATACAAGCGAGGAGTTCTTCCCCATACCGGCTCCATGCCCGAATCTGGGGCCCTTCACATAACACTTTGCTGGCGTGGCGGGTTCCGGTGGGAAGAGTGAAAAGGGTCATTGTACCCGTCTCCCTCGGGGCCTACCTAGGCTGGCGAGGCGTAAACATACATGTCGGTATATAAGAGCAACACATATACCCACCCATACGGGTGGCACATCACATCTGCAAAAGACAATGATCGGCACAATGCATAGAGGAAATCCTACCCAAGGCACCGGACACGGGGATGGGCCCGACAAGCTTGGGTCTCGAGGAGGTCATTCTTGCGGGGAATTCATGGCAATGGATTTGGTGGCATAAGAACATGGCATTGGGTTGTCCACTCCATCCGCCCCTCACTGTGCACACTTTGCGAGTAGGTTGAAAAGTGTTGGGACATTTGTAGCCAGCGGGATGCATAGCCAGGGGGCTATATCTGGGTTGCATCTCCCGGTTCGATGGGGCGGTGGGGATCACTCCCTCGAGAGATCTCCATCTTGACTCAAGGTGACTAGAGGCCCCTTGCCCGTGTTCGACTTGAACTCAATGGAAGGTCATATTCACCACCTCACGAGTGTCGAGCCCATGCCTTGCCCACCGCGGTGGCAAGCCATTAGACCTAGTCACAATGATCCCCGGTAGCACTAACACACCATAGGGATCGTTCAAGAGTCGAGAACCACGAACCTCCTTATAAGCCCGGTCGGCCCTTCACCCCACAACCGGGTGTGGCTCTTGTGCCTGACCAGCATCTATAGTGTGCTAGAGGCTAATCTAGGAGCATCTACTACCAAGCTTTGGGTCTCTACCCCCCCTTCCCAATACAAAGGAGTTCCGCGAGAGATACATCATCCATATACATCCGGAGGAAGAACTAAAAGACAAGATCTAATCTATATCATAGAGTTAGGTTCTTTAGTTAGAATCACTATCTAGAGATCTAGAGGGCTGCTATGGGCAATTTAAGAGGCTAAACCTCTTTGATTCGATGGCTGAAATGGGGTTTAGACTACTAAATTGCCTAAATACTGATCCTTGAGTTCCTCCTCGACTGAACTTCGACCATCCTTTGAAATGCCGAATCAAGGAAAACTAATGATGCGGTTCTCTCGGGGCCAGTGGGGAGGCGGTTTTAGCTCTTGAGGCTGACCAAAGCGAGCTCTAAAACCCTAGAAGCGAAAATGGGCAAGTTAGGGTTCTCCTACTTAAATAGACAAGGGGTGGCTAGGGTTTCCAATTATCCCCTTTAGGCATGTGGGATAAGTGGGAAAAGAAACCCACTTGCCTTTAAGGGCTAGGTGGCCAAATGTGCCCACATGGAAATGTGTGCACCCAAATGTGCTCACATGGAAATGTGTGCACATTAATGAATAATGTACATTGGAAAATGTGCACATTAATTACACCTATGGGTATGGCCCACTTGGCATCAAGTGGCCACATGGAAATGTATTGCCCACATTAATGTGTACATTGGAAAATGTGCACATTAATACTAATGCACATTCTTAGCAAGTTGCCCCTAGGGGCTACCCATAGCTACGCGTTGGCGTACCGTCGGTCGGGGTGGCGTGTGCAGCGTGGCGTGGCGGTACAATATCGTCTGGGGGGGTATCTTTGTCTTTGGAGCGTCACATTCTCCCCACCTTGAAATGATCTTTGTCCGCGGCATGGTGGTTCTCCCCACCTTGGAATCTTCCTAACCTGCAATCAACTTTGATGCATACGATATACTACTATAATACTTACACATTTATTACGATTACCTTAAGATAATATTTTTTAAATCATTATTCGCCATTACATTATCAAATAAGTTGTCAATTCGTAACTTCTACTAAAATAAGGTACTTATTAGTTTCTATTATCACAACATTTAGTTTATCACAATTGAACACTTTCATATACAATTATTATTTAAGGTACTCTTCATTTCCTTGCAACACATTCCAACAAAATTTGTGTTGCGGGGTCTTACACCTTAAAATCTGCATTAATTTTACAATATCTATAATTACATACTTACTAACTTAATTATTAGAATTACTCTAAGGTAATGTTTAAGACATTACTATTTACGTTATCCTATTAACTTATCACATCATAACTTAATCCACATAAGGTAATTATTAACCTTACTTAATACAACATTTAAGTTTATCAAAGTTTATCAATTTCCTACAAAATTTACACTTCTAAGGTACCCTTCATCCCTTGCAACACATTATAACAAAATTTGTGTTGCAAGCCTTAAATGGATTCGACCTCCTTGCCCTCAGGGCGCTCTATTGGCTGCGGTCGACACTACCTATTATTAATTATTACAAAAATTTTGGTTATATGGTGACCACCCACCTATCTACATGGATGCATGGCTAATCTCCGGCGTAGGAAGAGGGTGGATCTTCCATTATGGCCGTGGAGGCGGCGCCTATATGCCTATATGCGCTCATGCCTACACCTCTAGTTGCCCGGTGGGGATATCCTTCAGCGTGGGGGCGTGAAGGATAGATTCCTCCTATCAAAGCATATATGGGGCTAAAGGTGCCTTTCCTATCAATGCATTCCTTAATGACCTCCTTTCTCTCGGGGTTGTCTACTTAGTGGAGCAGTAGACTTTCTAATCTACCTTCCACTTTCGTCCAGCGGAAGCGGTCATGCCTACATTGACATTACACCCGCCCTAGAGATCACCGTAGTAGTGGTCTCATCATCGCCGTAACAACGCATGCAACCCATACCTAGCATAGGTTGCATCGCATGATTAATCTTAGCTACATATAGAATTAATCTACACAAATTGACATGCACTGAGCCGATTTTCTTGGCTCCTTTAATGCATGTGATTAACATAATTACCCTAAGGTAATATTTATGAATTAACATTATCATAGTATTGGATACATTACTTCCGATAGTACAATTAAATTTACTCTAAGCTTTGCAATATTTAACGACTTTTAGATCGCGATTATTTAAACAATAACCCTACTTTCGACCTATTGTTACATAGACAAGGTTTTAATTATCATACACAAGAATTAGATGTGCTTCTTATTCTCTTCCTTGGGTCCTGCATTACCCTTGGAAATATATCCCTAAGATATACTTAAGTATATCCGAATTCTATTTTCTATCTATATTTATAGATAGATAGATAGATAGTATTTTAACGTCACGCCACTAGGCAGCATCCAACTGGACATGTGACCCCGAGGTCATATAGCTATCCTTGGAAGGAATTGCGTCCTTGCGAAGGATCAATTAACATGCTACCTCATATTATCGTTGTTATTTAACTTATTTCCCTACGATACATATACGTACAACAATTTCTATGCAGTTATTAGGATCTATATTTAACTTAACAATAAGACACATTAAGGCTTATAATACATGGCATACCTTACCTAAGGCTAAAACGCATCCACTCATTGAGCCGGCGTTGCATGGTTTTGCTCCACTTCGTTGCATGTCGGTCTCGCACGTTGAAGGCCTCCTGAGCTATCTATCTATCTATCTTACGCTCTATTCGCTTCGGCTATTGCCGGAGTGAACTCTATTCTACGGGTCAGTCAATAATTCGGTGCAAGTACGTTCAATCATAAGATTGAGCCCTCCCACTTTCTTTGAAAAGAAAATGGTCCTGCACCCCTTCAATGACATTGCACACAACGTCATATCTATTCTCTCCCCTTAAGAGGTTATACGCTTCTTACTTAGCGCATTACTTTACTAGCCTTAGCTAACATATATAACCGTCTAAGATGGATGCACATATTATGTTATCATTTATTTCAATATAGTTATGGGTTATCTACTTAGTTAGAACGATTCTAAACCACAAGGTTTTGTCATGACGACAATTCCTTTTGTCTCAAAAGACTATTTGATTACTATAATTCTTATTTTAGATGTACCTTGCATGTACTATTATTTTATTATTCTAGAGATTCCCCCTTTCTTAGCTATTTAAACTCTTGGAATATTCCTACCAATCGAATTGATGTCATCGTAACAAGTTGGCCGGACTTGTTAGATTACTTCTTTTCTTTCGGTTGGATTATTCTTTTGGAGATACTAGATTTATACATGGTCAACAATTATCCTAGTAGTGATTCCTTCTTAGCGAGGAGATCAATCTCACCAAGTGGTTTCAATCGTTGGATGTGCGTTAACAATCGTGTATAATTTTAGTTACTCCTATCGTCTCCTTCCCAATTGGGCAATCCTTTTCAGCGAGAATATCCGGAATTGCCTTCTAATCCCAATATGGATGTTACCATCCATACATTTAACCTACTAGGCCCCATGGCCTTAGATCTTTTGAGCTTGCTAGAAGCTCATCGCTCGTTGCTGCTTGAAGGAGCAAGGTAGCGTTCTTCGAGTCATTTCGATACTTGGTCTCCTTGGCGGTGGCTCCTCTTTGATGTAGAGGTTGACTTTGTTGGCTAGAAGCCTCTTATTCTTTGGTGGCTTGATGGTGTAGTTGATCATTTGAATCTTGCATGCAGCTTTTCAAATGCACGAAAATTTGTTGAAAGAGATCTTTCATCTTGAACTCTTTGTCTTGGCGGCTAAAGGATGACTCTGTATCAGATATTGTTTCTTGACTCCATCGATGTCTCATACGTCGAGTCCTCTTGTGGATTATCGTGTTGCGAAGAGTGTTGGCGATGTTGATTGCTTCACCTACAACTTGCATGACATCTCTTCCTTTGATGTGTTACGCTATGGGAGGGAAGAAATAACAAAGGGAACTATACATGCACAACATATAGCTTACATAATTACAATTACTACTAGAGCTATTAGGTCTCCCTTGTGCCTCCCTTGAGTTGGACACCTACTCCTTGGCAATGTCATCGGTGTTCCTCCGGTGCAATGGTGTTGGCGATCTATATCCTCCTATTTGTGCGTCGGCTCATACTCAAGGGGTAACTTGTTGATATACTTGGGCCCTCCGTGTTTGTCGGCTATGGCACAACGCTTTGCATCACATTCTAACTAAGGGTGTGCTTGTGCGTTGATGCTTGACATTTCGATGCAGCTTCTTGATCTGTTCTCCGGGCAATAATTGTCCCCCCCCCCTTCATGATACTTGAAGCTATTTGAAGGCGTCTCTTGAGGTACATCTTGTGATTCCTTTGGCTATACTCCCTCACGGGGTTGTTCTCTTCTACTTGATTGTTCTTTGAATCGTTCATCCTTGGGTTCACCAAGTTGCATGCAAGGCAGCGTGCAAGTCATATTTCGCCTCACCTAGTTGGTTCTCCATCGAGCTTCCAAACTTAGGCCGTTTGATCCCTCGATCACATGGCTTGGGCGTTGTCGCGTTCCCGCGGTGCTATGCGTCTTCTTGTCTTGAGGTACCCTCAGGTGACTTTGATTGTGCTTCGTCGTTTTGATCCTCCTGTTGCCCTACGGAAAGCTCGTGGAAGAAGTCGGTTGCTAGCACTTCTCCGGCTTTTGAGTTCACGACCTTTGCCCCTCTATGCCCAAAAATGCCCAAAACGGCTCCAAATCGACCAAGTAAGGGGTCAATTACGCCTAACTTCGATGAGTTTAGTGGAATTACAGCCTTAGATCACTTAAATTGAGTAAGCCCTAGCCCAATTGGGACCCATGTCTCACGCGTCAGCGCCGGGGACAGATTTCTACATTCTCAAAATCAGTGCAGGCGCAGCGTGTGAACCTCAAATACGAACCTCCATAGCAGGCGCTCTGAGGCTCCAAATGCGCTGAAATTTGTTGCGTTAGGACCGTTAGACAGCCTAGAATCCATTTATGACCTCAAATTAGGATAGAAATGTCAAACCCCATCTCAAAATGACCAAAAATTGCTCAAACCCTTGAATTGCTTTCCCAAAGCGTAGTTTGTTTTGTAGATAAACATACCCCATTAGTAGCTTCATAAATCTTGCTCTCATTTCGAAGGTGATGCCTTACTCCCTAGGTAGAAGTGCTTTCGGGGACACCCCTTTGTTATAGTCATCTAGACCTTAGCATAGCACTACGTATTGCTCTGGGCCTTAGTCCTAGCCTGATCTATGTACAACATTCCAAGTAAACAGTCCATGGAAAAACAGACCTAAACTAATCGTTTCTACCCCCGATCCAATGTTTCCTTGCCGAAAGCATCTATCAACCTAGAGAGTAAATCATCTCTAAGCGAGAAATGCCGGACAAGGAAACACTCAACTGGCCGAGCTTATCGCCAGCTCCATTATTTAAACACATACCGCATGTTCTACAAGCCAAATAACATAGGCATCTCAAACTCACCTCTTCACGCAGTCCTTGGGCCATTGTATCACGATCCCGCAGCCTCACCCGTAGTCTTTGCTTTTTCCGTCGGTTCTTCAAGAGTGTATTCGCATCTATTACTGATGACCGGCGATTCTCGCATCCCCTTTCCATGGCGCCGCCAGTTGTAGAGTTCCTGTTCCGGCGCCTTCCTCCGCTTCCTACCTTAGTCTGCGTTCATCGATCAATTCAATCTGCTTGCAATAGGACGCTACGGGGTGAAAACACACATATGCAAGGCGCTTTAGCGCCTACCACGCCAAGGGCGCCATTCCTAAGTCGCCATAGCCGATGATCCCTCCCGACCTCGAAGTTCCCAATGCCGCAGGGAAGATAAACCACGCCCACTCACTTAGTCCCTTGATGTGATTCAATTTCGAAATAGTGTTTGGGCGGGCTAAAGCCGAATCGCGGCCGTACCCTTTAGCCCGCTTTTTTTTTCATAAATGATTGCATGTCCTTAACTTCAAATTAAAGAACACCCGATCTTTTACATGCAGTCCTAAAACTCACAACGCCACGGAGGAAACTTAATTTACGAGTCGTCCGGGCGGATGAGAGGGCATATAGAAATGACTGGCCCAAGAAGCTTAAGCCGGAGGGGATGCTTCGCCACCGGGCAAAGAAGAAGAAGAAGACAAACACCCCGTGAGCTCTCGAGGTTTTTCTTTTGTCGGAATACCTTAACTGATCCATCCGCTCTTCTTGGCAAAGATTCACCCCTGACTCACCGGTGATCACCGGTCAACTCCATTCTTTGTCATCGAGGGACCGAGACAGAGCTTGAAACAAATGGCAGATTCTGGTGGTATGTCGAGGTATCGACAAGGGAAGGAGAAAGATCCGCTTTCTACACCAAAGGGACAAGAAGAGCCCGAGACAAGTACAAGAAAAATCGGTTGTGCCTCCCGCCTCAAGGCCAGATTCAAGCATTTGACACTACATGTCGAGGACCGCCAAGAGTAAGTTCTATCGCACCAAAAATTGGCGCTTCAAATTATTCTCACTCTTCCATGAGCAAGGCTAAGGGCACCAAAAAGGCTCTACCACTTTTAAATTGTCGTAACCTTGGGTGGAAGGATCCGAAGGGATGAAGGAGGCCTAACCCCTAACATCCGTGGAGCTTGGTATGGAGATTTCCGTGAGTCGTGAAAACTGCTCAATACGGGAGCTTCACATCTACCGTAAATAAGACTCTACAACACTCAGCAAAGGGGAATGTTGTGGTTCATACACAAAAAGTCCACCAAAAACAAAGATGGGGATGATGACACCACACCTGAGGAGTCGATGACGAAGGAGACGAAGATATGGTCGACTTCAAACCTCATCCGCATGATCGATCAGATTTCTCGAGAGAGGGGCAATGTAAAATGGAGCCGCCTAGCTCAAGATATCCGCTGGGAATATCACACAAGCCGCCGGCCGACATTAGACGGGTCGAAGGTTTGCACGGAGATGCCGCCTTGTTCAACCATTGTGGAATTTAATCCAAAGACACATGCCGGAGATTCTCGAACTCGATGGTGCGACATCCCGCTGCATCCAATGCCCGCATGATGTCATACCTTTTAGCGATCGACAGTGAGTTGTTCACCGAAGTCCGAGGAAGATCCAAGGAAAAGACGTCCGCTCGGGTTGTAGACGGGCCAAGATTCGCCAGGGCTGCCAAGCATTGCGTGAGACGAGAAGGAGGGTGCCGCAGCGATCAAGGATAGATATGCCAAGCTTAGAGTGCAGAGTTCTTTCTACGAGACGCCAAAGAACCGAACCGCCAAAGATTAGCCAACGCTGTAACACAATAGCAGCGAAAAGTGCCGCCACGTAAGGTAAATAACTCTTCGGTCTTTTTCTCACTCGCGAGTCGAAAGCCCCGCCATCCTAACATTTGCCGATTATCACCGGGTTTTTCGACCGCGAAGTCGAAAAGCCCTGAGAAACACGTAAAAATCAAAGGATGTGGAGCTTTCACCGGCGAAGTCGGTAGAAAACCCTTAGCCAAGAAAAGAAAATTAGACATTGAATGGGTCTTTTCGACTTGCGAAGTCGAGAAAGCCCTGCCATCCTAACATTTGCCGATTATCATCGGGTTTCGACCGCGAGTCGAAAAGCCGTGGTAATGCGAAAAATCAAAGGATGCAGAGCTTTCGACTCGCGAGTCGAGAAAACCCAGAGAAGTAAAAGAAAATTAGACATTCATGGGACTTTCTCGACTCGCGAGTCGAGAAAACCCGGGGCTACATTTTACTGTTTATTCCTGGGTGTTTGTAGATACTTTCATGCTCGACATTGGTACATTGTCCGAATGCAGCCCTTATCCCGACCAGATCATACACGCCAGGGCAACAAAGGGAAAGCATTGGGTTGTCCTCGGCCCTAAAGGAAACAGGGCTCCCCTGATAAGTGGAAGACCTTTGAGAAACTATGCATATGTTCTCACTGGGGACAGAAGATGACGAGGGAGAGGAAGAAGAGGAGAAGAAGAAGAGAACACCAAGGAAAGGCAGGAGTCTCTCTCGACCAATACGACCTCATTCTTAGCACCGAGGCTGCCCGGGAGAAATGGACTGAAATATGGGCTCAATGGACAAGAGGCAAGTCAAGGACAAAGAATGGAGAATTTCCAAGCAGCCCGACCCCAAGTTGTTTGACAAGCAGCTCATGAAGAGGATACAGGGCCTCACTCGACAAAGAAACGCTTTGACCTACAAGGCAAAATCTTGAGGGAACAATCCCGGCCGAGGAAGACCAGAGTTCTAAATTGCAGACGAAAGGATTATGCCACGCCCCAAAGCGACAAAATAAGGCGTTAGAAGAAGGCATCACGGAGTTCTCGCAACGCTGCATCTAATGAATACCATGAATTTGATTATTACAAGGAAAAGGCTGCCCTTGATGAGGAAGACATGAAGGAATTGAACCGCCTATGTCAACCCTACATCAACACCAAGCTGAAGCTGCAACGTTAAAACCCTTCCTTTCCCTCGAACGCATATGGCAATTCTCAAAAGGAAGCTTGATTCGGTGGTCCCATTTAAGGCGCATTTATAGCTCCCCCATTTCTGTTACTTTGGGACACAAGGGATTTGGTGGTCCGAACCGCACTGACCCGCGGCACTATTTGCCATCAATATGATCAAGACCCCACCCTTTTTATGACAAAGCCGACATAGAGCAAAGGGTACAAGACGGTTCCGACATGACCGACCGATACTTTCGCCTTTTGTCTTTTGCATGCCGCAATCAAACAACCGCCGCCTCCCAATGGGCAAATGATATTAACTTCACCAACAAGATCATGCACTCCATATACCTAACTTGATCATGAGTGCAGACTTGGCTTGCCGGGGCACCAAGCTTTGCCAACATAGTTTTGGTTTTGATTTCAAGATCGGCGGTCGACTCGATAAGTGGTGGTCTAGCGAGCATCATTATCTCGACAAGTTCATGATCTCTCAAGAGCATATGGAACCCCGAAGGGGGGCAGGTTTATGGAGGATGTTCCATCGATGGACAAGGTCAGCAAGGATGGTGCGACCGGTCCTATACATAGAATTCTATCCGCCAAGAGTTATCAAGTACTTCATAACCAAATTTGGTCGAGGAAGATCAAATTGTATGCGAAAGTGGTACATGAATGGCCTGTTTCCTCGGGGGCTATGTCGCTTGGAATGAAACCTATATCCGTGGTTGGAAATAAGGACATGGTTGAAACCATTCAGTCATACTTGATCTGCCATGAGCATTTCAAGGAGGAAGACAAATGGAAGCAAAGAAGACGACGAGGACGAGGGAGACAAACCCGACGGAGACGAGGATGTCGGGATTGGACCGTAATGTCACCGAAAACATTATTGAAAACCCGAGATTGAGGTGAGTTTATTTTGTTTATCTGGTGTTTCTCGACCAAGCGAAATCGAAAAACTCGCTTCCTTTCAATACCTTTTTTGTCATTCTCGACTCATGAGTCGAGAATACTGCTTCCTTTCTCGACAGCTTGTCATCATTTCGTGGAATTCGAGCTCAACGAGTCCGGATCATTGTCAATGGATTCCAAACGGTTCACGCCGCGAGGAGAATGCGAATGAAAATCCGTGAGCAAGACACCGCCACAAATGTAAAGAACCTGAAAAGTTAATGATCCCGATTTGGATCCCGGCGAACCGGAAATATGGTCGAGCCAAACTCCAACTGGGATCCAAATGGGTCCCACCAAGCTTGTAATATTTGACGCCAATGGAGTATTAGCTGCAGATACCACGACAAAGACGCCCCCGAGATTAACACCTCGCAGATCCCAAAGAAAACAGAGCATAAAATAGTGTATCCGAGGCCCGAGCTAAGGAAATTATTGAATGGTGCCCCGCACGGATTCGGCGGCCATATGGTCTTGTATGGCAAAGAAAAATATTGTCAATGTTCTTGGTGTTCTCGCATTTCAGTTTTGAAGTTCAAGTTCGCTTTGGGGAAACGAAAGGGTCGAAAGCATGTGAAGGACCTCGATCCAGCCATCACAAAGGGGAAGCCTATAATGGTGAAAAGGTCGACAAAGGTTTATGAGCAATTCCAGACTTTGGCAAACACAACACGCCGATCATAGACGACTCCGCCTACAAGTGCTATCATAACGCCGCAAAATACAATCATTGCTAAGCCATATCGACCAAGAATATGAGACAGATAGGTGGTTGTCCTTCGACTGGCCCTGCCTTGGCGGAATCCCTTTTGCCATTCTTGTCGCCGATGTGCTTACTTAACCATCCGAGCCTCACTAACCCGATCCAGAGCAAGCCGATCATGAAAGCTATGGACGACAAATACTTTGGTGAACAAGAAGAGTGACCCCTCGCCGTGATAGTCAAATTGTGTGAATATTGTAATCGAACTTGAACACATGTATTGACCATTTTGTAATGAATATACTTGTATATTGAGTTGATGCCTTTTCTCGACTCACCAGTCGAGAAAGGCATGCTTGTCGTTGATGATATGCTTGTACAATCTATTATGATAATGCTTGTACATTGCTTTTCGACTTTCTCGACTCAAGAAAGTGAGAAAGGCATGCTAGTTGTCTCGCTGACAAAAAGCATTTGTATGCTTCCGCGGTGATTGGATGCAACCATATTCTAATGAGAATGGTTGTACTTTGATTTTTATACCTTTTCTCACTCAGCGAAGTCGAAAAGACACTACTCCCACGCCATTGGATGCAGCTTGTATGGAATGAATGTTCTCCTCGCTGTAATTTGATTTCAACGCTCTTTGACTAATGACACCGTGAATTGTTAATCATACTCTCCTTGCTCCGTGGTTCGTGCACGATCCGACACCAAAGATGCATCCCGCCAGCATCACAGACCGCCTCCAGCGGCACGATCCCGCCAAGGCGGAAGAAATACCGCTTCGCATGCATCCCTACACGCTTACACTCTTGCCCGCCTTTGGGACAAGGTTGCTCGCTAATTCGAGGTTGCTCGCTACACCCCTCGAATAAAGAACAAAGCTAAGAACAAAGAGAAAGTCCAGAAGCTCAAGGCATATTGCAAGCATTGCATAACATCCACGAGGTTGGGGAAGGAGCATATTCGATGAAAGGTCATGAGGCGAGTGGAGAAGTCGGGTGGACAGTCGGCCGGTAGCTCCGCAGAGGCACCTCCACGGAGGCATTCCACACTCTTCAAGCTGCCCCCAAGGCTTACAGACGGCATGAAGAAGCGCCACAAGTTAATCCCCTAAGGTGGACCACCTACCAAGATGATGTGATCAGTGACAAAGAAGACCGCCATGGTCTCTCAAGGTCCGATGTAAAATACATTGTATCTGCTCAATTTATTAATAAAAATTCTTTTTCAACTACATCTTTGGTTTCAAACTTTAATGAATTTCCTTTTGTTTCAGCTTGCATTGTTTTTGTTCTCGACTCAACCTGGGAAAACCGGCAAAGACAAAATTCTGATTCGTAGTTTTATTCAAAAATTCGAATTAAGGATAGTTTTCGGGTCGGGGTGCTACTTTTTATGTAAATTAACCGGGTTCCGAAAAAAAATGGGAATGGAATGAGTCCCACTTTAATTAAATACGACTTTAGTATTTTTCACCTGCCGACCGGAGAAAAAAAAAAATTCGTAGTGAATCATATATAGTTTAAACAACAATTTTGACACGCAAAAAAGGTTTTCGCAAGGAAGGGAGCAGCTTCGCTTTTACGCCGGTTTTTTTTATATATCCGCGACGCCGTTTCGACTTTTTTGCACAGAAAGAGTAAGTCTTCCCTGCCCCACAAACTATGCCATTTTTGTTTTTTCTTATTCTTAGTTTTTAGGCCAAAATTAATTAGATTTTGTTTGTTGTTTCTTTTTCTAGGTCTAGGTGGAGTCCATGGTTAGGTCCTTGCCTGTTGCCCCCCTCCACCGAGGGGCGTGACAACGGCAAGCATCTTGTTCTATGGACGAAGCCAGACTTATTTTTTTAGGTAAAGTTATAAAAATAACAAAAAAAAAATAAAGAAAACAAAGAAAAACAAAAAATGAATTAAAAAAAACTTGTGTTGCCTCGACATTAATAGTGTTAGAGAGTTGAAGAGAAATTTAGTGTTAGTGTTTCGGCGAGTCCTAGGCTGAGTGATCCTCGCCTGGTGTGCCACAGTTGAATTGTGCCATGCCGAGGGGGTGTCATTGCCGATGTCGAGGATAGCTAGTGTCGACCTTTCATTGAGGTGTATAGCCCTCTCCTAGAACTGTTGTTGGCTTCGGTCATGCGGTATCGAAAGGTGGGTGTTGTACTCTCATGAAAGGTTAGGAGGATATTTTAATAAGATATACCCTAGTTTCTGATGTTGTTATCTACAAAAGTCCAACATTAATATAGGGACCGGGCGATATTTTATTAAGTATCCGTTTGGTCTTGTCTTTTAGAAAAAGCTTGACCGGTCAAGTGCAATATGTTGAGTTGAGTCTGCCAACCTCTATGAGGAAGTGTCCTCGTGGAGTCAGTAGCTGGGTCAGATCATAACTTAAACTTGTCAAAGAGAATGAGAAAAAATGCATTTCTAGGGTGCCTATAATTGTCTCTAACTTGAAACTTAGTAGTTTACTTGAATCTTAATGAATTAGTTTACGTCTTACGATTTCGACATTGTGACGATCATACGGATATTCATAACAGCAAGGGAAGTCAAGACGATTCTAATCCAGAGAGGGTTCTCAAGGTACTTAGGTCGACTGAGGTGACAGTAATGATCAATAGAAGATTCTCAAAGCACTTAGGTCGAATGTTGAACCCGAATTACATATACAATACATGATGAACTTCACAAGACGACGCTCTTTTTGAATGAGATCTTTAAACCAAGTGTGCTGTGAGAACTAATCCTTGAGCAACAAGTTTAGACAATGGCATTGGCACCGGTGGCATGCAACCCCTCGAAATTCGACTCCAACAATTCACCCGCTAACTTACAATTAGACGCTATCCATTACAACCTCGAATATTCTTCGTCCAAAACTCTACCACAGCCTTTGTTTTCTCAAAATCCAATCTCTCGTCACCTCGGTCGGGCTTTTTAGTTTCCACGGGTCTTCAAAAATACTTCGGGCCTCGATACACGACGATCATGAAGTTTATAAGGTGGTCCTTATTTATATTGCTCCAACCATCGGGCCATTAATGAAGTCGGCCCGCTTCAAAGAATACCCACACAACTTCATCTCCACACTTTCACCATTTTCCCGTATTTTATCGACTAGTTTATTATTGGCATGCTTGTATGAAGGCAACCTCGAAGCGATCCCGCTTTGGCAACTTCTTGGAAGGCTTATTTCATTGCTTTGTGTTCTAAGACATGTGGAGATAATCGCATATATAAAAATGCCTCTACAACCTTCAATTGTGTCTTCTTCGCTTGTTCGATGTTAAACATTGGTCAACCCTCTCGTTGCTTAAATTGTCTTTGTCATTCTTTTTTCGCCTGCGTTTATACCCATTGACCCTAGTCCACCCTCCTTCCGTTGGTACATCGCTACCGCGTAAGGGTGGTGTAATTGATCTTTCTTCGCTTGCCACGGCCCTGAGTATCCCTTTGGTCGTTTTTTCATCGATATTCTTTTTTCGAGACAACACTTCAATTGCATCTTGTCGTAGGTCACCGATGCAAGATAAGTTTGCTCCCCAATTTTAGAGTCCCGTAAAATATTGCCGCGACATTCATTTATTGACATATACCCACAAAACACACATTGCCACTTAATCTGACCAAACTCCTTCACAAATCCCCACTCGACCTCTCATTCGCCACCAAGATTTCGACATACACTTCTTCCACGCGTCGCTGCAACGCCTCGCGGGTCTCTACCATGACCATGCATAGCTCCAAAGACTTTAGATGATGATGCATGACCAGTTGCCATTCTTGCTGCTATCTAAAATTACTATCTCTGCTCTGCTATTCTAAAGACTCCTTAATCGTCCGAACTAAAGGCCGACGTTCTGACGACCATATAGGTATAATACGAAGATGGTCATCATACATAGGCAAAAGTAATATGTTGGAGATGGGTTTTGAAACAACAAGGTGTTGGTTGCAAGTCATCGACTCTTTCCAAGTGCACTATTGCCATGATCATAGAGTTATGCCAAACGCCTTCTATGTGTGCTACCATTCATGCACCTATGCTAAGTGGCGTCCCTCATGCCTGCCAAGTGGCGCATATTCACCTATTTTTTGTGGAGACCATCCACTATTGAGTTCATGCAATATGGCATTATATATGGAGACATTCGAGGATGGCAGAACCATTATGCTTCAACGCCAGTTACGGCCTTCTCGTATATCTTGTTTTTCTTGTCTTGATAGACATGTATATGTGCGAAGGAGCAAGCTCACTACACATATGTTACATCGATGTTTTGTTCGAGCACAAGGAGTGAAAGGACAAGAACTTATAGGTCTTTAAGGAACAGGGTAGGAACCTGAGGTCGGAAAACCCTGGGAAGGAGTAATCTCACTTCACATATTCTGGCGTCAGGCCCCGCACACAAGACCCATACCTCAAAGGCTGACCGTTTTCCAAGAAGTATGTTGACTCGACCTGGTAGTCAAAAAAACTTGAGGTGAATTCTAAGACTAAACACATTTTCCTTATATATAATAATACACCTGCTCAAAACAGACCAAACAGCGGTACAAAAAATCTTTTTCCCTTAACAAACTGACCTAAATTGCTTTGCAACTTTTTTGCATATGAAAACGTTTTCGCGTAAGCGAAATAGTTGTTCTGCTTTTATGCGAAAATCTTTTGGTGCCGAAAATGTTTTCTGCCGTATTTTTGACTTATTATACTTCAAATTTGTGCCGTATTTTTTGAATAATACGTACTGCATATAAAACGTATACAATATTGAACCTATCCCTGATTGTATTTATAACTCGTGCAATTATTATTATTGACCATTATATTGCACATGTTAATATAACATGTGAATATAATCCATAACTGCCATATGGCAGTTTCCTAAGGAGCCAAGTGGGCCAATGAAGTACTAACCCTAAAGCGTAAGGGAAAAAGGGCAAGAACCCTAAAAGTCACCTTTTGGGTTCTAGGGGTGACGGTGAGCGACCAGAGGAACGTTTGGAGCAATGTTGACATAATTCAGCCTTTACAATAATAGGAAGATCACCGTGTCCTACTTTATTCCAAGATCTTCATCTATTTGCATCCATTTCAGCGCATGGACGAAGTTTCAAGGCATTGAGGCATGCAAGGATCCGGTTAGTGTCGATTCTGATAGTCAATGCAAGCTTTACTATTGTTCTTAAGTTGGATTAGTTTTATGATCTCTAGAACCCAAGAACCCATACCTGTAGCCTGGACTAATGAATGAACCCTAATCATATTGATTAGATTAGTTAGATTAGATCTGAGGTTTTTGTTATTTCGATTCATTCTATTATGGTATGATGGATGTTATCTCTATTTTGCACCTCTTATGTATTGGAAAGGGAGGTAGAGACCCCGAGCCTTCTTAAAAGATGATTCTATAATAGCCTTATTAATTCCCAATTAATCGTGGCCTGTGCATAAGAGCCCGCCTGCACTGTGGGTGGAGGGGCCAGACCGGCTGACAAGGGGGAACTTGTCCGATGGCAGTTGATCCCTCTGGTGTGTAAAGCCTACCGGGGAACATTGCGGACTAGGCCTAATACCTTATACATTGCGTGGTGGCTCGTATGGGCTGGACACCTCTTGGGTGGTGAGGCCACCTTCAATGGGGTTGGAGTCATAGACGAAGCAAAGGGCTCTCTAGTCTTCCCGTCATTAACATGTATCTTCTGTAGGAGAGAGTGATCTCCTCCTGCCTCATCAGGATTGGTAAAATGCAACCCAGAATAGCCCTTTGACTAGGACCCCGGCAAAGCTACTCCCGTCCCCAAAGCTTATCACCATCCGCAAAGTATGCATAGGCGGGCGGATGGAGGGATTACTCAACGCCATGTTCCTTTGCCAGCCAAATCCATTTGCCATCCGCCTATAATGACCTCGAGAACCAAGCCGCCGGGCCTATCCCCAAGATTCGAGCCTAGGTAGGATTCATCCTCATTGATATTGTTATCTCTTTTGATGTATGATCATGTTATGGTGGTTCAACCCTTCAAGGTGGTTATGTATTTGTTATGATGCTATGTGCTTACATGTGTGCACTTCCGCAGCTAGATAGATCCTGAGGGAGACGAGATGAATGACACGTCCATTCCCCCCACACCAAATTCCTCACCATCAAGAACCACGCCGTGGACGGCCTCGTGTTGGCAGTATGGCTAGCAGGAGGGAACCTCCTGTTTTTATACGATGGGAGCATCATATACGAGCAGGGGACATCACAACTGGTGTCTACAGAAGCGAGGTCAATCTGACCTCCTTCAGGTCCATGTTTGCAGATTATAAGGACCTGATGGCGCATCAGCATCGGATGAAGCAAAGAGAAGTGGGACATGATAAGGCCATGAGGTACTACCTTCCACTCCTCATCGATGGAAGGATAGCAGTGATCCACCAGCAATTCAGCCCACGAGGAGAAGAAGGGGTGTTTATATTGATTGCCCTCTCATGAGTTAGTTAGACATGCACGAATGCCTTAAAACATCAACCATCTCATACTAGTAAAGAGGACAATAGTTCTGAGCATCTTCGACATCGTGGTAGCTTACAGACGTCAGGGTAGATTAGCCGTCACTGCGGCCTATACATCGGATCGAAGAGTGGAAGAACTAGTGATGGCATTGTAAGATGGGACGCCCAATCGATATTTCAAAACTTGGCATGTACCATTGGTACAACCTGGTAAAGAAGTTCTTGGAGGATCACCGCATATCGGAGATTCCAAGAATAGTTTATAATTTTTCTCTCAATCATTGTTATAATTTTTGATCTTATGAACATATTTTGTTGGCATCATGAATGTTCTTTGATATATTTTGCCTCCACAACTATATCATCAAATAACCAATACAATAACAAACAAAAACTAATCACAAGAGTGCAATCTAATGTGTATGCAACTAGAGCACCCAGGACCATAAAGCAAAACCGATGCCATCAGGAAGAGCAAACCCTCGCACGACAATTCCAGCCAAGGAACCTGTACCAAGAGTTCGAGGCGCAGACCCTGGAAGAAGAGACATTCCAGATGAGATAGGATATATAGGAGATAAAAGCGCTATTGGTAGAAATGGCAAAGTCAAATCCTTCACAATGTTGATAGACATGGGGAGTACCCATAATCTTGCTTCACCAAGGATGGTAGAGCTGTTGAAGCTGAAACCTTTTAAGTCCAAGCCCAGGCCTGTAATATTGGCAAGTGGAGCAATCTGATGTAGCAGGAAAAAGGATCAACTTCGATATAGACTTGCCAGGTATCAACATTGGAGTGCTAGCAGAGGTCATGAATATTGGCAAGTATGACCTGGTCATAGGAATGGAAAACTTTGGTCCTACTGGTACTATAATTGATTGCGGAAGCGTAAAGTGACCTTTAATAGTGTCAAGAGGCAAAATCATTGAGGTAACAAGTAAAGAAGTCACCCCAATCATGCAATGCATGTCTAGTAAGAAATTACTAAAATGCATAAAGAGGGAGCAATTGGCTTACGTCTTTATGCTTGAAGTTGAAGAGCCAGAAACAGAGGAAGATAAGGAGGACAAAGCATTGAACAAGTCAAGCAAATAGCCAAGCTAGTGAAGGAATTCCATGATTTATTCCCGTGATGAGATCAAGCAACTTCCTCCTACAAAGGAGTCGAAAGTGTGAAATAGCACTTGAACCGTGAACTAAGCCAACAAGTAAGGCAATCAGATGTAATGACACCTCCTGTTGGCAAAATTGAAGAAGTAGTCGCAAAAAGTTGCTAGACCTAGGGTTTATAAGACCTAGTGCCTCCCATTTGGGGCCCTATCCTGCTCACAAGAAGAAAGATGGAAGCTTGAGGATGTGCATTGATTATCATCAATTAAACAAGCATACGATCAAGAACAAGTATGCCTTGCCTAGGTCGGACGAATTGATGGACCAACTCCAAAGTGCAAAAGTCTTCTCCAAGATAGACTTGAGGTCGAGCTGCTACTACCAGGTCAAGATAAAGGAAGAAGACATCCATAAGACAGCCTTCCAGAACGAGATATAGCCACTATGAGTTTACAATGATGACATTCGGACTGTCCAATGCCCCAGAACCTTTTATGAGGCTCATGAACGACATTTTTCGTGAGTTTGTAGATATGTTTATCATACTATTCTTTGATGATATTTTGATGTATAGCAAGTCCTTGGAGGAGCATGCACAACACTTGAGGTCCTTGAGAAGCTGAGGAGGTATCAACTCTACGCGAAGTTGTCCAAGTGTCACTTCGCTACTGAAACAGTATACTTGAAACATGTAATTTCAGCAACCAAATCCACCGACCGCGAAGATCGGTTGTAATTGATTGGCCAAAGACCAAGAACATCCATGAAGTGAGAAGCTTCCTTGACTTAGCAGGTTATTATAGAAAGTTCGTCAAGAACTTTGCAAAGATAGCAAAGATCAAGCAATGCACTCACCAAAGCAGTAGAAGATAAAGGGTCAAGCGAAGTCATTGGCAAAAGAAGGCTCAAGCAACATTCGAGACGTTGAAAAAATCTTTAACGACAGTAATAATCTTGACATTGCCAGATCCGTGAGAAGGATAAGTTGATGGCAACCAACGCCGAAAGATTGCAACAGAGCGCCTTTAATGCGAGGAGAGGGTTGTAGCGATGATTCAAGGAAAATGAAGGATGCCGAAATGCACTACCCAACCCATGACCAGGAGTTGTTAGCAGTGGTGAGAGCATTGAGGATATGGAGATACTATTTACTGGAAAGAAAGTTTCAATTAGATACGGACCACCAGAGTATGCGGTATGTCTTCACCCAACCGCATGTCAACTTGAAATAAAGGAGATGGATGGAGTTCTGGAAGAGTACGATTTTGACATCGTGATACAAACCAGGCAAGCTCATCGAAGTTGCAGACGTGCTCTCAGGGACCCTTTAACGACAAGAGTCCATTGCAATGCCATAATCAGCACTCATTAGTGAATTTGGCAAAAGATAGAAGAAACATTGCCAATGGACCAAGACTTTAAGGAAGCATGGGCAAGCCTTTCCAGGGAGGCAAGAATTGACAAAAAAGAGGGAGACCTTCAAGCATTTTAAGAAGAAAGGTAACCTATTGTACCATAAGAACAAATTGTGCATACCAGAGTCATTTGGGGTTAGGAAGTTGATACTCCATGACACACACAATAGCCGGTCACGCAAGTTTTATGAAAACCTACTTCAAGATAAGAAGTAGCCATTACTGGCCTGGCATGAAGAAACAGATAGCCAGGTACATTCGAGAGTGTCAGCTATATCAGCAGTCAAAGGCAAAACATCTTCGAATTCTAGGAGTGCTAGAGCCATTGCTAGTGCCAAATGCCAAATGGGAGGTAATTTGCATGGACTTCATAACCGGGTTCCCATAACCATAAGGGCAAGGATGCCTTAATGGACGAGTCGACAAGCTGTCGAAGATGCTGCATTTTATGCCATGTAGGACCATGAACATGCCATTGGATACCATCGTACTATTCACAAAGGAGATCTTCCGGCTCCATGGGATGCCGAGAGAGGTAATCTTTGATTGGGATTCGGAGTTAATGAGCGCATTTTGGCAATATATCTTCAGCACTATCTGCACGGTTGTTGATGAGTATGGCATATCATCCTCGCATGATGGGTCGACGAAAACCGCATAAATCAATACTTGAGAACATGTTGAGAAATTATGTTTGGAACAAGCAATCGGCGGGATGACTAAATCCAGCTTGGTGGAGTTTGCAAAGCAATAGCACCAAGCTAGAGTCATCTCAAATGTCGTCATTCATGATCAACTATGGCTACCAATGCTTGATGCCAGACACTTGGCACAATCTCCTGTCCAGGGTAGAAGTATCCCAACATGCAATAGTTGGGGGAGGAAGTACGAGGATATCTTTTAGTAGCAAGAAGTCGGCAGAAGAGCATAGCAGACAAGCACAGAATGGTACGAAAGTTCCAAGTAGAGGACAATGTTTGGCTGAAGATCAAGGTCAAACAAGCAAAGCTCTGCATCGGTAATTGTAAGAAGCTTGCTCCAACATGGTCTAGACCCTTCAGAATAACCAAAAGAGTAGGTAATCAATCCTACAAGTTGGACCTGCCAGCACACTTGAATATCCATAGAGTTTTCCACATAAGTCTCCAAAAGAGGCACGCTCCTAATCCAGAGGAAGTATTGAAGACGCCAGAGTTATTGGAAATGACGGAAGATCAACTTGAGATTGTTTCAGAGGTTCTTCTTGACTGATCCTATAAGAAGACAAGGAAATTCCAGTTTCTGAAATACCTAGTGAAATGGACACACTTACCTGTGGAAGACGCTATATGCTACAATCAGATATGGAGAAGCAAAGATCTCCAATTTATGGAGCAATGCAAAGGTCGACTCATCACCGGGTAATCGACAATCAACCGATAGTTGAGTGAAAAGTAGATTAAGAAGTCTACTTTCTACGCCACGTAGGCAAAATTGAGAGATAAGAGGTCATATAGGATCATGCATTGATAGGAAATCATCTCTAGTCTATGCCCATTACGGGGAGGAAGTCAACCTTCATGCCAAGAGCGACGAAAGGTGTGGACATTAGACATCATCCTAGGCATTATAGGGTGCTGTCTCCATGGCCACGATAGAAGAACCATCCTCTTCCTACACCGGAAGATTAGTGTTGCATTCACGTAGTTAAATTAATTATAATTAATTGGGTGGTTTCCTAATAACCATCTTTATAATAAATAAATGTGTACTAACGTAATGTTGGACGTGCATGCCAATAGAAAGATCTAAACGGCAGGAGGGTCGATCATAAGACTTGCAAAGACATATTTTTTGTCATAGTGTGTTGCAAGGAGACTAAACAGCATTTTTAACTATAAAATTTTAAAACTTTTGTGAATATTAAGTGAAAAATTATAAAAGTTTTGTGAATATTAAGTGTTAATTTGAGTAAGATGTGAGAAGTTACCTTACTATAACAAGTTATGAAATAAAGGATGTGATCATAATAATTAACATGAATATTACCTAATATTACCTCGAGATAATTGTTAAAAATTGCATGTATAGAATAAGTTGCAGGGATCATGCAGGTCTCCAAGGTGGAGAGACTCGTGATGCTGCAGACAATATCAATTCAAGGTGGGGAGATTGTGATGTCTTAGCATAATATGTGGTATGAATATGTATATTATACTGCCCATCACTCGTACATGTCGCCTTGATAACATGTACTTGGAGATCATAAAGGGTTGCACCTAGGGAGAAACTTCTTATGATTGCAAATGCCTTAAATGTGCGTTTAACCACTTTTGCCACATGGCAAAACCCCACATGGCCTTTTAGCCCTAACCCTAGAAGGGTCATGTAAAATGAGCCAAAGGAAAACCCTAAAGCTTTTTCCTTTTCGCATTCTAGCTCCCAAGAGCTATTCCGGCCAAGTGTTAGCGCCATTCCACATTGTCAGATGCCGCCAAACTGGCTTTGCACAATAGACCTTCCAGATTCAATCGCCTTTAGGCCGAACAGGAGCATGGACGCTTTTCGAGGAGTTGAAGCAAGTCAAGGATCAGGTAAACGACTATTCTATTATGCAAGGCCGACTTCCAATCCGGCAATAAGCTGGATTTGTATGTTAGATTAGCCTTAGAGGCCTTATAGATTCTGAGATCACAAGCCCTAACAAAGGAACCTAACCATGTATGTTTAGGTAGATGATGTTATTCTATATTTCAGTTCCATGGATGATGATGTTCTATTCTATGCACACTCCTATGTATTAGGAAGGAGGGTAGAGACCCTGAAAGCCTTAATAAATGATGTACTTAGATAGCCTCATTAATTTTCAATTAATGCAGCATGTGCATAAGAGCCCGCCTGGCTGTGGGTGGCAGGGCTAGACCGGCAGTTGATCCCTCTGGTGTGTAAAGCCTACCAGGGATCTTAGCGGACTAGGCCTGATGGTTTCCCACTGAGTGTGGGCAAGGTATGGGCTCGACAGCTCTTGGGTGATGTGTCACCTTCAATGGGGTTCACCTGTGAGACGAGCAAGGCTCTCTAGTCACTGTAATAGGCATGCGCATCTCCTCGAGGGAGCGATTTCCTCCCCGCCTCATCGGACCGGGAGATGCAACCCAGAATAGCTCCCTTGGCTATGCACCCTAAAGCTACCAAAGTCCCAAGACTTATAACTTTTGAGCTGCATTATTGAAAACTTTGACTCTCTTGAAACAACAGTGCATTCTATAATTTCTGAATATTTGAATCTTACCTAAATGATTGAACAATGTTCCAACATTCCTCCATTTGGACTTAGGCCTTCCCAGGTTGTTCCTTCTCAGGTCGCTCAACCTTCACTGAAACGCCTCAATCTGAACTTAGGTCGAGCAATGCAAACAAACATGACATATCTGCATGTTGTATGCTCAATGGAACATGTATGCTCTTTGGAAATATCTACATGTGAGGACACTGGAGAGAGGCTTTCGAAGCACTTTTCTTTGACAGAGCAAGTTTCAATCAACCCGTTACCAAGAAGACACTCTGCCAAGCAATCCGTTACCAAGAAGCATTCAAAGGTCTAGCTCCAATATGTATATGAAATAGCTTTCAAAAGGAACGATGCATGGAAGAGCTTCAAACCTAGAATAAAGCTCTTTACATGATACACGAATAATATGATTAAAGGCCTCGAAAAAAAAAAGACCCCTGCACAACCAAGCTCCACCCGACAACAAATTATAAATGCATGTCAGAAAATGCAACATGAAGTTAAAACTATTCATCCAACATTTAAACAATGGGGAGAAAAAAATGAACGTTGAGGCTTTTATGCTCCTCAAGGCTTTTCCTTCACCGACCGAATTCTCGAGGATTTGCAAGGAATTCCACAGCCCCGATGGATGAGGCCTTGCTAGAGGCTGTTCTCCAAGGGTTGGGGTTCCCTCAAATTCCTTGGGATCATCAAGATTCGGTGGTGATAGTTGAAAATTTGATCAGACTAGCCTTTGAAACAAGATCCAGAGTTGGTTTTTGCAGGATTAGTTTTAACTTCTTCTATTTGTGCATCCTTTGCTTTGACAGGGAAGGATCCATAAGGGTTGCCATTCACAATTCACAGCCCTTCCTCAGCCTGGGAAATAGCTTCGAAAGAAACCTCTTCCTTATGAGCTGCCCTGTGGATTTTGGGGTCGAGCCAATTTACCATTGGGCCACTTTCTTCGATATGGAACCAAAGAAGGACCATTCCGTAAATTGATACCGTGGTTTGGAGGTTTTCTAGGGCCAATTAGAATCCCCGACAGCTTTTTGGGTTTCCGTAAATGTTCGTAGAATTTCAGTGAAAAGGCCCTTTGGCTTTCATTCATTCTTAGATTTTTTTAGATTTTTAAAGATCCCTATCCGACAATCGCTCATCGGTCCTTTCCGTGGATCTCGCTATGAATACATTCCGCTTCTTCTTTGATCCTTGAGACTCTTTTTTCCCGGCTTCGACAGCCATGAAGCCAAGGCCACCGTGAGAGAAACCAAAGGCGGGAGTTCCTCTTCAACAAGGATTCCCTATGAATATAAGGATACGGACCCTATTTTGGTAATCAAATACTGGGATCAAATCTTTGTGCTCGACAGTAAGAAAGATCAAACTTGGGTTAAGATGAAGGAGCTTAAGGCAGCTTTTTGATATTATTCGAGCAACAGAAGCGGCCGCAACTGTATGGGGATACAAAAGGAGGGTCGATTATAGTTTGCGTGTTGGAAATGCAGAGGTTAGAAAATCAAGATGTCAAGGAAAGGCGAAAGTGACAGAGACCTAGTTTGGCGATGCTCCGTAAAACCCGTGAAATGGACCTTCTTCTACCAATTGATCGTGGTTAAATCGTGGCACTCCAAAGAGGATCACCGCAGCCTCAAAAATCAGATTTTTAGAAGATCAATGATTTTAAATGCCGCAAGCAAAGAAAGGGTCCGGGTCAAGAACCGAGGATTTGGGATGGAAATCCAAAGCTTCTTTCAGTTGGTCAAAATATGGGAGGAGGCCGATGACCATGTTATTGAAAATTTCCGCAGGAGTTCAGAATAAAATGCCAACTTTTGACAATGACACTCTCAAAGATGTGGACATGGAGTATATAGCCTACCAAGACCCCCTCGGGTTTAATTAATAAATGTGAGATACGTGATAGTAATGGCTATTTCCATCCAATTGAAGCGGCAAATGGAGTGTACCAACCGTAACATGCTCTCAAGAAAAACCCGACAAGAACGTAACGAAAAATCTCGATCAAATGCTGAAGTCCTCGGTTCCAAATATGGGTAAATACGACAAGATCAATGGTAAATCTTATAAGAATGCTTTGTTTTCTAATCCTTCCGATTCTAGTAATCGTTTCTAATAAGGAAAGTGAGGACCTTCTTGATTTGGATGCTATTAATGATAACTCGCTATTATTAGAAATTCTAAGCATGGTATTCTGATCCACTTCCCCCTAAGTGCCCTTCTATGGGGAGGTTAAGTATTGATAACTAAATCTCGTGCCATCCCTATTCTTTCCATTCTCAAACCGATCAAAAACATTCCAAATTATTTGTAGGGAGGAAAGAAATGTGAACCATATCCTCTCCCAGAAAAATCCATTCTATTCTTGGGGCTTATAGTGTATCTCGATGAAATGGGATCCCAACTATGTTCCGGGATTTCTCGACAGCTTGCTACCACCACATGGATTTCCAAGACTAATCTTCCTCCCCGGTTTTTGACCTGCCTCTCATTTGAATGCCATTGTTAGTAAACCGGGGAGGTCATTCATATCTCCATCCCCAAACCAAGCACTCCCTAAGCAGTGATTCGTTCAAGAAAATTCACTCCCCTCGGTGGATAAAATCCCTTGCAAAATAAGCAGCTCTAAATTTATTGATCTCCAAATATCCTATTCTAAAGAGCCCGTGGGCCAATATCCAAAGGGAGACAACTTATAAAAAGGGCAAAGAGAAAGTCAAGGATAACATCCCCGGATCGTAAGCATCAGTCCGAGACCTAAAAGCGTATGTAGAGGAAAAAAGGGAGGGAAGTGGCAAGAATAAGGAAATCATGGTGATTGAAGATCCCACCCCTCCTTCTCTACCTATCCCTAATCTTCGTGGGATCACCAAGAAGGCAGTAATTATTGTGCAATTCCCTCCCAAGCTTCTTATCCGCATCGACCCCATTAACTTTGTGGCCTCCTCCATAAGTACCAAGTAAGGTGGTTCCTAACGGATGGCCCATGGATATGGATATGAATGAAGATTCAGAAAATTCTGATCAGGACCTAGATCAGGATCAATTTCAGAACTTGGAATGGAATCTTGTTACTAGAAGAAGGAAGAAGGGAAAAGGAAATGAGAAGAAAATGATCATGGGACCACCCAGAAGGTCTCCAAGGAAAACCAAACCCCAGCTAAATGGACATAAATCTTAAGGGTATTACCTGGAACCTGCAGGCATTAATTCTAATGTGAAAAGAGGAAGGGTGAAGGTTTGTCTTGCATCTATGAATTTAGACTTCATTTTCTTTCAAGAACACAAGATCCATGATGATAGTATTGATAATATAATTAGAGAAGTGTTGCCTAATAATTTCAATCATTGGTCTATAAAAAGCAAACAATTCTTCTAAGCAGTATTTCTATTGCTTGGCATAATAGGATTAATCTAAGTGATATGCATGATGCAGATAGTAGTAAGAGATGGCAGATTTTACATGGCAATATAGGGAACAATAGGATTGCTTTTGTGAACATTTATGCCTATCATCACCTACCGAGAGGGCTCACCGAATATTATAACTAATGGTTTGAATAGTATCCCTTATGATGAGATCATAATGGGGGTGATTTTAATATGGTTACTCATGAGTATATGAGGAGTGCTAATTTCAGAGCCCTTAGCGGGAAGAGAATGATAAATGGATGACTCTCGCTACAAATCACCACCTAAATTTGGCAAGAGTGGTCCCTCATTCCTATAGCTGGAATAATCACGTAATCCAAATTCTATTTGATGTCTTTATGATAGGTTTTACCTCGAATCATTATGGAACAAAGAGCTCTAGAGTCTCCAACCTCTCGAATTACACTATCTCTCGATCATTATCCCCACCTTATTAATATCAATGCCAACAATAATCGAGGAAAAGGAATTCATACTTTAAGCTTAATACTAATCTTCGATCAAGATGATTTCATTACCAAAGTTAGCTCAAAAGTTGGATATGGAAGATAAGCCCAAGAATGAACTCCTGTGGATGGATTGGTGGGTTAAGACCCTAAAAACATAAAGAATTGGTTAAAAGTTTGGGGAAGGAGATACATCGAAAAGAGACTATTCACCGCAAGAGTTGAGAAATCAAGATGGAATAGCTCAAGGTCGTAATAAGGAGAATCTTAAAATTCAGATTGAAAGGGAAGAAATCAGATTGCAAAGGGTTGGAAGACTAAAGCCAAAGTCAAAGAGCTAAGGGAAGATGAGAGGGCCAACTCCAAATACTTTTTCATTAAGGCAAAAGGGAGGATTAAGAAGAATCATATATATAGTGTTCTTTGGGAGGGAAATAATATTGTTGAGGACAATCATCTCAAAGAGGCTCGCTAAGGAGCATTTTATCGTAATTATGGGTACTATCGTGGATAATGAAGCTTTCAAGACATTCATAACTTCATTGATATTCAGGCCAGAGTTACTAACGCCATGAACAACAAAGATGTCTAGACCTTTCAACAACGAGGAAATCTTTAAGGTGCTAAATGAAATGGAAAATGGCAAAACTCCGGTCCGATGGCCTCCCCGCTGAATTCTTCAAGAAGGCTTGGGGGCTTTTGGGTAATTTTGGTGGTTTTCATTGCTAATGAATTCTTACTAACCAAAGGTTTGACCGCAGATCAATACTAGCCTTATTGCTCTCATACCTAAAATTGACATGCCCATCTCTTTTTCTCGATTATAGGCCTATCTCACTATCCAATGTGCTCTATAAGCTTATTTCAGTGTTCAATTGCAGCCTAGAGTCAAGCCTATCCTTGATGAGATCATAAGTAAGACACAAAGTGCCTACTTGAAAGGGAGATACATCTTGGATAATGTTGCAAAGAAAGATCTCTAGGGATCGGGCTTGGGCCAGGAAACTAAACAAAAAACATAGGGCTTCAAATTGACATCACCAAAGCCTTCGACACGCGAAGTTGGAAATTTTTGCAGAATGTAGCCGAGTTTAGGATTCTCGGAAGAGGTAATTTCTATTTTCATGGCGATTCTGAAAAACTCAAGATCAGCTGTACTTATCAATGGGGAATGCAGTCCCTTCTTTGACATAAAAAGAGGAGTAAAACAAGGTTGCCCCCTGGCACCTTTTTTATTTCTAATAGTCATGGAGGGTTTGCATAGTAATTTCCAGAAGCTTAGAAATCTTAATGGGCTTAAAGGGCTTAAACTCCCCCCTAATCAAGAGATGGAAGATATTCTCAATGTTCATTTTGCAGATGATACCTTTCTTTTTATGAATCTGGACAACCAGTCTATTCAAATTGCACGCCAGATCCTCAAGACTTTGGAAGATGCTCGATGCAATATCAACCCGACCAAGACAAAGCTGATTTCAAGGGATCGACTAAAGGGGAGCAAGCAGCTTTATATCTCTGATGTATGTATCTCTCTCCTACCACCAAAACCAAAATTTTGGGATCCCCTATGCAATTAGAGTGAACGCGAGTGACCTGTGGGGGATCTCTTGGACAAGTTCTACAGAAGGTGGACTCTCTTAACTCTAAATTTCTTTCTAAGAATGGTAGGGCTATTCTTGCAAACTCAAGTATCTCCTCTTCTCGTGTTTATCACCATCTATTATTATGGCCCCTAAAAAGGTCTATTCTAAAATGCAAAGTATTATTGGTAGATTCATTGCAGGGGTACAAACAAAGATGCCGGATTCCAGCCCCATGAAGGAGTGTTGCAAAACTAAAAGTATGGGAGGATTGGGGTTATTAACATCGAAAAGCAAGCAACCGCTTTTAGCTGCTAAATACTTCTACAGAGCCCCGATGCATCGATTCATCACCCGCCAAAGCTCGATCAAACATTATATCTGGAGATGCCATCCCTTTGGGTGGAGGGGACTTAAGATGCACCTTCCCTTTAGTATTTTTCTTTTCCCCTTCACCATCCCAAATTCCATCCCTCAAATTATTAAGAAGTGGATCGTATGGATCGAGGTTAAAGGCATGTACACTTGGAAGGAGGGCCTTTCTCGTGATCAAGCAATTTTCTGAGCCCTTCTCTTATTCTCGATGATCCTAATACTTGTTTAGCCTCTCATTTCCCTACCCTAACTAAACAATGGACTAACAGGGAATTGTGCTCATCGTGACATTACTAATAATTTGGACTATCATACCTCGCTCGAGGGATCCGGGGAAGAGTCCGAGATGCTTTTCAATAGTATTACACGTAAACTTGCTAGTGGTCAGTGGCACCATTCTGAAGATTCGTGGCACATAAATGGGTTCAGTGGATACAAAGTTAAAAGAGCTTATAAATTCCTGAACAGAGATCAGGATATAACAATCCATATCAAATGGAACACTGATCACATGAGAATCAAAAGGAATCTCATCTTTCTTTGGAAGTGTCCAATTCACCCAAAAGTAAAAGCCTTTATGTGGCAGCTTTGGCATAAGGCTCTTGCAACAAATATGAAAAGATGGAGAATGAATATGGCGTACTTCTAACATTTGTGTGCTATGTATGCAGGATCGTGAAGATGAGAATCATCTTTTCAGAAACCGCCTATGGGCCGAATGGACTCGAGTTAGCCGAGATCGAGCTTAATATGCCCAATCTTAGGACCATGAGCCCCACCTGACTTCTTTCTTCCTGAAAATCCATCAAATTGGCGATTTATCTTCTCCTTTGAGGATGTGGAAGGGAAGAAATTCCCCGATCTTCAAAGAGGAGATTATTTGGCCTCAAAGCTATCATTGAGCAAACTAAATATGATATTAATTGATTGAGGAGATTTTCTGATTCATACTTGAAATCTTTTCATCCTTGTCTAACTTTATTTTGAAATTCGCAGGGAACATTCTCGGTGTTGGTAAAGAAGTCGGCGGAAAAGGATTGACCTTCACTCTAATGCGCTTATGGCTAACTCCGGCTTTGGGGTCGAGATCCCGATAGCACATGAAGGTGTATGTCACTGTAATTGTGCTTGTAACACAGCTTATGATGCAAAGAGGGATATTTTATGCGGGGCGAAAGACAAGAAAGGAAGATTTAATCCGGGGAAAGCTCATCTATGCAAATGCCCATTCTGTCTATTCATAAGGGCCACCAAAGGAATGGGGAGAAAGGATCACGATGCGGGCGAGCCCAAGAAAAGGAGATTTTTGGAATGATGACTGTTACTGTCTTTTATATGCTGAAATCCTTTTGTGATAAAGGTTCAGGCCTAAAACTACTAGCCTAAATATTTTCTTAAGATATTATGTTGAAGGGTCTTCATAACCAACCCTACCCAAATCGGTTACTTTTTGTAAACATATGTATATACATATGTTCATATGTACACATATATCTATATTAATATAAATACTAAGCCTTCAATTAAAAAAAAAACATTTAAACAATGGAACCTACCTATAAATGGACATGAACAATCTACTTACATTCGACAACACTAACATGAACAAATAAGAATGGCAACAAACCTGAAATAATTGATTTATGGTCTGGAGGAGAGGGAGTAAAGGAAGTAATATAAGTAGTACCTGCAGATATGTTTTTGTCGACAGCAGTCAGATGGATGATTGAAACTAAACATGCATCTTCTATTATCGGTTTGGTAATATTCTATTTAAAATGTATAAATGCATTTCCGATAAATTGTGATTATTGTTTACATAATTGCGCAAAGACGTATATAAATGTTGCTAAATTTTATATTCTTGAGTAAATATAATTTTACTATAGGAACCTATCGCTTTAATGTTGTGTAAGTCTAATTTATGTCTTGTATTATTATCTATTTTTTAAATTTGGTTTTTCCGACATGTCGAAAACTTTTTGGATATTTTTTACAGGTTAGTTTTCTAAGGTCTAGGAGCTTTTAGCTGCCGGAAAAATTTACCATGATTCCAAAAATTGCTTACATTTTTTGAGTAAGATTTTGGGCAATCGGGTTTTGGGGTTTTTCCATTTCTGGGTTCTAATTTCCCCTTGCCATCTCGGCGTGCATATCCGGGGAAGAAGACTTCACTCTGCAAATCTAGCAAAAATTGGTGGTATTGCCCATATTTTCATATTCTGCATCAGATCATGCAGACTCCCATATTTGAAAGAGTTTCATGTATTTGCATTGGCCAACCTAAAGACTATCTGTTCAAAATCCTTCAGGTAAGGCCGTGGCCCTCTGTTTTTAAGGTTTATAGTAGGCTTTGTTTGAGCCGTGGAAGATAGGAAATCCAGTTTGTGTCCTTTTTTTGAGGTGCTTCTATTGTCTAACTCCCAAAATCAATCTGCTTGGTTAGACCGAAAGCAAAGACTTCTGCTTCAAAATCCTTCACGTGAGGCCGTTGCCCTTTGTTTTTAAGGTTTATAGCAGGCTTTTTTTGAGCCGTTGAAGACAAGAATTCCAGTTTGTGTCCTTGGTTTAGGTGCTTCTACTGTCTGCCTCTCAAAATTGATCTGCTTAGTTAAGCCGAAAGCATAGTTCAAGAAGAACTAGAAGTTGTTCTGTTCGGATACAATTGTCCTTTCGTTTTTAACTGCTACTGTCATAAGCTACACAAATCCAGCTTGGGTTTTGCATAAACTAAGCAAAGGAGACCGTGATCTACCTCCCTTGAACTGTAGTCTATATACTAGGGCTTTATACTAGAGTTTTATCTCTATATATATGCATCTACAGGTTACACTTATGTCATTATTTCAACCCAAAAATGGGCTCAAGATTTCTTAGGATGCAATTATCTTGGAGGATAAAAAAGTTTGTGACATCTCTGCTTAAACTCCCATTGCCTTACTTCTCAGCCTTTTCAAATTTTGGAATGTTTGTGCTTTTAAACACCGCTTTAAAGAAGGTAGATGTACTCTAACTAAAGAGATTGAAAATTGTGTTTTCTAGAGAGCATAACTTCTGCTGGAGTTAACAAGAATAAATCTCACTGTTTCTCTGTTTCTCTTATTCTTTTCCCTTAAATCTCCATGATTAAGGATGATGCTATTGTTTTCTATTATGCAGGTTTGAAGAACGTTAAAGGTGAGCTTGAACAATGAAGCACCCATTCCAAATGCATGAAGCTTGGAATTGCTGATATGGTTTGCCATTTTCCATTTGCCAGGTATTGTGTTGTCCTTTGCCATATGCACAATGGTTATAGTGGCTTCTGGCTATTACAATGGTTTCTGGCTATGTTGCCTATTTGCATTAAATAAAAGTGGTAGAGATGACAGAAAGAGCTACAAGTACTTCCTAGCACTATGCAGATGCATTAGACAAAAGTTTTGTTCTTGATATTTTTTGCCTTTTACAAATCTTTTTTTGCAGGGCCAAGGGCTTGGAAGAACGATAACATTGTACATAAGTAGGCTTTCTTCTGAGGCAAGGGGTGGGAATAAATAGATCTTTACAGAATATTCTGAACCACATTGCAGGTATTTGTATGCTTTTAATCAATCAACAGCTTGAATTCGGCTACTTTTATTTTTCAAGCAATTTTCGGATGCTTCTGATCCACTTACAGTATCTCTGGCATCATGTGATTATACATATTATACCTTCTTGGCTTTATATCACTTTTCTATTTATCAAGAGTCCTCAGAAAGTCCAAGGCAGCTTTAGAAATGGCATACTACATTCTTGAATTTCTATCCTGCTGTTTGCAATATCACCAACTTAGTTTCTATTGCTTGAATTTCTATCCTGACATTTGCAACATCACAAACTTAGTTTCTATTCATTTTTTCTGTCACTCGCGCTATTTAGATTCTTTGTTGAGATAGATATTTCTCTATGTCTTTATTTGATTTAACATACCATCCCGCTACTATTTGTTCCTTGATTGCAATCAGAAAGGTATAGTTGCCGTGTAAGCCCTCTTCCAATCATAATACTTGACCTTGCTGCATTATTTGTCTCTGGATGAAGAAACGATTCAATTACTTTGTCTACTTGTTGTCTTTAGTGCATGGAAAAGTAAGGCTATTGGATGTTTTCATTATTGCAGATATTATTATTTGTTACACGTGTTTTGAATATCCATGTGGTTGAGGGAAACCTAAATTGGCTCATAAGTATGTCGTTGATTTGAGATCCCATGTAAGAGCAGACAACGTTGACTTCTTACAGTTTACTCAAAAGCTTAATGGAGAGTATAGATGGCATATATTCTTCTCAATATCTTTTTCTCAGATGTTGCTTGCATAACACGACACTAGAGAATGATCCAAACTAGAGAGCACTATAGCTATCTGCAATTACAAACCGCAAAAAGAGACACACGACCCAAATCATATGTTTCACTGTAGCTACCTACAAATTGCATAGAGTTACATGTCTCAACATGACACCTGTTTATTAAAGCCTATTATAATGATAGTAAGAATTGGCTATGTTGGGATGTTTGTGGTTCTTTAGACAATGAATAAGACTTGGGAGGACAAATTGTGAAACATTACACGTAAGATTTCATGGAACTTTGACTACACATCCTACAAGACATGTTCAATTCCCTACCAAAAAATAAAAAAGGGAGGCAAACACTTTCTCCGCTTAGAGGGGTAGTACCTGTGACGTCCCCTACTCGCATACGGTGCACTCACCGTATACAAACAGGAGTTCTTCCCCCATACCAGCTCCATGCCGATACAGGGCCCTTCACATAACACTGCAACCGTGACGGGTTCCAGTGGGAAGAGTGAAAGGGTCATTGTACCCCGTCTCCCTCAGGGCCTACCTAGCTGCGGAAGCGTAAACATACATGTCAGTATATAAGAGCAACACATATACCCACCCTTCTGGGTGGCACATCACATCTGCAAAAGACAATGATCAGCACAATGCATAGAGGAAATCCTACCCAAGGCTCCTGGACACGTGGATGGACCGACAAGCTTGGGTCTCCGTGAGGTCATTGCGCATGTAATTCATGGCAATGGATTTGGTCGGCATAAGAACATGGCATTGGGTTGTCCACTCCATCCGCCCCTCCCCGGCACACACTTTGCGAGTAGGTTGAAAAGTGTTGGGACTCGACCAGAGTCTCACGGATGCATAGCCAAGGGGGCTATATCCCGGGTTGCATCTCCCCAGCCCCGATGGGGCGTGTAGGGATCACTCCCTCCGTAGATCTCCATGCCGACTCAAGGTGACTAGAGGGCCACCGCCCGTATTCGACTTGAACTCAATGGAAGGTCATATTCACCACCTCACGAGTGTCGAGCCCATGCCTTGCCCACACGCAGCGGGCAAGCCATTAGACCTAGTCACAATGATCCCCAGTAGCACTAACACACCATAGGGATCGCTCAAGAGTCAAACACCTAACCTCCTTATAAGCCGGGCCCGCCCCTTCACCCACAAACCGTGTGTGGCTCTTGTGCAATGTACCAAGATCTATAGTGTGCTAGAGAGGCTAATCTAGGAGCATCTACTACCAAGCTTTAGGTCTCTACCCCCTTCCCAATACAAGGAGTTCACAGAGATACATCATCCATATACATCACGTAAGAACTAAAGAACAAGATCTAATCTATATCATAGAGTTAGGTTCTTTAGTTAGAATCAAGCATCTAGAGATCTAGAGGGTCTGCTATGGGCAATTTAAGAGGCTAAACCCCACCGATTCGATGGCTGAAATGGGGTTTAGACTACTAAATTGCCTAAATACCGATCCTTGAGTTCCTCCTCCTCGACCAACTCCCACCATCCTCACTGAAATGCTCGAATCAAGGAAAACTAATGATGCAGCCTCTCTCGCATGAAGTTCTGGGAGGCGGTTTTGGCTCTTGAGGCAGCCAAAACAGAGCTCTAAAACCCTAGAAACGAAAAATGGGCAAGTTAGGGTTCTCCTACTTAAATAGACAAGGGGTGGTTAGGGTTTCCACCATCCCCTTTAGGCATGTGGGATAATTGGGAAAAGGGCCCACTTGCCTTTAAGGGCTAGGTGGCCAAATGTGCCCACATGGAAATGTGTGCACCCAAATGTGCTCACATGGAAATGTGTGCACATTAATGAATGTGTACATTGGAAAATGTGCACATTAATTGCACCTATGGGTATGGCCCACTTGGCATCAAGTGGCCACATGGAAATGTGTGCCCACATTAATGTGTACATTGGAAAATGTGCACATTAATACTAATGCACATTCTAGCAAGTTGCCCCCTAGGGGCTACCCACTTGGCTACACGCTACGCATTAATGCCGGGGGTGGCGGTACGCGTGGACGGGCAAGACAATATACGCCCCGAGCGATATATCGCGGCCGAAACGCCACATTCTCCCCACCTTGAAATGATGTCGTCCGCAAAGATCGCGGGTTCTCCCCACCTTGAATCTTCCTAACCCGCAATCAACCCGATGCATAATGATATACTACTATAATACTTACACATTTATTACGATTACCTTAAGATAATATTTTTAAATCATTATTACGCCATTACATTATCAAATAAGTTGTCAATTCAGAACTTCTACTAAAATAAGGTACTTATTAGTTTCTATTATCACAACATTTAGTTTATCACAATTGAACACTTTCATATACAATTATTATTTAAGGTACTTTCATTCCTTGCAACACATTCCAACAAAATTTGTGTTGCGTGTCTTCGCACCTTAAAAATCCTCGCATTAATTTTACAATATCTATAATTACATACTTACTAACTTAATTATTAGAATTACTCTAAGGTAATGTTTAAGACATTACTATTTCAAGTATCCTATTAACTTATCACATCATAACTTAATCCACGCAAGGTAATTATTAACCTTACTTAATACAACATTTAAGTTTATCAAAGTTTATCAATTTCCTACAAAATTTACACTTCTAAGGTACCCTTCATCCCTTGCAACACATTATAACAAAATTTGTGTTGTAAGCCTTCGAAGTTCGACCTCCTTGCCCTCCCAGGAGCTCTATTGGCCTGTGCTCTACACTACCTATTATTAATTATTACAAAAATTTTGGTTATATGGTGACCACCCCACCTATCTACATGGATGCATGGCTAATCTCCTACCAGAGGGAAGAGGGTGGATCTTCCATTATGGTCGTGGAGACAGCCTATATGCCTATATGCCGCTCATGCCTACACCTCTAGTTGCCCAAATGGGGGATATCCTTCCCGCGTGGGGGGAAGGATAGATTCCTCCTATCAAAGCATATATGGGGCTAAAGGTGCCTTTCCTATCAATGCATTCCTTAATGACCTCCTTTCTTCGAGGGTTGTCTACTTCCGTGAAACGTAAGTAGACTTTCTAATCTACCTTCCACTGGTCCCAAAGGAAACGCCATGCCTACATTGACATTACACCACGCCCCTAGAGATCACCGTAGTGGTCTCATCATTTGGAATAACGCATGCAACCCATACCTAGCATAGGTTGCATGCGCAGATTAATCTTAGCTACATATAGAATTAATCTACACAAATTGACATGCCTGAGCCGATTTTTACTGGCTCCTTTAATGCATGTGATTAACATAATTACCCTAAGGTAATATTTATGAATTAACATTATCATAGTATTGGATACATTACTTCCGATAGTACAATTAAATTTACTCTAAGCTTTGCAATATTTAACGACTTTTAGATCGCGATTATTTAAACAATAACCCTACTTTCGACCTATTGTTACATAGACAAGGTTTTAATTATCATACACAAGAATTAGATGTGCTTCTTATTCTCTTCCTTGGGTCCTGCATTACCCTTGGAAATATATCCCTAAGATATACTTAAGTATATCCGAATTCTATTTTCTATCTATATTTATAGATAGATAGATAGATAGTATTTTAACGTCACGCCACTAGGCAGCATCCAACTGGACATGTGACCCCGAGGTCATATAGCTATCCTTGGAAGGAATTATGCCCCTGCGGGATCAATTAACATGCTACCTCATATTATCGTTGTTATTTAACTTATTTCCCTACGATACATATACGTACAACAATTTCTATGCAGTTATTAGGATCTATATTTAACTTAACAATAAGACACATTAAGGCTTATAATACATGGCATACCTTACCTAAGGCTAAAACGCATCCACTCATTGAGCCGGCGTTGCATGGTTTTGCTCCACTTCGTTGCATGTCGGTCTCGCACGTTGAAGGCCTCCTGAGCTATCTATCTATCTATCTTACGCTCTATTCGCTTCGGCTATTGCCGGAGTGAACTCTATTCTACTGGTCGGGTCAATAATTCTTGCAAGTACGCTCAATCATAAGATTGAGCCCTCCCACTTTCTTTGAAAAGAAAATGGTCCTCAAGACCTTCAATGACATTGCACACAACGCCATATCTATTCTCTCCCCTTAAGAGGTTATACGCTTCTTACTTAGCGACATTTTACTAGCCTTAGCTAACATATATAACCGTCTAAGATGGATGCACATATTATGTTATCATTTATTTCAATATAGTTATGGGTTATCTACTTAGTTAGAACGATTCTAAACCACAAGGTTTTGTCATGACGACAATTCCTTTTGTCTCAAAAAAGACTATTTGATTACTATAATTTTTATTTTAGATGTACCTTGCATGTACTATTATTTTATTATTCTAGAGATTCCCCTTTCTTAGCTATTTAAACTCTTGGAATATTCCTACCAATCGAATTGATGTCATCGTAACAAGTTGGCCTGACTTGTTAGATTACTTCTTTTTTTTTGGTTGGATTATTCTTTTGGAGATACTAGATTTATACATGGTCAACAATTATCCTAGTAGTGATTCCTTCTTAGCGAGGAGATCAATCTCACCAAGTGGTTTCAATACGCTGGATGTCCTCATAACAATCGTATAATTTTAGTTACTCCTATGCCTCTCCTTCCCAATTGGGCAATCCTTTCAACGAGAATATCCTAATTGCCTTCTAATCCCAATATGGATGTTACCATCCATACATTTAACCTACTAGGCCCCATGGCCTTAGATCTTTGAGCTTGCTAGAAGCTCATCCGCCGTTGCCCGCTTGAAGGAGCAAGGTAACGTTTCTTCCGAAATCGCCGATACTTCCGGTCTCCTTGACAAAGGGCTCCTCTTTGATGTAGAGGTTGACTTTGTTCGCTAGAAGCCTCTTATTGCTGGTGGCTTGATGGTGTAGTTGATCATTTGAATCTTGCATGCCGCTTTTCAAATGCCCGAAAGTGGCGCCATTGAAAGAGATCTTTCATCTTGAACTCTTTGTCTTGGCAAACTAAAGGATGACTCAGATCCGATATTGTTTCTTCGACTCCATCGATGTCTCATACGCCGAGTCCTCTTGTCGTTATCGTGTTGCCCGAAGAGTGTTGACGATGTTGATTGCTTCACCCCTACAACTTGCATGACATCTCTTCCTTTGATGTGTTACGCTATGGGAGGGAAGAAATAACAAGGGAACTATACATGCACAACATATAGCTTACATAATTACAATTACTACTAGAGCTATTAGGTCTCCCTTTGTGCCTCCCTTCGAAGTTGGACACCTACTCCTTGGCAATGTCATCGGTGTTCCCTCCCGCAATGGTGTTGACGATCTATATCCTCCTATTTGTACGTCGGCTCATACTCCGGGGTAACTTGTTGATATACTTGGGCCCTCCGATGTTTGTCGGCTATGGCACAACCGCTTTGCATCACATTCTAACTAAGGTGTGCTTGTCGTTGATGCTTCGACATTTCAGTCTGCTTCTTGATCCCGTTTCTGGGCAATAATTGTTCCCCCCCCTTCATGATACTTGAAGCTATTTGAAGGCGCCTCTTGAGGTCGTGCGCGATTCCTTTGGCTATACTCCTCCGGAGTTGTTCTCTTCTCTCAGCTTGTTCTTTGAATCGCTCATCCTTGGGTTCACCAAGTTGCATGCAAGGTCACAGGCAAGTCATCGGCTCGCCTCACCTAGTTGGTTCTCCATCGAGCTTCCAAACTTCTTCGTTTGATCCCCTCGATCACATGGCTTGGACGTTGTCACGTTCCACAGTGCTATGCCGTCTTCTTGTCTTGAGGTACCCTCCGGTGACTTTGATTGTGCTCGTCAGTTTTGATCCTCCTGTTGCCTCTGGAAAGCTCGTGGAAGAAGTCGGTTGCTAGCACTTCTCCAGCTTTCAGTTCCTGACCTTTGCCCCTCTATGCCCAAAAATGCCCAAAACAGCTCCAAATCGACCAAGTAAGGGGTCAATTCTGCCTAACTCGATGAGTTTAGTGGAATTACAGCCTTAGATCACTTAAATTGAGTAAGCCTAGCCCAATTAGGACCCATGTCTCACACGTCGCGCCAGGACAGATTTCTACATTCTCAAAATCGGTCTGGGCGCAACGTGTGAGACCTCCAAATTTTGAACCTCCATAACTTGAGCTACAGAGCTCCAAATCGCCTGAAATTTGTTGCGTTAGGACCGTTAGACAGCCTAGAATCCATTTATGACCTCAAATTAGGATAGAAATGTCAAACCCCATCTCAAAATGACCAAAATTGCTCAAACCCTTGAATTGCTTTCCCAAACTGTAGTTTGTTTGTAGATAGAAGCATACCCCATTAGTAGCTCGCAAGTACTGCTCTCGGCTCGAAGCTGATGCCTTACTCCTAGGTAGAAGTGCTCAGGAACACCCCTTTGTTATAGTCATCTAGACCTTAGCATAGCAACCCAAGTCCAACTGTTGGTACACCACCTTGACCTAATTCTGTGTCCTTCTAATAGAGTTTGACTTATATAGCCGCCACATTGACACTCCCTATTGCCAGGATACCTAGAAAGGAGCTAGAGCCTAGAGCTGCCCAAGTCATTCCATGTGTAGAGATTGGACCCCCCCAAACCAACTTTGCTAGGACCTTAGAGTATACCTCAAACACCATGAGGGCTTTGCAAAACAACCCTCATGTCATGCCATACCACACGTCCTAATGTCCATAGACTTGTAGATTATAGATATGTCTCTAGTAATGCCGCTCTCTCGAGCCATCTTGCTTGCTTATAGAGCCCAGAATATTGTAGGAGAGCCCTTCAAGTAGACTCTTAGACTCTAGGATACACGAGCGTTGCTTTCGAAGGACGGGGCCAGAGCCACAGACGAGCTAAGGGCGCAACTTCTTGAAGACATCAAGGTCCCAGCCGATGTACAAACAGATAAGGAGAGGAGACCGAAAAGGCAGACCCAAGAGAGGGAAGCATGACAAACACCTCAACCGACAAACGAGTAGAACAGGACACCACCGGCCTATCATCAATCTTCATCAAATGGGAAGAATATTGGTAACCAAAGGCACCAAGAATGTTCTAGATGTCAACCTCCCGGCTACCACGTCCACGAGCTCACATCAGAAAGAGGATCTCAACGCCTTCACCAACTCGACGCACATGAGTTTCAAATGGAAGAACGCAAGACAACAAAATACAGGTACAGGAAGATGTTAGGCATCGATGTCGCTTAGCATCATCACGAAAGCTAGGGCGAGGGGCATAATCTTCCGTCCGAGGAGACAACTCATGGCGACACACAGAGCCGATAGAAACCCGAGGGAAGATCACCACGACCTTGCAGCCCGGCAGCTCAAGCGCAACGCCAACAAAAGGAGTAACCAAGCTAAGCAACCACAAAGCACCTAAGGTCTGACCAAGATGAGCCTCCAGCTCCCTTGCACCAGCAGAGAACTTTCATCGGTTCCAAAAGGTAGGAGACCATGAGAGGGGAGGAGGAGATATCAAGGAACATTTCCGACTGGCCTCAGACAAGCACTAGGGCAAGACCAAGGAGGAGAATATTCTGCTCAAACAGAATTCGGGACCCGTGAACACCTAGAAACCAAAGGAAGGACGGCTTTACTACGCCAGCCAAGGAGTGCATTCGAATGGTTAGGACCCAAAGGACGGAGGAGACGACCTAGCCAAAGAGGTACAAATCACGCAGCAGGCACCGTAAGGAGCTATGATAGGGCAATGGAGATGACCACACTTCCGTGCACGGGAGAGCCACCTCGGAATGAAGCAAAGCCCAAGCAACAGGAGTCGCACTCAGAAATTCAACCTGCCTACTGACCACGATCTCAGAGCTTCGAAGACATTCAAGAATGCCCGACTGCAACAGCCAGGTGACCCTACTCAAGCTCGATCAATGGCACCGCAATCAGCAATCTTGCAACAACACACCGCATGTAGGGACGTGAGCGGTTACCGCATTCCTCGCGACGAACATACACAACAAGGAGGAGCATCTTTCTCAAGGGATCACATCGACGAACACTCTTCGCAACTTGAGGTGATCAGCTCGGATCAGACATAAAGCTCAACAATAGTAGCAAAGATCTCAAGGAATCCCGAGTCAACCCGAACGAAAGAAGATGCAAAAAAACCGAAGAATCAAATGCGATAGGAGGAAGGGAAAACCTAAAGGAGTATAAATAATTAGGTAGATCTTCGTAGTTGTTTTGCAAAAGTGGATGAATTAAAATCCCAATGTAAATGCGTATATGTCTATTGTATATCTAGGATGTCCACATATATAGTGGAGAAACATGGGTTTAGAGTCATGTTTTAAAGATTTAGCGCTTAGATCAGGAAGCTCCTTCACTTCGACTACCAAAGGAGGAAACAAGGAAGCACAACCATAGCCCAAGATCAAAATGGAAGAGCAAGTACGAGGGAGAAACGCCCAGAGCCCAAGCAAACCTTCGACTCCAACACTTCGGGAACTGCCCTCAAGTAGAAGACCGCTCGTCCACCCAATGTCAGAACAAGAGACAACACCGGTCATGTCAAGAGCATCAGCACTGCACCAGGACATCGTCAGGACGCAACACTACATCTTGTGACAGCAGCAACACTTGACGAACTTATGACACGAGTGGCCTCAACAATAGAAGGAGGAACGACCCGACATCAACGAGCCAACTAAGAAGGCAACATCTCGACGACCATAATTCCAACTTGTGGTAATATAGGGTGATGCGCTATGACACGTGTATTAGATGGAGATGCACTTACGAAAGGCACCGCGATGAGGAGATATGCCTCCAACAACTAGGTGATGGCTTCGTCAGGTACTCCTACCAGTAATTAGAAGAGAAGAAGCCGACCATATCTCTGACATGTGGCACGTCAAACGCCCAAGGTAGAAGCATTCGACGCCTTAACGACAAGGATAGCAACTGAAGCACCTTCGGCAAAAAGAGAGTTCAAGATAATAGCCAGGATATTCAACGACAAGAATATATCTAAGGCAGGTACTTCTTCAACTCAAGGGTCAAGCTGCGCAAATACAAGGATCCATCATCCCGAAAACATAGCCAGCAGGGAGGAGAGCCATGATGCTTTACTTGACAGAATTTACTCTAAAACACGTTGTATTAAACCAATTTTATCATTTACGAAATTAATAAGGTTCTCCTTTGATATGATTGGTAAGTGCATATCTTTCTTCATTAGAGTTACTCCCTTGGTGTGTACTGTGCGGCTGTTGAGTCTTCAAAATGTTGGACCAGCTTCTGCTCTGCTGCTTCTTGACCCCTGGCCTCCCGCTCTCGTTCTGCCCTCTCCTCTTCTTGTTTCCTTCAGCCTCCTTGGCCTCGCTCGGGCATTTTCGCCTTGTCGAGGGAGTCGAGTGGTCTGTTTGGTGCGCGTCATGTCGATCGGAGGCTTGGTGTCTATCAGGACGATGACTCTATCTAGCTTAAGGGTCTTGGTTCTAAGTCTAAGGCTTGGCCATTAATATTATCTAACATTATTACAGCTTAAATCTAATTAAGGATTATAATTCAAACACAAACGATGCCCGCCCTCAGTGGTTGGCACGGGGGGGTTTGGGGGGGTTCAACCCTGTGGGTGGGAGGTTCAATTCCCGCTACTGTGGGAATTCTTTTAAGATGAGGTTTAAATAGATTAGAAAGCTAATTCCTAGGTTGAAATTCGAAAGCTAATCTAGCTAATTCCTAGGTTCAGATTAACGTCTCACACGTTGCGCCTGTCAAAACTGTTTTCAGATCAACGTCTCACACGTTGCGCCTGTCAAAACTGTTTTCAGATCAATGTCTCACACGTTGCACCATTTTCAGATTAATGTCTCACACGTTGCGCCTGTCAAAACTGTTTTCAGATCAATGTCTCACACGTTGCGCCCAGACAGGTTTCTTCATTTTAGAAATCGGCTCTGGCGCCGATCAAAAGCTAAACCGTTAGATCAATGTCTCACCGCGTTATGCTATTTCCGCATGTTTCTTCATTTTAGAAATCGGCTCTGGCGCGACGTGTGAGACCATCCTATTTGGCTCACTAATTTTTTTTTTCTTTAACTGCTACTAATTCACTTTAACTGGCGCGACGTGTGAGCCAAATAGGTACTAATTCACTTTAACTGGCGCGACGTGTGAGACCATCCTATTTGGCTCACTAATTTTTTTTTTCTTTAACTGCTACTAATTCACTTTAACTGCTTCTTTAACTGCTATTAATTCACTTTAACTGCTACTAATTCACTTTAATTGTTGCTAGCTTAGCATATACTACAAAAATGAGAAAAAATTTCCCATTTCTCGAGGTTTGAGGATCCTATCAAGTTAGTACTATCGGGAGCATGGTCGCTTTTTTGCTCTTGGTCTCCAAGAACATTGCTCGATACCACCGCGGACGTCCCCTACTACCGCATACGGTGCACTCACCGTATACAAACAGAGTTCTTCCCCATACCAGCTCCATGCCGATGAGGGGCCCTTCACATAACACCGCAAATCGCGGACGGGTTCCAAAGTGGGAAGAGTGAAAGGGTCATTGTACCCGCCTCCCTCGGGGCCTACCTAGTCTGCGGGCGTAAACATACATGTCGGTATATAAGAGCAACACATATACCCACCCTTCTGGGTGGCACATCACATCTGCAAAAGACAATGATCAGCACAATGCATAGAGGAAATCCTACCCAAGGCTCGGACACGGGGATGGATGGACAAAGCTTGGGTCTCCGTGAGGTCATTGCGCATGCAATTCATGGCAATGGATTTGGCTGGCATAAGAACATGGCATTGGGTTGTCCACTCCATCCGCCCCCCCCCGTGCACACTTTGCGAGTAGGTTGAAAAGTGTTGGGACCCTGATCAGAGCCCTCACGGATGCATAGCCAAGGGGCTATATCCCGGGTTGCATCTCCCCGCCCGATGGGGGGGTGTAGGGATCACTCCCTCCGAGATCTCCATGCCGACTCAAGGTGACTAGAGGGCCACCGCCTCCCGTATTCGACTTGAACTCAATGGAAGGTCATATTCACCACCTCACGAGTGTCGAGCCCATGCCTTGCCCACACGCAGCGGGCAAGCCATTAGACCTAGTCACAATGATCCCCTGTAGCACTAACACACCATAGGGATCGCTCAAGAGTCGAACACGAACCTCCTTATAAGCCGGTCCCGCCCCTTCACCCACAAACCGTGTGTGGCTCTTGTGCACGGCCGCATCTATAGTGTGCTAGAGAGGCTAATCTAGGAGCATATACTACCAAGCTTTAGGTCTCTACCCCCTTCCCAATACAAGGAGTTCACAGAGATACATCATCCATATACATCACGTAAGAACTAAAGAACAAGATCTAATCTATATCATAGAGTTAGGTTCTTTAGTTAGAATCGCTATCTAGAGATCTAGAGGGTCTGCTATGGGCAATTTAAGAGGCTAAACCCATCGATTCGATGGTCAAAATGGGGTTTAGACTACTAAATTGCCTAAATACCCCATCCTTGAGTTCCTCCTCCTCGACTGAACTTCGACCATCCCCGCTGAAATGCTCGAATCAAGGAAAACTAATGATGCAGGTTCTCTCGCATTGAAGTTCGGGAGGCGGTTTTGGCTCTTGAGGCAGCCAAAACGAGCTCTAAAACCCTAGAAACGAAAATGGGCAAGTTAGGGTTCTCCTACTTAAATAGACAAGGGGTGGTTAGGGTTTCCAATTATCCCCTTTAGGCATGTGGGATAATTGGGAAAAGGGCCCACTTGCCTTTAAGGGCTAGGTGGCCAAATGTGCCCACATGGAAATGTGTGCACCCAAATGTGCTCACATGGAAATGTGTGCACATTAATGAATGTGTACATTGGAAAATGTGCACATTAATTGCACCTATGGGTATGGCCCACTTGGCATCAAGTGGCCACATGGAAATGTGTGCCCACATTAATGTGTACATTGGAAAATGTGCACATTAATACTAATGCACATTCTTAGCAAGTTGCCCCCTAGGGGCTACCCACTTGGCTACACGTTGGCGTACACGTCAGTCGGGGTGGCGTGTACGCGTGACGTGGCAGTACAATATACGTCCTGGGAGCGTATACTGTGCTGGAACGTCACAGTACCTAAAAACAATGTAATTTGAGCGGCAAAACTTCGCGTTCAAGTACACAATGCACGACGTGTCATGTCTGTTTTTAACAAGTAATGCATGAGTTAAGAAACTGTGGCAAGGCAACAAAAGTGCAACGATATTGTTCTAAGTTTGTCCTCTGAATTGTTTGTGTTGAACAAACTAATAATCCGCTACGACTAAACTAGCCAAGGCCAATCACAACTTAAGATATTATGTATAACTTGTGCACCATTTTATCCACCATTGCTATCTATCTATGATGATCACCTCTTCCATATGTGACCACCAAACAAATTACACAAACACATCTCTTGGTATTTATAAATCCTCACCTACATTACATGTTCTAGCTAAAGCCCGGCAATGCCGGGCACTATTACTAGTTAAAAAGAAAAAAGAAAAAAGGGACCTTGTAAAGAAGATACATGGGGTGATGCATGATATTGAAGTACATTTATATGCCATGAATACGTATATTATACTACCACGTCACAAGACTGCCACCTAGATGACATGTACAAGGTTAGTATAGACATTACTTGACACATTCATGCCATGTAAGTAGCCCGCATGTCGAGAGCCTATAGGTGGGAGCCGCACGAAGATACACTAGTATAGGAGTGCATGGCGTTTGATGCAGTGAATCGCCATTGCGTCGCCAGTCGGCAAAGCGAACTCCAGTGCGTCGCCAAGCCGGCAATTGCAGCCAGATCTGCCTAAAGGATCAATTTTGAAATGCTTCAATTTTAAGATTAGATTTGCACGAAACAGTTTATAGCATGACAGTTCCGCATTGATCCAAGCTAGATCCAACTAAATCTTTGCTAAATCCAAGTCGAATCCACTTCAAAATACTGCTGTTAATTTTGAAAAACAATATCATATACATGTCTCGTCCAAGTAATTTTGAAGGGAGAAAATGTGTGAGAACAAAAAAATGATTATATAGGTGTCATGATTGTCCGCCATAAATGCCCGCAATGAATGAGTCTATACACGTGTCATGTTATGGTAATTTTCAAGCGTGTAAATCTTCTGCAATAAATCAGTCCATCGGCTTCATTTAATGCCTAAAGGTCGACGCCACAAAATCTTCTATAATAAATTAGATGCCGACGTCACGAAATCCTTCCTAATAAATAAGCATGTATACGTGTCTCGTCCAAGTAATTTTAAAGGTAGAAAATGTGTGAGAACAAACAAATGATTATATAGGTGTCATGATTGTTCGCCATAAATGCCCACAATGAATGAGTCCACATACGTGTCACGTTGTGGTAATTTTCAAGGAAGAAAATAGGTGAGAACATAAATAAGATACTACTTTATATATGAAGGATGAAGGATAGTATAATCATTAGTGCCCATATATCATGTTAGTTACATCATATACCCCCTAAGGAAGGAAGGAAGGAAGGAAGAAATTTTTAACGTCCACGGAACCCAATCGGGTTATGGGACCAGAACAAACAAAGGGCAGAAGCCCTAACAGAACAGAGGGCCGAAGCCCAAAGAACAGAACATGGGGTCAAAGCCCCGTCACAACACACAATACAGGGCATGAGCCCTACCAAAACTCGGGAGCTATGCCCCCTAACAAGTCTCAAGTAGCAAATATAAAACAAACGGGCATAAGCCCGGACAAAACTTGGGGGCTATGCCCCACATCAAAGCGAGCAATAAAAGGAAATCCAAAGCAAAATGGAGTCAGGATGCCCAGGGCTATACAAGAACTGTCCATGGATCAGTCGGCCAATGATCCCGGATAATAGCCTGGCCTCCCCGCACCCACAGCCCCACTTCAGATTCTGGTCGAAGCCATGGACTCGGCATAATTCTTCTCTTCGCTGCGCAGAGTCGTCGCGGGGTAAGGTCTTCCCGACGGGCGAAAGCGGTTCCCTTCAAGTGATTGCCATGTCGGAGGATGTGTAATCTGGACGAGGGATCCCGAAAGCGAATTAGCAAGTGCCGGGGGCGGTCGGGTCGAGCGGCTCCAACCCGGTGTGCAGAAAGGACGCCCACTGCCTGTATGTGCATTACCTGAGTAAAAAACCGGTCCACCTCGACCGTGATCGAGTGTCGGGCCGCTTCTTCCAATCCTAATGGCGCGAGGTTCGTATGACGCAGGATTCGCGTCTATGCTTGGCTCCCGAAGTGGAGCCTCCGTCCCGCCAAGAGGGTGGACCGCCCTGTTCATGCGCCCGTGTGGGCCTAGGCACTGTAGCATCCTCCTGGGGCATGGCATCTGGTGAAGTATCACTGTACTCTATCGACTGCAACAGAATCTCCAAAAGCTGTACCCAGCTCTCTAACGGTAATTGAGCAGATGTCTCCGTGAGAGTCACGGTAGATTGAACCGTACGAAGCTTGAGCATCAGGTCCGGGGGCAAACAAGGGATCCGAGCTGATATTCTGTTCAAGGCCGCAAGTGAGGAGGCATTAAGAGCAGATTGTGCCAGGACTGAACGCTGAGGCCCAAAAGAAGGGGCTGCCTGGAGATAGGGCTCTATCGTGGGATCATAGGGCTGACCAGATGGCACAGGCACCTGGATAAGGTTCTTTGCCTTGCGGGTCTCCCTGGCCATGCGCTTGATTGTACGGGTCATGCTGAGATTCTTTGAAAGAGGAACTGAGGCCACAAGAACAAGCGGTAGATAGGTAGGCCGAGGTAGGAGCAGACAAAGGCTGGAAAAAAAGAGGGCTTGAACCTATAGGCTGGGCGGAAATCAGTAGCTGGCCGTTTGACCCAGGAGCGGAAATTGGCAGACCAACCTAGATGGAGAGATGTGCTGGCAGACCAAAAGAAACCAGAAAAAAATCGTGACCTGATGCAATAACCGGACCTCCTATTCAAGCTGACCTGATGCAAATTCCGGGGAGTCAGAACTGAAGGCCAAGAACCAGGTGGTGGAACTGGCTGGAAGCTGCCGAGATCCTATGTTGGGGAATCCGAAACTGGAGGTAGCGATGGAACCGATCCTCTATTCTTGCTGCCGCCGACGTCAGGTACTGTTGGCTGGGCTGATGCTTGGTGTTCCCACCTGAAGGAGATCTTCACATGAGCGCTAAAGGGGACAACTTATATTAACATGTTACTTTAACATGTTAATATAACAAGTGTGGGACTTTAGTATTACACATGTATGTCAAACATGTTAATATCTCAAGATTACCCATAAATGCCCTTTACATAGCATTTATGATAAAGGTAACCTTGGGGCCCACTTGCCAGTATTAATGCACAATGGGACCACATGCTCCAATCCCAAGGCCAAACCCCATGTTTGAGGCTATCTTAGGAGAGGCTAAATCCCAAGTCTTTTAGGTTGGGTGCTATTCGTGGGTTGGAAGAGCTTCCGGAGTTAGTTTCAAGTAGAAACAAGGAGAAGGAAGCTTCAAAGCTCAAATAGAGCTCGTGTACTGAAGGCGCTACTGCAACGCTATAGTTTTTCGAGGGTTTTCGGCAAGTTAGGATCTCAGGGTGGAGATCTAGGTCAAGGATCAGTTCATCTTTTGGTCCTAGATTAACAGTAGAAATTAAGCCAAATTCCCCTCTATTTTAGTGTTAGATGCTCTTTGACCATTACCCCCAAAAAGGAGAATGATGGGGAAACCCTGACCCTTGTATTCTGTATTATGAAAAGATTAGTTAGACTAGAACCATTATTCTATTGTGATGATGATATGGATCATGAGATGACACTCTATTTTACACCTCTTGTGCTGAGGAAAAGGGGGTAGAGACTTAGGAGTCATGTTTAGTATAACTCTAATAGTAGATCTCATTAATTCCCATTACATTTTGGCATGTGCATAGGACCCTGCCTGATCTTGGATTATGGGCCTTGACTAGCTTACAATGGGGAACTTGATCCGAGTGCAGAGGGACCCACGATGTGCAAGACTACTGGGGACCCATAGCTAACTAGGCCTGATACCTTTCCACTGTGAGAGGGCAAGGTATGGGTTTGACCTCTCCTAGGTGATGCACCACCTCAATGAGGTTAGGTCGAGTACATCAAGGGCGACCTCATCTCTCTAGCTGCCTATATTGGCAAGATGTCTTTGGGAAGGAACAGCCTTAGGTTACGTCTCTGGCGCCATTGCTTATGTTGCTGATATGTCTATGAGATGATGTATTGATGATGGTGCCTCACCCTTCATGGTAAGTATTTATATAATGTTATGCGCGTGTTATTTGTGCTTATATTTACCCTTTTGCAGCTTAGTTCGACCCCAAGGAAGACGGGGCAATGACACATCCTTGCTTTCGCGTCAATTCTAAGGCACAAAGCCAGGAGCCGATGTCATATGGATGGCCCCCAGCCGACTAGTGGAGTCGACTCAAGGGGATCTCCCGATTCTATATGATCGGGGCATTGTCTAGAGCAAAGGGACGTCACAGGTGGGGAGCCAACTAATGAAGTCAAACACACAAGTTGGGTGGAGTTCCAACTAGCGGATCCAAACACACGACATACAAAGCATTCCTAATAGTATTCGGGTCACAATCATGAGGTAAAGAGCACTGCATCAAGCAGGGAAAAAATTAAGCATACTATATATATTTTCATAAAAAATGGTTTGACTATTTTTCAAAATCTTACAGTAATTTATGATATAGATTTGGCTAAAGTTATTATTATCATTAAAGCATGAATTCATTAATTAGAGAAATTTGGAATTCTCGTTTAGCATGAAATAGGTTAGCGGGTAGCCATATAGTGCAAAAACTACTACCAATTGAGTAAAAGTTGGCGTTTTTTTGCACAAATTCTGCAAAGGCTTCGGTCTTATTCGGAAATGGGTGAAAGCATGCTAGGGTGTACCATCTAAAGTTCTTTTTAGGGAGTGCAAAACTACCCAGAAAAGTACCCAGCACTGGGTACTGGGAACTTGCATAAATGTCTCAATATATAATAATTTTGAGAGTTGATTCATTCATTTTAATCTCTAATAGTATTGTGATCCTCTAATACTATAGATTAACATGTTATTGACCTTCAATTCAAAATTTTTGAATTGATTTTAATGGAAAGAAAAAACAGAAAGTACCAGTTTTAAAAGTACCTAGTGTAGGTACTTTTGAGGGTTCCAAAAGTGGTACACCGTAGCATGCTTTCGCCCAAATATAGTTTTTACTGCTAATGCAAAGGTTCACCGCGAGTATAACGTAGTAGGAGGGAGTGTTAAAACTTCTCGCAAAAAACGCGAACGCGATGTTTCGCAGCTGAAAGGAGACAAAATAATGTGCCTTTTATTAAAACCATATGAGAGCATTGTGTTAAAAGAAGGTACCGAGGAGCAAGGATATCACACAAAATTCAGTATTTAAAGCCATATAATTGCTACAGAGGATCGCGGTCGCGATTATTTTTAGCATTAAACATATGGTAAAAGATATGGGTAAAGACAAAACCAAAGTTCCCGAAACAAAAATTTCCATTGAAGGAAGTAATATACAACATAATTACTGATTGAAGGAGATAATTATTCGATTGTGTTTCGAGATACTTGATCGTATCACACCCATTTCATTGGCCATGCGATTGACATGCTCTCTACCCAATTCCATAGCTTGTGTTGTGTCCATCTCTCAATAACCTCGTGATCTCTCGAACTACAACACCCATGGCCTTTATGATGCGCCGCAGATGTGAATCGGGCCCCATTCTTCATCGTCCATTGCACCGCCCCCGCCTATAAGTTCGCTTTTGCAAGAGTTCCGATGCAAGAGCATTCTCGGCTGTGGATGAGAGAGCTTCGCTTCTTTTGCGTGTACCGATGCTCCCGTGACCCAAGAACCTCATCTTGGTCAATCTCCATGTGCTGCTGGTCTGCTTCCATGTGTTCTACGCCCACGTATTCAAACTGATGTTCGCCTTGTCAAGAAAGGCATGTACCCATCAAGCTTCTCATTAAGTGCACTCAATTTTTGAAAAGTGGGCTCTAGGGCTTCTATACCTTTTTCCGCCTCTTCAAGCAAGCGCTTTGTTTCTTGCATTCTCTCTTCAGGACTTAGCATCGAGGTTTTCCAAAATGGAATCCAACTTTGATAGATCTCGTGTTTTGGTGATATCGATGTCGGGTTGAGCCGATCGCTCAACCCTCTCTCGCTTCGCTTCTTCCTCAAACCCATCTAAGACTTGATTGGCCATTTTATCAAGCGCTTCAAAGAACGCCCTCGTGAAACGCACACACTTTACCTGAACTTTCAAAAGCCACGCTTTTTTGCCTTGCATAAGAGCAACACGAAAGCCGCCCCAAAAAAAAAAGAAATCCGTAACACAACCATCACGGCGGCACCAAATTGTTCAACAATATGGTAGGCATAGGAGGTTTTCACCGGGCATTTCAATACAAGATCTCCTTCCATTGCCCATTTGAATCTTGGTTTGCCCGTAAAAAAGAGTCCGATATTTCTTTTTTATCTTCTCGCCGGCATCCTCATTACCCGCTAGCGCATTGGAGGCAATGGTGTTGACTTAGGAGCCTTGCCGTGGGGAGATAGGTGAAGCTCCAACTCGTTTGCACAGTGTGTTACACCTAACATCACTCCCCGTTAATGCACATATGACTAATAAAGTACTGATGTTCTTTCACCCTTCGCTTGCTCTCCCATCCCATTTCTTCATAGGAACCTAAAGATAGGTAGCCACCGCCTCAATTTGCTTCCGACCGCATAAAGCAATTTGGCAAATTCAATCGAAAGCGCATGATAATAACCAAGTGATAAACTTTGGCAATCGCCATGGTAGCTATCCTTGTAAATAGATCTGTATTTCTTGCAATCCCATACCTTGTTCATCCCTCTGATGTCAATAAATATCAATGTCGATTCTCCGCACTTGGGAGGAAGTAGGGATGCCATCCTTTGTCACCGCTATGACAATATTTTTCTTTTCCTTTTTCTTTTTCTAGCCTCTTCCGGCTTTAGAATATTCCCCGATTGGCTCCGTAAAGGCTACGTAGGTTACCTAGTGTATGATCCTTGTTATAATTAGCCTTCACGCATCAGACGGCAGATTCGATATATCCAAGATTCTCTCGCTCACCAAATCGAAAAGCCCGAAGCAATTCCTCCCAGCCTATCGAAATCCTTTTGCAAGAATTTTGTGGCATAAGAAAAATTTCTCATAAAAAGTGAGGGTTCTGATGTCGGGCTTGCCCGTTGTTTGCAATCAAATCTCCCGCTATAACCCCGACCGCACCTTTAAATACGCCTTGCCTTCTATAATCTCATCGAAAGTACCGCGACACCTCTCAAGATTCGACATACCTCGTAGCAACCGAGCCGTGTCTTGTTAAAGAAGTCTTTGGATGGCTTGTCCGAAACTCACCATGGTCGCCACCGAAGTTTACGACTCACCCACAGACCGCAACTTCCATTAACTTCTTGAAAACCTTTTCATCCATAAAAATGAATTGTTTTTCATCCTTAAGCTCCTCGCACTTTCAAGGTGGTCGCTGGCAATTTCATGGAAATCCTGGTAGCAATTTCAATTTCAAGGTCATCAAGATCGCGGCCGCGAACTTGGCGAGTAGAAAACAAATAAATACCTTCCAAGTTGAAGTTTTAGCTGTCCCTATAGGTCCTTGTGGAGGGCAACCATAAGCCTTGTGCCGATGACGGTTGTTGCAGCTTTTCAATCGCTGGCTCTCAGACACGGTGTTTGCAATTACTTCGCTGCATTGAATACTCAACTCTATATATTCCTTTGTCCGTAAGATTTCGCTGAGCACCCTCGATCGCCTTTCTAGCATATACTTTGGCAAATTCTCGTTGTCGCCGAACTTCATGACGAATCTAACAAAAAGGAGTTGTGCAACAAGAAATACCGTGGTTGCCGTAAATAATATAAAATTTCTTGCCCTTCAAATCTTCCGATTGCTCCATGTCACCCTCTTCCCCGAAGATAGACAACCGCCAGTCAAATCTACATAACGAAAGTGTCCAAAAGATAAAGAATTAGTTACCCGGGTAATAGGGTCAAACCCGAACGACGCCGCCAGGGTGAGGACCTCTCGCCGTGTGTCTTGAAGCTTTTAACCGAGTTTGAACATGGTCATTTGACCGCATTCTCGTGTCAAGTTTGCTGGTGCAGTTCACAATCAAAAATAGAAATCTTTGTAAACCAATTAACCCCTAAGGGGTAGAACCTTTTGAACCGCTCAAGCTTCGAAAGTGGTTTGCTCGCCATCTTATGCCTTCCTCTTCGGATTGAACTTCAACTCGACCGAATGGCAAAAGCGTGGTGCCATGGCAATGCTAGTCTAGAGGAAGCATCCGTGAATCGAGGGGGTTTGTGAACCGGGCCGGGTCATGGGCTATCTTCATTAGGGGTGTCGATTCCCGAGGCTAATTCTGAAAGAGGGAACTTTTTGGAATAAATCCACCGATGTAGTGCTATCCGGGGCCTTCATAGCAATAGGAAGAGTAGGGTTAACAATACCGAGGGGTTTATCGTGGATTGTGGTTCTTGAGCAATTTCTTTTGGTGCTGATGTCTCTCCCAAAGCAGCAATAGGCTTCACACTCTTTTCTTGGCCACGGCTCTTAGCCAATTAGTGTCCATCACGGAGGGCATCTTCTCGCCCCGAACCGCTTTCAAGGCACAAATGGAGGCTTTTGTCTCAGACAAACCATTTCGCATGCCGAAACCCGAAAGCAATATGTCTCGCTTTCCCTTTATACCGACAAAGAGAGAGATTCATAGGATGGCAACAACCAGCCATAACCCTTAGCCGACGGGGGACGTTTTTCCCCTCGTGGTCGGCTTGTTCATTTTGTCGGGCCGCCATCATAGACGGGTCATAATTGCGCCATTTCAAAATGTACCCGTAAACCGCAATGCTTGTGTGTCCTCAATGTTGTATGATAGCATCTTGCACATTGTTCTTCGTGGCCTTCCCACATTGCCACCACTATGCCAACTTGTTCAACGCCCTCGCCTTTTTTCCAAATCAGAAAACAGGTACGTGTCCTTTCTCAAGGTCACCCTTAATGTGCGGTATAGCCCGCGGCAATCTCAATACACCATTTCCTTTCATTGAAGGGGTTATAATACGGACCGCTCGACATCCGGTCCTCTAAGAGAGCAAGTGCCGTAAAACAAAAGCCTCGTGGTGAGTGCCCGGTAGGTCGCATAATGTGGTGCAAGGAAAAGGTAGAAACTATCAGAGAGAAACGCCGCCACATCATGCCGAAAGCAGCTAAAATAGAACTCCACACTATCGCGGCCGCGACGCTGTGTAGCACTTAAGCACGGACAAGAAAACATCGCTGTCGCGAACCTAATGACGCATCACACTAGTACTCATGAAACATATAAAGAAAGAAAATCTATACTCAGCCGCATCACGTCGCGATCTTGTTGAGCAAATACACTTATGAAGACCGCCGCCTAGAAATTACAAAACCTATCAAGCAAGACCGCGGTCGCGATCTTGTTGAGCAGCTACACTTATGAAGAACGCCGCCTAGAAATTACAAAATTTATCAAGCAAGACCGCGTCGCGATCTTGCCGAAAGCAGCTATACTTATGAAAACAATAGAAGTTGAGTAGGCAAGATCGCTACCGTCACATCTTGCCGAGCTGAAATGTTAGAAAATACATTCTTTGAGGGAGTCCTTAGGTGCCATGGGATCGCGGGCGCTGGCTGAGTTCGAAATACGAGTCTTTTTGGAGTGGCTCGAGAAGGCGCTCGGAGGGCGAAGGCGCTAGGCGCTGAACGAAATCGCGGAGTCGAAATTTGTTTTTAAAGGTTTGAAGTTTCAATTTATAGAACGCTGCCACGAAATTAATTGCCCGCCTCATAATTGCGCTGCGGAAAAAACGCGTCCGCCATAATGGCGCCGTAGACGGGCAGCATAATTACCGGGCCGCCATAATGGCCCGTAGCATTTATTTATTCCCCGACATAAATGCGGTCGTATAATATACCCGCATTTAAAAGGCAAGTAATCCGTAGGAAAGGTCCTTATCCACTTGACGCCCGCTCAAATTCGGGGCGTAATTTCGACTCGACACATTATGCACCATAAATGCCCCAAAAATCCTGGTTTACTTGACGGACAAAGGATCAGAAATTTGAAATCGAGAACAAACCAATTCGAAAAGCGGAAAAGCCAATTCAAATTTCATTGTTTTGCAAGATCTTCGAGGCGCCGAGCCGCGCTTCTAAGCCGGGCCAAGTTCGCAAGGATTTGCCGCAGAAATTCCGCATCCATTGAAGGCGCCGACGAGGGCGCCGATAATCCGCTTTAATCCGCCACTACACATTCGTAATTCGCAACCGCATCGAATTCGGGTTTCGGGCAGGTAAAAGGCCTATTCTCGATGCATATCCCTCAATCAAGTGAACTCAACGCCTATGTTGCAATCAATTTTAATTATAACTACAACCTCCGAAGTCTCTCGACTAACATCACTATGTATTGCATGGATTGATAAGATACCTCTCCGATACTTTGTTGCAACTATGTAAAAATAGATGTTCTAAGCAAAACTGCACTCGTGTGTTTATTATACAATGTAAACGCGTGTTTCGTGTATATGCTTTCTTTCTCCATGTGGATGAAACTAAACACCGCTTTTATGACACCGCAGCCTTTCGACGGGTACAAGTTGACGCTGACGCCACCGGCCTACAAGTTGACGCTGACGCCACCGGCTACAAGTTGACGCTGACGCCACCGTATTCTCGTGGAGGTATGAGTAATGCTTTATTCTCGTAAGTCGGGCCAGATAACTTTGGTGCTCCACGAGATCGCTGGTCGCGATACCTTCAACCGCCTACACTTGCTATTGACCAATGAACTCCCAAATATCGACAACTTTGAGTTGAAACCACTAGCTAGCCTCGAAATGTGATTTGCACGAAGTTCTTATCGAAACAAATAGTGTGAATGCTTGCAAAAAGCGCCGACCGCTGTTTTACCCATGCTCGATAAGATCGCGGTGGCGATAGTCCCGAGCATTTTTATTTTTCAGTTCCTATTTTTGTAGTGGTTTGTGATCACGCGGTGCTTTCTCGCTATTTAGGATCGCGGCCGCGCTTATTCACGACCCTTTTGTTTGCGGGATGGCTGATGTAATTCCGGCCAGATCCGCCGGGGAAAAAGGTGGCGTAAGGAAGAGTCCACAATTTCGGCGCCATCACAATTCGACCGTCCCCGAGGGTATGGTTGTCGCTTCAATTGTGAATGTTCCGATGGACAAGCATCGCTACCAATTCCTAAAATGGAAATAGAAAAAATGGGTGAAGCCGTGGGGACTTTTGTGTTGTGGTACAAGAAGGACATTGCTGCTCAACTTGATAGAGATGAGGAAGCATGCACCCCACCAGTCGATATAAAACGATAGACCGGCAGTGACGAGGGAATGAGGGGTTAGCCAAGAATGAGACGAATCATGTGCAAGGGCTTTCTAGAGATGAGTTAGTTGAGAAGGCGCGCACACTCATGCATGAATGTCGCTACATGGCTTATGCCTATGGTGTTATCGCTTTTGCCGATCCAAACCATGCCGTGGTCCGACGTGAAGTTAGGGGAAGGCTCGATAGTCGCTACTATCATGAACATTTTTCCAATGCCCGAAAAGATCTCTATGCGCCGCCAGCCCGCGCGTAAATGCCCCAACCGCATGACCTTGTGAGATGGCCCATAGCCCTCGTGCTCGCTGATAACATTCCGCTTTCTACTCTTGTGGTTGCGGTGAAGGAGAAGGATGTGGAGAATGAACCTTACTCCATTAGACCCGAAATTGGCATCACCAAAAAGAGACCTTACAAAGATGGTCAATCGGAGACCCGTAACACGCCCAAAGACAAAAGAGTAAATGTGAAAGAAAAACTAGTGCTGAGGCTATTCTAGACTTCGTGTCATCACCGTGGCCGCATGAAACGATGTCAGGCAAATTTTACATCCCGTGAGATAGCTTGCATGAGAACCTTTTACCGAACATGAAGTCCCTTTGAGCGCACAACTTTTGCATATAACATGCTAGATCTTTGCTCAAAAAATGGTGTAGTCCGCAAACCGATGTTGAATAACAAACAAAAGCGTGAAAGCATGGCATAAAGCCTATGGCATTCCCATTTCCACTTTTTACAAGTGGAAGAAGCTCTTCAATGATGGCCACGTAATTGCCGAAAGCACGGAAATATACGGGTCTAAGAAGCCAAGGTCTCATACTTTGGTCGGCAATGCCGCGGCTATCTATGTTCATAGATGAAAACGCAGAGACGATGCCACACCGCCGAAAAATTACGAAATTTAGGTAGCGGCATAAAATGTTAAGAGGCTACCTTCCGCCTTGACTAAGAAGGATATACACCAAGAAGTAGATATTTCCGCTACGTAGATGACAGTGCAAGCATATTTCTCCTTCGTCATTTCGCCCCGCTTGGAAAGAGAATCATTCGTAGGTATCAATAGCTAAGAGGATAGCATTTTCCAAGTGTAACACCTGTATTGTCATAAAGGAAAAGCTTGCTAAGACCGTAGATCCAAACGAAAGAAGGGTACTTGCAATAGAGAGGAAATCGATATGACGGCCCAGATTTTTTGCTTGCAGAGCCTTTATCGGGTCCCGAGAGCTTTGTCGATAGATCTCCGAAAGCACGCTTTAACCATTATACATGATAAGATGGATCAGAATAAGACCATGGTCCCTCGCCTAGAGAAGCTAGCAAAGTCCGATGGAGGGGTGAACGACCAAGGTCGTTTACAGTGTGCTCTCATGCACGGCCATGGTATAGGTGCCTTGGGCCACTTCTCACCGACCTCCGCCCGATGATTCTAATTTTCATGTGGGATCCTTGAATCATACCTTGAAGACACCGGAGAATAAATCGAGGATAATTGGGGCCATTTGAGAGATACCGATCGTCCCCGAAAGCAAACTGGTGCGCAAAGAATTTTAAACACGATAACCTCGTGACAAAAAAATGATGAATGGCAAGAAATGATTTTATGCCTCCTATCAAAGGCCCCATGGTAGCAAACAAGTTGCCTAGGATGCTTTACTTGCAGCCTAGATAATTGCTCAGTCGAGAATAAGAATAGATATCTTTTCTCTTACTTGTCATACTTGGTTTGGTTAGGTGTATTTGATCAAGTGCACCGGATTCATGATGGTTGGACACACCCACGATGACATAGATGCCCTATTTGGAAACTACTCTACTCTAGTGAGAAGATCGATGCATTGACTATTCCGAGCTTATGCAACTCTTCAGCAAAGTAGTTCAAAGGCTCCTTCACCTTACCTTGTGACAGAGGTTCCCTTGATTGGAAGGAATTCGTGAAAGGTTTTATCCCCGATAAGAAGGACCGCTTATGTGGTCACTTGGAACCTCTACTCTTCAAGTTTTGCATGAAGGATGGATGGCCACTAATGTTCTACAAGATGAGGCCGTGGCATAGGGAGTGGCTCCCCAAAAAGGAATCGAATGTGGAAGGAGGATGTCCAAGGTTTACCTAATGATTCCGAGAGGGTCACCTAAGGTCCCGCAGCCCATATGGGAGCTTGAAAGATATAGGTGCATTAAGAGCTTCTATTGCCAAGTACATGATGCACCGGGCAGCTATTTCTAGAGTCACGATAAGTCATGGTCCAACACATATATGAATGAAGTTATTGACTACCGGGTCCACCTTGTTGCGAAAAGCTTGGTGACGCAGCCCGATAGAGCTCTCATTCAGATTTTTCGCCCAAAGACCGTGCAAAGTGCATTGGAAGAACCCGAAAGAGTGTTTGTGGATGAGCACATTGAAGCATCTCATTACGTTGGGCCTTTATCGGCAGACCCAAGAACCCAGCTTGAAATATTCACCCCTACCAAGATGTCAAGAAGGGAATGCTCTTGCTAATCGTACCACATGATAACCGCCCGACATGGATGGGTTTTGCCGAAGAGGACCCAATAGAGGACCCTAATCTCCCACATTACTTAAGAGGTGTTTGTCTCTTGGTTTGAACCTATTGCCGAAAGGGAACCTCATATGCAATGCAAGATAGGGATTGCCGAGCAAGAATTGGAGACCCAATCCTAATGACCCGCCACGCTACCAACCTTTGAAAACAATAGACTATGGTTGGGCCGTAGAGACCAGGCCATTGTCGGTGGTGATCCCCAAGAGTGTTCGGCTCAGCTTGCAAGAATTAGTGGCTAAAGAAGCTAAGGACGATGATGAGAACTCTTGAGGTATGCAATGCTCTTTTACATAATTACTATATCATTCATAACATGAAAGTTACAATAGACTAGTTATTATTTGTTACGCTCAAGCTTTCCATCTCAACACAAGAGCTCTTACACTATACAATGCTAAACAGTGATTCATTCATCTTCGTGATCCAGTAGTAGTGATCCCCGATATCTCATAGCTCATTCGCCAGAAGCCAAATCAGATGGATCATTACACGAATTGACGCAGGCAACGAATCTCAACCAAAGCTTTTCTTCTTCAGTAGGGATCAAGAAGAAGATGCCCGCCTAGGCAACCAACAAGATCGAGTGGCTCATTGAGCACTTGATCGCCTTTGATGTGGTGAATTGATGAAGGCAAATAATCCATGGGAGAGGAATGAACTTTAGCCCCAAGTGAGAAGCTTTTATAGTGAGGTAGAATTATTGAGGTGAATTATTGGGGTAGACTTCTACCATTATTGCTCGTGTATAAGACCGCTGTATAAATACAAGTATAATACATCTTTCGTATGGATATATGTATGCGCATTAATATGCGCATGTTTCAAAACATGTTTGCTTGACTAATTTAGCTATGATTGAATTCAATGACAAATTTTGCGTAATAAGTGGAGGTGGGATAGCACATCGCTACAATATACCGCTTAAGGTACGTGATATTACATCCTTAATCGTAATGCTATTACATCCTTACTTAGTTATTAGGTACCCATGTCATTATTACATTATTAGCAAAAGCAGATTCACTCGCCATCAACATCAAAGCTCGTGGATGCCATTCACCATAGATCTCCCCGATCGTGAAGCCAAGAAATATGGACTTTAACGCTGAAAGTGAGCTTCCTCGCAAGCACTAGCAGGTCCATCGCCTTTAGATAAGAGCCATGGATCAAGCTTAACGCTATTTCTAGCGATTCGCCCCTGATCGTTGTAGCTCAAGTAACACTTGAAAGAGCGAATGTGCTCGACGAGGCATCGAGGAAGCCATGGAAGATGAATGGCCTCTACCCCCTCGTGAAGCCGTTTTTATAGTGAAGTAAAATTATTGATGTGAATTATTGGCGTACAATGTAGGGCCATTATTGAGCTTATACGAGTGTCATGTACACGTACAAGTATAACACAAAATTTGTATGTATATGTGTATGTTAATTACCTCATGTTTGTTGGGGTCGAGTACTAGGTGAAAGTATTCGTGCTTGAGCAAATAAGGTGTGCTCAAAATTCTCAAAATTGCGTTATTTTATCCAATTAATGAAATCATGCTTATTACATTTATCTGTATATGGACTTGGCAAAATGTTTGAATTAAGTATTTCTTTAAACTTTCACTTGCCTATCTTTTCTAACTAAAAAAAGCAAAAAATGTAAATCTTGTAGCCTTAGACACATTGTACTATAATTACAAATAATAATCAACAATCAATCAACATATGATAGTTTGAACATACGAAGCTTACAACATAGTTTATAACATCCATAGTCTGAACTACATTCAATGCAACGACACCCTTCTTGATATGGTGATTAAATTGCACTTATCTCTAACCCTTGAAGGAAGATGTTACACAACCAATTGGGGCATCTAAATAGATATTGTCCGTCTCTTACAAATCCATATGTGGTGTATATAATAAAAATTCATAGTTTGAAAAACTACTAACACTGATGATGGTAGGTGGGGTTGTGTAATAAGGATGTAACAAGAATTAATACTTTAACAAGAATGAATTCTTTTTAAAGCTTTTTAATAATAATAATAATAATAATAATAATAATAATAATAATAATAATAATAATAATAATAATAATACTAATAATAATAATACTAATAATAATACTAATAATAATACTAATAATAATAATAATAATAATAATAATAATAATATTTATTAACGTCCAACAAAGACCCATAGGCCATGGAACAACTCTTACAGTTTTACATCTACTCTCTACTGATAAGAGTATCTTTTTCGCTACTGTCAATGTTCTCTAGGAGCTCTCTAATAAATTTTGCCACTTGAAATATTGTAGAGTATTTTTGGAAAAGAGTTGCCAAATTCTCGTGTACCCAATCTACTTGGAAGTCCCTAAAAGATTGCCATTTGGCTATATTAGCCACTAATATTTGTGATATCAAGCACGGATTCTAACTTATAGTCGTTCAGTCATAATCTCATGCACGGTAGCTTCGCTCGACTTTCTTTTCAACCAAGTGCAATGATGAAGTATGCGAATCACTAGTTGGATCACTATTGTGGCATATTGCATTAGTATGTTAAAACTAACCTGTTTCAGAATGATCTAAACTCAACTCACATTCCCTATTGGTTGGTGAACTCAAAGGGTTCTCTATTCACAACAAGGGGAAGCCAACTCAATTCCCAATTGGTGGGTGAACTCAAAGGGCTCTCTATTCATAACAATAGGAAGAGCCAACATCGAAGGATAAAAAAAGTAGCATTGTTATGAACGCTTGGTTACCACCAGCCAATTATCTTTGTGGTAACTTTGCTGACACCTCTAGCTTCAAATTTCAATAATCTAAAGGATCAATAGGCTATGCTTTCACAATTTGTATCCTTACTGATTAGATAAAATAAAGTGAGATTTTACCCTTTTGTTCCACTGAGATTTTTGTTCTCGTCAAGCTCATCTTAGTACAGCTGTTTAATATTTTTAACAAATGTGTCGTCCCGGTCGAACTCCCAATCTGACAATGTCTTTCACCTAGATTGGACCGCATAACATACCTTAAGACTAGAAGAAGCAGAGGCCGAGCCCTACCTTCACCTCGAAGTAAGTAAAATAACTTTAAAAGTAATGGTATTTCACTTGTGCCAATGCTCCCAATTATCCTATACTCTCAAGTCATTTCACAAAGTCAGGCTTAATAATAAAGCTCAATAGGATCTTCTTTTCCTGCTAATTTTTCCAAGCACATTCTCTTCGTTGAGGTTTCACTAGATACTAGATAGGGACAAGGAGAATCTTGTTAATCCATTCATGTCCATCACTAATTAAATGACGAGGCATTTGACTACCTTAAAAGTCCCTTGTTTACCCGCGCTTGATTGAATTTTTCTACGTTGATATTTAGAGCATTCGCTAGAAATAACATTGCATCAACATCTGCAGGGGCCATCACAATGCTTTGTCAATTAAACAGGCAAATTCTCCTTATTTGTTCCAGTTCTGAGATGAATGTTTCATCACCTAGGGAGTGCACTTCCGAGGGGATGCATTCTATGTTCGTCCCCGATCTACACGAGGAGGCCTCCCGTGCCACGGTTTGCACGAGGGGGCCTGCCTTCAGCGTGGGAGGCAGCTCGGACAGATCGCCAATAGCATACGAGTCAAGCCACAGACCCTAAGTATATCCCCCATAGCCAATCCTTCTCCAAAGTTACGGATCCATTATGCCGACTCCCTTACCTATATTGTTTCATCGAGGCTGCTCAACTTAAAGATGTATGCGTTATGAATACACCGCATCAGAAGCAGTTTCTATTTACACCAAATGCAACTTAATAGGAAAAGAACTTTTGGGTATATAAAATACTCATTTTTGCATATGCAAAGGTCCAACAAGTACATGAGAAACTAAAGCACTTTGTATGCAAATTGAAAAAATTTGCGATGTACCAATAACGTTTGCAAAATTTCGCTCCATGTATGCAAAATTAGAAAAATCTACGTGTAATGATGTGATTTCTCACGTATGCATTATAATTTCCGCATATGCAAAGGATAGGGTTATGCACTCAAACAACAAAATGTGTACGAAGAATTACATTCTATATATGCGCAGAGCGCGGAGGCCTGCTTGACCCTCCGGAATCAAGCCCGGAGGGGCTTTCACCCAACGTAAAAATCGCCTGGGCTATTTTCAGCGGTTGATGCAATTGATTTGAAGAGCTGCGATTTGAATAGAGATCGGAATGCCGAGTAAAAGAAGCTGAATCCAGAATTGCAAGTAAAAAAATTCAGAACGAAGAGTAAATCTTTGATGCTCGACTTTCTTGGATTGAAACAATGCCAGCTGTCATGATCTGATTGGAAGCCTGGGCTGAAAATAGCCCAGGCAGTTTTTACGTCACAGGCACTGCACTTCTGCAAGTTTAGCAAACACACAGATGCCAAAGAAAAGGTGTCTCAGAGCTGCTTAGCCCTATTCAAGTTAGTGTCAGTAGCCTCTATGTTCGCAAATTATCTGCGATCCATCAGCCATTCTCAAAGGAATCATCTATTGCGCAATGAAGGAGCTGCAACAAAGCTTTAGGAACAATGGTAAAAAGAAAGGGCATATCAAAGGGCGCCTCTGCCCAATACCTTTGCCCGCAAAAATGAATATAAGAATGTTCACTCGAAAATGAAACAATAGCCTTATCAGACTTTAATAACTGCCGCAAGTTTTGCAAAAGATGGGGCCAAAATCCAGCTTGTGTATAATCTGCAGCAAAAAGGTCCAAGAAACACTGTCAGTTTGGCGAAGTGAAGCTTAACATACTTAGTTGTTGTCAAGTCCGATGTGCCCAGTACATACCCTCGTAAGCAGTTGCAAAATTATCGATAATGTGCCGTCGAGGTAGGAATCCAAACTTCTCTAGACTAATAGAATCTCCCGGAATGAGCTTCAATCTCTCTATATATGCCTTCTCCCGGAATGAGCTTCAATCTCTCTATATATGCCTTTGCTATGATCTTTTAGACCACTGACAATCCATCGCGGTAAATATCGGATGTGGGCATGTTATAGCCAGCCTTAAATGGCAAAAAATCCGCTAAGTCCACAAAAACACCGTGTAATTTTTTTTGCCGTGGCTATAACATGTCAAAGACACGGATATACCACGGATATGCCCGTGGCTATAACATGTCGGCGTCCGATATATCTTATAATATGTATATAGAAACTCATGGGGGTGGTCGTAAAATAGCACATTACATATAAAGTTTTGATCTTGGCCCTTGGATAAAAAGTTAATGAGGTGGCATAGCTTAAGCCCTTGGATTTTGATGGGGGCATGCATGAGTCATGCATGGGGGCATACACCCCATCTGTGAACCGTAGGATCAAAGGGGAAGGCAAAATCCTAGCCCTTGATTTTTATAGGGAAGGTGCAAGGAAGGTGCCAAAAAGTGAATTTGGTGTAGCAGATTCTAACCGTTAGATCAAAAGGTGAGCATAAATCCTAGCCATTAACTTTTTATATTAAATTAGTTTTTTTTTTTATAAGAGGTGAGGTGGCACCCTCATTAATAAAAAAAGTAGTGAGGTGGCAAAGCATTTATTAGTGGACATTGTAGGAAGCTTCCTTTTGTTTAATTGCCTTCAAAACTATGTAGCTTGCGGTAGAGGGGTCATATGAAGGTGGGGCCCACGCCAATGGATTCCTCTCATCGAGAGCTTTCCAATGAGTGGTGCTTTGACACTATTTTGTCGCAGTTGGAGCCAACACGATCAAACATTAAGATTTTTTTTGGAATGTTCGAGTTTCAAGGAATCTTTGGTAAGTTGACGGAATCTAGGAGAATCTTTATAGAATCTTAGGGAATCCAGAGGAATATCATGAGAATCTTAGAGAATCTATGGGAATCTCAAGGGAGCATCTTTGAGAATGTAAGGGAATCTAAGGGAATCTTGATAAAATCTTTAAGAACCTAAAGGAAACTTGATGGAATCTTGGGGAGTCTAGGGGAATCTTCATAGAATCTATGGGAACTAGAGGAATCTCAAGAGAATCTATAGGAATCCCAAGCACTTTTTTGGGAATCTAGGGGAATCTTGATAAAATCGTTAAGAACCTAAAGGAATCTTAATGGAATCTTAGAGAGTCTATAAGAATCTTGATAGAATCTTGGGGTATTCTTTTAGAATCTAAGGGAATCTTTAGAGAATCTTAGGGAGTCTCAAATGAATCTTTGGGAATCTAGGAGAATCTAAAGGAATCTTCATAAAATCTTTAAGAATATATGGGAATCTTAATGGAATCTTGAAGAATCTAAAAGAATCTAAGAGAATCTTATATAATCTAGGAGAATCTTGATAGAATCTTGGAGAATCTAGAGGAATCTTAGGGTATTTTTTTGGAATCTAGGGGAATCTTTAGAGAATCTTTGGGAATCTTAATAAAAACTAGGGAAATCTCTATAGAATCTTAAGAATCTAGGGGAATCTTTGTAGAACATTAAGAATCCAAGAAAACCTTTAGAAATCTAGGAGAATCTTAATAGAATCTTTGGGAATCTAGGGGGATCTTCTGAAAAGTTTTGGGAATCTAAGGGAATCTTGATGGAATTTTAGAGAATCTTCATGGAATCTTCGGGCTTTATGCAGTCCCTCATATTATAAACACTTGAGATTCCTCTAGTTCCCATAGATTCTATGAAGATTCCCCTAGACTCCCCAAGATTCCATCAAGTTTCCTTTAGGTTCTTAAAGATTTTATCAAGATTCCCTTAGATTCCCTTACATTCTCATAGATGCTCCCTTGAGATTCCCATAGATTCTCTAAGATTCTCATGATATTCCTCTGGATTCCCTAAGATTCTATAAAGATTCTCCTAGATTCTGTCAACTTACCAAAGATTCCTTGAAACTCGAACATTCCAAAAAAATTCTTAATGTTTGATCGTGTTGGCTCCAACTGCGACAAAATAGTGTCAAAGCACCACTCATTGGAAAGCTCTCGACGAGAGGAATCAATTGGCGTGGGCCCCACCTTCATCCGACCCCTCTACCGCAAGCTACATGGTTTTGAAGGCAATTAAACAAAAGGAAGCTTCCTAGAATGTCCACTAATAAATGCTTTGCCACCTCACTACTTTTTTTATTAATGAGGGTGCCACCTCACCTCTTTAAAAAAAAAAACTAATTTAATATTAAAAAGTTAATGGCTAGGATTTATGCTCACCTTTTGATCTAACGGTTAGAATCTGCTACACCAAATTCACTTTTTGGCACCTTCCTTGCACCTTCCCTATAAAAATCAAGGGCTAGGATTTTGCCTTCCCCTTTGATCCTACGGTTCACAGATGGGGTGTATGCCCCCATGCATGACTCATGCATGCCCCCATCAAAATCCAAGGGCTTAAGCTATGCCACCTCATCAACTTTTTATCCAAGGGCCAAGATCAAAACTTTATATGTAATATGCTATTTTACGACCACCCCCATGAGTTTCTATATACATATTATAAGATAAGATACGGCGCTCCACCGACAATTACATAACGGGCCTCCAATGAGAAATTGTCCTAGGCTCTTTGACCTTAAAAACTAAATTGATGATGCCGGCATTCAAGGTCTTGTCCAACGAAGGAAATATTGGCACCGCAATCTGGCCTCGATTCCAAGATTGCACAGGTCGAATACCCCAGGTACGTATTCGACTCACCTAATCCGGTTTGCTGCCTGAAAATTCCGGCAAAATCAGTCTGAAAAAGGGGTATTCGACTTGCCGAATGCTCCTGTGAAAAACCTGCAGGTCGAATAAGTAGTAGGATGAATTCTGTTGGTCGAATACGTTCTCTCAATTTGCAGGTCAAGCAAGTCCACTGATTTTGCAGGTCGAATAAGCCCTATGAGCCGAATACTATTCAATCGGGCGGCATGCAGGTGGAATCCGGCTTCTCCTCAAAACATGCAGGTCCTCTGCCATATGTTATAAGCCGAATACCAGCCTCTGATTCCAGCCCATCCATCTATACGGCTCCATTTCCCGCCGGATCATACTCTGGGAGGAGTTTTGCTGGCCGATCATGGACATTGCTTGCTAGTTACTCATTCTTAGTGGAAATGAGGTACGTTTGCTCTTATTAAGTAGGTTAGTGCCTAGTTTCTAATGAGTAGTTTCTAATGATCAAGCTTAAGCAGCAACCGAGATTAGGTTACATATCTTTATGAAGCGACGTGGCTATTCTTCCTGTGCCTTTTCTGCGACGGCATCACCATAATCGATGCCCAAGTTTAGGGCTACTATGAACCAAAATACAGATAATATAATTCCGTCTGCCTCTATATTCTGCAGTTGAAGAAGGCAAATTAGATTAGTCATAAATGAAGAGGATGTTAATTGGACATTGCAGCCAAGGATTAGACATGGGTAGAGAGGCTTTAAATGCATTTCATGGCATGGATAATCACAAGGAGTGCATCAGTTCCACATCTTATCATTGAAACTGAATTTCTAACTTTTTCCTTTCACATGGGCAAAACATTTGAAGTGATTAGAGGCATCGGAGGTGCATAGACATTTTGGGATGTCTTGTGTGTCCAATAATGTCAAACTGCAAGATTTCAAAGGATCTGCACTAAAGATTTTCTGCTAAACAGATCATAGGAAGCACACACCTCCCAGTAATGTGGCATGTTTTCAATTCCTTTCGAACTGACCAGAAGCAGTAGCAAACAAGCATCTAACAGATTCCTTAAAAGTAGCATTCTTTTCATTTACATGTAGATTTTTCTCTCATCTGATTTCAGTACATTGAGCTTTTAAATCCCCCCACTCTGTAGACTGCATTGACTTCATGGCTGATAGTGCTCCTTCTCCAGGTATGTTCTTTTCTTTACTTTGTCTTGAGTTATTTGTTGTACTGGAAGCAGGGAAAGATGAAGAAACAGATCATAGGAAGCAGTACCTCCCAGTAATATGGCATGTTCTCAATCTCTTTCAACTGACCAGCAAACGAGCATCTAACAGAAATCCTTAAAAATAGCATTATTTTCACTTGCATATAGATTTTTTTCTCACCTGATTTTAGTAGACTGATCTTTTCTGCATTGTTAGATTGGGCTGTGAATGTCATGGCCGATATTGCTGGTCATGGAGATTCAGACTGCTATTAGGTTGATTCTTCCTGGCGAGCTTGCAAAGCGTGCTGTTTTTGAAGGCACCAAAGCTGTCACAAGATTTATTAGTACATAGTCTTGCCTTGTTTTTTCTGAAATTGTGTTCTTTGACACCACCAATACCCAAAAGTCATCATTCTCTGTTGCAATCTTGTTGGTTTCACCATAAAGGATATGGTGCTTATGGGCGAAATACTACAGTTTAGAGTAACTAAGTAGGATTCAAAAACTCAGCATAAGCACATTGTATGATCAGTCTGTGGATTGTATTGAAAGGCTGAATAAAGCCAGGTTACTGATCTTGGTTCTGATTGTACAACGCTGCCTTCAATGTATCACTAATACTACTTTGATCAAGGCTTGTTTAAATGTTTTGTTGTAGCAAAAAGAGTAAATTACTGGGAAAACAATGAGAATCTTATTGTCATGAAATGAAAGCTTGTCAGGTTGAATTTTGATTTGTATTATGAAAGACAATTTTTGCTCTGGACTTTTGAAATTGGAGGCTCTTTTGTATATGTGTGCTCATTTTCATTTGGAGTTGGATCACTCGATGGCGGCGGATTGGAGGATTGGCATTTAAATGTTTTTTGTTTGCATGAGCCTTGCTAGAAAAATATTGGCTTCAAATTTCCAAGAGATTTCTACTAAGGATAAACCATGATGGAGCATCACCATAAATATTGGGCATTGCAGCCAAGGAATGGACATGTGTAGAGAGGCTCTGAATACATTTCATGGCATAGATAATCACAAGGAATGCATCAGTTCCACATCCTATCAGCCTAATACCCCAAGGTCTGACAAAAAAAAAAAAAAAGAAGGGGGTATTTGACTTGTGCAATAAGCAATGGGGTATTCGACTTGTGGTATGAGCAAGGGGGTATTCGACTTGCAAAATAGTGGCCTTAGTTTAGACGAGCCTAATACCCCCTGGGTATTCCACAAGTCTAATACCCCCTTTTTTTGGACTTTTTTTGATAGGGTTCCGGCCAAGGAGGAATGGGTGGTATTTGACCTGCCTAATATCAACCCAAAATTGGGGGTATTCGACTTGTGGAATAAGTGTGCATGTTGAAACCACGGGCCTAATACCCCCTATTCCACTAGTCAAAGACCCCCCTCTTGGAATCGAGGTACAAATGGGGTGCCAATAAATGCACCGCTTGTCCAACAGATGAGGCCGCAAAATGTTTTGACATGCCTGCCAAATCAGCCCCGAGATCCATTCACAAGAGATTTTAAGGAATTCCGGTGGGATGCCATCCCTGAATTGACACTTATCATTGGCCATCAGGTCTACAACTTCCGTGAGATCCTGCAAAGTGAGTGGATCCTCCAACCACTGCTACTGGAGGGGAGAAATTATGGGAGGAACTTTAGATAGTACAATGTCTCATGCTCCATCCTCGAAAGGAAGAACTGAAATGCGTTGAAAGAAACTGTTTCTCTAAAGAGGAGATCACATCATCGTTGTCGCATTGAAGAGAAGGTAGAGTAGAATTTTGGCGCTTTATGCTAGCGACATCGAAGAAAACTTATCTGCCCTTATCTCTATATCTTCATTTCTTGTCAATTCAGCTTCTTGTGCATGATCAGCATTCTGCAATCTTAGATGCTTCAACTCATCATAGTTTTGCCTCAACATCGCCCTTCCACAGTGAGCATGATCACGACCCCACTCCTTTTCAAAGGATTTGACATTAGCAAGAGTAGACATGAGCATTCTCATAGGGTTTGCCAGTAGAGCCGTAGTTCTTCGAACATGCCTGCAGCCCTAAATGAAATCCTCATTTGCTAAACACTGAGTATTCGGCTTGAAAATGGTCTTCCCTCCACTATGAGTTGGAAGATTAGTATGCCTTATAAATGGAGGGTGATGATTTGACACTGTTGTAATTCTTGCGATGAAGACCAGTGAGTCTGTGTTGTGCATGTATGTTTGCATAACATCTATTATGTTTGGCTGCAGCTTTCTGACTCCCCCAGATCCCCATTAGATCAGGTATATGTTTTTTGATAGACCAGGTAGGTATATGTTTTTTGATAAACGGGGGTTTTTCCACAAATATCAACATATCCTCTTAAACGCGAGCGAGGAACAATTAATATGAGTTTCTACGGCTGCACCCTATGTTGCTTCCCGTTTCTAAAGTGATGTGTGACTCATAGAATGCCAAGTGTAAGAGCCCATAATTACGTGATACAGACCAATTTTCGTTCAATTTGTTGCCCGGAAATTTATACATCCCATTGTTTGAAGCTCGTGGCTGTCCAAATAGGTCATTTTAGCCATAGTGATGCAGATATTAGTCTTGAACTTTTGAAGCAGCGAGCAATTCCTTTATCCAGAAATAAAGCATATTGTTTGTTACAAGAATGCGAAGGGAAACAAAACCTTGATTATGGCCGAATAGTGCAGTTTCTCGTGGTCCATAGTGGGCTCGACTCAACTGCAGTTTTGGGTGATCATCTCATTCGTGTCTTTACTCGCCATGGAAGTTTACTTGAAGCACATCAGGCATTTAGCAAAATTGCACAGCCTAGTGTGTATACATGGACGGAGGTTGTTATGGCAAATGCCAAGCTTGGGCAGACGGCAATCGATTTGTACGAGAAAATGTATGAATCAGCCGAGAGAAGTGATAAACATCTCTATGTTGCCATTCTTAAAGCATGTCTTAAGAGAAAAGCTCTGTTCCAGACTAGAATTATTCATGAGCAAATTATCTTAGATGGATTTACGGCTGATCACATTATAAGCAACACCTTGATCAAAGCGTATGCCAAATGTGGCAGCATTGAGGAAGCATATAAAGTATTTGCCATTTTGCCAAATCGAGACATAGTTACGTGGAATGCAGTGATTGCAGCTCACGCTCAGCATGGAGATGTTCTTCTTGCTCTAACGCATTTTGAGAAAATGCAACAGGAAGGTATAAGCCCTGACTTGGTTTCATGGAATACAATAATTGGAGCATGTGCCCAGCATGCCTGGCCTTATGTTGCCTTACAACTTTTTGTGCACATACAGGAGGAAGGTATCGAGTTAGACAAGGTTACCTTTTTGAACACTTTAAAAGCATGCACTAGCATCTTGCATTCAGAGTGTGGAAGGCTGATCCATGCACACATAATCAAATCTAAATTTCATTCTGACGAGGTATTGGGAAACAGCCTTATTGATATATATGCCAAGTGCGGACACCTGGAAGAAGCACATGCCATCTTTCGTAGATTGTTAAAGCAGGATGTAGTGTCATGGGGATCAATAATCACAGGATTTGTCCACAATGAGTGTAGTCTTCTGGCCCTTCAATATTTCCAAGAAATGCAGCTAAGCAGCATAGAACCAGACGAGATTTTCTTCGCAAGCATCTTGAAGGCATGTTCCATTGTCGGAGCATTAGGGAAAGGCAGGATCATCCAGGAGCAGTTTATAAGTTGTTACCTCAAATCTATTATCAATATGGAAATCAATACAATTGGCCAATATTCTAAGTGGGGAAGCTTGAAAGATTTATCCCAAGCATTTATCAAAGTCCCAAAGCAGACCACAGGCTTATGGGCTTTGATGGGGATTACAGAATATGCCTGGGATGGGAAACATAATTTGGCTCTAGAATGTGTTTCAGACACAGAAGTCATGCAGCTAAATGAACTGTCCCTATCGATCAAAATAATAGCATGCAGCAGGATTGGATCAATAGAGCAAGGTAGGCTTGTCCATGGGCACATTATTGAAATGAAACTGCAATCAGACGTTCTATGTAATGCAATAATCAGTATGTATCTGGAATGTAAGAGCTTAAGGGAGGCAAGAAACGCCCTTAAGGGCTTGTCAGCTCGGGATGAGATGTCTTGGAATCCAATAATTGTAGGCTATGCAGAGCAGGCTAACGGCATTCTTGCTCTAGAATCTTGGAGGGAGATGGAAGAAGAAGGCATAGATCCAAATGAAGCAATGTTTCAGGGTGTTCTCTTAGCCTTTTCCAATAACAAAGCATTAGAATATGGAAGATTCATTCATGAAAAACTTATTGAAAGGAAAAAACAATTAAATTCCATTGAAAATGCCTTGATGGAAATGTATGCCAAATGTGGTAGCCTAGAAGAGATGCACATTATTTTCTGCAGGTTGCTTAACCCAGATGTTACTTCATGGAGCACAATTATTGCAGGATACTCTCAACATGAGGAAGACTATCTAGCCCTGGAGTATTTTATGAAGATGCAAGAAAATGACATAAAGCCAAATGAAAATGCTCTATTGAGTGCTATGGAATCTTGTGGCCGTATACAGGCAGTAGAAATGGGGAGGCTGATCCATGGAGATACAATTGCAAATTGTAGCCAATCATCCGTTGCCATATGGAATACAATTGTTTACATGTATGCCCAATGTGGGAGGCTGGACGAGGCGCAAAAAGCTTTTGACTTCTTGCCAGTGCGTAATGTAGTTTCATGGGGCACATTAATTTTGGGATATGCACAGAATAAGAGAGAAATTATGGCCTTAACATGCTTTGATATGATGCAAAAGGAAGGCATCAAACCAGACAATATGATAATCCTCAGTATCCTGAAAGCATGTGGTGAAATAGGAAGAATAGAACAAGGAAGGATCTTTCATGAGCTGCTAATGAATAATGGTGTTGAATCTGTTGTTCTTTTCAATGCTCTGATTGGCATGTATACAAGATGTGGCAGTGTAGATGAGGCAAGCAAAGTCCTTGATAAAATGCAAACAAGGAATATTGTATCATGGAATATAGTTATCGCAGAACTTTTTCTGCATAGAAATTGTGCTCTTGCCCTTCAACATTTTGAAATGATGCATCATAACGGTCTAAAAGCAAACGTGGTTTCCTGGAATGTGGTTGTCGGAGGATACCTCCAGTGTAATAAATTTCTTTTGGCCCTGGAATGCCTCCAGCAAATGCCAAAAGAAGGTGTGGAACCAAATGAAGTCACCATCTTGAGCCTGTGGAAAGCCTGTGCTGGCGTACAGGCAATTCAAGAGGGCAGGCTTTTTCATGGCAAGATCATCCACAGTGGACTGCAATTGGATTTGGAGGTGTGGAATGCTTCCATAGACATGTATGTTAAGTGTGGTTCCCTAGCAGAGGCTTGCTCAGTCTTTAACAACATGAATGGCAGGAGTGTTGTATCATGGAATGTATTGATTGCTGGATATGCTCAGCATGCAGAAAGTTTTCTGGCTGTAAAATGTTATGAGGAAATGGAACAAGAAGGCATAAAACCAGATGCAATAACATTTATGAGCATCTTGAAGGCATGCACCAATATAGGAGCTATAGAGCAGGCGAGAAGTATCCATGAGAGAATTTTTAAAGAAGAGATCCAATTAGACACTTGTCTAGGGAACACTTTAATTGATATGTATGCAAAATGTGGGAGCTTGAAAGAGGCATATGCAGCATTTGAAGCCTTGCAAAACCAAGATGTAGTGTCATGGAATGTACTGATAGCAGGATATACTTATCAGGGAATGGGTGTCCCAGCTATAGAATGCTTTGTATCAATGCAAAATGAAGATATCACACCAAATGAGATCAGCTTTTTGAACGTCTTAAAAGCATGTGCAATTATACATGCATTAGAATATGGAAGGCTAATTCATGTTCATATAATTGAAACAGAAGCATATTCAGACGTTATTGGTAACACCTTAGTAGATATGTATGGTAAAAGTGGAAGTTTAGAGGAGGCACAAAAGGCATTTTGTAAAATTTCATTACCGAATGTAGTTTCTTGGGGTGCAATTATTGGAGGATATGCACAACATGGAGATGGTATTTTGGCACTGGAATGCTTTGAAAAGATGCAACAAGAGGGTATAAGGCCAGATGAAGTGTCATTTAGCAGTATTCTGATTGCATGCGGTCGGTCAGGCCTAGTGGATGAAGGCCATTGGTACCTGAAGTATATGAAAGATTATTGCGGTATTGTGCCATCTGCATTCCATAACACTTGTTTTGCTGACCTTTTGGGCCGTGCAGGATTCCTAAATCGGGCAGAGAACCTACTCAAAAATAGACTGCCAACTGATGTTATGGCCTGGACTAGTTTGCTGAATGCATGCAAAGTCCATGGCGGTTTGGAAGTTGGGAGCCATTGCTTTGAACAAATTCTCTTATTGAATTCCTCCCGTGTATCTAATTACTTTCTTATGTCAAGCATTTATGCTAATAGATTGGATGACTGCGCAGTACAATCACAGGATGTTAGCAACAGGTTGAACGTGTCCTCATCAGCACGACATGGCAAATACTACTGAGGAATAGAGATAACATAATTCTGCAGTCATGGAAGTGATGGTATGAAATGACTGCATTCTAGGCACTTGGAGGTTTGTTGTTGCATGCATTCATTTGGAACAGAAACAACCAAAAGAAAGAAGATTGTGATGAAGCTATTCACATTTGAGTTCTTCCACACCATGTTTGATGTAAACTCTACCTTGTTCCCACCAGTCCCATTAAGTTTAGTTTGCATGGGATGTTAGGTTAGTTTATAACATTAATTCATCTATGATATTAGATACACAAATACAACGTTAAAATATTCGGAAGAGCCTATACAGATAACCCCCTACCTTTAACAATCTTAGTGGTTTGTTATTGAAAGAGTGAGGTAGTTATCAAGACTTTTTAAGTCTGGTGAACTTTTTTAAATATTTTGTGAACTTCTGGAAAAGAGGAGGAGAATTGTCCAAAACATTTCGAGTTTGGAGAACTGCGAACTTCTGGAGAACAGTGATGAATTGTGGTAGTTGTTGGCACCAGCGGAGAATTGAAGGCATCCAAGCAAGTGCATCTTAACTTAAACCAGGTGCGTTTTGTGATTGCATGATGTCCTTTTGTTTCTTTATTTGTGTTTATGGTCAGTAGCGTAGACTCTCATTTTCATATCTCCCCTTCTAGTTGCTGCCCAGTTCTGTTACGATTCTGACTTAGAACTTGAGGAATCTAGAGCACACGCTTGGTGAGGTCTTATGAGATGCAGCCTATAAGGGCCTAAAAGGGTGGAATAGATATATAAGGAGCAAGCCTTATATGCCAGGCAACTTGAAAGTCTTGGGAGGAAAGGGCAAAAGGGAGCTAGCTATATAAATATAGGAGAAGGGCGCCCAATGGAGCATCATCTTGATCTCTGAATCTCTCAAGTTGCGTGCAAGGATTATTCAAACTGTAACCTTCTCTCAAGCTAGCTCTCAGCTCGCTAGGGAACTTAGATTTGTCGAGTTCATGGGTTGGGTGGCGAGTCCTACCCCTTAAAGCCCTGCAGTCTCCACAGTCCTTTGTGAACTTAGCTTGATTTTAGTTGCTGTTCGTAACAGTGGTGCTTTCAGCAAGAGGTCGTTATTGTTTTGTGTACGGCAGCGAGTATGGGAGAAATTGACCTGATGATAGATTGGATTGTGGTAGAAGGGCAGGTTTTTTGTCACGTTGACGTGGGAGCGTATGGATACTAGAGTAAAAGACAGATACAATTATCGAAACAAAAAATCCTTTAACTATTATAATTGTGGACCTATGTGGCTACATGAAGATAAAAGACTTGGAGCTATTTTACCAACATAGAATCCTAGGAGAATCCTCGGAGAGTCCTAGCTGGGTATCCTGCACTGTGCCATATTGAAAATGTCTTGAAGGGTTGGATTTCTCATGCCACTCCAGGATGATATACTATATAACATTGCAGCAAAAAGGTCTATTTCTTTTGTGGAGGTCTATTCCTTTGTGGATGGATTCTCTGATTTAAACGAAAGAAAAGGCTTGTCTCAACGCCAAAGCTGGCTGGAGAAGAGCTTGGAGCACTAAAGTATGAGATGAGCCTGGAACTGAGATGAGTTGTGCATATGTCAAATCTTTTTGTTAGGGAAAAGCGGTGAAATGTCTAAGATCCAAAGGGAAGCAGCAAGAGAAGAAGAATCCAAAGTTTATGCCTTGTTTAGTCTTGCTTGGCATTGTGTATGTCCTCGAAGCTTGAAGAGGCATATGAAGCTCAAAGAGAATTGTGTGGTCTTGCTAGGGAAAACGGTTTTGATCTAAGATACAATTATCAAGGATAAACTCAGTTTGTGTAGACAGACTAATGGGACCTGTATGGCCGAGACCTGTATGGTCAGGTGATCTATGTGATCAGTTTGAGTGAGAGGCCATGTGCACAAGTAAGGTATTAGGATTATTAATGCTCTAGTATGCCGTATGGATTGTGAGTCATGACCCCAATCATACGCAGTCCTTCCTACATCTTTTGGCCAAAAGACAAAAGATGATGGGATGAAGGCAGAAAGGAAAGGTGATAGGTGGGGAATCCAATCATTTTCCTTTGCGCTTTGCAATTTACCTAAGTTCAGGGAACTTGGGGACGTGTGTGGTCATTACAACTGAGGTCAGTTGTCTTTCCAGTGGGCAGTTACGATTCTGACTTAGAACTTGAGGAATCTAGAGGAGACGCTTGGTGAGGTCTTATGAGGCGCAGCCCATAAGGGCACAAAAGGGTAGCCATATAAAGAGCAAGCCGTATATGCCAGGCACCTTTCTGAAAGGTCTTGGGAGGAAAGAGCAAAAGGAAGCTAGAAGGGCGTTCAATGGAGCATCATCTTGATCTCTGGTTCTCTCAAGCTGTGTGCAAGGATCGTTCAAACTGTAGCCTCTCTCAACCTAGCTCTCAGCTCGGTGGGGAACTTAGATTCGTCTGAGTGCATAGGTTGGATGGCAAGTCCTACCCCTTTCCTTGCAGTCTTCATAGCCCGTTGTGGACAGCCTGATTTTACTTGTTGTTCGTAACAAGTTCAAAGTTCTTTGCTTTCTATTTAGCAAAGAGTCTATTATTGGCAATCCTGGAATAAAGCTCCTTTTGCCGTAATAAAGGGCTGATTTATGGGCTGCCCTTCATGCCGTTTTCCTGCTTGTAAAAATGTCAATTGTGAAAGTGCAAATGCTTTGTCCCTCTCAATTGTCCATTTCTCCAGTGGGAAGATATTGATTGATTTCTGTTGCTTCTTGCATTTAGTTTACAGTTCTGGCCATCTCTCTATATAGCAGCGATCTTTGGGCTATAAACGCTTGATTTCTATGTGTGCACAGAGGCGTTCAACAATTATCAATAATGGCTAAGCTTCAGTTAGGGGTGTTAGACCCATGCTGACCTGTCAGTGATGACGTCACACTGCTGACCTGTCACTGCACGCCTGTTGCTGACATGGCACTCTTATATAAGCCACAGTCAAGCAGTCATTAGTCTTAGAGCAAGAAGGATAATCATTAGTCATTAGTCCAGAAGAGCAAAAGAAGGATAATCTTGCATTATATATGTTGAGGGCTACTCTTTCAGATGCTCTTAAGAGAGATCTTAGAGGTCTTCTCAGTTTTAAAGATGCTCTTCTTTTTCTTAAGCAAATTTGTGTACAAGCAGGAGCTGGCCAGCAGTTAGCAATCAAGGGTAAGATGAACAGCCTTAGATTGCAAGACTGTATCAATATGAAGGATTATCTAGAGCAGTTGAAGGTGCTAAAGGAGAAATTATATGGAGCTGGTGGAACTAATGATGATCCAACTTTGATCATGTATGCTTTGCAAGGTTTTAACTAGGGATTACAAGAGTATTTCTGATCATTATAAGATGAAGGTCAAGATCAAGATTTCTTTTAATCAGTTACAGCAGCAAACCCTTTCTTTGCTGGCACTGTGGCAAGGAAGGTCACTATAGGAAAGATTGTAGGCAATTGCAGAAAGATTTGGCTCAATATCTTAAAGATCAAGCACAAAAATATTCTGATCAGATCTCCAAACATCCTTGTATCAACTTCGTCACAGATTTCTTCACAAGTTCCTCCATCACTTCCCACACAAGAACTTTCTGCTCAAGTTTCTAGTATGACTGTTCAAGAAATTGAGACGGAGTTTCTTAATCTGGCTGCGAAAAATTTACCAGAAAATGCTTGGCTTATTGATTCTGGAGCTACTAAGTCATTTGGCCGGCAAAGCAAATCTTCTTTCGATGTGAAGCCCTATGATCAAACAGTTGTGCTGTCAGGTTTCAGACAGATCAATGCATTTCACTTAAAATTGAGGATATCATTTTGGTGCCTGGTCTCTTAGTAAATCTATTGAGTGTTTCTGAATTTGATCGAAGAATGGGGTATTCAGTTATTTTCACAGATGGGGAAGTTGATATCACTCAAAAGAATCCTCTCAAAGTTTGTAAACCTGCAAACTCTCACTCCAGTACCTCGTGGACATTTGAATGATGGTGGTCTTTATATTTTGAATAGTAAATCCCATCCGTTAAGTGTGGAGTACTCATTAGTAGCAGCAGTTCCAAAGACTTTGGAGACTTTATGGCATGACAGGTATGCCCATATTTCTGTTGGTGCTCTAGGGTTTGCGTCTAAGTTCAAAATGGTTGAAGACTTACTATTGCTTAACGATAGTTCGCTTAATTGTTGTGCTTGCAGACTTGGAAAGCAAGTCCAAGCTGCATATCCATCACAAGCTGAATTTCGGGCTACTAAACCTTTGGAACTTGTTCATTCTGACATTTGCTATATGCCTATTGAGTCTTTAGGAGGCAGCAGGTATTTTTTGGTCCTTGTTGATGATTTCAGCAGGTACACTTGGGTTTATACACTTAAACTCAAGTCTGACGCCTTCCATAAATTTCAAATTTTCAGTGCTTTAGTTGAGAAAGAGTTCTCTACTCCCATTAAGGCTATTCGTACGGATAATGCTGGCGAATATCTTTCAGATTAGTTTCAGCAATATGTTGATAGTAAAGGTATTCATAGGCAACTCATTCTTCCTTACGCTCATCCACAAAATGGTGTGGCTGAGCGCAAGAACAGAACCCTTATGGATTTGGCACGAAGCATGATCAAACATAAACAATTACCTCTTGATTTTTGGGCCGAGGCCATTAAAACAGCAGTTTATGTCTCTAATAGAGCACCTACTAAGTCATTAATTTGAAGACTCCGTTTGAGGCCCTTTATGGAGTTAAACCAGATGTCAGCCATTTTCGAGTATTTGGGTGTTTGGATTACGCCACAGTTCCAAGAGAGCTCTTACAAAAACAGGGTAAGCTAAAAACAGGTAAGCTAGCTGATCGGGCCGTCAAGGTTATTTTCATTGGTTATCCGGGTAATATGAAAAAGGTGGAGGTGCTATAATCCCCTTACTAAACAGGTTTTCTCATCTCGGTGTATGCAATTTGTTGAAGATGCCGTCCATTCTTCAGATTTTTATGATATGACAAATGCCAACTATGATCAGTCTCTTCAAACTTTGTTTGCGGTAAGAGGTTTCAATAAATCCAACTGTTTGGAAGATTCTGTCCTATCACATTCTGTACCATCAGCTTCTTTATCACCATCAGCTTCTTTACCTCTTATATCTTCCATTCCATCTGTATTACCTGTCTCATCCCATCAGTCAAGTATCCTTTCTTATCCTCTTTCATTACAGCCACATGTTCCAGCCTCTACTAGTGATATTTCACCTGATACACATAATGTTTCTTCTCAACTTGATTTGCAGACTTCTCCATATGCCCAGTTTGAACCTTTGGATTATGTTGAGCCTGTTTTGTCTCCATCTTCAATACCATTGTCTCTTTCTCCTAAAAATCAGGTAGATTTCTTGAGTTATCAGGCTGGGACAGATGGAACTCTAAGAAGATCTCGCAGATTAGCAGGTTATCCTCCCTTGGAAGCTTCTTGTAACTTTGCCTTAATGGCCAAAATACAAGAATATACGGAACCTACTACATTTTCTCAAGCTGCAAAGAATTCTCATTGGCTCCAAGCTATGCAAGATGAAATTAGTATGCTTCATAAGCAAAATGCATCTCGAGCCGATGCCGCATCTGTGGTAGGGCAAAGCCTTTTGGGGCGCGTGTCGGAGATATGATTCAAGACCGGTCGATAACTGGTAGTCCCTGGAAAACTTCCCCTAAGCTTGATTTTGTCTTCTAAAAGCTTATGACCAAGCATGGATGTGCTTGACTCACACCAACTCTAAGAGTTGATGGGTGGCAAGAAGTAAATCATATCTACTCTACTCCGACTAATGTTATAAGCAAAATGCATGGGAGTTAGTTCCTAGGCCATCTGACACAAATATTGTTGGTGCAAAGTGGGTTTACAAGACCAAGTTTCATTCCGATGGATCCTTATCTAACTACAAAGCTCGCCTTGTGGCTAAGGGTTTTATACAGCAGGAGGGGTTTGACTATAATGAAGTTTTTGCTCCCGTTGTTCGTTTGGATACTTTGCGTGCTGTTTTGGCCTTGGCAGCATCCAAATTTTGGCCTGTTTATCAATTTGATTTCAAATCAGCCTTTCTTACTTGAGATTTTGAGATCAGATTTACATGCAGCAGCAGCCACCAGGTTTTTAAAATCCTAAATATCCTCATTATGTTTGTAAACTCAAAAGAAGCTTATATGGTCTTAAGCAGGCTCCAAGATGTTGGCATCAGAAAATTAACTCTTTTCTTTTAAGTCTTGGTTACCAAAGGTCACGGACAGATTGTAATATATATGCAAGACCACCGAAGTTTGGCAGCAATCTCATGGTATCTTTCTAGCCCAACAGAAGTATATTAATGAGGTTCTTCGTAGGTTCAACATGGCAGATTGTAAGTCGTCCAAATCTCCTCATGATCCAGGCAATGTCTTAACTCTTGACTCCGCAAAAGATGTAGATGCAACTCTTTATAGGCAGCTGGTTGGAGCACTTTTATTTATCATTGTTACTTGGCCAGACATTGTCTATATTGTGGGAGTGTTGACACTGTTGACACGGTTTATGCAGCATCCTAAACAGTCTCACTGGCAAGCAACTAAGCTAAGAAGGTGCTTAATTATCTTCAAGGGACTGCAGCCGAAGGCATTCACTATGTGAGTAATTCCTCCCCTCAGTTGCTGCTTTTTGCAGACTCAGATCATGCCACCAGTGATGTTGAGTATCGGAAATCTCTTACTGGGTTTGTCTCATTTTTTGCTGATAATCCTGTTACATGGAGTTCTAAAAAGCAGGATACTTGCAGTATTAGTATTACTGAAGCCGAACTTAAAGCCATGGTTACTGCAATCCAAGAAATGATGTGGTTGGTTCATTTATATGAAGATCTTGGCATCAAGAACACACCAGCTTATCTTTACTTATCTTTACTGTGATAATGAGGGAGCTATTTGCCATGCTAAGGATTACAAGTGGCATCATCTTACTAAACACTTGGATATTAAAGTCTGCTTTGTTCGAGAAGTTCTTGACAGTGGTTCCATCAAGCAGCAGATGGTTTTACCAAACTTCTTGTAGGCAAACGCATGGTCGATATGAAGCAACTTCTACATGTATTTCCTTTTAGTACCTACAATTCCAGCAGTGCTAGTCATCAGGAGGGTGTCAGCGTTAGTGATGACGTCACATTGCTGACCTGTCAATGCACGCCTGTTGCTTGCTGACGTGGCACTCTTATATAAGCCACAGCCAAGCAGTCATTAGTCTTAGTTTTTCCTAGACGCCTATCGTTGTATTGCTTTCTTTAACCATGTATACATTCATAAGCATTCAAGGGGGTTGTCACAAATTTCAATGGTCGCCATGTTTTAATGCTGCTCACCGCTTGATTGCACAATCAACCAGCGCAACCTGCTACCAAAATCATCTTCCTTCATTGTCTACTTGTTAGTATAATTGCAAAAATGCAGTTCGACATTGAAAATGATGATTGTGGCACAAAATGTTGGTGGAATATGGCTTTAAAGTAACAGAAGCAGAAAAGGCAGAACTGAAGAACGAAGCAGAGAATCGGATTAGGAATGAAGTCGTAGTGATGGTTCCGACAAAAAAATCCAGGTTCGGAAGCCAAAATTAGCTGACGATTTGCAGACTTTGGGCTTGACCAGAGGCCGGAATTGATCTGGATATGGTCGGAATTGCAGGTTTTGGAATGGAGATTGTTGATAGAATACCGTGCTTGGGTTGCTAGAGAAATTTTGGTCAGAATTTACAGTGGTATCAGAGCGAAGTTTGATATGGTTGGGTGTAATGCCATTAGTTGTGCAGAAGAAGCAGTATCTTGGTGGATTGCAAAGAGGGAGCATCTAGTTTCTTCTTGTGAAAATTAACATTGTAATCTTCACATTATTAGAGCTTGCAAAACAAGTATTGAGAGGAAGCATATTTCAACCATAGACTTGTGAACTTGATGTCTCTGGAGTTAGTTCATCAAAATTGCTAAAGGGTATTCAAACAACTAAGGAGCACAAAGTAATGCAGATGGGGAATGGAGAAGTTTAAGGGATTCATGAGAAATGCGTTGTCAAGTGAAGTAAGAATATCCTCAATTTTACCAAATGCGTTGTATGCTCTTCAATTTAGTTTTAGAAGTCAACATGATGGACGATGGGTTTGTTTTATTGTTCTATAAGAACAGTTGTAAATTTATCAAAAATGGTGTGAAGATTTTTGAGGCTCAAAAAATCGAAAATTTGTCTGAACTCGTGAATGATACATACATTTGGCATCTACGATTGGCACATGTGAACTATAATAGCATTAAAATTACGGAAAAACATAGATTATAATAGCATTAAGATAGCTAAAAGCATGGATTACTGAATAGAGTATGTTTGATATTGAACGTGTTATATGTGAATCTTGTATGCTAAAGTAAAGCACGCTGCCTTTTAACTATAAAAGCAGCGTGCAGATAGGTTACTTGCATTAGTACACTTTGACTAGTACATTTTGACGTATGTGGATCTATGCAAATGTAGAGCCTTGTTGGAAAATGTTAGTTTGCATGTTCATTGATGATTAGCAGGCTTGCCTAACCCCCAACATTTCTTGGCTTCCTAGTGTAAGCCACCTCAGCTAAAAGTAATCCCTGCCATTAGATCTAAGAAATTCTCCATCTACAGTGGAGAAAATTAGAAAAGGCATGGTAATTACTTATCGCCTCTTCTATGAACTGGGCGTAGAAGTAACCCGCAACCCGGAAAGATGTAGCCTTCAAACTGATTTTGAATCTCCAATGCTGCAAGATACTGCCTTCAATGTGTCCAATCGGACGACGGGTGCAAAAACATCATGATAATCAAATCCTTCTTTTTGCGTGAAACCTTTGGCCACTAGCCTTGCTTTACGCTTAGATAGTGTGCCATCAGCATGATATTTCGTGCGAAACACCCATTTAGCACCAATGACATTAGCTGCTATGGGTTTAGGCACGAGCTCCCATGTTCCTTGCTTATGCAGCATAGCGATTTCCTCTTGCATTGCTGTAACCCAGTAAGGGTCTTTTGCTGCTTGTATATGGCTGACGGGGTCTTGAGGAGCTGATAGCACTTTGGCCATTAGAACATAATTGCAATGGATTTGAGATGGAAGATCATCCGAGTAGTTGACTGGCGGTAAACGAGCAATTCTTTCAGACCTTCGAAGCAAAGGAAGATCTGGGACAATTGTTTCCATTGGTGTTTCATGCTGAAACAATGGCAGGTCAAGTGGTGGGATATCTGACTCATCCCTGTCTGATTCCTCATCAGCAAGGGGCTCCTCATAGACACATTTCCTTTACCCGTAGACTTAGCTAGATTGCCATCTGCCATCTTTACCACTGTTTTATCAAAAGATTTAATATGCTGGAAAACATTTGACTGACCTGTCAAGTGCTTGGTTGCCCCGGAGTCAACTAGCCAATTATTACGATGTAGCTTTTCTGCGGCAAAATTGAGAAACTGCAATTCTTCTTCCTCCAAGTCAATATGAGAAACTTGTGCAGTAACTTCACGAGCAGAACTCGGATCTTTAACTTTATGTTGAGATTCCTTATGTTTGAGAAATTCAGCAACATCTGCAAGAAAAGGGTTGCTTAGAGTCAGAGCTAGAGGCTGTTCTCAGACTTTCCTTGGGTTCACGAGAGGAGGAAGCTAAAGGATTCATAGAAGGTGAAGAAATTCGAGCTTTAGAATAGAAAGTAGCTTCGATCTGATCATACCCTTTTCGTTCTTGTTCAACATCTACAAGTTTCTGTTCAAGCTGATTGAAACTGATAGTAATTTTGTCATGCAGCTTGTAATAGTCAATGATAGATTGATATTCCCGGGATAACCCTTTGAGAGCATACTGAATAAGGGTGCTATTGGATATATTTCCACCTGCTGCAAAATATTGTTCCTTCAATCTTTTGAATTTTTGCATATAATCTCTCATGTTGGTGCAATCTGCCAGCCTTAAGTTGTCCATTTTACTTTGAATATTAAGATGCTGCCCTTCACCTGCTTGAGTACAAGTTTGATGCAAGAATGCAAGGGCTGCAGAGAATGATGTATAGACTCTCAAATCCCTTTGAAAATCTGTGCATATGAAGGCTTTGAGATGATTCCATGCTTTGGTAAGATACCAAGTTGACAGGAAAACATCACCTAAATCTCTGAGATTAAGGTTAGTTTCAAAAGCATCTCTCCAGGTAAAATAATTGTCAATCTCCAGTACAGGGTGGATGAAGTATTTCCAGGGAGTTGCATCGGCAGACATTTTCGACAGATGCAGAGGAAAAAGGTGTAGATCCGAACAGATTCGGCAAGGTCCAGCAACAACAGTTCCGGCAACAACGAGTCCGGGTGAACAATCCGGCAATTCTACCTGGCTCCAAAATATTTTGTCGCCAACAAAAGCGTCGGACGACAATTTTGGTCGAACAAATAGTCGACGGCAATTTTTGGACTGAACTCGCGTCGCGATTCAGATTCGATCTTCCAGCACTGCTTGCATGCAGCAATTGATTCGAATTCCTCTCTTCGATCAGGCCCAACAACTTGTCCTGATCCCTCCTGCTAGAACTCTGCACTCATTTTCTTCTCACGACCGGCTCTGATACCATGAAGATGTGGAGTGAATATGCAAGAAGGCAAATGAGATGCACGAATTAGCTAGGCTAGTGAGTGAACTGAATGAAAACTAGAAAGGCATGACTATGGCTTTATAGTAGAGCCATGTCAGCAACATGTGGCATGTCTAGTCATCTAGAGAGTATGTCATGGAAAGTATAATGTGCTAACAAGTAGCATCTTCAATGTCAACCTTGTCATAATCAGCTTTGTTTGGTTGATAGAACTCTTTTGAGTAGACTGCATCTTCAATAAAATGCATGCTTCGTGATGCAAATACACGTTTAGTGAGAGGATCATAGCATCTCCACCCTTTCATGTTTGTAGGATAGCCAATAAATATGACTTTGGTGGCCCTGTCAGCGAGTTTGCCTTGCTTTTGCAGGAGTTCCCTAGGAACAGTAGCAAATCCTAAGCAGCCAAATACTCTTAGATTTGATACATCTAGTTTTCTGCCATAAAGAGCCTCAAATGGCGTCTTATACTTGTTCTAGAACTACTTCGGTGCAACATAGACAAGAATGCTGAAGAAGAGGCAGAGAAAAGAGGACTGAGATCCTATTATGAAACCTGAAGGCATGACGGTGAAGGATAAATCCGAGAAGAAACTAGAATAACGCCAGACATAATTAACTATCTATCTATCTAACCAACTAACTTGGTTCAACACTTAGAGGTCAAGGCATAACAAAAAAGGACCAGGCTGAGAAACAACCTAATGCCAACCATAAACAACTTGGCTCAACACTTAGAACTCTGAGCGAAAAACCAACGTTAGATAATAACTCAACATAAAGGTATGTAATGAGGTGCCGAGAAACAACCGTAACAAAAAAAACCTTTGTTATAGCTACACCGTCCCTATGGCATCAAATATAACCTCTCAAATACCACATAGCAAGACTGACAATATTTTAGCTTGTTAGATCTTCTGGTCTATTAAAATCCATAATCATATGACAACTTTAAGTAAAGAAAGGGCAAGACTAGGATATGCATAAACTTTAACGGGTTGCAAATAGATCCATTAAAAAATCCATAACCATAAGACAACTTTGACAGGTTAAATCCAGCCTGTACACGTGGTGCAAGATACATGGGCCACATGTGAGCATTGAAGAAAGCGGTGGCCAAGAGAATATGACAAAAAGTAAGAACCTAATCGATCAAACAGAGAGTCTTTTGACAGAAAAGCGTGAAGGAGGCGGACGGTTTTGGGATACAGACCGGACTGCAGATAAAACACAGAAGTGCTTGGATCAGTTGGGCGGAGAGATAGCCGTCAGGTAGAGAGCGCCCTTGATTAATCTGAGAGGCTTGGGCTGTCGGAGATCCTGCCCATAAGAGTTAACAGTGGTATCAGAGCACAAATATGGCCAGCAGGCTTGCTTTAACGTACCTGAGCAGCACCAAAGTCTTTGAAGGAGACGAAGCAGGCTTTCAATTGTGGAAGGCCATGATCACGCAAGCTCTCAAGGTTGACAAATTGTGGGAGCTTGTAGTGAAAGGGAAATCGGCTGTAGCACCCAGCAGAGTAAAGAAGGAAACTTCTAGTTCTAAAGGAGAGAAGGCTGAAGAAACATCTGAGGAGCTGGATGAGAAGGAAGAGATTGCAAAGGCAATCATTATGGCCAAATTGGGAGGAGACATAGTGCTTGAAATTCAGCACAAATCTCCTTCCGAGATGTGGGAATACCTTCTTGAAAGGTATGAAGCGAAGACTTCTTCGCAAATAGAAGTATTGGAGATGCAGGTACGCAGTTTGCAATTTGAGAAAGGTGGTGAAGTGACAGACCTGATACGGCGATTGCGTTTATTGTTTCATGACCTGGAGAGAGCTGGAGTAAAGTATTCCGAACAGCAAAAGGTATTGGCATTAACAAGAGCTTTTCATAATTCTTACAAAGATTTAGCTGTATTGGTTAGGCGCACTTCGCCGACATTCGATAAGGCTGTAGAGGCAATCAGAACAGAAATGGAACAAGAAAGAATTGCAGTAGCAGGTGCAAAGGAGAAATCCCATGGAGAGGAACATCCGGCAGTATTGTATGTAGGTGAAAGAGGTCGGGGTCATGGTAGAAGCCGAGGAAGAGGAAGAGCACAAATCCAGTGCTACGGGTGTGATGAGTTCGGACATATAAAGGCAGAATGTCCGAATCGCAAAAAATGGAGTCGTGGACGAGGGTCCTATGGACGAGGAAGGGGTCGAGCATCGTCTCTTGCAGCCGTAGGTGAAACTGAAGGTGATAAAGAGGAGACGGTGATGATTGGAGTACTCACGGAGGAGAAGGTAAAAGAGTTAAACTCTAAATTCAAATCTAAAGGCTCCATAGTGTCAAGTGTGAATTTTAAAGGAGAATTGAATAAAACTAACACTTTGACTCTAGATTCGGGAGCTGAAGTCTCCATAGTCAATACTTCTGACTTGTTGAGGAATGTTGGACCAAACAAACGTTCAAAGGTGCAAATGGGAAATGGCACGATTCAAAAGGTGCATGGAAAGGGGGAGTTGCAGGTATCGAAGGAAGGCAAGGACGTTTTGAAATTGCCCGATACTTTGTTTGCACCTGAAATGTTATTTAACTTGGTCTCGGTCGCCAATCTTGTTGACAATGGTTTTGATTTATTTTTCCATAAACATGGTTGCAAGTTTATTAAGGATGGTGTGAAATTGTTTGATGCTGAAAGAAGGGGAAATTTGTTTGAATTAGATATCAAATCAATCAATAAAGTGTCGCCCATAGATAAACTACATATTTGGCACTTAAGATTGGCACATGCGAATTACAATAGCATTAGAATTGCAGAAAAGGATAATCTTTTGGATGATTTGGTGTATGAAAATGAAGATCATGATGATATTTGTGAGGCATGCATGTTGGGTTAGAATGCCTTTTAGAAATAAAGGTAAAAGAGCACATGGATTGCTTGAATTAGTTCATTCAGATGTTTGTGGTCCAATGCAAGTACAAAGTCTAGGATCGAAATCTTATTTTGCAACGTTTATTGATGATTATAGTAGAAGAACTAAATGTTATTTCCTGCGGTCCAAAGACCAAGTATTTGATGCTTTCAGACTTTATGTTGCAGAAGTTGAAAGAGAAACATCACTTAAGGTTAAATGTTTGAGGTCCGACCTTGGAGGGGAATATAGGTCGGATGAATTTTGCAGGTTTTGTCAATTGCATGGGATAAAAAGGCAATATACATGCAGATATACACCGCAGCAGAACGGTGTAGCAGAACGAAAGAATCGCACTATCATGAATGCGGCAAGATCTATGCTTAAGCATGCAGGTCTACCTAATAGCTTGCGGGCAGAAGCGGTAGCGGCAGCTTGCCACATCCAAAATAGATTGCCTAGTGCTGCGGTAAAAGGGGGAGTACCAGAACAATTTTGGGCCGGACAAAAACAATCTGTAAAACGATTTAGGGTATATGGATGCTTGGCGTACATGTTGGTACCTGAAGAGCTGAGAAGGAAATTGGATGACCGAAGCATATGCACATCCCTGGTAGGGTATGATGAGGAGACAAATGGTTACAGGCTATATGATCCCAATACGCGTAAGATACATGTTAGTAGAGACGTGATCTTCAATGAAAATGTTTTATATAAGGATAGGAAAGCACTTAGCGTACAGGAAATAATGGAATGGGTACCAGTGGAATATTTGGAACATGAGCCAGGGATAAGTGAAGGAGCAACAAACAGTTCAGAGGGAACATCAGATTTGCCCGTGGAAGTTGATTTTGAAGATGACGAAGTTGAGCATGTGGACATGCAAGCAAACATAGAACTGGATGTGGTGCATGAAGCCATGGAGGCTGATAGTGCACCACATGAACCGGACACTGAGCCAGAGGAGGTGCATGAGGTCTTAGAGGCTGACAGTGCACCGGAAACTGGACGCCAGGGGGAGGAAAGTAGTGATGTAGCAGTTGAAAAAATCAGAAGAGGTACAAGCAGGACTCGGCGCAGTGAAGTTGAACGTCTCAAATCTCAGCTTCCGTTTGATACAGAAACATTTGGGAGAAAAGAAAGCGGCAAGACAACAAGACCTCCAAAGCCTAAGATCTTGTCCTGCATTTTAGAACCAGAGACTGTAGAGGAAGCAGTCACAAGGTCGGACGCAAATATGTGGAGGGAAGCAATGGAGAATGAACTGGATTTATTCAAACGAACTGGAATATACGAGTTGGTACCAAGGCCAAATGGCAAGAATGTTGTAGGGAGTAAATGGATTTACAAGCTTAAAAGGAAGGCGGATGGTGTTAGTCCTGTGCCTCCTGGTATAGGACTATTCATGCATACGACGGACCAAGTCAAGGCCAAGGAGTCACAACCAGGCACGGGTCAGTCGTCAAAGGCCCAGCAGAAGACCAAGCAGACCACGCAGACAAAGACCACGCCTAGCGTCAAGAGGAGGCGCTCTGACAAGTGACGGCCCGTCACCGCCCGCGTCAGCGTCAGCGTGATTTCAGGCACTTCAAGAGGCACCGCCAGCATTCCCGCAAATCAGGCCTCCTTCCAGGAGTCGGCACCGAGATCAGTCTGAGTGTCTATATTGGGCCAAAGGCCATTGTACTATATATATGATGAGTAGAGCTGGCACATGAGTTTTAGATGGGTTTTGAGTCTTGTCTCACTTCAGTTTTCTCTCGATTGCGAGAGCTTATGTATCTTCATTGACATCAAGAAAGTTGTTCTCATTATTGCGATTTCATTGTTCTCTTTTGTTCTGTTCTCTTTGTCTTGTTCTTTTCTTGCAAATCCCGCGTGACATAGCTCCCGGATTCTCCTGTTAGATCCAAGGGTCCTCACAGAGGGCTGTCTTGCAGGAGTTCCCGAACCCAGACCCTAAACAACATGCCGCCAAGTTTTGGGTGCGGGTTCGAACTCTGAAGACAGCCCTGGGTTCCCGTGGATCTAACAGGAGAGTCCAGGGGACTATGTCACGCGGGATTTGCTGAAAGAGAAGAAAAAGAAGAGAACAGAACAATTGAGAGAAAGATGATAAGCTTCCTTGATATCAATGATGAAAATACATGAGCTCTCGCAATAGAGAGAAAACTGAAAGGAGACAAGACTCAAAACTCATCTAAAAACTTATGAGCTAACTCTACTCATATATATAGTACAATGGCCTTGGGCCCAATATAGACACTCGATCGATCTCTCGCCGCCGACTCGAAGGAGGCCCCGATTTGCAAATATTGGCGGTGCCTCTTGAAGTGCCTAGAATCACGCCGACGCCGACGCGCGGCGGACGGGCCGTCATTACTTGTCCGAAAGGGCGCCTTTGTTGATGACACCAAAGGCTTTGATCAAGGCGGGCTCGCCGCTAGTCTTCATGGAGGCTTGGATGTCCACCCGTGGTTGATCGAGGATCTTTGAGCTTGATCCGTCCGACGATGATGAATAGTCCCGCACTGTGAGGCACAGATTAACACTCCCCACCAAACGACACTCGAGTGAAGAAAAGGAGGAAGCGCTTTGAGGGCGGAAGCCATCGGGCCTCAAAGTGATCCTCACGGAGTGAGGACGGCACCATTATGGTACCGGGCCGATGAGATCTTGGCGTGATTGAAGAGCTTGAGGTGTGTTTTGGCCAAGGGCGTGATCAACATCAATAAGAAAACGAGCGCACCATGTCTTCAAGTGCGCAACAGCTGCCAAGAAATGTACCGACACTCCATGAGGAGACAGTCCAAGGCCAAAGGCAATCGACACCGCATTTGGATTGCAAAGAAAAAATGGGACGCCGATTTAAGGAGCTTAGCAAAATGCATTTGAGGGCAGCGCAAAATCCCGCTTTGAAGATGGACAAGGATCGGAGGTGGAGGCGTTCGCAAGAAGGTGTTGAAACCATGAAGTGCATCCGCGGCCGCTGCCAACCACGCCATTAGCAATGTAGATCCAATTGGTGGTGTTGTCCGTCGAGTAGCACCTTCTTCCCAATGTGATCGGGCGAACAAAACGTGGATCCCACCGAGATCCGGCCGAGATCCGAGGTGGTGTCCAAACTGCATGACCATCCATGACCTTGGTCCAAAAAGGAAGGCCAATCGAAGTTAGGAACCCAAGGCGTGGAGGTACGCCTGTGGAAAGCATAGGGAGAAGGAACGATGCCCGTGGGCGTTGGTTGCCGAAAGCGATCCCCGAATTGATCGACAAGATCCGGATCAAGTGCCCCACACCACCGATCCCAAAGAGAAGCAGAGAGCCGAGAGTTGACAGAGGGGCTATCCCATCCCGTGGGGACCGCCTTGCTATCCAACGAGCCTCAGAATCGATTGTAACCAGCGAGGTGCTTTGATATAGACTTGTGCATAGGGAAGATCTTCTGATGTCCTAGATACTTCCTAATTTGTTGCGGCGCTTCCGCTTGCCGAGAGATAAATGATTGGCAAGCTCGCATGTACTCCCCGATGAAAAGTTTTGGTCCGAAAGCAGATCCGCAAAATATGGATTGTTATCCCGGCACCCATTGGCGCAGGGGGTCACCCCGAAAAGCCGGGCGTGGCCCATTGCCAAAAGTTTTCCCCGTATCATCCCGGATAGAAATCATGAAAGATATAAGCCATGGGCTGAACCACGCGGAAAGTGAGAAAGTCTGGATCGGCACAGTGTATGAGATCAAAGACAACAAGGGCACAACACAACCCTTTGTCTTCAATGGAGAGTTCTGGCCAAATCGAAAGTAAAATCAAGCCTTCGCCGATGGGATATCCACGGGGCCATCAGCCGCGGCCACTTTGAAAGGAAGAGGTGGCGCCGTGCAACCACATAATCATGATAGCGGGGAGGGAGCTGGGAAGTCCACTGGCATTCTGTGAAGAATTGAAGTCTGGGCGTCAAGTTTGGCTTGAGCCTCATCAGCAGACCGAATAGCGTGTTGCAGCTGTTGTTCGAGATCACGGATCCGATTTTCCTTTTCGAGTAGGAGGCGTGACTGGTCACGGACCCGTTTCTGAGAAGGATTGACCTCGGAGGAAGATTTCCACGGTGTATTGAGACGAAGCACCGGCAATCTCCGCCATCGAAGTATTTTCTACGTTTACGCACCTCCGTAAGGCGATCTTGAAGAGAGGTGAGTGAGAGGTCTGGGTGGAAAGTCGAGCCGCCAAGGAGGCGACTTTGCGCGTCCCGGCTGAAAAGATTTTGAACTTGAGTGCTGAAATTTTCACACGCTCCGAAAGTACAAGGCATTGAGTTTAGCAATATCTTCGCCCTTGGTACTTCGGAGAGCGGCTTTGGACTTGTTGTGCTCCAATAGAGTCCGAATTTCTGACCGAGCCGAGCCTCCGCCGATCCAAGCGAGTTGGCTGACTTGAGCTTGTGTACTTTTGAGATCCGCATGAGCCCTGTAAGAGAGCTTCATGCTTGTCTTGAAGTTTGGCCTCCAAAGTTGCAACTTGGGCGGCCAACGCTTGAAGGTCTTGGTGTACCGCGATCGAGGCCTCGAAAGCCCATTGAACCCGCCATAAGAGCGCCTTGGGATTCTTGTAACTTAAGAGCAGCGGCGAGCATCCCGGCCGATAATCGATACAACAACCCACGAGGGTGTTGTGGTGGTGGAACCGGCCGCTGTTGCCCGGTTTGGGAGGTTTGGGAAAAATGGTGTGAAGTGGATGGTGTAAGCGGAGGAAGAGACAAAGGACATGAGTGTGGACCGTGGTCATGACCAGGGAAGATGGGCGTGATGTGCCAACTTGGTGATTGACCGGAAGGGAGCTACCGAGTGGAAGTATGAGAATTTGGTGGTGTGGGAGGGAAGTAATGACTCGATGAGGGCTTGAAAGTGCCCTCCCACGTAAACTTCGAAATGGAAGTGGTACCCGGGCGGTCCATTTCTTGGAGAAGCCGATAGAACATCATTTGGGGCCAATCTATGTGGTGTTTGGAGTGTGTAGCAAAGAAGGACCAGGTTATAGAAAGGCTTATTGATATGGGTGTTCTTGATAGAATACCCAAGGAATTTGCGCCACGTAAATTTCACAAAGGTCTCATGAGGCTTATCGATATTGGTCGACGATGGACATTGGCGTGATAAGCGTGTGCACCAAACTCGTGACATCAATATCCCGTATAGCGCACCATGATACACAAGGAGTGTGCAAGGGAATATGAAATACCTCAGAAATCAAGTGTTGAGTCAATGAAATAGTGGTGCCATCGACCACGCTGGTGTACCCGCGGCTTGGTATAACAATATTGGCGATGAACCGGCCGCGAATCGGCAGGATTTGGAGCCGGAAGTTCCGCTTTGAGAGAATTAAAGCTGGTGTCGTTCAAATACTTTTTTATCGGGGCCAACAAGGGCTTCACGGAAAGTGGGCGCCAAGAAGGATACGATGCAAAAAGGGCCGATCCTTGGGAGCAAGAGTTTGAAGTGTAGAAAATCTTGGGGCAGCCATGGGAATGATTTGCGTAATCGAAGAGAGATGCCAAAGGCGGAAGACGAAAGTCGAAAGCACCGGAGGATGAAGGCGCAGAGGAACTAAAAGGTTTGTTTTAGGGCTTACAACCGAGGCGAAAGAGGTATGAAGAGGGCTAAACAGAACCGCTGATGATGCCAGTGTCAAAAGATGCGAAGAAGGGGATTGAGAGGCAAAATTTGGCTAAGTCCCCAAAAACGTAAGGGAGAAGCAATGAACGGTGAGGATGAGACGGAAAGAAAGATCAGATGTGACAGATGGCAAAGGACACCCATTAATATTCGACGGGCGTGGAAAGAAGGAATGGCATTCAATGCCGGGCAACTCGGCGGGATATCATTAAAAGGAATGTGTCGAAGGTACCATGGCTAGATATGCGCGGAGAACAGATTCTCATATTAGAAACAAATTTTGCATTGCAAACACGCTGGCATTTGTGTGATTGGTCCACGCCGACAAGGAGTTCCTCGCCATTATATAAGACGAACCGAGAAAAACGAAGGCATCCGATGGCGCCGCATGGCGGCTAGCCGGGCTTGAACGAAGATTGCACCATGCCGACGAAACCGCCGAGTGGATCACTTGTAAGATGAATTGTTCGGATCTCGGCGCCGCCACAACCGCGGCATTCGTGATGGACGGGTGTGCCGGGATGGCTGAACATCCCGACCCGAAGACCAACGGGATGGAGGTGGTTCTGCACCTTCGCTGGGATCCGGAGCAGAACCTCTACCATCTCCTCCGCATCACCTCTGCTCCGAACCCGGAGTAGAGGGTTTTTCCTCTTAGGACTTAGTAGATAGGGCTCGAGCCCGCTTTTGTATATAGGGCGCGTGCCCATAGCGAAATAGCCGGGCCGCCCACATTTTGTAAAAATCTCCACTATAATATAATCTACCGCTTTCTAGTCACTTTCGTGGTGTTTGATTCTTGAACTGTCTCTGTGTTGGGATGTTCACTTTCTGTGTGATGAAATGCTTTGAGACGAAAACCATTAACTAATGTAGGTAATGGAGTGCCATCTAATTCAGCGAGTTGGAAAACACTTGGTCTAACCACTTGAACAATTTGATAAGGGCCAAGCCAACGAAACTTGAGTTTACCCGGAAAATTTTTGTACTTGGAATCATAAAGAAGAACCAAATCTCCTTCTTTGAATGTTTTTGTCTTCAAACGTTTGTCATGTAAAGATTTTTGCAATCGTTGTCCATGAAGAACACGAATATAAAGCATCCCTTCAAGTTCATCCAATCGTTCTAATTGATAGACCCGTTCTTTGAGAGCAACCGTGGATTATGAGCAAGAGCTTTGAAAAACCGAGTGTTGGAAGGATATATTCAAATGGCATGAGAGCTTCCTGACCATAAACCAATTTAAAAGGAGTGTGACCCGTAGCAATCTTGAAACAAGTATTGTAGGCCCAAAGAACAGTAGGAAGTTTTGTCCGCCAATCCGCAAGTGGGGAGCGTCCAAAATTTTTTGAGAATGGTGACCAGAGTTTTGTTGGTACTTTCTCGCCAACCCATTGCCCGGAGGATAGTAAGGTGTGCTCTTGTGATGATGTATCGAGGAGATAATCCATCGACTTTTGATAGTATGATTGATGAAATGAACACCACTCAATCCACCGACCAGCTCAGGGGGCGTAGAATCGCGTGATGATTTGTTGATAGAGGACTCGGGCCGTGGCTTGCAGCAGTTGTTGTCCCGAAGTGCACAAGCTTCCGCCCATTTGGTGGCGTGGTCGCGAGAACCGAATGTATCGCACGAAAGTGCCGCCAGAGAGATCTATAGGTCCCACAAAGTCCATTCCCCATTTGTCAAGGGAAGTGGCGCATGACCGGCGTCAGGGGAAGAGCCGCCACGGGTCGGGGCCCCACCACGCTGGCAAGCGCCACACGTGGGGCGTGGGCGTGAGCATCTTTAAAGAGCGTGGGCCAATAATACCCGGGCGAGAAGGATTTTGCGTGTCCGTGGTGTCACCATGAAAATGACCACCACCGAGCCCTTGATGAGCTTCTCGAACAATGTCCGAACTTCATGAGGGAGAACACGTCGGGCTGGATGGTGTCCTTACCCTTTTTGTAGAGATGTCCGCAACCATGGTGTAGTCACGGACCTCCTGAGAAATTGATGGCGACGTGATTGTCGCCAAGGCGGAGAGAGCCGCCTCATCTTCCGTGGAAGAGCACCGGTGGAGGTATCTTCGAAAATCATGAAACCAATGTGGTGTTGCCGTGACTAAAAAGAGTTGAGCATCGTGGAAGGCATCCGAGACCCCTCGCTATGGATCATCCGTGGGATGCGTGAAAGATAATCCGAACAACATGATATTTGCCGCCTTTATGAACGATTTCAAAAGGAGCAAATTCTTGAGAAGAAGGACCCAACGAGCAATGCGTCCCGTGGGCGGATTTGTTGATCAAATAGAGAAGTGCTTGGTGGTCCACAAAGAACTTGATTTGACTGCCCAAAAGGTAATGACGGAAGCGCTGGACACGTAAAAATGAGACCCAAAGCTTCACGCCCGGTGGCGGGAATAGTTGCGCCGCCAGAATTGAGTTTTCGGCTGGCGAAGCGATTTGGTTTATCGCCAGCGATCATATTCTTGAGAAAGAACAGCTCCAATAGCAAACGCCGAGACATCGACATGAACGTGAAAGGGCTTGTCCCATTGAGGAGGAACCAGAACCGGTGCCCGAAAGTAAGCAAAAGCTTCAAATTGTTGGAAAGCTTCACTGGGAATTCCAAGCCCGTGTGGATTCGCCACCCGTGAGTTTATGAATGGGATCCGCAATGGCTGCCGATCCGTGTATGAAGGTGGAGTAATAATTGACCTTTCCCGTGAAAGAGCGTGTCTCTTTGATATTGGCCGGTGCTTGAGCTTTGAGCACAATAACCGATTTTGGCGGATCGCTGGTGATTCCCGCTTTGTCGTCGACAACATGGCCTAACGTAACACCGTGGCGACGCAAAAGGTGCATTTCTCGATTGAGACTAATGCCTGACTCATCACATTTCGGAAGACGAAGTTCCAATTTATCCAAATGGTCAGCCATGGAACTGTAGGGCGAGAAAGTCATCTTGAAAAATTTGCAAGAAGGGATTTTCCTTCATGAAATCATGAAAACCGAGAGCATGATGCGTTGAAATGTTGAAGGAGAGTTGATAATCCAAAAGGAACCACCTTGTAGGCAAAAAGTGCCCCCGGGTGGTGAAAGTGGTCTTGAGTTGATCGATTCTTTGATGGAGATTTGATTGTAGCCAGAAAAACCATCCATAAAGGAGTACATCTCATGTCCACCACTTCTTCCGAACTTGGTCTGTGAAGGAAGTGGAAAATGATCACGCTCCGTGGCCTGATTGAGTTTCCGATAGTCTACACAGACGCGGATCTTACCATTGTGCTTAAGGGCAATGACGATAGGGCTCACCCATTCAGAATGTTTGACCTCATAGATCAAACCTGCAGCAAGGAGTTTGTCAATTTCCGCCTTGACGCGATCACGGTAATTAGGGTTGAGCACAGACTGCCGTTGCTACTAATCGGGTCGCATCATCGATTTGGTAGGAATGGTGAGTTCCCCAAGCTTTTGTTGATTCCCCAAGATCTTTGTAACTCCGTGAAAATGTGTTTGAATTTTTGAACAAATGCGGACGGCCCTCGTGGACGATAAGGAGCCTAAGGTTTGCAAAAGAATGCGACAGTTGATTGTTGCCAACATCCACAATCTCGACTTCGAGTCCAATATGGGGTATGACTTCATTATCCCGACAATGTGTGCGGGGAGGTTGAAGCATAACCGATGCGGGCACTTTGCGTGGTGAAAAAGAGAGGTTGCTCGGTTTTATCTAGCGTTGGTTGCTTCATGACCGCGTGTACATCAACAGAGTTGCGTGGAGTGTCGCGATCGAAAAGTGATCAACGCTGGGATTCATTGCAAGGAGCCGTAGGGGGTCAAGCAAGGCAGCCACATCCCGGTCCCGATCAAGAGTCATTTCTCCCCAAGGATCGATATTCGGGTAGGATGACGAGGCGCGCGCCGCCAGGGGAGCCCGAACTTGATAAATATTACGGCGCCTTCGAATCGTGTCCGAGAGAGAGGGTTCCGCATTGTCAACGTAAATGATCCCGCTTTTTGCAAGTCCATGGTGGCATTGAGATGACCATCTGTGGATGACTAACCGTCCGTGGCCCAAGAATGGATACTCTTTGCCCGGCGGAGAAAGGGTCTTCCCACCAAGATTTCATAGTCACCGGATCTTCACCAGCCTTTCCAAACTCCAAATTCCATGGGAAAGCGGAGATCACCAATGTTGATGTGAAGAATAGGTGTGACGCCTTTGAGGTCTCGTGATATGGCCATTAGCCAATTTGATGTCATATGGGGCAATCGAAAGAGTTGTGTGATGCCCATTTGTTTGCGGAGTTTATCCGTGATGAGATTGACCGCACTACCTCCATCGATTTGAACATGGTTGACTTGCTGATTTCCCACCGCTGCATGGACCGTGGGTGTAGAGGTAGCTACAGCCCCAACTAAAAACGGTTGGGAGTGGTAACCGGTCCTTGAGAGCGTGACGAGTTTTAAAATGGTTGCCAAGCTTAAAGGAATTTTGATCTTGGCAAGCTCCTCTTGGAGTTCGAGAGGTACATGAGAAAAAGGATCCGCTGGTTCCACCAGTGCGGAGTGCGTGGCGTGGAAGCAACAACTTCTTTGAGTAAGTCAACCTCGTCTGCAATATTGGGATATGTCTGAGAGCGTGGAGGGTGAGATGTTGAAGGGGTATCTTGTCTTTGTTGAGCTCTAGTGGTGGCATGAACATTGGCCAATGTGCGGCCTTCAGCAGCTTGCATGAGATTCAAAATGCTTTGGCGAACTTTGGGCATGACATTTGGCATGAGCTTTTCCAAGTCGGTGCAAAGTGAACCTTTTTTCGGCCCTCATGAGGAATGGTGTCAACCGCAAAGGCGGGTTTGCGTGTCCTTCCGAATAATAGTCAAGGGACGGATGCCTTGGTCCGGCGTGAAACCGAGACCAACCCAATTTGATGGTCAGATGCGGGAGGATTAAGTGCCTGAAAAAATTTCCTCTTGGGCTTGTTGATCCAGCTGAGGTTGATTTGCTGGAGCGGGTTGATAGCGTGATTGCTGAGGCGCTCTTGGTGGCTTCTTAAGAACTGGTCGCGGGCCTTGTTTGCCATTAGCTAGCCAGAGTTGGTAAGCCGTGAGGCGGACCGATGCGGCCCGATTGGTACCGTGAAGCCGCACCGAACCCGTGGAAGTTGAGGACACGCCGGGGTGGTATGACCCCATTCTTGACAAAGATAGCACCGAGCTTTAGAAGGATCAAAAAGGAGGACGTTGGTTGGATCCCCGGGTTGGTCCCGCGTCGATAGAGTTATGGGCTGCACCAAGAGGTGGCCGCCGATAGTGCGATTGTGGCTGAGGTGTGGTTTGCATTTGATAAACCATTTTGTTGCGAACGGTGATGAGTGCGAGTGCACTCTTCCGTGGCATGATTGCACATGTTGCATCGCTTGCAATGAGGCGCCATTGGTGGAGTTGCACTCATTGGCCAAATGGCCTTGATATTTGCAAATATGGCACCGATTTGATCGCTGTGGATTAGCGTGTTGAGGCTGAAATGTACCGCTTGTGGAACCATGACGGTGGGAATGAACGGAGCTCTTGAAGAGCCACGCCTGAGGAAACATTGACGGAAAGTGATTGACAAGGTCGATAGCCCGCTCCAAAGTTTTGGGGCGCAGGTATTCATCATTAGTCGAATAGCAGAGGAAGTCCTTGGAGAAACCGCACCAAAATCTGCTCGTGTAGGGTACTCCTTGAGCTTATCGAAAGCGAATGTGAAGTCGATCCGCAAAAATCCCCGGGCGGATCTCAGTGGGCTCTTGTTGAAGTTCATTGAGTTGCTTGAGATGAAGTTGATCATCATCCGTGGTCCCGTAATGAGAGAGAAAAGCAGTGCGCATTTCGCGACCAGTCTTGTTTCCAATGGCTTTTGTTGGACATGAGCCATTGATGAGGAGAGCCACGCAGTGTGGTGGAAAAGATGTGGAATTTCAGTTGAGGTTGCGCGTGACCATTTAGGACAGCTAGAGCCTCAAATTCTTCCATGTGGGCCCCGAGCACTTTGGTCTAACGGTTTGCCTTCGTGTTGCCAAAGGTGGGATAAGTCGGTTCGTAGAGTCTGAAAGGTAGATGTGAAAGTGCTGGGCTGGACAGGAACAGGATAGTGAGGATATTGAGGTTGAGGTGGATGTGGCATTGTGCCTGACGGACCCTGATGAAGGGGTGACTGCGGTTGAGAAACTGAAGTAGCCGGAGCATTGGTTTTGAGATCTGTAAGGTTGTAAACAGGAAGAGCCGTGGGAAACGTAGGGGAAAGGATATTCCCGGTAGGCGAAAGGAGACATGTGGATAGCCGCGGTGCCCCGGGGAGATGATGGTTATGGGCGGAAGAGGCGATGGCCCAAGAATGATGGATGTAGGCATGTTCGGGGGTGTGAAAGTACGGTTGAGAAGGTTGAGCCGGATAAGGCTCCCGATAGTGATGAGGGGACCGAGGTTGTGAGCAATGTTTGCACGCTGCATGGCGGGAACCGGGACGAGACCGACACGAGGGGTGGGTGGCGCGATCGAGCCCTAGACCGGAAGATGGCCTCCTCTATGTCATAAGCGTATCCATACATGTCGCCAACAGCTTTCCCGACGCCGATGGCGCCCAAGCGAGATGCCGCTCGAGAAAGGAGTTCTTCCGCGTGAAATTACGGACGCATATGGCGACATGTAAGAAAGTAGGAGAAAATCGCACCCGGCAGCGGCATGCAGTGTTTGGGGTCCGGGTTCGAACTCCTGGAAGACAGCCCTCTCGGAGGACCCGTGGATCTAACAGAGAGTCCGGGACTATGTCACGGATTTGGCGAAAGAGAAGAAAAAGAAGAGAACAGAACAATTGAGAGAAAGATGATAAGCTTCCTTGATATCAATGATGAAAATACATGAGCTCTCGCAATAGAGAGAGAAAACCGAAAGGAGACAAGACTCAAAACTCATCTAAAAACTTATGAGCTAACTCTACTCATATATATAGTACAATGGCCTTGGGCCCAATATAGACACTCGACCGATCTCTGCCCGACTCGGAAGGAGGCCCGATTTGCAGAATATTGGCGGTGCCTCTTGAAGTGCCTAGAATCACGCCGACGCCGACGCTGGCGACGGGTCAGTCACTTGTCCGAGCGCGCTCTTGTTGACACCAAAGGCTTTGATCAAGGTGGCTCGCCGCTTAGTCTTCTTCATGGAGGCTTGGATGTCTGACCCGTGGTTGACTGAGGATCTTTGAGCTTGATCTGGTCTGACGTATGCATGAATAGTCCTGTACCAGGAGGCACAGGACTAACACTGCCGGGTCTGATCTTTCTTCCATCATGTCGGCTCGAGGTTTCACTCCTGAAGAACTTCTCTGCCAAACGGCGGCTCGCCTGGAGCGCCATCAAAGATGCGAGGCTGTTCGGAATATGTATGACACTGCTTATGACATCGAGGGAGGTCGTATCCGCTCAAGAGCTCAGTCGGCCCCTCCTACCCCTCGTGTTCATTCTCGACCAGGGTATCCCCCGGTGTGTCGTTATTGTTCACAACCGCAATCTCCACAACATACCCCTGTTCAGCCCACGCCTCACTATTTCCAGACTCTTGACAGCACCTATATCAATATCCCTTCAGGCCACACCCCTCTCCCATCACAACCTTCTTCACCTCCCGGGGGAATGGGCTATCATCACGTGTCTTTTGGCCCTACCCACGTTCACGACTTTCAGTCCTCTCTATCTTTTCAGCATGCTCTTCCTGTTTACCAAACCACTGATCTCAAGCCTCAAGAGGATGGCTCTCAAGGCCCTTCCCCACCAGATGCTACTTTTGCTGGACCACATGTTTTTTCAGTTCCACCCCCTGGCTCTCAGTCTCAGACTGTTCCACCTCTCTATGCTTCTACATATCCTCCATCGAATCCACCTCTCTATGCGCCAGTTCCGCCTTCATCGCCCACTCCTAATTTGAAGCTGACTTATCCAACTTTCGGCAACACTAAAGGTAAACCTCTGGATCAGAGTGCTCAAGCCCACATGGAGGAATTTGAAGCCTTGGCCATTCTGAATGGTCATGCGCAGCCACAACTTAAATTTCATATCTTTTCGACCATAACAGAGTTGGCAAGAAATGAAAACTGCCTTTCTGTCTCATTATGGCACCACGGACGATGATCAGTTACTCCTCAAGCAACTCAATGACCTTCAACAAGAGCCCACGGAGTCCGCCAGGGATTTTGCGGACCGTCTTCACATTCTCGTCAGTAAACTCCAGGAGTACCCCACGCAAAGCCAGATCCTCGTCTGGTTTCTGCAGGACCTTCCTCCTGCCATTCGACTCATGACAGAATACATGCGTCCCAAGTCTATGGAGCAGGCCATTGAATTGGTCAATCACTCGGTCAATGTTTCTTCTAGGGGTGTTGCTCTCCAGGAACTCCCTTTCATGCCCCCCGTCATGGTTCCCCAGAACTCTGTTCAGCCTCAGCAAGCAAATCCACAACGTGCTCACATCTGGTGCACTATTTGTAAATATCAAGGTCATCTGGGAAATGAATGCAACTCCTCCAATGGACCTCCTCATTGTAAACGATGCAATATGTGCAATCACGCCACGGAAGAATGCACTCGTTCTCATCCTACACCTTTTCGGAATAAAATGGTCTTTCAAGTCCAGACCACGCCTCAACAACAACAGTCATATCAACCTCAGCAATATCAGTCTCAACCACCGCAGCAGTATCAACCAACGCAACAATCTCAGCAACCACGAGGACAGGGCAATCGTCCTCCCTTTGATCCTTCTAAGGCTCAATGTTATCATTGTCATGAATGAGGTCACACCACCACGGCGTGTCCTCAACTTCCTCAAGTTCAAGTCCAGCTCCCTGGTTCCACTCAGCCTGCTTCTGTACGCCTCACGGCTTATCAACTGTGGGTGGCTAATGGTAAACAAGGCCCCCGTCTTGTTCTGAAGAAGCCCCCACGGCCGCCTCAACAACAGCGCCCTCAGCAAGTTGCATCTACCTCCAATCCTATGGATCAACAAGCTCAAGAAGAGATTTATCAGGCCCTCAACCCTCCAGTCCAGCAGTCTAATTGGGTTGGTCTCGTTGCACGTCACACTCGGGCTTCACGCCCTTTGACCATTATTCCTCATGACACGCAACCTGCTTTTGCTGTGGAAACTGTCCCTCATGACGAAGATAGAAAAGTTCATTTTGCACCTGATCTTGACAAACTCATGCCTCACGTCATGCCTAAAGTGAGACAAAGTATTCTGAAACTCATGCAGGCTGCGGAAGGTCGCACCTTGGCCAATGTTCACGCCACCACTCGGGCTCAGCAGCGTCAGGCCGCGCCGTCATCATCCACCAGTGCACGCTCTCAGCCATATCCAAACATTGCTGCTGAGGTTGAGCTTCTCAAAGAAGTCTCCGCTTCCTTACCACAGACTCCGGCTCCACTGGACCCTGCGGATCCTTTTTCACATGTTCCCTTGGAACTCCAGGAAGAACTTGCCAAGATCAAGATTCCTTTGAGCCTGGCTACCATTTTGAAACTCTGTCCGGCTCTCAAAGATCAGTTACCTCTTCCCACGGTTCTGGTTGGCACTATTGCAACTTCAACCCCCACGGTGGGCAATCAGCAAGTCAATCATGTCCAAATTGATGGTGGTAGTGCCGTCAATCTCATTACTGATAAACTCCGGAAGCAACTGGGCATCAAACAATTATACCGTGCCTCTTATGACATCAAGTTGGCCAATGGCCATATCACGCGTCCTCAAGGTGTCACTCCTCTTCTCCACATCAGCATTGGTGATCTCAAATTCCCCTTGGAATTTGGTGTTTGGAAAGCCGGCGAAGATCCCGGTGACTATGAAATGCTGGTTGGACGACCTTTTCTCCGCCAGGCCAAGAGTATTCATTACTGGGCCACGGACCAACTTGTTATCACCGATGGCCATCTCAATGCCACAATGGATCTGGAAACTGGCCAATTGATCTCTGTCGAGAATGCTGAACCTTCCATCTCTGACACTGACTCGGAAGAAGCACAAAATATTTATCATGTTCAAGCTCCTCCAGCGGGTCTCCCTCTCTCATCTTACCCTGAGTATGCTGATCCTTGGGGTGACATGACGCTCGATCAGGACCAGGCTGTGGCGGCTCTTTTGGACCCTTACCTGGCTTCCTGCAATCGCATTCAACGTCTTGATCATTTTTCTGACCCACTTTCTTCTTCCGAGTCAGTTGATGTTCATGCTGTCATGAAGCAACCCTTGCTTGATGACGCTCAACAACCTCTTTTCTTCACCACGCAAAATGCTGCTCCTCCCGTCATGCTTCAGCCTCCTGCTCATCAGGTTCAGGACACGGAGGTTGTTCCTCATATTCAAACTCCAGAAGTGGAAATCGTGGACATTGAAACAATCAACCAGTCCGCTTAGCTGCTAAACTTCCACCGACCTATAAAGGACGCGCTGTGACGCTGTTCAAGAAATTCAAACATATTTTTGCTTGGAGCTACAAAGACCTTCGAGGTATCAAAAAAGAATTGGGGGAACTCACCATTCCCACCAAATCTGATGCACGGCCGATCTAGCAACGACAGTACAGGCTCAACCCAAATTACCGTGACCGCGTCAAGGCTGAAATTGACAAACTCTTGGTTACTGGCCTGATTTATGAGGTCAAACATTCTGAATGGGTGAGCCCCATAGTCATTGCTCTCAAACACAATGGTAAGATCCGTGTTTGTGTGGATTACCGAAAACTCAATCAAGCCACGGAGCGTGATCACTTTCCGCTTCCCTTCACTGACCAGGTTCTTGAAGAAGTTGCTGGTCATGAGATGTACTCTTTCATGGATGGTTTTTCTGGGTACAATCAAATTTCTATCAAGCAAGCAGATCAACTCAAAACTACCTTCACCACCCCGTGGGGCACTTTTGCCTACAAGGTGGTCCCTTTTGGTTTGTCAAACTCTCCTTCAACCTTTCAGCGCATCATGCTCTCTGTTTTTCAAGACTTTATGAAGGATAAACCTTTTCTTCAGATCTTCCAAGATGATTTTTCTGCCTACAGCTCCATGGATGATCACTTGGACAAATTGGAGCTTGTCTTTCAAAAATGTGATGAATCTGGCATTAGTCTCAATCCTGAGAAGTGCACTTTCTGCGTCACCTCAGGTGTTCTGTTGGGTCATGTGGTCAGTAAAGAAGGCATCACCACGGATCCTGCTAAAATCAGTTGTGTACTGAAAGCTCAAGCACCGTCTAATATCAAAGAGACACGCTCTTTCCTGGGTAAGGTCAATTACTATTCTACCTTCATTCCTGGACTTGCAGCTATCGCTGACCCCATTCATAAACTCACGGGTGATGAATCCACTTGGGCTTGGAATTCCCAAAGCCGAAGCCGCCGGTTGAAGCCGCATTTACCTCGTGCCCCGGTCCTTGTTCCTCCTCAATGGAACAAGCCTTTCCACGTTCATGTTGACGTCTCTGCTTTTGCCATTGGTGCTGTTCTCTCCAGGGATAGGTTCAATACGCTGTAATGCTTTATACGGAATCACATTATGAATTGTATGATACTGACAGACATATTTGCCGATAAAACGTAAAAAAATCTCGCAAAAAAAATTCGGCTGTCGGAAGATTTTCGCGTCTGCTGAAAACAACGTGAAAGCGTCTGTGAAATTTTTCGCGTCGCTGAAACGCTGAAAAAACCGCGTCTGTGAAAAAAAAAAAATCACAGACGCCGAAACCTTCAGATCGCGCGACGCGAAAATATTTTCGCAGAGACGCGATCTGAAAATTACAGACGAATTGTGAAAAAAAAAAAAAAAAATTTTTTTTTTTTTTTTTTTGCGTCTGCGAAAATAACGTGATTTTTTTTTTTTTTTTTTTTTATTTATTTATTAACATGTTGTTGTCATACAATGGATGGCATTCCCATTGGGAACAAAACACAGTTTCCATAATATGTATAAATATTCAAAGGTCTATTTATAACCTTTGAATAACTTAGAACCTATGGCATTAATTGAGCCATGGTTGGTTTAATCTAAAGTTTGCACGGATATAGGGGTTATTTGATTCCAAAACTTCATATACCCATTAATTATATGTTCAACAGATATATCTTTATGGTGTTCTGATTAAATAAACAGTGGCCTACAGATTGAAGTCTTCACACCGTTGAAGCTTAGGGGATTAAGACATTTGCAATTTAACTTGGAGGTGAGCATATGGAGGTGATGCTTGAAATATGCACATAGTATTATTTTTGGTCATTTAAAATATTTAAGATAGTCAAGGTTGTGATGACGAAGCATCTATTTTTTGACAAACCATTAACAATGGCAAAACATTAGGGTTTTCTGAAAAAGATCGTAACAGATCAAGAACTGAATAGAGCTATTATCGTGGGCAAAAGACACGACATGCGGAAGTGGTTCGGAGCCAAACTCAAAGTACTGTCGGTAATAGGTACTCACCTTTCCTTCTTATATAATAGGAAAATATGGAATTCGCCAAGAGCAGATGCCTGCATGGCCGCTGGGCTTTTAGCTGTCTTTCAGCTTTAGATAGATTGGTAAAGATGCTTGCATTGCCGCTGGGCTGTTAGCTGGCTTTCTGCCTTAGATAGATTGGATAGGATGACTCGCAAAAAAGGTGATCTAAATATGGCAACAAGAAAGAGGATCGAGGAAGAAAAAGCCAGCTCTACAAAAATGAAGAGCAAATTCTTCCAATATCATAGGACCGCTGTTACTCCAGAGGCAGAGAAGAGATCCTGTCAAGGCCACTGGTTCAGTAGTTAAATCTGTGCAAGATCTCATCCAATGCACAGATCAGGAAAGTGTAGCACAAGACATTGTTCAGAATTCTTTATCCATAGAGGAGCTGGATGATGGAGAAAAGAGCATCAAATATGTCCCTCCCAACAAAAAAGCAAAAGCATCTGCTCAAGACAAGGGGAAACAGCTTCAAACTCATCAGGTTTGACTGCATATTGCTTAAGTTACCTTTGGCTTTTGATGGTTATTCACAGATTTAATATCTTGAAGCTTGCTTGTAAGCATTATCAAAAATAGTTTAGTGTGTTCCTATGATACATATTATAATAGATCTCAGAACTACATCTCTAGTTATGCAATTTATTGCTGCAATAATATTAGATCCATTTCTATTATGATTGATTAAGGGGATTCTGCAATAATTTTAGTACCATTTCTATTATGATAACTAAGGTGATTCTACCACTAATTAAGGGAAATTGTAATGCTGGAGTGGTTTCCTTATACTTCAAGTGCAGGAGGCTGAATAAGATAGATCAATGCATGCTAGAATGACAGATCTGAAAAAATAAATGAACTTAAACTTGAAAATAAGGGGTTTATTGCTGCTGGGCTGTTATATTTTGAATTTAGGGCAGCGTTTGGGTCTCTCCTCAAATCGAATGGAGGAGTTTCTTTAGATACTAACACTTAAATAGTTTAAGTGACTTACCAACTGCTGTAAATTAAGGGCAGGAATTTGATCTGTCTACTTTGCTTATTTAAACAAGCAAGGTGAAGGGCGAAGAGCCCAAGAAATCTATGCTTACCTGCTAGTGCTTAGGTCTTTACCCTGACTAAGGCTAATGTTCCTATGGTTTGCTGCAGGTAACAAGATTTCTTGCTCCTTGTTATGTTTTTCCATCAATGACTAGAAAAGCATTATTCTAAAGCTGAAAGGATTCAGACTGAATTACATGCCAGAGGCCACTACAGGATGTATTCTTAACTCTATATTATAATTATTGAAACCTTTTTGTTTTAATTTAGTCTTCAAATTGCAAAAAGCATACACTGCTGTTTCTTTGTTGTACATTTCCAATGATTTCAGTAATACAAAAGGTTCTTTTGATTTTATGGCTTGTGTACATATTTTAAGGCCTAGATTAAAGGCACACCTGTTTTAGTCTAGGACTGCAAATTGACCTAAAATGTTCCTTGAATAAGGTTCATGGAAGGTGAAAAGTTTGGATGTCCAAATTTTAAAGGTTTTTTTTTTTTTTTTTTTTTGACGCTGGTTTTTTTTTTCGCGACGCGAAAAATTTTCGCAGACGCTTTTAAGCTTTTCGCCAGACGCCAAATTTTTTTTTTCCGGCCGGCGAGGTTTTAATACGTTAAATACGTATTTTATTAAAAAATACGTATTTTTTGACTTTATACGTCAGGAATTTTAATTTTGTACGTATAGAACCTATCCCTGGTTCTCTCTCAGGCCTATGATGAAACCACGGATAAACCAATCCGCTATGCCAGTCGGAAACTCAATCCTGCCGAGCGCAACTATTCTGCCACGGAACGTGAAGCCTTGGGTTTAGTTTTCTGTGTCCAACGTTTCCGTCATTACTTGTTGGGCAGCCACATCAAATTCTTTGTTGACCATCAAGCTCTTCTATATTTGATCAACAAAGTCACGCCCACGGGCAGAATTGCTCGTTGGGTCCTTCTTCTGCAAGAATTTGCTCCTTTTGAAATTGTTCATAAGGCCGGCAAGTCTCATGTGGTGCCTGATTATCTTTCACGCATCCACACGGATGATCCCTCCACGGGTGTTTCTGACGCCTTTCCAGACGCTCAATTATTCCTGGTCACGGCCACGCCCCATTGGTTTCACAACTTTCAGCAATATCTTCTCACTGGTGCTGTTCCTTACGAAGATCCGACGCCGTCAATTTCTCAGAGAAGTTCGTGACTACACTATGGTTGCTGGCCATCTGTACAAACGCGGTAAAGACATGGTCCTCCCTCGTTGTGTTCTCCCTCATGAGGTGTCCGATATTGTTCGACAAGCCCACGATGGGCTTGGTGGTGGTCATTTTAGTGGTGACGCTACGGCACGCAAAATTCTTTTGGCAGGATACTTCTGGCCCACGCTCTTCAAAGATGCCTACGCTTATGCTCGCACGTGTGACGTCTGTCAGCGTGTGGGAAAGCCCACGGCCCGTGACGCTCTTCCATTGACGCCGGTCGCCACGCCACATTCCTTCAGCAAATGGGGAATGGATTTTGTGGGGCCCATGGACCCACCGGTGCGGCACACCCGTGCCCGCTATATTTTGGTCATCACGGACTATGCTACCAAATGGGCAGAAGCTTGCGCACTTCCAGACAACACTGCTGCCAGCACCGCAAGGGTTCTCTACACGCACATCATCACGCGTTTTGGTTGTCCCACGGAACTTGTTAGTGATCGTGGCGTGCATTTTGTCAATCATACCATCAAAGAGCTGACGGATTATCTTCGCATCCAACACCGGAAGAGTACACCCTATTATCCTCAAGGAAATGGCTTGGCTGAAAGTACCAACAAAACTCTCATCACTGTTCTAAAGAAAATTTGTGACGCTTCTCGCACAGATTGGCAAGACAAGCTGCCTACTGTTCTTTGGGCTTACAACACCAGTTTCAAAATCGCCAACACCAGTTTCAAAATCGCCACTGGCCACACTCCTTTCAAATTGGTTTATGGTCAAGAAGCTCTCATGCCTTTTGAATATATTCTTCCAACTCTCCGTTTTCAACTTGCTACAGCACATAATCCTCCTGCTGCACTCAAGGAACGGTTTTATCAATTGGAACAGTTGGATGAACTCCGGCGAGATGCTTACATTCGTGTTCTTCATGGCCAACAGTTACAGAAATCATTACATGACAAACGTCTTAAGACTAAAACATTCAAAGAAGGAGATTTGGTTGTTCTTTATGATTCACGTTACAAAACTTTTCCGGGCAAGTTAAAGTTTCGATGGCTTGATCCTTACCAAATTGTTCAAGTGGTGCAACCCAGTGTTTTCAAGCTTGCTGAACTAGATGGGACTCCATTACCTACTCTGGTTAATGGCTTTCGCCTCAAACAATTTCATACAACCGAAAGTGACAATCATCCACCAGATGCAGTTCCAGACACAGACACAACAGATAGTGACTAAAAACGCGGCATATTTATATTATCGAGGTGATATTTTTACAAAATGTGAGCAGAGCCCATCTATTTCCGCTATGGGCAGAGCCCTATTTACAAAAACGGGCTGAGCGCCCTATATACAAAATCCTAAATTTTAACACCATCTACTCCGGGTTGGGAGCAGAGGTGATGCGGAGGATATGGTATCAGTTCTGCTCCGGATTCCAGCGCAGATGAATCACCACCTCCATCCCGTTGGTATGGGGATCGGGATGCTCAGCCATCCCTGCACAACACCCATCCATGGGAATGCCACGGTTGTGGCACCTCCACAGGTCCAAGCAGTCCATCTTGCATGTTATCCATTCAAGACAGTTCGACGGCATGGTGCACTTGTCGTGAAGTCCAGCAGCAGACATACTGAGCACCATCGGGTGTCTTAGCTTCATCAAGTGTTCGTCTTATATAGCCACCTGAGGACCTCCCTGTCGACGTGGACCAATCAGAGAATTCGCCAACGTGTTCACAATGCAAGGCTCTTTCTAATTCCAGAATCTTTTCTCCCGCCGCATATCTATCCATGGTACCTTCTGACACTTTCGTTTTAATGATATCCCACTTCGAGTTGCCAGCATTCAATGCCATTCCTTCTTTTTACGCCCGTCGCACATTAATGGGTGTCCTTTTGCCAACTGTCACGTCAGATCATTCCCTTACGTCTCATCGCCACCGTTCATTGCTTCTCCCTTTACCGTTTGGGGACTTAGCCAAAATTTTGCCTCTCAATCGCCTCTGTCGCATCTGTCGCCACCTGGCATCATCAACGGTTGCCGGTTCATCCTCATCATGCCCCTTCGCCAACACTTGTGCGCCCTAAAACCTTTTCGCCTATCTGTGTTTTCGTCTTCCGCTCTCCGCTCTCCGCCTTCTCAAGACAATCCTTCCGGTTCCTCTCCGACGCTCTTCGCCATGGCTACTGCACCCAAATTTCCTACCCTTCAAGCTTCTACTCCAAGGGATCCGGCTCTTTTTGAGTCTGTGTCTTTCTTGACGCCCACCTTTCGGGACGCCCTCGTTGGCCCGAGTCGTGAAGTCGCGGAACGCCAGAAGCTTTTTAAATTCTCACAAATGGACCTCCCTGCACCAAATCCAGACCAATTGAAGCAGTTCGTTGCGCATGTCGTCAACAGCCCGGAAGGCTATGCTACTGTGGTCGATGGCACCACTATCTTGCTTACTCAGCACCTGATTTCTGAGGTATTCCATATTCCTTTGCAAAAACCTTCTTTGTCTTGGGCTGCTTTACAGGACATAGATGTCACTGAGTTTGGTGCTGTTCCTTATCAAGCAAGCATGCATCGCCTCACAAATATTGCAAAGCCCCATGATACTTTTGTCAAGTTTCTATGGCGCAAATTGCTTGGGTATTCTATCAAGAACACCCATATCAATAAACCGTTCTACAATGTTGTTATCACGGCCGTCTGCTCCACTCACTTTCTTGATTGGCCACAAATGTTGTTTTACAGACTCCTTCAGGAAGTAGATCGCCTTCGGGCTGCCCCCTCCTCTGTTTTTGAAGTTTCGGTGGGTGGCCATCTTCAAGCTCTCATCCGTCATTATCTTCCTGTTCCTGTGTCACCTTCTGTTTCTCATGCCTCCACTCAGCGGTCCCTTCATTCCCTTCCTCATACTCAACAGGCTGCACCTTCACGCCCTTCTTCTCCAGTTCATGATCAACGCAACACCTCGCATGTCACAGTCTCTTCTTCCTCCACGAAATCAGTGCCTTCTGATTCTCATCATGTCTCTCAAACGTCACAAACACGGCAACAGCAGCCCCCTCCACCTCCACATCCTCGCCAGCTTCTGTATCAATATCAGCAGGATGTTCAGGCTGCTGCTCTCAAGTTGCAAGAATCCCAGGAAGCTCTCATGAATGGGGTTCAAGCGTCTCTAGAGACCTCAGATGCGGTTCACAGAGACCTTCAAGCTGCTACCACGCAAGTTCACACTCTGGAGGAAAAGCTTCAAGAAAAGCACGAAGCTTTTTTACGTGCCCGTGAGGATCTCAAGAATGCCCACGATCAGAACAGCCTGCTTGCTGATCAGCAGGCTCAGTTACAAACTACCATTCAGGAATTGTTGGACCAGGTCCAAAAGAAACTCTTTTGGCTGACAAGGATAACGACATTGCTAAGCTTACCACGCTGTACACAGAGCTTTCTCAGAATTACACCACTCAAGCCCATGCCCTTACAGCACGTGACGCTTAAATAGCCTCCTTGGAAGCTCAGCTTTCCACGCTGACCAGTCAGCTCACGCCTCTCCAAGATCAACTCACGGCGGCCCAGAAGCAAAAGCTCCTTGATGATGCAGAGATTGCCAAGCTTCGACTCCATACCCCTGGGCAATCCTCTTCCCACGCCACGCTTCCTCAGAAACGGGTCCGTGATCAGTCACGTCTTCTGTTAGACAAGGACAACCGGATCCGCGATCTTGAAAATCAACTCCAGCAAGCTGTCCAGTCTGCCAAAGAGGCCCAAACTAAACAAGACGGCTACCTTAATCTCGCTCTCCACCAGTCTGTGGATTTCGCCACTCCTTCCAGTTATCTCGATTATGTGGTCGCCCGACGCCACCTCTTTCTTTTCAAGTGGTACGCGGCAAATGGTCAGATTGATGCCCACATGCGCACTGAGGATTTTCTTCGGATTTGGCCAGACCTCTCCGTTGAAGACAAAGGTTTACTTTGTGCCCTTTTAGTCTTCGACCTCATTCACTGTGAAGACCCGGATTTGATCACCCTTAGAGTTGTTCAGCCGATGGCGTACATTCTCCATGACTTCTATCTGGCTGATATACAGGACAAATTTCGTGATGGGCCCCATCAGAACTTTCAGGGTGACTCACAGGCTCACTAGTTGCTCTTGGATAACAACCCCTATCTGTCAGATCATGATCGGACTCATGCTCTTCATCAGGAGTACATGCCCGAGCTTGCTCATCATTTACCTCTCTGGCAAGCCGAAACATTGGAACAGGTGCGGAAGAATCTTGGGCATCCTGAGGATCTTCCGTTTGCTCAAGTTTATATGCAGCATTTGGCAGGCTACAATCAATTGCGTGCCCTTTTGGATAGCAAGACAATACCCACGGGATGGGATAGTCCTCCTGTCTATACTCAGCTCTCTACTTCTGAGTGGGAGCGGTGGTGCAAAGCTCTTGATCCCACCCTTGTACGTGAATTCAGGGAGCAGGCTCAGCAGCCCACGCCCACGGGCATGGCTCCCTCTCCATATGCTTCACTGGGTGTCCCTCCACGCCCACGGTTTCTCACCTCCGACTGGCATCTTCCATTTTGGACGAAGGTTATGGACGGCCACGCAGGGTGGACTCCTCCCCAGATCTCGACGGATCTTCGGTGGGATCCCCGTTTTGTCAGACGCTCTGAGTGGGAAGATGGTGCCACCTTGGATCACACTGCAAATTGGATCTATATTGCTAATGAGCGTGGTTGGCAACGGCCCGCTGATGCTCTTCATGACCTTGATACCTTCTTGCAGAATGCAGCCACCTCACCAGACCCTTCAGTTCACCGTCAAGCTGGCTTCTGTGCTGCTCTCAAATGCATCCTGGTAAGCTCCTTAAATCGGCAGCGTCCCATCTTTTATTGCAACCCGAATGCCAGCATTAGTGTCTTTGGTCTTCAGACCTGTCTTCTCATGGAGTGCCAGTTCGTTCCTTTCGGAAGCCCATGCTGCCCTGGAAGACATGGTGCACTCTCAATTCCTCATTGATGCAGATCCTGCCCTTGGGCTCAACACTCCTGATGCTCTTCAAACACGCCAGGACCTCATTGGCTCTTACCATAATGGAGCCCGTCCTCATTCCCGTGAGGATCATTTTCAAACTGCTGGATTCCCGCCATCGGAATCACTTCCTCCATTTCTTCACCCTGAGTGTCGTTTGGTGGGGGGGAGTGTTAGTCCTGTGCCTCCTGGTACAGGACTATTCATGCATACGACGGACCAAGTCAAGGCTAAGGAGTCACAACCAGGCACAGGTCAGTCGTCAAAGGCCCAGCAGAAGACCAAGCAGACCATGCAGACAAAGACCACGCCTGGCGTCAAGAGGAGGCGCTCTGACAAGTGACGGCCCGTCACCGCCCGCGCCAGCGTCAGCGTGATTTCAGGCACTTCAAGTGGCACCGCCAGCATTCCCGCAAATCAGGCCTCCTTCCAGGAGTCGGCACCGAGATCAGTCTGAGTGTCTATATTGGGCCAAAGGCCATTGTACTATATATATGAGTAGAGCTGGCACATGAGTTTTAGATGAGTTTTGAGTCTTGTCTCACTTCAGTTTTCTCTCGATTGCGAGAGCTTATGTATCTTCATTGACATCAAGGAAGTTGTTCTCATTATTGCGATTTCATTGTTCTCTTTTGTTCTGTTCTCTTTGTCTTGTTCTTTTCTTGCAAATCCCGCGTGACATAGCTCCCGGATTTCTCCTGTTAGATCCAAGGGTCCTCACAGAGGGCTGTCTTGCAGGAGTTCCCGAACCCAGACCCTAAACAGATGGATCAATAGAAAGGTATAAAGCTCGGCTAGTTGCTAAAGGGTATACACAGCTCGAAGGTGTAGATTACAAAGACACATTTTCACCCATTGTTAAAATGACTAGTTTGAGAGTCCTTATAGCAATTGCAGTACATAATGACATGGAGTTGAGTCACATGGACGTCAAGACTGCCTTCTTGAATGGAGAGTTAGAAGAAGAGATTTATATGGAGCAGCCCTATGGGTATGAGCAAGGTGATGATTTGGTATGCAAGTTGAAAAAGGCTATTTATGGACTTAGACAAGCATCTAGGCAGTGGTACTTATGCATAAACAATTTTTTGGTTGCTAGTGGACTTGTCAAATTAAAAACCGAAGGTAACCTTTACATGAAGAAGGAAGGGAGTAAGTGCCTAATAATGGCCTTATATGTTGATGATTGCGTCATTGCCAGCAATGACAAAGTTCTTCTAGACAAATGCAAATTGTTGCTGAGAAGTCGCTTTCAGATGACTGATCTTGGAGATCTCCAAAAGCTATTAGGAATGGAAGTCAGAAGAGATAGGAAGCAAGGGGTACTGTCCCTCACCCAGGAGCAATACATCAAGAAAATGCTAGTCAAATTCAGGATGGTGGATTGTAATGCTGCAAAAACACCAATAGCTCCAGGAACAAGAATATCAGGGAAAATGTGCCCAAAAACACATGAGGAGAAGGAAGAAATGGTAGCCAGACCCTACAGACCATTAGTGGGGAGTCTGTTGTATGCTGCAAATAGCACAAGGCCGGACATCACTTATGTCGTTAATCTTCTAAGCAGATTTATGAACAATCCTGGAAAGGAGCATTAGGTAGCCGCGAAGAGGGTCCTTAGGTACCTGAAAGGTACCTTAACTCACGGTCTGTGCTTTAGAAGGAACATGGAAAACAAATTGGTTGGATATGCAGATGCGGATTGGGGAGGAGACATTGATGATAGAAAGTCAACATCCGAGTATCTCTGTAAACTTGAAGATACAGCAATATCTTGGACGAGCAAAAAGAAAGAATGTGTTGCGAAGTCCAGTGCAGAAGTAGAGTATGTGGCAGTATCTCTGGCAGCATCAGAAATCATTTGGCTGCGAAGAATGCTCAAGGAGTTAGAAAAATCATGTGCAGGAGCTACAACAATTTATTGTGACAACAAGAGCGGGATAGCAATGAGTAAAAATCCGGTATGTCATTCACGTACTAAACATATAGAGATCCATCACCATTTCATTTGAGATGAGGTAGATAAAGGAGAAATAGATGTGAAATACATTCCTACTAGATTGCAACAAGCAGATGTCTTGACCAAGGCTCTCACTGAGCCAAAACTCGAAGTTGCGAAGGGGCAGGTAGGAATCACTAGTTGTACAGGCTGAGGGGGAGAATGACAGGTTAAATCCAGCCTGTACACGTGGTGCAAGATACATGGGCCACATGTGAGCATTGAAGAAAGCGGTGGCCAGAAGAATATGACAAAATGTAAGAACCTAATCGATCAAACAGAGAGTCTTTTGACAGAAAAGCGTAAAGGAGGCGGACGGTTTTGGGATACAGACCGGACTGCAGATAAAACACAGAAGTGCTTGGATTAGTTGGGCGGAGAGCAGGTAGAGAGCACCCTTGATTAATCTGAGAGGCTTGGGCTGTCGGAGATCCTGCCCATAAGAGTTAACAAACTTTAAGTAAAGAAAGGGGAAGACTAGGTTATGCATAAACTTTAACGGGTTGCAATGGATCCAGAACATCAAGATCAAGGTCTAGGCACAAAAACATTACTTCAATCCCCTCGAGGAAAAATAATAACTATTGTTTTTGATAGCAAAGCGGACACATTATAGATATAAGCAGGCTCCAAAAGAAAAACTAATATTAATACCTCCTGTATATAATGTATGGTTCGCTGGCACTGCAAGCAAGAACTCCGCGCCAGTAAGACGAGCAAGAATGGCGGGCAAGAATGGCGGCAAGCACTGGGGCAAAGCAAGAAATGGGGCAAAGCAAGAAGTAAGGTGAGGCGAGGGAACTGCGGCTTGCTGAGGTAAAGAAGCGACATGCTTCAAGCTCCGATCTAGAGCCCAAATCTGTAGGCAAAGATGGACCAGATAAAATCGAAAAGGCAGACCTTACATGTGATGCTCCCTGAACATATACGGCGCTCCGGACGTATACATACGGGGACTTTCCCCTCCCACGGCAACCAACTCGCCATGAGCAGGGCCCTCCGTCTAACTCGGACCATCTATGAAAAGATGCCCGGTGAAGGACACGGAGGTGTCATTCGGCCCACGCCTTCGATGGGACTCCTATGTTGCGGAAGCGTGAATACAAGTTAGCATACAACCTAATCATATAATAAATAACCACCACGAAGGGTGGCACATCCATCCACTGATGATCACAGAGAAGATACCTTTAATACTAGAGAAAACACCCCAAACCCAAGGTTCTACCCCGGGCCCCGGCTCAGACTCCAATGGGGATCGACTGACGGCTGGGTCTCAAGAGATCAACAGACAGAATCTTGACATGGCATTGGCTGGCATAGAACATCGGCTAGGGTTGTCCACTCCATCCGCTCCTCCTGTACACATTTTGCAGATGAGTCGAATCATGCTATGGGATCACTATAGCCTTCCGGATACGCAGACTCAAGGTACCACCCTTCGAGTCTACTCCAGGTTACATCTCCCTGGTCCGATGAGGCAGGTCGGAGAAGTGTCCCCTTCCAGGTTCGCAGGGGTTCCATGGGTGAGCTAGAGAATACGTGCCGCATCAGCGACCCCCGCATCCGTACCCGACCTACTCCCCTAACTTTATCATCAAAGTACGGGATGCCCCATACGGGTCACACCACCGCACCCAGGGAGTGTCAGACCCATACCCCGCCCTCTACGTGACCGGCTATCAGGCCTAGCCCACTGTAGGAGTCTCAGGAGCCTTTTATGTTCGTGCAAGATCCCACCCCCACTTCACCACTGCGTCCCTTCTCTGGTGCTGAGCAATTCCATAGCTGTTAGTCCTGTGCCTCCTGGTACAGGACTATTCATGCATACAACGGACCAAGTCAAGGCCAAGAGCCCGCAACCAGGCACGGGTCAGTCGTCAAAGGCTCAGCAGAAGACCAAGCAGACAAAGACCACGCCTGGCGTCAACAAGAGGCGGCGCTCAGACAAGTGACGGCCTGTCACCGCCTGCGTCAACGTCAGCGTGATTTCAGGCTTTTCAAGAGGCACCGCCAGCATTCCTGCAAATCAGGCCTCCTTCCAGGAGTCGGCACCGAGATCTGACAAAGTGTCTATATTGGGCCAAAGGCCATTGTACTATATATATGAGTAGAGTTAGCACATGAATTTTAGATGAGTTTTGAGTCTTGTCTCAGTTCAGTTTTCTCTCTATTGCGAGAGCTCATGTATCTTCATTGACATCAAGGAAGCTTATATATGTGATCTCATTGTTCTTGTTGTTCCACTTTTCTCTTTTTCTTGTTCTTTCTTGCAAAATCCCGCGTGACATAGCTTCCGGATTCTCCTGTTAGATCCAAGGGTCCTCACAGAGGGCTGTCTTGCAGGAGTTCCCGAACCCAGACCCCAAACACTGTCGCCGCTGCCGGGTCTGATTTTTCTTCCATCATGTCCACTCGAGGTTTCACTCCTGAAGAACTCCTCTGCCAAACGGCGGCTTGTCTCGAGCGCCATCAACGACGCGAGGCTGTTAGGGATATGTATGACACTGCTTATGCCATCGAGGGAGGTCGTATCCGCTCAAGAGCTCAGTCGGCACCTCCTACCCCTCGTGTCCATTCTCGCCCAGGGTCTCCCCCGGTGTGTCGTCATTGTTCCCAACCGCAATCTCCACAACATACCCCTGTTCAGCCCATGCCTCACTATTTTCAGACTCCTGACAGCACCTATACCAATATTCCTTCAGGTCACACCCCTCTTCCGTCACAACCTTCTTCACCTCCGGGTGGGATGGGCTACCATCAAGTGTCTTTTGGCCCTTCCCACGCTCACGACTTTCAGTCTTCTCCATCCTTTCAGCATGCTCTTCCTGTTTATCAAACCACTGATCTCAAGCCTAATGTGGACGGCTCCCAAGGCCCTTCCCCACCAGATGTTGCTTTTGCTGGACCTCATGTTTTTTCTGTTCCGCCTCCTGGCTCTCCGCCTCAGACAGTTCCACCTCTCTATACTTCCGCTTATCCTCCACCGAATCCACCTATCTATGCGTCAGTTCCATCTTCACCTCCCACTCCTAATTTGAAGCTGACTTATCCAACTTTCGGTAACACTAAAGGCAAACTTCTGGATCAGAGTGCTCAAGCCCACATGGAGGAATTTGAAGCCTTGGCCATTCTGAATGGTCATGCACAGCCACAACTAAAATTCGATATCTTTTCGACCACGCTACGAGGCGCCCCTCACCAGTGGTTAATGGCCAACAAAAGTCACTGGAAACAGAGTTGGCAAGAAATGAAAACTGCCTTCCTGTCTCATTATGGCACCACGGACGATGATCAGTTACTCCTCAAGCAACTCAATGACCTTCAACAAGAGCTCACAGAGTCTGCCAGGGATTTTGCGGACCGTCTTCACATTCTCGTCAGTAAACTACAGGATCTGCAGGGTCTTCCTCCTGCTATTCGCCTAATGACCGAATACCTGCGTCCAAAGTCTCTGGAGCAGGCCATTGAATTGGTCAATCACTCAGTCAACGTTTCTTCACGGGGTGTCGCTCTTCATGAACTCCCCTTCATGCCACCCGTCATGGTTCCCCAGAACTCTGTTCAACCTCAGCAAGCCAATCCACAACGCGCTCACATCTGGTGTACTATTTGCAAATATCAAGGTCATCTGGCCAATGAATGCAACGCCTCCAATGGACCTCCTCATTGCAAACGATGCAATATGTGCAATCATGCCACGGAAGAATGCACTCGTTCTCATCCTATACCTTTTCGCAATAAAATGGTCTTTCAAGTCCAGACCACGCCTCAACCACAACAGAACTATCAGCCTCAGCAATATCAGTCCCAACGACCGCAGCAGTATCAACAACAGCAGCAATCTCAGCAGCCACGGGGACCAAACAACCGTCCTCCCTTTGATCCTTCAAAAGCTCAATGTTATCATTGTCATGAATGGGGTCACACCACCACGGCGTGTCCTCAGCTTCCTGAAGTTCAAGTTCAACTTCCGGGTTCAAATCAACCAGCTTCTGTCCGTCTCACGGCTTATCAACTCTGGGTGGCTAACGGTAAACAAGGCCCTCGTCCTGTTTTGAGAAAGCCTCCTCGACCACCTCAACAACAGCGACCTCAGCAAGCTGTGTCTACTTCCAATCCTATGGATCAACAAGCTCAGGAGGAGATTTATCAGGCTCTCAACCCTCCTGTCCAGCAGTCTAACTGGGTTGGTCTTGTCGCGCGTCACGCTCGGGCTTCACGCCCTTTGACTATCATTCCACACGACACGCAACCTGCTTTTGCTGTGGACACCATCCCTCATGAGGATGACAAAAAAGTTCACTTTGCCCCTGATCTTGACAAACTTATGCCTCACGTCATGCCTAAAGTGAGACAAAGTATTCTGAAACTCATGCAGGCTGCGAAAGGTCGAACCTTGGCAAATGTTCATGCCACCACTCGTGCTCAGCAGCGTCAGGCCGAGCCGTCATCATCCACTGGTGCCCGCTCTCACACGTATCCAAATATTGTTGCTGAAGTCGAGCTTCTCAAAGAAGTCTCAGCTTCTTTACCACAGACTCCGGCTCCACTAGACCCTGCGGACCCTTTTTCACATGTTCCGTTGGAACTTCAGGAAGAACTTGCCAAGATCAAGATTCCTTTGAGCCTGGCCACCATTTTGAAACTCTGTCCGGCTCTCAAAGATCAGTTACCTCTTCCCACGGTTCTGGTTGGAGCTGTCGCCACTTCAACACCCACGGTGCATGCCACGGTGGGCAATCAGCAAGTCAATCATGTTCAAATTGATGGTGGTAGTGCTGTCAATCTCATTACTGATAAGCTCTGGAAACAATTGGGCATCAAACAATTGTATCGTGCCCCTTATGACATCAAGTTGGCCAATGGCCATATCACGCGACCTCAAGGCGTCACTCCTCTTCTACATATCAGCATTGGTGATCTCAAATTCCCTTTGGAATTTGGAGTTTGGAAAGCAGGAGAGGATCCTGGTGATTATGAAATGCTTGTTGGCAGACCTTTTCTTCGCCAGGCCAAGAGTATTCACTACTGGGCCACGGACCAACTTGTCATCACCGATGGCCATCTCAATGCCACGATGGATCTCGAAACTGGCCAATTAATCTCTGTTGAGAATGCTGAACCCTCCATCTCGGACAGGACTCTGAAGAAGCCCAAAATATCTATCATGTTCAAGCTCCTCCAGCGGGTCTCCCTCTCTCGTCTTACCCTGAGTATGTTGATCCTTGGGGTGACCTGACGCTAGACCAGGACCAGGTTGTGGCCGCTCTTTTGGACCCTTACCTGGCTTCCTGCAATCGCATTCAACATCTTGATCATTTTTCTGACCCACTTTCTTCTTCCGAGACAGTCGATGTTCATGCTGTCATGAAGCAACCTTTGCTTGATGCCGCTCAGCAGCCTCTTTTCTTCACCACGCAAAATACTGCACCTCCTGTCATGCTTCAGCCTCCTGCTCATCATGTTCAAGACACGGAGGTTGTTCCTCATATTCAAACTCCAGAAGTGGAAATTGTGGACATTGGAAACAATCAACCCGTCCGCTTAGCTGCTCAACTTCCACCGACCTATAAAGCACGCGCTGTGACGCTGTTCAAGAAATTCAAACATATTTTTGCTTGGAGCTACAAAGACCTTCGAGGTATCAAACGCGAATTGGGGGAACTCACCATTCCTACCAAACCTGATGCCCGCCCAATCTAGCAACGACAGTACCGGCTCAACCCAAATTACCGTGACCGCGTCAAGGCCGAAATTGACAAACTCTTGGCTGCTGGCCTGATTTATGAGGTCAAACATTCTGAATGGGTGAGCCCCATCGTCATTGCTCTCAAACACAATGGTAAGATCCGCGTTTGCGTGGATTACCGAAAACTCAATCAAGCCACGGAGCGTGATCACTTTCCGCTTCCCTTCACTGACCAGGTTCTGGAAGAAGTTGCTGGTCATGAGATGTACTCTTTCATGGATGGTTTTTCGGGGTACAATCAAATTTCTATCAAGCAAGAAGATCAACTCAAAACAACTTTCACTACCCCGTGGGGCACTTTTGCCTACAAGGTGGTCCCTTTTGGGTTGTCAAACTCTCCTTCAACTTTTCAGCGCATCATGTTATCCGTCTTTCAAGACTTTATGAAGGATAAACCTTTTCTTCAGATCTTTCAAGATGATTTTTCTGCTTACAGCTCCATGGTTGATCATTTGGACAAATTGGAGCTTGTCTTTCAAAAATGCGATGAATCTGGCATCAGTCTCAATCCTGAGAAGTGCACTTTCTGCGTCACCTCAGGTGTTCTGTTGGGTCATGTGGTCAGTCAAGAAGGCATCACCACGGATCCCGCCAAAATCAGTTGTGTACTGAAAGCTCATGCACCATCTAATATCAAAGAGACACGCTCTTTCCTAGGTAAAGTAAATTACTATTCCACCTTCATTCCTGGACTTGTAGCTATCGCTGACCCCATTCATAAACTCACGGGGGATGAATCCACTTGGGCTTGGAATTCCCAAGCGGAAGCTGCTTTTTAGCAGTTGAAGCTGTTACTAACTCAGGCCCCGGTCCTTGTTCCTCCTCAATGGGACAAGCCTTTCCATGTTCATGTTGACGTCTCTGCTTTCGCCATTGGTGCTGTTCTCTCTCAGGCCTATGATGAAACCACGGATAAACCAATCCGCTATGCCAGCAGGAAACTCAATCCTGCTGAGCGCAACTATTCTGCCACAGAACGGGAAGCTTTGGGTTTAGTTTTCTGTGTCCAACGTTTCCGACATTATTTGTTGGGAAGCCAGATCAAGTTCTTTGTTGATCATCAAGCTCTCCTTTATTTGATCAACAAAGCCACGCCCACGGGACGCATTGCTCGTTGGGTCCTTCTTCTGCAAGAATTCGCTCCCTTCGAAATTGTTCACAAGGCAGGCAAGTCTCATGTGGTGCCTGATTATCTTTCACACATCCACACGGATAATCCCTCCACGGGTGTTTCTGACGCCTTTCCAGATGCTCAATTATTCCTGGTCACGGCCATGCCCCATTGGTTTCACAACTTTCAGCAATATCTTCTCACCAAGGGGGGTTCACAGTTTTGGGCGTATAACCCATCTGCATGCACGGGAAGGGGGTTTTTTGGACCCATTTTCGTACATATACGGTCGGCAGGGGGTCCTTTTTCTGGTATTTTTTGCACTATCCTATGTAATTTTTATTCAAAAGGGGTCAAAATTTGCTTTTAAAGATCCATATACAGGGGGGTTTTTTGCCACCCCATGCACGCAGATGGCATATCCCCCTTATACATGAGTGAATCCCCCTTGCTTCTCACTGGTGCTCTTCCTCCAGAAGATCCGACGCTCTCTCCCGAAAAGGTTCGCTCACGCCGGCGTCAATTCCTCCGAGAAGTCCGTGACTACACTATGGTTGCAGGTCATCTCTACAAACGCGGCAAAGACACACAACAAGAAAAGGGTCATTTAGCGACGTCTATAGCGACGTCCCGAACGACGCCTATCGACGCCGTCGGCGTCGCCGCACGCCTCACGACGTCGTTCACGGAACCGCGTCGCGCGCGGCGATGCGTCGCGGCGTCGCGACGGCGGCGTCGCTTCGGACGTCGCCGCGGGACGTGTTCGACTCGTGACGCGGACTCGTCGCTCGACGTCGGCGTCGACGGCATGGCGTCGCGTGCGACGTGGTGGACGAAAAAAAAAATAAAAAAAAAATTTAAAAAAAATTTAAAAAAAAATTAAAAAAAAAAAAGGAAAGAATTTTAATAGTTAGTTACAATATCATATACAAGAGGCGAGTAGTGGCTATCTTTACGTGTTCCCTGTTAGGGGAAAACCCGTATAGCCAATTCTATAACAATACGACCAATATTAGACAATGACATTGAAAGTTAACGTGAACTAAGAGTTTATAGCACTTACGAATCTATTTCTACGCCGTAACCCAAGTGAGGCGGAATTGTTTGTTTGAAGTTGCCTTAGCAAACCAGGGAGGCGGATGTTTTTCTTGGAATCCTTTGCACGTTCGAAAGTGATCTGATTGCAAGGAATACAACATGACAAGTTAAATGTCTTATTTCGAATTGAACGAATGGCAACAAATAACAAATACCTTGATATCTTCCTTATGGACAGATTAAGTGGTTTAGGGACCTTTGACCAATCGCCTCCCAATTTTTTGGCATTCGACTTCAATTTTGCAATCACTCTTTGCCTTTTCTATAAATCGATAGATTAACACAAAACAAAAGAATAAAAATAAGACTATGACTAGGTCATGTACCTTCTTTTTCGAAGTAGCTCCCCCCATCATCGAAATGAGCCCCTTCCAAATCTGGATTAGTCGGATTAAAAGCTAGAGTTGGCTAACATATGCTTTAGGGTTATAAGCTAGATTTGGCCACCTCTACCTAAGAATTACAAGAAAAGTCGACTTGGACCCGAACACCAGTCGTCTCCACTGTGAGTGGAGCCTCACTGTGCCCTTGAACAAGCCACTACAATTTTATTTTAAACCTAAAAATAACAAGTGGCTGTGGACTTGAACCCGGGTACGTGGCCCTCTCCACTTTAGGTGGAGCCGGCCGTGCCCTTGAACAAGCCACTCCTTAACCTAGGAAAAATATATGATCGTAGTGAAGTGGACTTCGAACCCGGGTACATGGTCCTCCCCACTCTAGGTGGAGCCGACCCGTGCCCTTGAACAAGCCACTCCATCAATTTTTTTTAACCTGCTTAAAATTATAAAAATAAAATGCAAGCGATCAACTTACCAAAAAGAAGGGCGTGTGTAACAAGATCCTGAGGGTCCAAATCGAAATAGAAAGCAACAAAGAGTTAGAAGAATAAGAACAACGGAAAAAAAGATCGAAGAAGAAACAAAAAAAAAAAAAAGATGAAGAAATATTAAAACAAAAAAGAAAAAAAAAAAATGAATGAATCAAAGAAGAAGAGAAGGGTGGGAGAAAGAAGAGAAGGGGAAAGAGGAGAAAAAAGAAATTAGGGGAAGAAAGAGAAGAATGGAAGAAATAAGAGAATGAAATGGAAGAAGATAGAAGAATGGAAGAATGGAAGAGTGAAATAAGGGAAGAATCGAAGAAAGAAATGAGGAAAGAAGGAAAAAGAAGAAGAATGCAGAAACAAGAAGAAGAAAAAGAAGGAAAGAGATAGAAAAAAAAATTTGAAATCTACACTAAATCATTCAATCCAAAAAACCATTCAATCCAAAAAGCATGATCTACTAACCTTAAAAAGAGTGCTTGCAAGTCGTTCAAGGTCGTACGCAAGATCGCCCAAAATAGTCGATAGAAGGAAGCCTAGGAATGGTCCCTAAAAGACGGCGGGACGGATAAAAAACACACGGCGTCAAGATGCGACGTCGTCAGATAAAGTGACGTAATTTTGAAATCGTATATACGATTTTGAAATCGTATATACGATTTCAAAATTGTATATACGATTTCAAAATCGTATATACGGTTTAACGTCGCATCGACGGCGTCCCATGACGTATTTTTTGTTATAGCGACGTCTAACACTTTTTAATTTTTGGTGCCTTTTTTCATCGATGGTCATGAAAGTTTGTCCTTATGCTAATTTGGACATTCCCGGAGCCATATATGCAGTCAAAATCACATTCTGGATTTAACCAATCTTCTATTGCTACTACTTACGAATGTTTGAGCCTGGGGTGGCGTGTTTGAGCCTGGGGTGGCGGTTTGATAAGTTCTCCCGGACGGATGTTGGATTGTTTTGGCCCTTATCGAACGAGGCCCCTTGAACGAAGGATTCAACGGTCGGATAGGGGAACCGAGATCCGGGAGTGTGGTCTTTAAGCGTCTGGCCCCCGGGAGCGCCCGAGAAAGGTCCTCGGAAAAACTTTTTGGGGCTCGCCTCCTGGGGTCCGGACTCTCCCCTCTAATGAGGTGGCCTTGCAAGGTCCTGGCCTTGTTTGACTTGGGCAAGTGTGCCTGCTCGGCCTGCCAACAACAGCTGCCTTAACCGTTCTAATGCAAACACTTTGATCTAAACCTTGTCCGGAAATTTTGAAAACTCGGGCCTCAGTATGTTGGCGATGACTTAGGAAGTCTGGCGACAAAAAATCAGAATTTAATTCCGTACTATGCATTAATTACGAATTTATGAATGTCTTGCTACTGCAAAAGCTGCCCTTTACTTCTAACTGCCACAACGGGAGGAGTACAGATCCAAACTCCATTCCGTCAGTTCCCCTTGCTTCGCTTCTCAACCCATCTTATCGGCCAAGTCCCAAGTGCAAAGGACCAAAACTTCGGCACCCAAAACGCCAAACCACCGCTAGAACACGGCAACTCATAGGGTTTACGTTTGGAGGGGCTCTATCCTTGTCGATTCGACTAGGATCTTGCGGCGTGTCTTGGCGTAGAGGGGGGTGTTGGCCTTGAGCACGGACCCTAAAACCATCCGAAGGCGGCTTGCCCCAAAGTCCTCTCCCCGAAGGCCCCGGCAACGGACGGGCAACTTCCCCTCTCCGAAATCGTGATTCGCTCGCCAATGGACTTCGGACGTCGACATTGCCACAGGGACCAAGTTTCATGGCCAAAAGACCACCCTTCGAGGTAGCGTCAAACTATCTCATGTCCAACACACTCGTAGTCAATTGGCCTAGGAGGTGGTCATCCGAATCTTTTAACGTAGGGCGTAAGTGTTTCTTTCTTTTGCAAAACCCGACCATGCAACTTGGTCTCTAGGGTAATTTCGGCCTCCCGGACGATGTGGCTAAGTCGAATCGCCATCTGCAGAGCCTCCGCAATGTCCGAACGACAAAACACTTTGGTTTCTACGGTCGATCGCGGGGCGCTTCAGCGGTTTGATAAGTTCTCACGGACGGATGTTGGATTTTTGGACCTTATCGAGGACAGGGGCCCTTGAACGAAGGATTCAACGGTCGGATAGGGGAACCGAGATCCCGAGTGTGGTCTTTAGCGTCGCCCTCCAGGAGCCCGCCAGAAAGGCTCGCCTCGGAAACTTTTGTGGCTCGCCTCTTGGGGTTCTGGACTCTCCCCTCTAATGAGGCGGCCTTGCAAGGTCCCCGCCTTGTTTGACTTGGGCAAGTGTGCCCACTCGGTACGCCCAACAACAGTCAGCCCGGACCGTACTAATGCAAACACTTTGATCTAAACCTTTGTGCGAAATTTTGAAAACCGGCATATCGTTGGCGATGACTTAAGAAGCCTCACGACAAAAAATCAAATTTAATTCCTTACTATGCATTAATTACGAATTTATGAATGTCTTGCTACTCTTGCTTGACAACAGTCAGCCTAGACCGTTCCAATGCTACCTATTTGATCGAAACTTTATCCGGAAATTCTAAAAATTTGCCTGTATCTTTGGGGATGACATAGGAAGCCAACCGACAAAAAATCGAATTTAATTCCATACCATGCATTAATTACGAATTTATGAAGCATGAATGCAAAAGAACGATAACTAAAAAAAGGTGGAATTTTTACAAGCGCGGTTACAGCGTCTTGCGGTGCGGACATGAGAAAAACATTTCACTAGGATATGCGATGTTGGTGCACGATGAAATAGCTCGAGTCTTCCAGAGCTCACATGCCGCCACAAAAGTTCTCTTCACGAAGGCCCTCCGGCGATGGACGAGCAATTTCCCCTCTCAAAACCATGATTTGGCTCTTCCAATGGACTCGAATATCGACATTACCACAGGGACCAACTTTCGTGGCCAGAAGACCACCCTTGTTCTCCAAAAAGAACAAAGTACACTAGACGTCCAGCAGACGTCCCGCGCGACGTCACGTCCCGCGCGACGTCACGTCGCACGCGACGTCACGTCGCACAAAAGTGACGCACGCGATGCGACGTGGTGCACTGGGCGTGATGGTCCGCCCGCGTCGCGATTGTCGGGCGTCGCGACCACACGTCGCGATGCGACGTGTTCGCGCGGACGTCGCATGGTCCGCGTTATTTCGCGACGTCCACGTCGCCTGCACGCCGCAAGCCGCGCCGCTAAATGTCCATTCTCTTGTTGTGACATGGTCCTCCGACGTTGTGTCCTCCCTCATGAAGTGCCCGACATTGTTCGACAAGCTCACGATGGGCTTGGTGGTGGTCATTTTAGTGGTGACGCCACAGCCCGCAAAATTCTTTTGGCAGGATACTTCTGGCCCACGCTTTTTAAAGATGCCCACGCTTATGCTCACACGTGTGACGTCTGTCAGCGTGTGGGAAAGCCCACGGCCCGTGACGCTCTTCCCTTGACGCCGGTCGCAACACCACACCCCTTCAGCAAATGGAGAATGGATTTTGTGGGGCCCATGGACCCACCGGCGCGGCACACCCGTGCCCGTTATATTCTGGTCATCACGGATTATGCTACTAAATGGGCGGAAGCTTGTGCACTTCCAGACAACACTGCTGCCAGCACAACCAAGGTTCTCTACACGCACATCATCACGCGTTTTGGTTGTCCCACGAAACTTGTTAGTGATCGTGGTGTGCATTTTGTCAATCACACCATCAAGGAGCTGACGGATTATCTTCACATCCAACATCGGAAGAGTACACCTTATTATCCTCAAGGCAATGGCTTGGCTGAAAGTACCAACAAAACTCTCATCACTGTTCTAAAGAAAATTTGTGACGCTTCTCGCACAGATTGGCAAGAAAAGTTGCCTACTGTTCTTTGGGCCTACAACACTAGTTTCAAAATAGCTACTGGCCACACTCCTTTCAAACTAGTAATGGGCATGTGAGGTGCTGTCAGCCTCATTGCCCATTACCATAATGGCGCCCGTCCTCATTCCCGTGAGGATCATTTTCAAACTGCTGGATTCCCGCCATCGGAATCACTTCCTCCATTTCTTTAACCTGAGTGTCGTTTGGTGGGGGGGAGTGTTAGTCCTGTGCCTCCTGGTACAGGACTATTCATGCATACAACGGACCAAGTCAAGGCCAAGAGCCCGCAACCAGGCACGGGTTAGTCGTCAAAGGCTTAGCAGAAGACCAAGCAGACCACGCAGACAAAGACCACGCCTGGCGTCAACAAGAGGCGGCGCTCAGACAAGTGACGGCCCGCCTGCGCATCATCGGCGTCGGCGTGATTTCGAGCTTTTCAAGAGGCAGGCACCGCCATTCACCGCAAATCGGGGCCTCCTTCCAGGAGTCGGCACCGAGATCTGACAAAGTGTCTATATTGGGCCAAAGGCCATTGTACTATATATATGAGTAGAGTTAGCACATGAGTTTTAGATGAGTTTTGAGTCTTGTCTCAGTTCAGTTTTCTCTCTATTGCGAGAGCTCATGTATCTTCATTGACATCAAGGAAGCTTATATTTGTGATCTCATTGTTCTTGTTGTTCCACTTTTCTCTTTTTTCTTGTTCTTCCTTGCAAAATCCCGCGTGACATAGCTCCCGGATTCTCCTGTTAGATCCAAGGGTCCTCACAGAGGGCTGTCTTGCAGGAGTTCCCGAACCCAGACCCCAAACAATAGCATCCACGGCTCGGTGGTCTCTTGTGCACAGGCCGCAAGTACTGGGTACTAGGGGAACTACTAGGAGCATACTATGAACATAAGGTACAGAGGTCTCTACCCCCCTCTTTAAACCCTGCTTTACGGAGGGCTAACAGAGATACAACCATAGATTCATCCATCCATACATCACAAAGCATAATCCATAATTGAAACATAATCCTAAGTATCAAAGAAGGGTTAATCCTAGACAAAGACAACCAGAGAAGACTGACTGAGGCGCTAGCCCTAGAGATATCAAACTAGTCTATCCATTAACCCGAATTTCTGCTAGATCCATTATCATGTGGCATCTCCATCTTCAAGCAACTTGGGCGCTCAGCAGCTCCTACTCTTGGTTCGATTTGGGGTCCAAATGGGATAGGGATCCAATTTGATGCCCCAAGTTAGAATCCTCCTACTGGCCAATCGAATTTGGCCAAGTAGCTAATTAATCAATTATCCTAACTTAATTAACTTAATTGAGTTAATTAAATAATACTTCCTTAATTATAGGTAATTAACCTTTAATTAACCCTTTATTAATTAATCCCTTTTAGGTCAACCCCCTAGGTTAAAATACCCCATGGTAGCGTCTCTCTGTTGTGTGACGTGTCAGTATATTTGTATGTATACCGTATAAATACGTGGAACGTCACATTCTCCCTTTGAAATAATGCTGTCCTCAGCATTGGGGTTAATTAAACAAATGACGAACAATCGAAGAAACTGAAATACAAAAAATAATACATAAGAAAGGAAGGTAATTCCTTATTTCCGAAGGTAATAACATTAAAGTTTAAAGCATATAAGAGTTTAAGCACCAAGGTGCATTTCACATAATTATCATAAAAAGAAGTTTCAAGGACCGAAGCCCAATGACAACATTACACTTATAAAATATAACTCATGTAGACAAGATGAAAACTTAAAAAACTCGGGCCATCAGCAACTCTCTATACATGGGCAGGGCAGGTACTGCTTGTTAGTCCTGTGCCTCCTGGTACAGGACTATTCATGCATACGACGGACCAAGTCAAGCTCAAGGATCCACAGACAGGCACGTGTCAGCCGTCAAAAGCCCAGCAAAAGACCAAGCAGCAGACCACGTAGTCAAAGCCTGCGTCTGGTACCAAGAGGCGGCGCTCAGACAAGTGACGGCTCGTCACCGCCCGCGTTAGCGTCAGCGGGATTTCAGGCTTTTTCAAGAGGCACCGCCAGCATTCCTGCAAATCAGGCCTCCTTCCAGGAGTCGGCACCGAGATCAGTCAGAGTGTCTATATTGGGCCAAAGGCCATTGTACTATATATATGAGTAGAGCTAGCGCTCTAGTTTCTAGATGAGTTTTGAGTCTTGTCTCATTTTCAGTCTTCTCTCGGTTGCGAGAGCTTATGTATCATCATCATTGTTATCAAGGAAGCTTATCATTGTTGTCTCATTGTTGTTTTGTTTTCTTTTCCCTTTCCTTTGTTTTCTTGCAAATCCCGCGTGACATAGTCCCCGGATTCTCCTGTTAGATCCACGGGTCCTCACAGAGGGCTGTCTTGTAGGAGTTCCCGAACCCAGACCCCAAACACTGGCGCCGATGCCGGGTCTGATTTTATTTTCCCTTCTTCTGTCGCCATGTCTGTCCGAAACTTCACGCCAGAAGAACTCCTTTCCCAGACGGCGTCTCGCTTGGAGCGCCATCATCGAAGGGAAGTTGTTCGCGACATGTATGGATCTGCTTATGACATTGAGGGAGGCCACATTCGGTCGAGGGCTCAGTCGGCGCCACCCACCCCTCGTGTCCTGTCTCCTCCCAGTTCCCCGCCTCAAGCGTGCAAACATTGCTCACAGCCTCAGTCACCTCATCACTATCAGGAGCCCTATCAGGCTCAACCTTCTCAACCTTACTTTCATACTCCCGACCATGCCTACATCCATCATTCTTCTGGCCATACACCGCTGCCTTCACAACCATCATCTCCTACGGGCGGACAGGGGTATCCACATGTCTCTTTTGCTTCTCCCCAGGAATTTCCCTTCCCTACATTTCCCACCACTCTTCCTGTTTACAACCTTACCGACCTCAAAACCAATGATCAGGCACCTCCCGTACCTCCCCCTCAGTTACCCCTTCATCAGGGTCTTTCAGGCACCATGCCACCTCCAACTCCACCTAACTATATTCCCTATCAAGTTCCGGTCCAGCCAAGCACTTTCACCTCTACCTTTCAGACCCTTAAGCTGACTTATCCAACCTTTGGCAACACGAAAGGCAAACCATTAGACCAAAGTGCTCAGGCCCACATGGAAGAATTTGAGGCTCTGGCTGCCCTAAATGGTCATGCACAACCTCAACTGAAATTCCATATCTTTTCCACCACACTGCGTGGCTCTCCTCATCAATGGCTTATGTCCAACAAAAGCCACTGGAAACAAGATTGGTCAGAAATGAAAACTGCTTTTCTTTCTCACTATGGCACCACGGATGATGATCAACTTCATCTCAAGCAACTCAATGACCTTCAACAAGAGCCCACGGAGTCCGCCAGGGATTTTGCAGATCGACTTCACATCCTGCTTAGCAAACTCAAGGAGTACCCGACACAGAGCCAGATCTTGGTCTGGTTTCTCCAAGGACTTCCTCCAGCTATCCGACTCATGACTGAATACCTGCGCCCGAAGACTTTGGAGCAGGCTATCGATCTTGTCAATCACTCAGTCAATGTTTCCTCCCGTGGCATGGCTCTTCGGGAGCTCCCTTTCATTCCACCCGTCATGGTTCCACAGACTGCTGTCCAACCTCAACACGCCAATCAGCAGCGCAGTCAGATCTGGTGCCATATCTGCAAATACCAAGGCCACTTGGCAAATGAATGCAACTCCACCAATGGCCCGCCTCATTGTAAAAGATGCAACATGTGCAATCATGCCACGGAAGAGTGCACTCGCACTCATCCTACACCCTTCCGCAACAAGATGGTTTATCAAGTGCAAACAACACCTCAGCAACAATCGCAATATCAGCCGCAACCACTGCAGGCTCAACCCACTCAACTCTATCAGCAAACGGAGCAACAACGGGGACCCAACACACGCCCCCCTTTTGATCCTTCTAAAGCTCAGTGTTATCATTGTCACGAATGGGGTCATACCACCACGGCATGTCCTCACCTCCCACAAGTTCAGGTGCAGCTTCCTGGCACCAATCAGACCACCTCGGTTCGCCTCACGGCTTACCAACTCTGGATTGCCAATGGCAAACAAGGCCCGCGTCCCGTTCTACGGAAGCCACCTCGCGCGCCTCAGCAATCACGCTATCAACCAGCTCCTGCCAATCAACCTCAGATGGATCAACAAGCACAGGAAGAAATTTTTCAGGCTCTTAATCCTCCAGTTCAGCCGTCAAATTGGGTTGGTTTGGTTTCACGCCAGACCAGGGCGTCACGTCCCTTAACCACACGCAATCTGCCTTTGCAGTTGACACAGTCCCTCATGAAGAGGACAAAAAGGTTCACTTTGCACCTGACTTGGAAAAACTCATGCCTCATGTCATGCCCAAAGTACGCCAAAGCATTCTGAACCTAATGCAAGCTGCGGAAGGCCGCACGTTGGCTAATGTTCATGCCACCACCAGAGCTCAGCAAAGACAAGATGCACCTTCCACATCTCAACCTCCACGCACTCAGACATATCCGAATATTGCTGCCGAGGTCGACTTACTCAAAGAAGTTGCTGCTTCATTACCACGCACTCCAGCACCCGTGGATCCAGCAGATCCTTTTTCTCATGTGCCTCTGGAACTCCAAGAGGAGCTGGCAAAAATCAAAATTCCCTTAAGTCTTGCAACAATTTTGAAACTATGTCCTGCTCTAAAGGACCAGTTACCACTCCCAACAGTTTTGGTTGGGGCTGTGGCTACCTCTACACCCACGGTCCATGCCACGGTGGGCAATCAACAAGTCAATCATGTTCAAATTGACGGAGGTAGCGCTGTCAATCTCATCACGGATAAACTCCGCAAGCAAATGGGCATCAAACAACTCTATCGTGCCCCGTATGACATCAAATTGGCTAATGGCCATATCACGAGACCTCAAGGCGTCACACCTCTTCTTCACATCAACATTGGTGATCTCCGATTTCCCTTAGAATTTGGTGTTTGGAAGGCTGGAGAAGATCCAGGTGATTATGAAATGTTGGTCGGCAGACCTTTTCTCCGCCAAGCCAAGAGTATCCATTATTGGGCCACGGATCAGTTGGTCATCACAGATGGTCACCTCAATGCCACTATGGACTTGGAAACCGGTAAGATCATTTCGGTCGACAATGCTGAACCCTCTCTCTCCGACACCGATTCTGAGGACGCCCAGAATATCTATCAAGTTCAGGCTCCACCTGCGAGTTTGCCTATGTCCTCCTACCCCGAATATGCTGATCCTTGGGGAGAAATGACTCTTGATCAGGACCAGGCTGTGGTGGCTTTGCTTGACCCCTACCTGGCTCCTTGCAATCGCATCCAACGTGTTGATCACTTCTCAGAGGCCGAACTTCCTCCTGATCCTGTTGATGTACACGCTGTCATGAAGCAACCTCTGCTGGATGAACATCAGCAGCCTCTCTTTTTCACCACGCAGAGCGCCATTCACCCTGTCATGCTTCAACCTCCTGCTCATATTGTCCAAGACACGGAAGTTATCCCACATATTCAGACTCCTGAAGTCGAGATTGTGGACGTGGGCAACAATCAGCCTGTCCGCATAACTGCCAATCTTCCGCCACCCTATCGTAACAGGGCCGTCACGCTCTTCAAAAAGTTCAAACACATTTTCACCTGGAGCTACAGAGATCTTCGGGGGATCAACAAAACCTTGGGGGAACTCACCATTCCTACCAAATCCGATGCACGTCCCGTGTAGCAACGACAGTACCGGCTCAACCCCAATTACCGTGATCGCGTCAAGGCAGAAATTGACAAACTCCTTGCTGCAGGTTTGATCTATGAGGTCAAACATTCTGAATGGGTGAGCCCCATTGTCATTGCACTCAAACACAATGGAAAGATCCGCGTTTGCGTGGACTACCGGAAACTAAATCAGGCCACGGAGCGTGATCATTTTCCACTTCCCTTCACAGATCAGGTTCTGGAAGAGGTCGCTGGACATGAGATGTACTCCTTCATGGATGGTTTTTCTGGCTACAATCAGATCTCAATCAAAGAATCTGATCAACTCAAGACAACTTTCACCACCCCGTGGGGCACTTTTGCCTATAAGGTGGTTCCTTTTGGATTATCAAACTCTCCCTCAACATTTCAACGCATAATGCTCTCAGTTTTTCATGATTTCATGAAGGAAAATCCCTTCTTGCAAATTTTTCAAGATGACTTCTCTGCCTACAGTTCCATGGCTGACCATTTGGATAAATTAGAACTCGTCTTTCAGAAATGTGATGAGTCCGGCATTAGTCTCAATCCCGAGAAATGCACCTTTTGCGTCACTTCAGGTGTTCTGTTAGGACACGTTGTCAGCAAAGCAGGTATCACCACGGATCCTGCTAAAATCAGTTGTGTGCTCAAGGCTCAAGCACCAGCCAATATCAAGGAGACACGCTCTTTCCTGGGTAAGGTAAATTATTACTCTACCTTCATTCCTGGACTTGCAGCCATTGCAGATCCCATTCATAAACTCACGGGTGATGAATCCACCTGGGCTTGGAATTCCCATGCGGAGGCTGCTTTCCAACAGTTGAAGCTTTTGCTTACTCAGGCACCGGTTCTTGTTCCTCCTCAATGGGACAAGCCCTTTCATGTTCATGTAGATGTCTCAGCGTTCGCTATATTGGAGCTGTTCTTTCTCAAGAATATGATGCGCACACTGACAAACCAAATCGATATGCCAGCAGAAAACTCAATCCTGCTGAGCGCAACTACTCTGCCACAGAGCGTGAAGCCTTGGGTTTAATTTTCTGTGTCCAACGCTTCCGTCACTACCTTTTAGGCAGTCAGATCAAATTCTTTGTTGACCACCAAGCACTCCTTTATTTAATCAACAAGTCCACGCCCGGGGCGCATTGCTCGTTGGGTCCTCATTCGCAAGAATTTGCACCTTTGAAATTGTTCACAAGGCGGCCAAATCTCATGTTGTCCCGGATTATCTTTCACGCATCCATACGGATGATCCCTCCCACCGGAGTCTCGGGACGCCTTTCCCGACGCTCAACTCTTTACGGTCACGGCACGCCACATTGGTTCCACAACTTTCAGCAGTATCTCCTCACGGGGTGCTCTTCCACTAGAGGGCGCCCGCTCTCTCCAGCCAGCGTCAATCCCGTCGACACCAATTTCTCCGTGAGGGTCCATGACTACAACATGGTTGCGGGCCATCTTTACAAAAGGGGCAAGGATACCGATCCTTCGGCCGGCGTGTTCTCCCTCATGAGGTCCCGGATATTGTCCGAGAAGCCCATGAAGGGCTCGGTGGTGGTCATTTTCATGGTGACACCCGCGACGCGCCAAAATCCTTCTTGCGGGTTATTTTTGGCCCACGCTCTTCAAAGGCGCTCACGCCCACGCCCGACGTGTGATGCTTGTCGGCGTGTGGGAAGGCCCACCACCGTGGCGGCTCTTCCATTGACGCCCGGCCGCCACGCCACTTCTGTCGACAAATGGGAGATGGATTTTGTGGGACCCATTGATCCTCCGTGAGGAGGCACACCCGCCGCTACATTTCTCCTGGTTCTCACCGACTCGCTACCAAATGGGCGGAAGCTTGCGCACTTCCGGACAACAACTGCGGCCCGGCCACGACCAAGGTCATCTATCAGCAAATCATCATCGGCGTTTTGGCAGCCCCGCGGAGCTGGGGTCGATAGATAGAGGTGTCCATTTTATCAATCATACCATCAAGGAGCCGGCGGATTATCTCTTCGATACATCATCACAAGAGCACACCTTACTATCCTCAAGGGAACGGTTTGGTGAAAGCACCAACAAAACTCTGGTCACAATTCTCAAGAAAATTTGTGGCGCCTTCTCGCCTGATTGGCACAACAAGCTTCCCTCTTTGTTCTTTGGGCTTACAATACTTGTTTCAAAATAGCTACTGGTCACACTCCTTTCAAGTTGGTTTACGGTCAAGAAGCTCTCATGCCTTTTGAATACATTCTTCCAACTCTCCATTTTCAAACCTCTGACCCATAATCCGCTTCTTTGCACTCAAAGAAAGGGTCTATCAATTGGAACAGTTGGATGAACTTAGGCGTGATGCTTACATTCGTGTTCTTCATGGACAACAGTTGCAAAAATCCTTACATGACAAACGTATTAAGACAAAAACATTCAAAGAAGGAGATTTGGTTCTTCTTTATGATTCTCGTTACAAAAACTTTCCGGGCAAGTTAAAATTTCGATGGCTTGGCCCTTATCAAATTGTTCAAGTGGTGCAACCCAGTGTTTTCAAGCTGGCTGAATTAGATGGAACTCTATTACCTACACTAGTTAATGGCTTTCGCCTCAAACAATTTCATACAACAGAAAGTGACAATCATACAACAGATGCTGTTCCAGACACAGACACCACAGATAGTGACTAACTGGCGGCATATTTATATTATAAGTGGAATTTTTACAAAATGAGGGCAGAGCCCATCTATTTCCGCTATGGGCAGAGCCCTATTTACAAAAACGGGCTCAGAGCCCTATCTACTACGTCCTAAGAAGAAACACCCTCTACTCCGGGTTAGGAGCAGAGGTGATACGCAGGATGTGGTACCAGTTGTTCTCAGGATCCCAGCGCAGGTGCAGAATTACCTCCATCCCGTTGGTATGGGGATCGGCATGCTCAGCCATGCCGGCACACCATCCGTCCATAGCAATGCCACGATTGTGGCACCGCCAGAGGTCCAGGCAGTCCATTTTACAAGTAATCCACTCCAGACAGTTAGATGGCATAGTGCATTTGTCGTGCAATCCAGCAGCAGACATACTGAGCGCCATCGGGTGTCCCAGCTTCGCTCAATGTTCGTCTTATATAGCCAACCGAGGACCTCCCTGTCGACGTGGACCAATCAGAAATTTTGCCAACGGGTTCGCAATGCAAGGCTGTTTCTAAATGGAGAATCTTTTCTCCCGCCGCATATCTAGCCATGGTACCTTCTGACGCCTTCGTTTTAATGATATCTCACTTCGAGTTGCCAGCATTAAATACCATTCCTTCTTTTCACGCCCGTCGAACATTAATGTGCGTCCTTTCGCCAGCTGTCACATCTGATCATTCTCTTACGTCTCATCTTCACCATTCATTGCTTCTCCCTTTACCCTTTGGGGACTTAGCCGAAATTTTGCCCCTCAAACGCCTCCTTCGCATCTGTTGCCACCTGGCATCATCAACGGTTGCCGGTTCATCCTCCTCATGCCCCTTCGCCAACACTTGTGCGCCCTAATTCCTTTTCGTCTATCTGTGTTTTCGTCTTCCGCTCTCCGCTCTCCGCCTTCTCAAGATCATCCTTTCGGTTCCTGTCTGACGCTCTTCACCATGGTTCCTGCACCCAAATTTCCGACCCTACAAGCTTCTACTCCCAGGGATCCGGCTCTTTTCGAGTCGGTGTCTTTCTTGACGCCCACCTTTCGGGAAGCCCTTGTTGGCCCAAATCGGGAAGTTGCGGAACACCACAAGCTTTATGAATTCTCCCAAATGGACCTTCCGGCACCAAATCCAGACCAATTGAAGCAGTTTGTGGCTAATATCGTCAATCGTCCAGAAGGATTTGCTACTGTGGTCGATGGCACCACGATCTTGCTTACTCAGCCCCTAATTTCTGAGGTATTCCATATTCCTTTGCAAACACCTTGTTTATCTTGGGCTGCTTTACAAGATATTGATGTCACCGAGTTTGGCGCTGTTCAATATCAAGCAAACATGCATCGCCTCACCAATATCGCAAGGCCTCATGACACTTTTGTCAAATTTCTATGGCGTAAATTCCTTGGGTATTCTATCAAGAACACCCATATCAATAAACCATTCTACAATGTGGTTATCACGGCCGTCTGCTCCATTCACTTTCTTGATTGGCCACAAATATTGTTTTACAGACTCCTCCAAGAAGTAGATCGCCTTCGGGCTAACCCCTCCTCTGTCTCAGAAATTTTGGTGGGTGGCCATCTTCAAGCTCTTATTCATCATTATCTTTTTATTCCTGCGTCCCCTTCCGCTTCTCATGCCACCACTCAGCAGTCTTTGCATTCCCAGCGCCAAACCCAACAGGCTGCACCTTCACGCCAGACTTCTCTTGGTCATGATCAACAAAACCATACCCATGTCACTGTTTCCTCTTCTTCCTTTGAAGCCACGCCCTCCACTTCTCATCATGTCTCTCAGACGTCCCAAACATGACCACCACAGGGCCCTCCACCTCCACATCCTCGCCAGCTCCTGTATCAATATCAGCAGGATGTTCAAGCTGCTGCCCTCAAGTTACAAGAATCACAGGAAGCTCTCATGCAAGGGGTTCAAGCATCCCTGGAGGCCTCAGATAAGGTTCACCAAGACCTTCAAGCTGCTACCCAGCAAGTGCACACTCTGGAGACACAGCTTCAAGAAAAGCACGAGGCCTTTTTACGGGTCCGTGAGGATCTCAAGACTGCTGAAGATCGGACCAGCCTGCTTGCTGATCAGCAGGCTCAGTTACAAACCACTATTCAGGAATTGTTGGAGCAGAACAAGACAAAGGACACCCTCCTGAGTGACAAGGAGAAAGACATTGCTAAGCTCGACACCTTGTATGCAGAGCTTTCTCGGACTTACCGCACTCAAGTTCATGATCTGACCGAGCGTGATGCTCGCCTCACCTCCTTAGAAGCTCAGCTTTCCACGCTGACCACTCAATTGACATCTCTCCAGGTTCAGCTTACGGAGGCCCAGAAGCAGAAAATTGTTGATGACGCTGAGATTGCAACGCTGCGCCTCCAGACTCCCGGGCAATCTTCTTCGCATGCCACGCTACCTCCGAAACGGGTCCGTGATCAGTCACGTCTTCTGTTAGAAAAGGACCACCGGATCCGTGACCTGGAACATCAGCTCCAGCAAGCAGTTCAGTCTGCTGAAGAAGCCCAAACCAAACAGGAAGGCTATTTTAGTCTTGGTATCCACACGTCTGTGGATTTTCCTATTCCTTCCAGTTACCTGGATTATGTGGTTGCCCGACGCCACTACTTTCTTTTCAAGTGGTACGCCGCAGATGGTAAGGTTGATGTTCCCCTGCGCAGTGCGGATTTTTTCCGGATCTGGCTGGACCTCTCAATAGCAGACAAAGGTTTGCTCTGTGCCCTTTTGGTCTTCGACCTCCTTCACTGTGAGGACCCTGATTTAATCACTTTCCGAGTTGTCCAACCGATGGTGTAGATCTTCCATGACTTCTATCTAGCTGATACCCAGGACAAATTTCGTGACGGGCCCCATCAGAACTTTCAGGGTGACTCACAGGTTCAATGGTTGCTCTTGGATAGCAGCTCCTATCTGGCAGATCATGATCAGACTCACACACTTCATCAGGAGTACATGCCAGAGCTTGCTCATCATTTACCTCTCTGGCAAGCCGAAGCGCTGGAACAGGTGCGAAAGAATCTTGGGCATCCTGAAGATCTTCCGTTTGCTCAAGTTTATATGCAGCATTTGGCAGGCTACAATCAATTGCGTGCCCTTCTGGATAGCAAGACTGTACCCACGGGATGGGATAGTCCTCCTGTTTATACTCAGCTCTCAACTTCTGAATGGGATAGATGGTGCAACGCTCTTGATCCCGACCTTGTGCGTGAATTCCGGGAGCAGGCTCAGCAGCCCACACCCACGGGCATGGCTCCTTCTCCATATGCTTCACTGGGAGCCCCTCCACGCCCCCGGTTTCTTACCTCTGACTGGCGGCTTCCCTTTTGGACGAAGGTCATGGATGGCCACGCTGGGTGGACTCCTCCACAGATCTCGACAGATCTGCGGTGGGATCCCCGTTTTGTCCGACGCTCTGAGTGGGAAGCTGATGCCACCTTGGACCAAACTACCAATTGGATCTACATTGCTAATGAGCGTGGTTGGCAACGGCCTGCTGATGCTCTGCATGGCCTTGATACCTTCTTACAGAATGCAGCCACCTCCCCAGATCCTTCGGTTCACCGTCAAGCTGGCTTCTGTGCTGCTCTCAAATGCATCCTGGTAAGCTCTCTACATCGGCAGTGTCCAATCTTTTACTGCAACCCGAATGCCAGCGTCAGTGCCTTCGGTCTCCAGACCTGCCTTCTCATGGAGTGCCAGTTCGTTCCTGCAGAAGCACATGCTACCTTGGAAGATATGGTGCGCTCTCACTTCCTTGTTGATGCAGATCTTGCCCTGGGGCTCAACACTCCTGACGCTCTTCAAGCACGTCAGGACCTCATTAGCACTTACCATAATGGCGCCCGCCCTCATTCCCGTGAGGATCATTTTCAAACTCCTGGATTCCCGCCATCAGAATCACTTCCTCCATTTCTTCAACCTGAGTGTCGTTTGGTGGGGGGAAGTGTTAGTCCTGTGCCTCCTGGTACAGGACTATTCATGCATACAACGGACCAAGTCAAGCTCAAGGATCCACAGACAGGCACGGGTCAGCCGTCAAAAGCCCAGCAAAAGACCAAGCAGCAGACCACGCAGTCAAAGCCTGCGTCTGGTACCAAGAGGCGGCGCTCAGACAAGTGACGGCTCGTCACCGCCCGCGTTAGCGTTAGCGGGATTTCAGGCTTTTTCAAGAGGCACCGCCAGCATTCCTGCAAATCAGGCCTCCTTCCAGGAGTCGGCACCGAGATCAGTCAGAGTGTCTATATTGGGCCAAAGGCTATTGTACTATATATATGAGTAGAGCTAGCGCTCTAGTTTCTAGATGAGTTTTGAGTCTTGTCTCATTTTCAGTCTTCTCTCGGTTGCGAGAGCTTATGTATCATCATCATTATTATCAAGGAAGCTTATCATTGTTGTCTCATTGTTCTTTTGTTTTCTTTTCCCTTTCCTTTGTTTTCTTGCAAATCCCGCGTGACATAGTCCCCGGATTCTCCTGTTAGATCCACGGGTCCTCACAGAGGGCTGTCTTGCAGGAGTTCCCGAACCCAGACCCCAAACACTGCTCACTGGCCTGCACATGTCAATACATTAGTATATATAGATAATATAAGAAAGTTGTGGTTGAAGGGACCACCCCCATAAGAAAATAAAAGGAAAACCTATCTACAATGGGACCTATCATGCCTATGGTTCGCAATTCATTGCGGCATAAGGAATGGCCAAGTTCCCATTATAGCCGATGAACGCGGCCTATCAACTACATGCTTTCCAAGCAATCAGCGGTCATGCCAACATTGACAATACACCACATCCTAGAGAACAGGAATGTGATCTCATCATCGGTAACTACTTTTATTTACGATGCATCTACCCCATTGTACTGCATGATTCTCGGCGAATCAAGTCTTCAAAGCTTACCGCCGGGTGCGGGGTTGATGACATCGTTGATGGTGCGGCTCTGAGATTCCCGCATGAAGTCCGGATAATGCTTATCAAGGTCTATCTTCATCACCCATGTAGCATCCTCAACTGGCAAGTGTTTCCACTTAACCAAATATTGCAGCATTTGAGTCCTTCTGGTGTGCTTATAGGCTCGATCAAGAAGAGCTTCAGGCACGATTTCTAGATGCTCTTCTGTCATTTCAAGGAGGGTGGGTGTATCCAACATCTCCTCCGGATCAGGGGTGTGTTGCTTCAGAAGACTCACGTGAAAGACCTTGTGGATCTTCAAACGGGGTGGCAAATCCAAGCGATATGCCTGTTCTCCAACACGTTCAATGCTCTTGAACGGCCCAGCCCATCTAGGTGCCAACTTCTTGCAGTTACCAATCTTAAGCTTGGCTTGCTTAACCTTAATCTTGAGCCAAACTGATTCGCCCACCTAGAATATTCGTGGGGTCCTGTGCTTATCCGCGACACTCTTCTGACGACTGCGGGCAGCCAATAAGTAGTCACGAACTTCTTCAACCAAAGCTTGCATTTCCAAGAGGAGTTGCTGAGAAACCTCCACTTTAGAAACGGGATTATGCCATGTATCGGGAGTAAGGCATTGATACCTATAATTTATCATAAAGGGAGACATTCTAGAAGACTCCTATTTCATGCTATTATAGGCAAACTCGACCAAATAAATATAGTCAGCCCATTGTGATTGCTTACTCCACACATAACTTCGCAGCATATCCTCTATAATGCGATTGGTACGCTCTGTCTGACCATCCGTCTGAGGATGATATGCCGTACTCATAGCAAGCTTGGGTTGGATGGTGGCAAAGAAATCTTTCCAGAATGCACTTACGAATTTGGGATCCCTGTCGGATACGATAACTCGTGGCATTCCATGCAATCTGAAGATCTCCTTTGTAAACAGCAAAGTGGTATCGAAGGCTGTATCCGTGGTACGACATGGCAAGAAATGAGCCATTTTCGACAATTTGTCGACCACTACCAGCAATGCATCATATCCACGGAGAGTACGTGGAAGGCCCACAATGAAATCCATGGTTATCACTTCCCATTTGGCATTGGGCACATCCAGAGGTTGTAATTCTCCTGGAATCCTTAATTGCTCAGCCTTGGTTTGCTGACACATCTGACACTGCTTAATATACCTGGCAATGTCCTCCTTCATACACGGCCAAAAATAACTGGAGCGGATCTTAAGGTAGGTCTTCATGAAACCTGCATGTCCAGCTATAGGGCTGTTGTGTGTATCATGGAGAATAAGCTTACGTACTCCTGAAGTCTCAGGTACACACAACTTATCTTTGTAATATAACAAATTACCCTCTTTCTTATACGAACAGAAAGCTTCACGTTCCTTATTTGTGCGTGCCTCGTTGGCCAAACTATCCCAGACATCACGGAACTCTGGGTCCGTGACTAATGTCTGCTCTATCTGTTTCCCGAACTCACTGGTGAGTGTGGAAATTGCATTACAATGGGTTCGGGTTACTAAGGGATGGCGTGACAAAGCATCCGCAACCACATTGTGTTTCCCAGGCTTATACATAATCTCAAAATCATACTCTTCAAGAAACTCCATCCATCTTCTCTGACGGAGGTTGAGATTTGGCTGGGTAGAGAGATAACGGAGACTCTGGTGATCCGTATCTAGCTGAAATCTCCTACCAAGAAGGTAGTGTCTCCATATACGCAAAGCGCGTACAACTGCTAACAATTCCTGATCATGGGTAGGGCATCGCTGTTCAGCTTCATTCATCTTCTTAGAATCATACGCAATAACCCTCTCCTCTTGCATTAGAACTCCTCCAGTAGCAATCTTACTGGCATCCGTTGCTACTAGTTTATCCTTTTCCGGGTCCGGTAATGTGAGGACTGGTGTAGAGGTCAAAGCATCCTTAAGCTTTTGGAAACTTCCCTGGGCCTTTGCTTTCTAATGCTCAATCCAATCCTTCACTTTCTCATGCTTCGTAAGATCGGTAAGAGGTGCTGCAATCTTTGCAAAATCCTTAACAAATTTCCGGTAATACCCTGCCAATCCTAAAAAACTTCGGACCTCTGAAACATTACCTGGAATGGGCCAATCCTTGACTGCCTCTATTTTTGCTGGATCTGTAGCAATTCCCTCAGTTGAAATGACATGGCCTAAATAATCCACCTTGGGAGCGGCAAACTTGCACTTAGAGAGCTTAGCAAAGAGCTGATGACGTCTTAGCTTCTGTAGGGCTAGCCGAAGATGCTTCTCATGCTCCTCCAGAGTCTTACTATAGATGAGAATGTCGTCGAAGAAAATCACAACAAAATCATCCAAGTATTCTCGGAAGACATCATTCATTAACCGCATAAAAGTTGCGGGGGCATTAGTTAACCCAAAAGGCATAACTGTAAACTCATAATGCCCATATCTAGTGCGAAAAGCAGACTTATGGATGTCCTCCTCTTTAATTCTTATTTGGTGATACCTGGAGCGTAAGTCAATCTTTGAGAAGTACTTGGCCCCTTGCAACTGGTCCATAAGATCATCTGCCCTAGGCAAAGCATAGCGATTCTTGATCGTATGCTTGTTGAGCTGTCGATAGTCAATACACATCCTCAAGGAGCCATCCTTCTTCTTAACAAAAAGGATAGGAGCGCCAAAAGGCGAAACGCTAGGCCGAGTGAAGCCTAGGTTTAATAACTCCTGAAGTTGCTTCTTAAGCTCTACCAATTCAAAGGGATTCATACGGTACGGGGCCTTACTGGTAGGCTTGGTACCCGGCTCCAAGGCTATTTCACATTCCACCCCTCGGAAAGGAGGAAGCTTCTGGATCTCATCTGGAAAAAGATCACTAAATTCCCTGAGAAGATTAGCAATATTCTCTGGCAATGCATCAACTACTTGCTTTTGTTTGGCATCCGACTCAATGGAGGCAATTCTAATGATGCAAAGTAACTTATTCTTGCGTATAGCCTTATTTAACTGCCTGATGGATATAGACTGCATAATGGGGTTTAATGGATCACCTTTTATAGTTACGCGGGCTCCATTAGCTGCGTTGAAGGTAACCTCCCGTGTTTCGCAGTCTATATTGGCTTTTGCAGATGCCAAGAATTCCATGCCAACAATCAAATCATATTTGCCAATATCCATTAACTCGGCACCCAATGTAACTGGTGCACCCGGCAGCTGCATTTTGAGGTTAATGGATGGCCGTTTGTATGTCTGATCTTACCACTGGCTAAAGTCACAGGCTTCGGTCGGGATCTCAAAGTTTCAAGTTGCAACACCTGGGCCATTCTAGGAGAAGCAAAATTATGTGTACTTCCGGTATCCATAAGAATTATGAAAGGCTTACTGTCTACTTGACCTATAGTGGAAATAACGGCAGGCTGACTTTCAGCATTGCCGGTTTTAATGGCTGCAAAGATATGGGACGCACCGTGAATATACTCGGGAGCCTCCTCGTCGACGGGTGGTGTAGACTCGAGATCATCCCAATCAAGGTCTGCCATGGCTAGCTGGGCAGTCTGTGTGACATAAGGACAATTCTGCATGAAGTGCCCGGGCCGCATACACCTGTAACATGCCTTCTCTTTGCGGAGCTGCTCTCGGGCCTCTTTAGGAATAGACTGTAAGAGGTTCCGAACTGAGTTACCGACATTGTTCGATTTGTTGGGCATGTTGAAGGTGACTTTCTTTTCCTGGCGACCGTAAGAGTTCTGCTGAGAAGGTGCAGGACTTGGTGAACGGGGCTTGTAAGGTGTACACGGGCGTGGCTGGGAGTAAGAGGTGGGGCGTTGGTACTGGTTTCTTGGTGTGTCCTCTTCAAGGCTCAATGCCTTAGCCTCAGCCTCTGCGACTGACTTCGGGTCTATGGCCTTAACCATTCGTTTAATTGAGGGGGCCAACCCTTCAATATAGCCCTCCACCGCTCGCTTCTCGTTCATACCTGGAACATACAGCCTCAAGCACATGAATTCATCTGTGTAGGCCTGAACTGCCATACCCTTCTGCTCCAACCTGTAAAAAGTCTGTATCTGTTGGCATTTGTGCGCACGGGGCACATAATGCGACTTAAAAGCTTTGGCAAACTTTTTAAACTTGCATCTGCTTCTGTCTAGATGCTTGGCTCTAGCATAGCCCTTCCACCAAATACGAGCGGCCCCTGTAAGGTTTGTAGTGGCAACTTTTCCTGTATCTTTCTCCGTCATCCCATAGGATTTTCCGAACTCCTTCATTTCATTCAACCAAGACTCTGCGTTCAGGCCACCTCTAGATTTCCCATCAAACTGAGCCAATTTCCTGTTTTTCCATATACTGGTAATGGCGGTATCCACGGTCTTGCGGTACTCTTTGTCCTTCCTAGCATGGTGACCTGACGACACGGATGATTCCGAAGATTCAGAGGTGTCGGTATGTGAAGACGTGGCACTCTCGCTAGAAGAACTTCTACGTCGCTTATCACAGTGTTTCCTTTGCACAGGCGCGGGTGATGGGGCCAGTGCAGGTGGCTGCTCGGTTGGTGGACTTGGCGGTGGTGGCGGTAACTCCGGTCCATACTGCGGAGGGTTGGTGTTCAACACATACATCTGCAGTTCTACCAACTGTCTCTTTATCAACAAGAGCTCTTGTTCGGGTGTCAATCTGCCAGCATCCGAGGGGGTGTGCCAAGAAGCATTACGTACACCGTCTATATGGATCATAAGAAGGTATAAGTGAAAGTAATGGTATACAGAGTGTCACAATGAAGATCATTTTGAACAGTACCACGAAACAACGATAAGGACAATGAAAGAGAAATAAGGAAAGTAGCTTTATTATGAAGCCAGAGTGACGGTTACATTGAAGGGGTGTTTTAACAAAATTTGAGACTGTACAATACAAAATTCATGATTAACAGTGGATAATTTTAACCAACACACACTCAGCCATGAAAAAAACTGTGAAAATCAGGCCTAGGGCTCCGCGAAAGGGGACAGGATAGAGTATCGAATACTCTCCCGTACTGCCCTGACTAATTTGTAACGAGCCCATGCCTGGATGATAACATACTGGTAATCTAACGTAGGGCTAATGATGAGCAAATGGAAGAGATCTCTCAGTGCGTAGAAGATTTGCTATAGATGATCATTTGCGTCGGCAAAAGCCTCGCGCTTTGTCATATCCCAGTAGTTCCAGGTACGACGGAGAGTTTGTTCTAGATGCTCGAAGGCGCGCTCACAGAGGATATTGACAACTTCTAACCCCCTAATTGGATCGTAGGGCTCTTCTTCTTCCACAAGTTCCTCTGCCTCATAAGCGTGATCCCCTGTCTGACAGTCGGCATACTCCTGACCATAGTCCTGTTCTAGAGGTATCTGATCTTCCCCCCGCAGTTCCTCGGGTATTCCGTCCTCATTCTCTTCCATTTCATCGTCTGTAAGACGGCAAGGATGAATATACAATAACGGAGCTTCAACTTTAAGGAAGAGAGACAAGCATTGTAGGAGAAAGACAATGTAATTGTATTCAACAATACGATGGAACATAAGAAAATAGTATATATATTATGTGATGGCTCATTAAAGAAAATGCCAATCAAAATTACATAGAACTGAGTACAAGTATCTGATAAAGTCTAGAACTAAGAGGTCGGGTCGGTGCTGAAGAAGTAACACATTAGGATTAATTGATGAAGCAGCTGATGAAGCTATCTCTGGAGGAACATTTGTAGCTAACGGCGCTGCAACCAGTAAACTCAAGTTCATCCAAGAGCCAATATCGTGGTCAAATACAGCAATGGCAAGATCACGATTGACGAGGATGACCTGCTCGAGATTAATTGGTAGCTTCTTATGGCCAGCTGTTGTAGAAAGTGCTCGGAGTGCCTATACAGCTGCCTCAGCTTCGAGTGCAATTGCTTTGGCAAAGAAGAGCACTTGTCTGCTCGTAAAAGCCGACAAGAAGAACCGGGTGATATGACATTTTAACCCCTCGACACTCGGATGGGTTAAGGAAGCCAACTCAGATTCGAAGTTCTGCGGCAGTTCCTCTTCCTTAACAAAATCTTTCTCCTCCTGAACGTACTGGGCTTCATCACAAAGATCCTCCGTGGTTGGGTCGTCTTCCATCTTGACGGTAACATCATTGATGTTAAGGGACATGTGGTGCCGTATCGTGGAAAGCCGATTCAGGAACCGATGAAGGAACATCTTGGATCATTAGTTGACGTAGAGACAACAGAGTGTTGACGGGCTCAATATCAAGAGGGTGATAATTGAGCAGTCGGTGTATCTCTGGCGGGTAGACAGGTCTAGAGTAATCCATGAAGTCATCTTGCCCCTGGCAATACTCGGCTAACTCATACAGAAGATGAGCCGTCTTTGGCCTGCCTTATTGGCAACATGTTGGTATGCCCATTGAATGTCACTAAGCAACAAGTAATCCTGATCCCCAACCTTTATAGTGGGAAGTGCACCCAATCCTATAAGCGCTTGGCCCTTACTACGAGATAAAGGCTTCTCTGTAACTAGCTCCTTCCACCTGGTGAAATCCGCATAGCTTATCTGTTCATCCTCCTCCGGATCCTGAGGTAGTGGAGCCTTGGTTTGCTCCAAGGCGGTGTCACTACTTTCAATATATCTATCCATGAGTAGGGCAAGAGCAAACTGAGCTTCAAAATAAACTTGATTAGACCCAAAGTCAAGAATGGGGCCATGCTTGGCACGTCGAACAATGCCTCTGAGTATGGCATCGCCATGGTGATCATCCCCAAACATTTGCCATAAGATGTTCCTATGGAGATAGGGCTGAGGCGGCTCGCCCAAGAGTTCCGCCTGCGGTAAGATTTCCTCGTTATAGAACTCGAGGAACTCATTATAATGAGGGTGTGCCCGCATATTATCGACAAGATCGACCCTGCACTGCAGCATGGGGTCTAGAAGAGGATAGGGAACCTGAGGATCCCACCTCGCCTCCCATATACCAGGCAAGACGTCCGGCATAATCCATGACAAAGAAGAGAGCAAGAAGGAGGAGCAAAACGAAAAGGGAGACTGAAGGAAATGAAAAACTTAAAGTGAATCTGACTTTTAGACATTGAGGCACGGAGTTCGATGCGCCAGCTAATTATATATTATTTTTATTTTTTATTTTTTTTAAATGTTTTTCTTTTATTATTATTATCATTATTTTATTCTTCTCGGAATCTTAAATAATAATAACAAGAAAAGAAATTTGATTGTTACAATTGGAAAGAAGAGTCAAAAACTTAGTTTTAAATTGATACACAAAAAAGTATATACATCTTTCAATTTTACATCCTCAAGGCCGTTCCCCGCGAATCCGGCGTGCTAACTGAAGATCTTTCACCATTATGGTGACCCATTTAGCATGAATAGCACACAAATTGGCGTCCCCAAAGAGGGCCACCAAATAAGCTTCGGCCGCCTCCTAAAGTGCCAGGACTGCGTGTACCTGGAACCGCAGATCCGTCTTATATTCTTGGGCTATTTCCCGGACCAGGCGTTGGAACGGAAGTTTGCGTAGCAGAAAGCCAGTGGACTTCTGATACTTCCGTATCTCTCTCAGTGCCACCGTGCCTGGTTTGTAACGGTGCCTCCTCTTAGGTTGCGGGGGAGCTCCGGGAATAGTTTTCCCCGCGGTTTTTGGATGCCGCGCCCTTCGTATCGTTTCATCCCGCTGATTATCCCCCGCAGCTTTAGTGACCCCACCCCGAGTCTTGAGTTGATCCCTGTACTGAGCACCCGACTTGCGGGCCGTACTCTTCCGCTTTCTGCGAATCGGAGGATTACTCGGAGGTGGCAAGTTGTGTTTATCCAACCTGTTGCGTTCTTCTTCTTCTTTCCTAAGCCGTTCTTTAACTGTCTCGGTTGCTTCTCTTGCTATCCGCTCCGCGTCATCTTGCATTCTTTTCCGAGCTTGCTCCTGTTCCACTTGCCGTGCACGGAGGGTATCTTCATAAAGTTTGGCAGCCTCCTCTGCCAAGTGAGTTGCCCTCTGTGATTGTGCCTGGAGTGTTGCCTTCTCATCTGCTCGCTTTTCCAGGGCTATCCGAACATCTGTTCTTCGTTTAAGCTCCAGAAAATACCGTGGGGGATTTGCCTGCATATCCTGCTCAATAGCTCGCTGGAACTGATCGGTGAAATATGGGGGTGACCCGGCTTCCCAAATAATACGATTATTTTCCTCCTCATAAGAAAAAGATGGAATGGTAAATGATCCACCACCAAAGAGACACATCCCATTACCAAGATAGCGGTACCCTAGAGCTTGCGCAGCAGGGTCATCGGTTGCAAGCCATTGCCGGTCAGCCTCTTGTGCCATTTGTAGGATCTTATGGGCCTGCATCTGTATGGCCTCCGCTTTAGCCTGCTCATCCCCTTCCGATGGACAGAACCGTGTATAATTCTGGACGCCATCTTCCTCCTCAATTACGGTGTAAGACTCCTGGTTGGCGTTAAGTTTAAAGACAAAGCGCTCATTGTAGCAGAAGAGCGGGTATGGTATCTTAGCCCCTTCAAAAAAACGCTTAGCAAAATGTTCTAATAACCCTTCGGCCTTTGCCTCCTCTTCGGCCGATGGGTTTGGGTGTGGCAAACGTTCGGCCATTAGGGAAGCTATGGAGCATCTAGAATAGCGAGGCATCCGCTTGTATACTTGCTTGTGTTCCTCCATCATGAATGGGTGGGCGCTGAGTGGGCGCTCGGGATAGGAAGACAAGAAAGGAGGTTACAGGTGAAAATGGCTATGGCGGAAGAGAGCTTTAGATCCGGTGGCTATGGCGGCTAGGCGGAGCTCAAAGGAGCAACAAAGCATTAAGGTAAAAAAAAGAAACATTACCCTTAACCTTAATTTAAATTTTTACCCGAAATTTTTTTTTTTTTTTTTTAAGTGGCGGAAATCGCGTTTTTAGGTCTGCGGGCAGGCCCTACCGCAACTCCGCTACGGCCCCCAGAGACGTCCGGATATCCCCTGCCCGCCGATTAGGGTTAGGGTTTTTTATTTTATTTTATTTTTTTAAAAAAAAACTAGGTCTGCAGACAGGCCCTACCCTGATTTCGCCACCGATGCCAGAAACGCCCGGGTACCGCCTGCCCGCCGATTAGGGTTAGGGTTTCCGGAAAAAAAACTAAGATTTTACGTATGAATCCAGTTGAATTAACTAAGACAGTACCTACTACACCACCCAGAATCCCAGGCTACTCCAAGACTCTCACTCACTAACTACAATCTAACGGGTTAGTATGTGGCCAGTGCAGTACTTTGGTTTTCCCAAAACACAGCTCTGTTACCACTGTGACGTTCCTTGAACATATACGGTGCTCTGGACGTATACATACGGGGACTTTCCCCTCCCACGGCAACCAACTCGCCATGAGCAGGGCCCTCCGTCTAACTCGGACCATCTATGAAAAGATGCCCGGTGAAGGATACGGAGGTGTCATTCGGCCCACGCCTTCGATGGGACTCCTATGTTGCGGAAGCGTGAATACAAGTTAGCATACAACATAATCATATAATAAATTACCACCACGAAGGGTGGCACATCCATCCACTGATGATCACAGAGAAGATACCTTTAATACTAGAGAAAACACCCCAAACCCAAGGTTCTACCCCGGCTCAGACTCCAATGGGGATCGACTGACGGCTGGGTCTCAGGAGATCAATAGACAGAATCTTGACATGGCGTTGGCTGGCATAGAATATCGGCTAGGGTTGTCCACTCCTTCCGCCCCTCCTGTACACACTTTGAACAAAGTTTAAAATGAAACGCACTAATTTGCTCCAAACGCACTTCAAAAGGAATCTTTAAAAGATTCCCTAAAATTCCCCAAAAAGGGTCCATTTTCTCGGTATAGTTGTGACATGTGTGACAATTTGAATATTTTAGGCACCATTTTTGAGGGGGGATTTGAACTCAGCTTCCATTAAAAAAAATTTGATACCCTTTTTTGGCCCCCTAGTTTGCTTTGAGAAATAGTAACATTTTCAAGGACTAAAAAAAAATAGACATTGAAAAAAAACAACAAGTCTACTAGAGTGCCAAAAAGGTATTATATTTAAAGTTTTTAAAATCATTACAGGATTATGAACAAAATTGTAAAAAATTCAACATATTTTGACATTGTCTCACTGAAGCTCACTCTTGCCTTATATACATGCTCTTATTTGCTCTGTCGGCTCGCTATAGACTTCTGTATACCGAGACTTCTGTATAACCTTGACTTTTTCAAAATTTATAATGTATTTATTTTTTGTAGTCCATAGTTTCTTCCAAACAAATTTCTAGGTGGTATACATTCATACCACAATAGATAGTAATGTGTGGACATAGTACGCCAGATAGTTCAACGGTATAAATTTATACCGCAAGAGGACTCAAACGGTATATATTTATACCGCTCTCTCGGTATAAATTTATACCGCGAGAGCTCTCTCGGTATAAACTTATACCGCGAGAGCTCTCTCGGTATAAACTTATACCGCGAGAGTTCTCTCGGTATAAATTTATACCGGATTTATATATTTTTTATGTATATATAGTATATATATAGTATATATATAGTATATAACAAAAATCAAAAAGTCAACTCTTGCCGTATAAATTTATACGGTAAGAGTTCTAGCGGTGTAAATTTATACCATTTTTTTTTACAGGTACGAACGCGAAACCCTCGCTGGCTTCCCTGGGGCAACCAAGTTAGTGAAAAAATTTTGTCGGATCAGGTCCCGGTAAAAACATTAATATATATATACTATCTTAATATGTATATAGAAACTCATGGGGGTGGTCATAAAATAGCACATTACATATAAAGTTTTGATCTTGGCCCTTGGATAAAAAGTTGGTGAGGTGGCGTAGCTTAAGCCCTTGGATTTTGATGGGGGCATGCATGAGTCATGCATGGGGGCATACACCCCATCTGTGAACCGTAGGATCAAAGGGGAAGGCGAAATCCTAGCCCTTGATTTTTATAGGGAAGGTGCAAGGAAGGTGCCAAAAAGTGAATTTGGTGTAGCAGATTCTAACCGTTAGATCAAAAGGTGAGTATAAATCCTAGCCATTAACTTTTTAATATTAAATTAGTTTTTTTTTTTAAAGATGTGAGGTGGCACCCTCATTAATAAAAAAAAGTAGTGAGGTGGGCAAAGCATTTATTAGTGGACTAGAATCTTCATAGAATCTATGGGAACTAGAGGAATCTCAAGAGAATCTATAGGAATCTCAAGCACTTCTTTGGGAATCTAGGAGAATCTTGATAAAATCTTTAAGAACCTAAAGGAATCTTAATGGAATCTTAGAGAATCTAGAAGAATCTTGATAGAATCTTGGGGTATTCTTTTAGAATCTAAGGGAATCTTTATAGAATCTTAGGGAGTCTCAAATGAATCTTTGGGAATCTAGGAGAATCTAAAGGAATCTTCATAAAATCTTTAAGAATCTATGGGAATTTTAATGAAATCTCGAAGAATCTAAAAGAATCTAGGAGAATCTTATATAATCTAGGAGAATCTTGATAGAATCTTGGAGAATCTAGAGGAATCTTAGGGTATTTTTTTGGAATCTAGGGGAATCTTTAGAGAATCTTTGGGAATCTTAATAAAATCTAGGGGAGTCTCTATAGTATCTTAAGAATCTAGAGGAATCTTTGTAGAACATTAAGAATCCAAGAAAACCTTTAGAAATCTAGGAGAATCTTAATAGAATCTTTGGGAATCTAGGGGAATCTTCTGAAAAGTTTTGAGAATCTAAGGGAATCTTAATGGAATTTTATATATATAAAATATATATATATACATATATAATATATACCGTGTCCTTGTGGAGTCATTCTTGCCCCCCAAAGGTTTTGCAACTTAATATTGATGAAATAACACACTTAAGGGATAATTTTATACATTAATATTAGTTTTTTAGTTCAAAAAGTTCTAAATCGATTCTAAAATTTCTGAGCTTGTAATGCAATATTAGACCATAAATTAGTCAAATCGTGTTGTTATTTTTACTTTTTTTACTCTACACACATGCTAACTTCACTTTAACAGCTTAAAAGTTGCTACTAAAAGCAAGAAACCCCAAAAAGAACCCCAAAATGTTACGGAGACACGAAAGTTCTAAGAAGGAAAGCACATGATTTGTCTAAAGGGGTGCGACGAGTAGCAACCCCTCAGAAGTTTACCTATTCATTTGCAAACAGACAGGAAAGGGCAAGACAGATAAACACTTTGCTAGTAAAGAAATGTGCAGTGACACCCACTGCTACATATGACAAAATTGCGATGAAGATGCTCAACATTGACAAGGAGGATGACTATCTTCTGAGCATCACCACGTTGCGGATTGGTTTGTGCAAGCCTAGAGACGTGTACTAATACATCTTCGAGAACAACAACGAAGGGCATGGAAGCACAAACCTTCATTACTTCAACTTTTGCTTCCTCGGTGTAAATTTTATACGACATCCTCAACTGAAACTTCAGCTAATTGTGAAATATTGTGGATGTATTGGCGTCTGTAATACTATGTGATGCAAAAACAATGGTTTGTCATTCAAGCAGTTTGTTCAATTGGCTCTGGATGTGTTTTAAGGTCAACTAAGACGTTTAGCCAAAGCGGTTGTAAAATAAGAATTTTTTTTCTTCTATAACTGCCAACAAAAAAAATTTCAGGGACAAGGTACAAAAGCATTTATTTTTTTCATATGAATTTGCCCCATAATAAATCTTTGGCTTTCGTAGCAGTTCTTTTCCCCTCCAAAATGTGATATTTTTTTTTTTTGGTTTCCTCCATAACGTTAAACCTTCCTAAAATGTCTGTTTTCATGAGCCGTTTTGTAAATATTTGGACTAAAGATAATAAAAGGATCCTTTTTAGGGGGATTTTAAAATTTTGTAAATTTTCAGAAGGAATCTTTCAAACGCACTTCTTAAATAAGTGCGTTTCATTTTAAACATTGTTTTTGCAGATGAGTCGAATCATGCTATGGGATCACTATAGCCTTCCGGATACGCAGACTCAAGGTACCACCCTTCGAGTCTACTCCAGATTACATCTCCCTGGTCCGATGAGGCAGGTCGGAGAAGTGTCCCCTTCCAGGTTCGCAGGGGTTCCATGGGTGAGCTAGAGAATACGTGCCGCATCAGCGACCCCCGCATCCGTATCCGACCTACTCCCCTAACTTTATCATCAAAGTACGGGATGCCCCATACGGGTCACACCACTGCACCCAGGGAGTGTCAGACCCATACCCGGCCCTCTACGTGACCGACTATCAGGCCTAGCCCACTGTAGGAGTCTTAGGAGCCTTTTATGTTCGTGCAAGACCCCACCCCCACTTCACCACTGCGTCCCTTCTCGGGTGCTGAGCAATTCCATAGCATCCGGTCTCTTGTGCACAGGCCGCAAGTACTGGGTACTAGGGGAACTACTAGGAGCATACTAAGAACATAAGGTACAGAGGTCTCTACCCCCCTTTAAACCCTGCTTTACGGAGGGCTAACAAAGATACAACCATAGATTCATCCATCCATACATCACAAAGCATAATCCATAATTGAAACATAATCCTACGTATCAAAGAAGGGTTAATCCTAGACAAAGACAACCAGAGAAGACTGACTGAAGCACTAGCCCTAGAGATATCAAACTAGTCTATCCACTAACCCGAATTTCTGCTAGATCCATTATCATGTGGCATCTCCACAAGCAACTTGCGCACTCAGCAGCTCCTACTCTTGGTTCGATTTGGGGTCCAAATGGGATAGGGATCCAATTTGATGCCCCAAGTTAGAATCCTCCTACTGGCCCATCGAATTTGGCCAAGTAGCTAATTAATCAATTATCCTAACTTAATTAACTCAATTGAGTTAATTAAATAATACTTCCTTAATTATAGGTAATCAACCTTTAATTAACCCTTTATTCTAAATTAATCCCTTTTAGGTCAACCCCCTAGGTTAAAATACCCCATGGTAGCGTCTCTCTGTTGTGTGACGTGTCAGTATATTTGTACGTATACCGTATAAATACGTGGAACGTCACATTACAAAGCTTAGGAAGAAGCATGCATCGGATTCTTCTGAGCAGATTCCGGCTTGGCTTAAAGCCATGGAGGGCAGGTTGGAAGCTAAGTTAGAAAACCTGAACGACCCTTTGGAGAATCGGTTACAGCCTAAGTTAGACCATCTCAATGACACTAAAGCAGAAACTATTGTGGCTTTGGAGTCCAGGATTTCCTCTCTGCAGGAGGAGATCCAACAAAAGAACAGGAGGGCAAGAGTCCCTCTCTTGAAGTATCACGAAAACATAAAATAGTTTGATTTGATGAATTAATTGGAAGACTATTTTCGGGATTTGGAGCGCCATTTGCAGATGCGCAAAACCTTGGATGCAGCAGCCTAAGCCATCATCGATAGAGGTAATTCTTTGATTTCTAACAGGAAGAATATAATCTGCATCAGGGATAGGGAGGGACCAAGGGTTGCAGAGTTCTATGAGATGGGGGATTTAACCCTGCTTGATTTGAAAAACGGCCCAAAAATGGGGCTCTAAGAATCTGTGTTCTTTGTTTCATGGTGTTGTTTGTGGATGGACGGAATAAAGTTATTTTTTCTTAAGCTGTATAAGAAGCAAGTTTCAGGAAGAAGGTTCCTGAAATGGTTTGGTTTCTCAGCTTGTTTCTCTTCGATTTTTCTACTGTCAATCATTCTGTCCACCGGCTGGCTGCATGTGTTAATGTCCTGTTGTTTTATACTTGATCTACCTTGGCAGCGGACGATTAATGGCTCAGAATCATTAGCAAAGGGCCAGCCAAATCTAGAGACCTGTGATAAATCAAGCTCTGTTTATCGTGTCCCATCTGCGCCTTTTACCTTTTCTGACCTCATCTAACCTACCTAAGGGCTGCATGGATTCTTTATTTCGGATTTGCAGACTTGGAACTCCGGATTCAAGCAGTTTGTATGCCGAGATTGTGGGCCGGATCTTCAGACTTGTGCAAAGACCTAACTTTTTCTGTTTTGATTTTTTTTCATTCGTAAGTTTCCTTTGTTTTTGCTTTAATTAACCGTAACGAATTTCTTGCCTTCATATTTTAAGTCTCATCGATTCATAGGTTATGTTAATAATTTGAATGTATGTTAACAAGGCATGAACGAGCATTTAAATCAATGCAAGTAAACTAACGGGATGAGACCATTATTTTGCAAGTGTTTTTACGGGCCGTTGTAATTTTATAATGGGTTTACTGCTAGTAGTATAAGATCATGGCTCGAACGGTGTTTTTCGTGTCTACATATGGTTGCTTGTTGTGTCGGAATGCATGCTGCTCTGGGCATCTCCTTTCATAACCAAACTCAATTCAAATACATATTGAGACCCAGATAGTGAAAACATTATGGCCGGGATTAAAAAACCTCGCCCTTTCGAGTTTTCGAGGAAAAACCCTGACAATAATGGTATCACTAATCTATGCTAGGGTCAAAAGAAAATTAACGGAGTTGATACCCTCATGCTGACTAGCCTTGTTGGGCAAAATTCATATAACAACAATGAAGTTGAATTTTATACTCGAAATGACTTCACTATTAATTTTTGTCTTGTGCGTAAGAAAAACGCCACCTTCATCTAGAAAATGCGCTGACTGACTAACTGTACCTGCATACAACAGAATACAAAAACCAAAAGCCACTAGGGGCTGACATAGGCACGAGGGCCTCCAACCAGGCACGAGGGCCTCAACCAGGCATGAGAGCCACAACTAGGCACGAAGCCTCCACTCAGGTACTAGAAACCCAACAACAGGTAAGTAACACAAACTAGGTAAGTAACACAAACTACGACATACAATTGAAAGAAGATTGGGGGGGTGGGGCGAAACACTAAGCAAAAGGATGGAGATGCACAAAGAGAGCTGATAAAGAAGGAAGGAAACGTGGAAGAATTTAAATAGGAAGACAGAAGGAAAAAGACAAACTTCATTTAGCTTGAGTGGGAGCCCTATTACAAAGGTAGGCAGCAGTTAGAACTGCCTCATCCCAGAGTTGTGGAGGCAATTCTTTAAATTTTAGCATGCTACGAGTCAAATTCATAAGTGTTCGGTTTTTCCTTTCTGCCACGCCGTTTTGGGAGTGGGCATACGGCACAATCAGCTCTCGTTGTATCCCTTTGGATTCAATATAAGCCTGAAACTCTTGAGAGAGATATTCCTTGGCATTATCAGATCGGAGAGCTTTAATAGGAGTAGAGAACTCCTTTTCCACTTGCAGGCTGAATGTTTTAAAAATAGGAAATGCTTGAGACTTGAGCTTAATGAGATAAACCCACGTATATCTACTGAAATCATCAACAATCACAAGAAAGTACCTGTTTATAGCTAGAGATTCTATTGATAAGTGACAAATATTAGTGTGAAGAAGCTCCAATGGTTGTTGAGCCCTAAATTCAGCCTGTAGGGGATAGGGCGCTTGTATTTGTTTACCAAGACTACATGCAGTACACGAAAGGTCCTTTGTTGTGAATGGAGGCATGCCTTGAACCATATTGCGTTTGGATGCTGAAACTAAAGCCCGGGAGATGAATATGCCCAAATCTAGCAAGCCGTAAAGACTATTGTTTTAGGGACAGCAATAGTAAGAGAGGACTCTGCCTTTGCATTTGAACTAGTTGTTGGAGTATCCAAAATATACAAGCCCTCCTCATTAAGATAACCTTGAGCAATGGGTCCTAGCAGTTTAAGGTCAATAAACTTCAATGGATTTTTATGGAGAATGTGCACAAGACCATCTGAAAACAGGACTGAATAGCCCATATTTTTATCAAATTCGCTTACGCTAAGCAAATTTACAAGTAATCCAGGTACTAAGATCACATCTTCAACTGAGAGAGTAAGACATTTTGTGGTGGGAATAGAAACATTTCCTTTACCCGTAGACTTGGCTAGATTGCCATCTGCCATCTGCCATCTTTACCACCGTTTTATCAAAAAATTTAATATGCTGGAAAACATTTGACTGACATGTTAAGTGCTTGGTTGCCCCGGAGTCAACTAGCCAGGTATTATGATGTAGCTTCTCTACAGCAAAATTGAGAAACACTTGTTATAGGTTCCTGCAGCTCTGTGTTCCTGCAGATAAGAAGGCCGACGTGGAATTTGCAGCACACTGCAAGGCAAGCTAAAAAGATAAATCTATAGCAGCCTCCGAGCATGGAAGAGATATTGTAAAGGGAGCTCTTACAGGGATAAATTGGTTCAAGTGCAGATGGATTATGATTCCAATGCTATGTGCTGTTACTGAACATCACACTTTGGCCATCTTCAACATGACCCTTATTAAGAGTAAGAACACCATAAATATTCACATCTTCAATTCTGCCGAGGACATTGACATTGACATGGTTACACTTAAGAGGTATTTTGTATTTCACATCTCCTTTTATTAAAGTATATTGAGTAGATTGGATACCATATCAGCAATTGTTTTCATTCATTTGCTACAGAGTTGATCTGGTCTTTTGCAGGATCCATATCCTCACTATGGCACGCGGTTGTGTCGAGTGTCCCACTTTCTTGAAGCATGGACAAAACCCTTCACCAGTTGTGAAAATTTATAAGTGTCCACAGTAGAAAGATGGGGATTCATGTGGTCTCTATGTTACAGCTTATATGCAGAAGTTTGTAGACACAATCATGTGTGGTAAAACTACTAATATGAGTGTCTCATGCCTTTTGTCTTGCAAACAAACGGTTTCCAATATCCACAACAGGAGAAAGGTCATTTAGTGACGTCTATAGCGACGTCTGGGTCACGTCTATGCGACGTCTGACGACGTGACACAGACGTCGCTGGAGACACGTCGCATGCGACGCGCGTCGCATGCGACGTTGGCAGACGTGACACAGACGTGACGCAGATGTGACACAGACGTCGCATGCGACGTATACTGGACGTCGCAGCCACGTGTACTATTTTTTAAAATATACAGGTGGAATATTAAAAAAATCCACGTGTGCTGTAAAAGCCACGTGTACACGTCGCATGCGACGTCTCGCAAACGTCGCAGCCACGTATGCTATTTTTTAAAATATACACGTGGAATATCAAAAAAATCCACGTGTGCCGTAAAAGCCACGTGTATACGTCGCATGCGACGTTACGCAAAAAAATTATAAAAATCCACGTGTAATTAAAAAAAGCCACGTGCAATAAAAAATCCACGTGGCAATAAAAAAAGCCACATGGATACGTCGCATGCGACGTCCAGGGAAAAAAATAAAAAATAAAATAAAAACAAGGTGCTGCGCATAGAGGGTTGCCCTCCAGTTTCTTGAGGGTGAGGTGGCCTAAATCTAAACGTGAAGTTATGTATTCAATAATCTATATTTAAATTAAAGTAGACCCCTACCATGTTCTTACAATCAGTTTGTAGTTCCCCTATATTCATGTACAAGCCCGTCCACAAGTGTCCCTCGATCGAATTGTCTATGTAAATGAGTAGTTTAGTGTTTTCATGGATAGAATTTTGAATTTATGTCTCTGTGGCATCTGGTCAACAACTGGATTGACCATATTAGATAAGTTTGTACTCCGATCCTCGTAAGTCAGCTCTACATCACGAAAATTCCAGGCAAGAAACACTGATCAAGCTAGCCTTTATTTTGGGGTTAAGAAATTATTTATGAATATTTGAGCTATAGGTTTGAAATGTTTAATGTTTGTAGGAGTTTGCTCAGTTGGAATTTGTGGAGAAGGGTAGAATTAATGAATATAAAGTTCTCTTTCAAAACAACCATGTCACAATAAAAGGGTCTCCGTTTGGCATTAATATGTTGAATGTTCAGTGCTTTATATTCATCTTTGCACACATACGTAAGGGGGATGCCCATAAACCGTGCATTTAAGTTTGAACAGAGCAGAGGCTTGGATTTTTTTGTCAAAACAGGAAAAAAAAAAAAAAAAAAAAAAAAAAAAGTTTCGGAAAGCTTGAGAGCTAATTTGTTCATAGAAACAAAAAATCAGGGCAATCGGGTGTCCAGAACCAGAGTTATAGGCGTTCAAAGTAGGCCAATCTGCTGTCTATCCCTACTCACCCCCTACCCATCTAGCATGCACCCTTATTTTTAGTTCATTTGCATGATTCTTGGGCTTCTGTGAGTGGAATCTGGAATCTGGTACGAATTTTGTGGCGTAAGTTGGGCAAACACACGGAAGGCGGGCACCGCCCAGAAATTCAAATTTAAAAACCGAAATTTTGCTAGGGCTTCATGAAGTTTGCTTATAATAATGCCCTTTATTTGCAAAAGGTCTTAACCAATGATACTGTCATGATGCAGCACGGATCAAAGGAGATGAATTCAGGGGTCCACTGGCTCCTGCTTGAAGAGTCAATGCCCAAACCAAAATCATGGCAAGGTCATAATAGGGTTCGTCATAAGTTTCTATCTTACCACAATTCAAGGAGTAGAATCTGGTGGTGCGCTCGGCTTCTTCCCATACTTCAGCTACTATTGACTATTGTATAACAAACAAGAGCAAAGTGGTAAGACAGGCAATTCATCTCCATATTCAGATGGAGTACAAACAACCACTAGCATAAAATCACAGGAGTGCGTGATTACTCTTCCTCAAATTTTCCCTCAAAGTAGCAGCTATTGCTTATCCGCAGCCATTAAAATGAATCTATTTTGTGGTCTCCTTATCTGTTCAGAAAGTATCACATTGAAGAGTCACCTTGATTTTTTGTATAGTAGAGGCAATGAGAGTGCTGATAGTGCTGACAGAGTCCAGTTTTGCAGATGGTACTGTGCATACTAGGATCTGGAGGGTAGCAGTTATCAGTGAACCTAGCAAGTCTTTCAATCAGTTTGAGACTGAATTGATGATGCATCATTTCCATCAAGCAATATGGCAAACACAGATGGCAGCAATGCAACATAGTTGGAATCACCACCCTAGAAAACAAGGTCAATTGCCAGCGCATAAACAATAGTTGATCCACATGCATCTGTGCAGTTCTCTTGAATGATGAGCATGTTGCTAGCATTACAATTGGGTGTCTGAGATAGTTTCATAATCATTGATGTTAGCAAGGAAAACATAAAACCTAAATGAGGAAACAAAGCATAAAATGATCTAATATTGACATTCACTTGAAGAAGAGACAGACAATTTCCAGGGTCAGGAGCCTTGGCCATGTGAGCTATTTCTTCCACAACTTCGCCATTTGATAGTATGTCCCACTGCATTAGATCAAGAAAAAAGAAATGACTTGTCATAACCAATGGTATGTGAAGCATGAACTTCCTCTACTTATTAGGTAACATTGTGAAGAAGTTTAGAAAAGTTAATAGTGAATTACTTCTTGGCCCGAGCTTTCATCTCTGAGGTATTGAAAGAGGCATCGAGGAGAAACTGGTAGCCAAAGAGAGGTAACAGCATTGAGCACAGTACCAGGAGATTATGATCTCTTGTGAGTTGCTTGTCTAACTCTACAAATAGTGCAAGGCAACACTCCATTTTGTCCATTTCCAGACAATGTAGTCCATATGAGTACGCTTGACATGCTTACTCTAGCATAAAAATTGTTGGTCATTCTTTGAGCTAGTTTCAACATGCTCTTCCTTTCCTGGACATTCCGAATCAATCTGAAAGCTGAATAAACACAAAACTGTCTTTAGAATTCATTCCTTTCAAACGTAATAACATTCATAAAGGAATTCTTACTTGCTGAATCTCCACCAGGTATTAGCTACAAGGAAGGTAGAGATCTTTTCACATTACCTTTGCAATACAAGCCAGCTTCTGGATCCAAATATCAGTCCACTGTTAACAAGATCCTTGTACATTTTGTTCACCTTATCATGTTCCATATATTGAAGAACTGTCACCTTCATGAGCATGCAAATGTTTATATATTAAATAAATTAATATTAGATCAAAATAAACTGATACGTACCTTGCTGTAAAATAATTTGAAACATACCTTGCTGATACGTACCTATAATTTACAATGGAACCTCATATAACACTGACTCTGACGTCTATAGAGAGACTGAATCAGGCCAGAAAGAATTTTAATTTGAAGTACTTCAAAATAGTGGGACTATACAAGAAGGCCCGCCTTTAACCTTGTTGCTTGCCTCAACAAGTGATTTAACAGAACTAAAGGTTTAAATTATGTTGAAGTACAGTGTTCCTATCCGTGACAGAAGCTTGATATTTGTTTGCAATACCATGAGGAGTCACCAGACCGAATCAAATCTCTTGTGAAAGCTTTAGAAGACTTATAATGGAAAGTGATGCATGACTTCCTTAGCCTTGAGCTCAAGTGAGTTGTGCCTGGTGGTGCACTTCAAGTATCTGAATTGGTCAAATTTTGATGTCCAACCACTTCGTTGCTGGGAAAATATAGAGGTTTGGGGATTCTTGGACAAATCGAAACAGGAAGGAAAGCTTTTTGATGAAAGGATAAACTGGCCATCACCTGGTTTTACTATTCTGAATATAGTCTGGCCGTAGAATGCAACCACTGAAAATAACATGAGTAAGGACGCTGCTCAAATAGAGAGAATGAAGCTTGCAAAATTTGATAATGAAACGTCATAGCATATGGAAGTTATAAATGTAGGGAGTAAGGTATATCAATTTTAAGCTAGTGTGAATAAAATCTTAACGGTGCAAGTTGGTCACAAACTTCTCAATATGAAGAAAATTGTGATAACATAAGCCTGCAAAGGGAAGCATATATACATATATCAAGAACTAAGGAGAAGCGAGAATAAGGCTTGGCCAGCAAGTTGTATATCCCAAACTTTAAGCTGAGCACTTCCTTTAGGACTTAATATTGCTTATCTGTGCTGCGATAACAGGTTTTCCAAACCTATAACATGGGGCTAGAGTTACACATGCATGTTTGCTGTCTACAGCGTGCATGTTCTCAAACACACTGCAGGATGCATAAAATTAATGTAGCATGTCTCCTGCACTAGTGATGAGCATAAATTCACTTGTTACATCCTTTAATTTTGCGAATTGCCTAAATTAATCTACAGAAATTGTCTAAGGGGATAGAAAAATACCTCGCAATCCCTAGAATCACCATGGTTAATAGAAGCTTACACAACTTGGAAATTTCTATGTCAACCTGCACTACAAAGAGCATGAACCCGCTTTTAATATTGTACACTGCTCAATGGTCCAAGTTGTCACAAAATCGAGACAAACAGATGATTAAAAATCTCCACATATCATCTACAAATTGAGACAGGCTCAGCAATGAAATTTAGTACTCTATGCAATCTATGCAATTTAAGCCACTGTAAATTTTAAGGCACCAGGTCATGTTGCCAAGGCATTCTGGTCTATGCCATAACATCAGCAAAAGGTACAATAAGGAGATCGTTGCAGGCCATATATTCTGTGGTGCCATCATTTGGGGCATGATAGTTTTCAGGAGGGTTGTATTCTACTGCCATAATCATATGTTCGAAATATAGAAACCATGAGAAAAAAGGCCTGAATAGCAAGAATCAAATCAAAGCAAGCTGGGCACACCAAATAATCAACCTGCATGGCAGTGTAATCGTTTTTTCAGAACACATAATAAACATTCACAAATGGAGCTCCCCGCCATATCACGTCATTGCATTCGGAATTTTCCCATGAAGTTTGCCATCTGCTATCTTAAAGCTTTATAAATTTTTAAGTATCCTAACAGAGAAAAGATTCTACCTGCAACTCCAGTTCCGGATAGATGAAGATGCAAAATGGCAGGGGACTGATTACCTTTCACGGGAAAGGCGACGGTTCCATATAGCAATATATTGCAACAAGAAAGCTAATTTTTCCAATTGGGTCGACTGGGAATCTCAATGTCATTCGTAGATGTAAATTGGAGATCTAGAAATATAACTTTCCGTTTTGCTAAGTTTTGACTAAACGGATGCTTGCCATCATTCTCTTCACCTGACTCCAAAAGCATTGCCGGATTGTGTTTGTAGATTAAGAACCCTTTTGTCCTGATGCCATGCTCAGCCGAGAAGCATTGAAAAAAGGAAAGACAAACTCTTAAAACCAAACGAATCTAGCAAAATCTTGAAGATGCGAAGAAGTAGAAGCTGAGTTGCCATCTGCTGAGAGACCATAACTTTCCTTCAGCTAGAAATATAGAATGTGTGCCAACGGTGTGCTCCGCGATGCCAGGAATTACCAGTTGCTGTTTGAACACAAAGGAGACTTGCTTTCTTATCAGAACCCTGACGAAAGGCGCGGAAGGGAGGGCAGAATCCGAGGTGCAGAAGCCATAGCCAAGTCCGGCGGATAATGGGGCTGGATGACCGAGCATTTACAGGCAGCAGCCAGTTTTTAGCAGTCATCAGCATATGCTAGGTATATGCCAGCATATACTTGAATATGCCCACATACCCACATAAACGAGGGTTTGCCCCCCTAGGGGCAACCCAAAAATAAAAAAAAATATTTGGCTTAGATAATTATTACAATATGATGTACAAGGAGCAAAAGGGCATGTCATCCTTTTTTAATTGCAAATCGTGAATTGTATTTATATTTTTAAATAATCACAAAAGACTCGTTAAGGGGAGTATCCACCCGTTTAGCCTAGAGCTAATCTCTGTCAGATTCAGTGGAGTAGTCAGATTCAGGGTTGCGATTGGATGGCTCTCCACCATAGTTTGCAGATCCCTCGCCGACCCCGCGCCCCACGTCCTCGTCTAGGGCTTGATTCATCTCCTCCACTGCTTCCTATAAAAACCAAAAGAATATGGCATTAATATAGTTCATAGAATTATAATAATTTTCTACAACGCACATTGGCATTCCCGTGATGTGGGACAGTTCCCTCTTTGTATAACTGTTGATACAGATAAACAGCTCCACGTTCCGTGGCTATTTATACGTGCTCCTTGCTAGGGGGAAACCCGTATAGCCAGGTCTATGACAATATAACGAGTATTAGCTAATGACATTTAAAGTTCTTATTAAAATTAATGTGAACTAATATAGCTCTTACGAATCTATGGCGAAACCCTTTCCGACCGCTAGAGCCCAAATGAGACGGATGTCGTTCACTTGCAGTTGCTTTGTCGGTCTGAGCTCTATGTTTCTGTTCTGGATCCTTTGCACATTCGAATGCAATCTGATTGCAAGGCACACAACATTATCACAAGTTAAAGTGAACGAATGGCAAAAAAAATAAGAAATACCTTGATATCTTCCTTGTGGAGATTAAGTGGTTTAGGGACTTTTGACCAATCGCCTCCAACTTTTTCGCAAGTCGTCTTCAGTTCATTGACCACTCTTTGCCTTTGACATAAATCGATAGATCAACGCAATATTAAAATAATAAAAACAAGACTATGACTAGGTCATGTACCTCCTTTTTCGTAGAAGCTCGCCCATCATCAAAGTGAGCTTCTTCCAGTTAAACTTCTTTACTTTTTCTATCTCTGGGAAACTCTGTTTCATTTTATTTTTGACGCTCTCTATTTCGCGTTGGTCATAAGCGCCAGGCCACTCCCCTATACCGCGGGGAGGCCATAAACGAGAGATATTATTTGAGACCGCGTCCCTCAGTGTAGTATAAAAGACACTTCCCTCATCATCCCTCATAGGAAGATCGTCCCTGAAGCATAAATGGTGGGTATATAAAAGCGTGTTTATGTCTACCGTCAATATACATATCCCGTCCCGATAGGAAACTTTTGAGCACTTTACAATTTATTCTAAGTGAAGAGAATGAACAAAACAACAAATTTAGATGACAAAGTACTAATATTTAAGGTTGATATCTTAAATAATATGTTCACATAACTTACATCAAAAAATTATTATTATTATGATAGTCGGGTATATTTGGGGCCAAATCACCCGCAGACTTACGTGTCTAAAACAAAGCGAAATGGACGCTCTTCTTCAGTGACACGACGTCGTCGGGATCCGGACATCTCCAAGTCAGGCGATTCACGATGTTCTTAGGATCCCGAACCCTGTGATGATCGTCGCGATCTTGAATGTTGTGAGTCCGTTGCTCCACTACTTCTTGACCTGGGAAGTAATAAGAGAATGAGCATCTTTAACATGCTGCAACCAAAGAAATGTTTGGTACGTAGTGGATATATATTTACCTGTTGAAATCTCCCTCCAAGTTCCTTGCACCAGACCATGGGTGCGAATAGACCCTTACTCGGATCAAAAGCTAGATTTGGCTAGATAATAGAGGAGGCTTTGGACTGATGGTATAAGCTAGATAGACTAGATTAGATCAGCTAGATTAGGCTAGAGTATGATTAAGACCCGAACACGTGGTCCTCCCCACTCATAGTGGAGTCGACCATGCCCTTTCCCTAGCCACCTCTACCTAACAAAAATAATAAGAAATGTGGGACTAGGGCCCGAACATCTGGTCCCCTCCACTCATGGTGGAGCCGACCATGTCCTTGCCCTAGCTACCTCTAGCTAAAACTGACAATGAACGTGAACTAAGGCCCGAACACCTGGTCCTCTCCACTCGCGGTGGAGCCGACCATGTCCTTGCCGTAGCCACCTCTACCTAAGAATGAGAAGAAAAGTGGACTTGGACCCGGACATCTGGTCCTCTCCACGCAAGGTGGAGCCGACCATGCCCTTGAACAAGCCACTACAATTTTATTTTAGACCTAACAAATAACAAGTCGAAGTCGACTTGAACCCGGGTAAGTGATCCTCTCCACTCTAGGTGGAGCCGACCGTGTCCTTGAACAAGCCACTCCTTAACCTGGGAAAATAAAATTTGATCATAGTGGAAGTGGACTTCGAACCCAGGTACACATGGTCCTCTCCACTCTAGGTGGAGCCGACCCGTGCCCTTGAACAAGCCACTCCGTCAATTTTTTTTAACCTATTTAAAGCTATAAAAAAAATGCAAGTGTGATGAACTTACCAAATGAAGAACGTGTGCAGACAAGATCCTGCCAGGCCCAAATAAAAAAGGACAGCTGCCAAACCTGCAACAAAAAGTTAAAAGAATAAGAACAAAAGAAGAAGAAGATCGAAAAAAATAAAAAAATTAAAGTAGAAAAAATAGAAAATCAAGAAAAGAAAAAAATAATCGAAGAAGAAGATAAGGGTGGGAGAAACAAGAGAAGGGGGGGAGAAAAAATAAGGGAAGGGTCGAAGATGGGAAGGGAAAGCAGGAAGGAGAGAAGAAGAAATGATGGGGGGGAAAAAAAAAAGAGAAGAATAGAATCGAAGGGGAAGACAAAGAATAGAAGGAGAAAGAAGGGAAGAAGGGAAGGAAAAGAAATATGAAGAGAAAAATAAGAGAAGGAAAGAAGAGATAAAAAAATAAGAGAAGAAGAAAGAATCGAAGAAGGGAAGAAGAGAAAGGAAGAATAGAATCGAATAAGAGAAGAGAATAAGAATAAGAGAAGAGAAGAATAGAATAGAATAAGAGAAGAGAAGAATAGAATCGAAGGGGAAGAGAAAGAATAGAAGGAGGAAGAAGGGAAGAAATAAGAGAAGGGAAGAAGGGAAGGAAACGAAATATGAAGAGAAATGAGAGAAGAAGAGAAGAAATGAGAAGAAATGAGAGAAGAAGAGAAGAAGAGAGAAGAAGAGAAGAGAAGAAGAGAAGAAATGAAGAGAAATGAGAGAAGAAGAGAAGAAATGAGAGAAGAAGAAAGAAGAGAAGGAAAGAAGAGAAATATGAAGAGAAATGAGAGAAGAAGAGAAGAAATGAGAGAAGAAGAGAAGAATCGAAGAAGAAGAAGAAGAGAGAAGAAGAGAAGGAAAGAAGAGAAGGAAGGGGAAAGAATAGAAGAGAAGAAATGAGAAGAAATGAGAGAAGAAGAAAAATGAAGAACACAAAAAACCTAGGTCATGCATGCACCTTTCAATCCAAAAAAACTATTCAATCTAAAAAATATGATGTACTAACCTTAGAATAGTTGCTTGCAGGTCGATCAGGGTAGTAGCGCCGTAGATCGCTCAAAAAGCTCGAAGAAGAAGCGAAAAGAAAAGGTGCGGGAAAGCCGCCGCCCAAGTAGCTTCAAAAATTACATAACGTCGCATGCCCAGATGCACGGCCACGCCTGACGTATTTTGTTATAGCGACGTTATGGACTTTATATTTTTTTTTTAAGTCTTTTTTAAATGTGATGCTCATTAAAGTTTGTCCCTACAGTGCTGATCCGGTGGCCTTCCCTTTCTAGAGGGGCCCCCCCGAACGGAGGATCCAACGGTCGGATAGGGGAACCGGGCTCCGGGAGGGTGGTCATTAGCGTCAGGCCCCCTGGGAGCCCAGAAAGGGCTGCCTCGGGGAACTTTTTGGATCCCGCCTCCTGGGTCCGGACTCTCCCCTCTTGTGAGGGATCCTGCAAGGTCCCGGCCTCATTTGACGTGGGGGTGCCAGCTTGGTTTCCACCGCAACCGCTGCCCCACCGTTCTAATGCTAACCCTTTGACCTAGACCTTCTCCCGAAAATTCAAAAAATTGGGCTGTGTGCGGAGATGAATTAGGAATCCAGCCGGCAAAAATCAGAATTTATTTTCGTACAATGCATTAATTACGAATTTATGAATGTCTTGCCACTGCAAAAGCGCCCCCCGACTTCTAATTGCCACATCGGGAGGAGGACAGGCCCAAACTCCATTCCGTCAGTTCCTATTGCTCCGCGTTCTCGGCCGCAGCTTCTCGGCTAGGTCCCAACTGCAACAGACCAAGACTCGGCCCCCAAAATACAAACCCTTCTAGAACCTGGCAACTCACAGGGTTTACGTTTCGGAGGCCCTCTCCTTGTCATATTTGGCCGGGACCTTGCGCCGTGACTTGATGTGGAGTGGGGGTGTTGATGCCAGAGCACGGACCCTAGAATCCCCCCGGAAGCTGCTTGCCCCAAATTTCCTCTCCCTAAGGCCCTGGGGACGGACGGGCGACCTCCCCTCTCCGGAACCACGATTTGGCTCTCCCAATGGACTCCTTTAACATCGACATTGCCCTAGGGACCAAGTTACGTGGCGGAAGACCAAAATTCGGCCCCCAAAACGCAAACCCTTCTAGAACCTGGCAACTCACAAGGTTTACGTTTCGGAGGCCCTCTCCTTGTCATATTTGGCCGGGACCTTGCGCCGTGACTTGACGTGGAGTGGGGTGTTGATGCCGAGCACGGACCCTAAAATCCCCCAAGCTGCTTGCCCGAATTTCCTCTCCCCTAAGGCCCAGGGGCCGGACGGGCGACCTCCCTCTCTCGAACCGGGCGATTTGGCTCTGCCAATGGACTCGAGAACGTCGACATTGCCTTAGGGACCAAGTTACGTGGCCGAAGACCAAAACTTCGGCCCCCAAAACGAAAACCCTTCTAGAACACGGCAACTCCACGGGGTTTACGTTTGGAGGCCCTCTGCTTGTCGATTTGGCGGGACCTTGCTTGGTGTCTTGATGTGGAGTGGGGTGTTGGCCTTGAGGCGGGGACCCTAAAATCCCCCCGAAAGCTGCTTGCCCCGAATTCAGTTCATTACAAGTTAATTATGCCATCCATGTCAAATAGCTTTAGGGAGCAGTCCGTTGAACAAGGGCATTCTCTCTATCCATATGCCTTGATACTGAAACACAACCATCATCACAAGCAACCAAATCTAACCCCCAACCCGCAGTAGTCTTTTGCTTTTCTGTAATCATTTATCTTCATTCTAGTAGTTATGATGCTTTTCTGTAATCATTTATCTTCATTCTAATAGTTATGATGCTTATATTCTCAATGCAATCTTAGACCAAGTATAACGTCCAGCCAGCCAAGGTCAACCCCAAGTACAACGATCCCACAAACTCCATTCCTTTGACCTTAGCTAACCCTTTGACCTAGACCTTCTCCGAAAATTCCGAAAATTGGGCTGTGTGCTGGAGATGAATTAGGAATCCAGCTGGCAAAAAATCAGAATTTATTTTCGTACAATGCATTAATTACGAATTTATGAATGTCTTGCCACTGCAAAAGCGCCCCCCGACTTCTACTTGCCACATCGGGAGGAGGACAGGCCCAAACTCTGCTCCGTCAGTTCCCCTTGCTCCGTATTCTCGGCTGCAGCTTCTCGGCCAGGTCCCAAGTGCAACAGACCAAGTCTCGGCCCCCAAAATGCAAACCCTTCTAGAACCTGGCAACCCACAGGGTTTACGTTTCGGAGGCCCTCTCCTTGTCAGATTCGGCTGGGACCTTGCGCCGTGACTTGACGTGGAGTGGGGGTGTTGACGCCAGAGCGGGGACCCTAAAATCCCCCCGGAAGCTGCTTGCCCCGAATTTCCTCTCCCCAAGGCCCTGGGGACGGACGGGTGACCTCCCCTCTCCGGAATCGCGATTTGGCTCTGCCAATGGACTCAGAACGTCGACATTGCCCTGGGGACCAAGTTCCGTGGCCAGAAGACCACCCGACCTCCAAGAAGCGCCAAAGTAGCTCACTTCCATCACACTCGTAGTCAATTGGCCTAGGATGTGGATGCGGGATACTATCGTGGAGGGTGGAGTGTTTCTTTTCTTTGCAAAAGCCGACTTGTAACTTGCTCCCTAAGGTAATTTAAGCCATTCCGGACGATTTGGCGGTCGATTTGCCATTCGAGCCTCCCGGTGCCCGAGCGACAAAACATCATGCCGGTTTATACAAGGCCGACCTCGGGGCGCCCAGCGGTTTGACAAGTTCTCCCGGACCGATCTGGAATCTTTTGGGCCTTCAAGAAGGGGGCCCTGAACGGAGGATCCAACGGCCGGATAGGGGGAACCTGCTCCGAGAGGTGGTCATTAAGCGTCGCGGCCCAGGGAGCGCTGCCGGGAAGGGTCACCTGGGAACTTTTTTGATCCCGCCTCTTGGGGTCCTGGACTCTCCCCTCTTGTGAGGGATCCACCGCAAGGTGCTGGCCTCGTTTGACTTGGGGAAGGGTGCCAGCTTCCGGTTACCCCACAATGGGCTGCCCGACCGTTCTAATGCTAACCCTTTGACCTAGACCTTCTCCGAAAATTTCGAAAATTGGGCTGTGTGCTGGAGATGAATTAGGAATCTAGCTGGCAAAAAATCAGAATTTATTTTCGTACAATGCATTAATTGCGAATTTATGAATGTCTTGCCACTGCAAAAGCGCCCCCCGAATTCTACTTGCCACATCGGGAGGAGGACAGGCCCAAACTCTGCTCTGTCAGTTCCCCTTGCTCCGTATTCTCGGCTGCAGCTTCTCGGCCAGGTCCCAAGTGCAACAGACCAAGTCTCGGCCCCCAAAACGTAAACCCTTCTAGAACCTGGCAACCCACAGGGTTTACGTTTCGGAGGCCCTCTCCTTGTCAGATTCGGCCGGGACCTTGCGCCGTGACTTGATGTGGAGTGGGGGTGTTGGCCTTGAAACCTGACCCCTAAAATCCCCCCGGAAGCTGCTTGCCCCGAATTTCTTCTCCCCAAGGCCCTGGGGACGGACGGGAGACCTCCCCGCTCCGGAATCGCGATTTGGCTCTGCCAATGGACTCAGAACGTCGACATTGCCCTGGGGACCAAGTTCCGTGGCCAGAAGACTACCCGACCTCCAAGAAGCGCCAAAGTAGCTCACTTCCATCACACTCGTAGTGAATTTGGCTTAGGATGTGGATGCGGGATATTGTCGTGGAGGGCGTGAGTGTTTCTTTCTTTTGCAAAACCGACCTTGTAACTTGCTCCCTAGGGTAACTTCGCCATTCCGGACGATTTGGCAGGGTCGATTTGCCATTCCGAGCCTCCCGGTGCCCGAACGACAAAACAACTGCGGGTTTATACAAGGCCGACCTCGATCGCCCGCGGTTTGACAAGTTCTCCCGGACCGATCTGGAATCTTTTGGGCCTTCCCCAAGAGGGGCCCCGAGCGGAGGATCCAACGGTCGGATAGGGGAACCGGGCTCGGGAGGGTGGTCATTAGCGTCTTGCCCGGGCGCCGCCGGAAGGGCTGCCTCGGGGAACTTTTTGGATCCCGCCTCTTGGGGTCCCCGAACTCTCCCCTATTGTGAGGATCCCCGCAAGGTCCCCGCCTCGTTTGACTTGGGGAAGGGTGCCAGCTCGGTTGCCCCGCAGCAGGCTGCCCGACCGCTTCTAATGCTAACCCTTTGACCTAGACCTTCTCTGAAAATTTCGAAAATTGGGCTGTGTGCTGGAGATGAATTAGGAATCAAGCTGGCAAAAAATCAGAATTTATTTTCATACAATGCATTAATTGCGAATTTATGAATGTCTTGCCACTGTAAAAGTGCCCCCCGACTTCTACTTGCCACATCGGGAGGAGGACAGGCCCAAACTCCGCTCCCGTCGGTTCCCTTGCTCAGATTCTCCGGCTGCAGCTTCTCGGCCAAGTCCCAAGTGCAACAGACCAAGTCTCGGCCCCCAAAACGCAAACCCTTCTAGAACCTGGCAACCCACAGGGTTTACGTTTCGAAGGCCCTCTCCTTGTCAGATTCGGCCGGGACCTTGCGCCGTGACTTGACGTGGAGTGGGGGTGTTGACGCTTGAGCGGGGACCCTAAAATCCCCCCGGAAGTTGCTTGCCCCGAATTTCCTCTCCCCAAGGCCCTGGGGACGGACGGGCGACCTCCCCTCTCCGGAATCGCGATTTGGCTCTGCCAATGGACTCAGAACGTCGACATTGCTTTGGGGACCAAGTTCTGTGGCCAGAAGACCACCCGACCTCCAAGAAGCGCCAAAGTAGCTCACTTCCATCACACTCGTAGTCAATTGGCCTAGGATGTGGATGCGGGATACTGTCGTGGAGGGCGTGAGTGTTTCTTTCTTTTGCAAAACCGACCTTGTAACTTACTCCCTAGGGTAATTTCGCGATTCCGGACGATTTGGCAGGTCGATTTGCCATTCCGGAGCTTCCCCAGTGCCCGAACGACAAAACACTGCGGTTTATACAAGGCCGACCTCAGGACGCCCCGCGGTTTGACAAGTTCTCCCGGACCGATCTGGAATCTTTTGGGCCTTCCCGAAGAGGGGCCCCTGAACGGAGGATCCAACGGTCGGATAGGGGAACCGGGCTTCGGGAGGGTGGTCATTAGCATGCAGCCCCCCGGGGGAGCGCTGCCAGGAAGGGCTGCCTCGGGAACTTTTTTGGATCCCGCCTCTTGGGGTCCGGACTCTCCCCTCTTATTAATCAAAAAATTTATTATTAATGGTAAATAAATTATTAATCATAACTTGTAGATAAAGTGTCGCTACAGACGTCAAACCCTAGGTTTTGTGTGCTACATCATCAAACCCTAGATTGTAAATGCCATGTGGCACAATCTAGGGTTTGATGATGTGGCACACGCAAGCTAGGGTTTGATGACATGGCACTTACTTTGATGTGGCAATACGAAGTCGCCACGTGACACAACCTAGGGTTTGATGATGTGCCACACGCACTGTAGGGTTTCATGATGTGGCACTAAAAATGCCACGTGGGATAATTTAGGGTTCGGTGTATGACATGATACATGGCCTGATAATATGGCAACCTAGAGTTCGATATGCACCCCATACATATATACGCGATACTTTTCTAATATAAATAAGAAGATAAGAATATAAATTTAGGTATTTATTCAAAGACACTTGTTCAAAGCTTTTCTCTCGCTAATTCTCGTTATGTTCAAATTATAATGGGTAAAAGCATGCTACGGTGTACCACTTTTGGAACCCTCAAAAGTACCCACATTGGGTACTTTTAAAAATGATACTTTCTAGTTTTTCTCTCCATTAAAATCAATCGAAAGTTTTTGCATTGAAGGTCAATAACATGTCAATCTATAGTACTACAGGATAACAATACTATTAGAGACTAAAATAAATGAATTAACTCTCAAACTTATTATTTATTGCGACATTATGCAAGTTCCCAGTACCCAGTGCTGGGTACTTTTCTGGGTAGTTTCGCACTCCCTAAAAAGTACTTTAGATGGTACACCCTAGCATGCTTTCACCCAATATATATAGTCATGGCGGAGGCTCAATTCTTAGCGGTCTTCCTCATTGTGGCCCTCTTTCTGCTGATGCAATATTCATGGCATTATGCGTCTCCCCCTCCGCCCCCGGTCAAGACGGTCAAGACTGCAGTAAGTCTGCCGGGGCTCATTGGTAGCACATTTCAAACCATGAAAATACTATTTATCATCTGTATGGTTTGTAAGTATCATTCTATTATTGCAACCATATCATTCATGGTTATCAAATGTTTCTCTCATAATTTCTTTTGATCTAGGTGTGCTATTTTTCTCGGCGATGAATAAAGATAATCGCAATCGTACGGAGAATGACGAAGACGAAGGTAAGTATTTATATAGTTTTTATACGCTTTACCCTCTAATTAGGTATGTAAGTTTATGCATGGAGTTTTAATTTGTTGTGTAGAGGAAAGGGAAGAGTTTAGACAAAATAGGAGGAGGACTCTACGAGGTAGGGGCAATCGTGTTGATGTTCGGCGACCAACCTCCACCGTCACTACAACAAAGCAGTTTGGGTATTAAGATAGCTTTTATAAAATAATAAATAAATGAATTGTTTTTGCATGATATTTGTGCTTCTGCAGCTCCTCCGCGCCCCCCGCCTTCCTCGCAAACATGTCTCCCCTGGTGAGAGACCAAATTAAAAGATATTTTGCCTCTTTGACACCAACGCCCGGTTAAGCGACCTCCGCTCCTATTCCCCATCGACATAGTGTTGATTATCGGCCTCCACGTTCTCGCGAGAATATCGAGATCGGTAGACGTAGTATGGACTCCCGTTCTAGGCAAGAGACGGGAACAGATTTTTCTGGTGCAAGGAACTTGGAGGGAGATTTCAACAGGTAAATATATATCCACTACGTACCAAACATTTCTTTGGTTGCAGCATCTTATATTATAATGTTGTGTAATGGACCACGCCCTAGATCCAACGGCTGAGATTTGATCACGAATTCTATGGTTGAGATTCGATGTGGTTGAGTTTAGGGCTATGGCGGCCGATGGCTCTTACCAAAAGCAGCGGGCAACCATCTGGAAGGGCCTGCCACAATAAACAACAGTTTGAAAGCTTTGTTTGGCTTTTGACTTATGGATTTTAGAATCAGGCTCTGTTGAGTGCGGATGGGTGCTTGTCTTGAAGCTGAGGCGATTAGGTTCTACTAGGTTCAACAAAAATACAGGCGTTGGAAAATCCGGGGCGACATGTGGAAACTCCGGGTCACTTGGACTGCCATCAGAGCAAAAGGCAGCAGGCTATGCGAGCTAGGGCAAGGATTTGCAATCCGCTATGGAAAGCATGAGCAGTTGGGTAGCTGATTTCATGCTTTGAGGAGTTGCGTCCAAGATTTGAACGGTTTTCATGGCGTTATCCATAGGAAGCAGCGTTTATGGTTCGGCTGTGGTTTGCTGTGGTTTATGGATAACGCCAGCAAACCACAGCCGAACCATAAACGCTGCTTCCTATGGATAACGCCATGAAAACCGTTCAAATCTTGGACGCAACTCCTCAAAGCATGAAATCAGCTACCCAACTGCTCATGCTTTCCATAGCCGATTGCAAATCCTTGCCCTAGCTCGCATAGCCTGCTGCCTTTTGCTCTGATGGCAGTCCAAGTGACCCGGAGTTTCCACATGCTGTCCTGGATTTTCCACTGCCCTGTATTTTTGCTGAACCTAGTAGAACCCAACTGCCCCAGTTCTGCACAAGCACCCGATCCAGACCAACAGGAGCCTGATTCTAAAATCCATAAGTCAAAAGCCAAACAAAGCTTTCGAGATGGTTGCCCGCTGCTTTTGGTAAGAGCCATCGGCCGCCATAGCCCTAAACTCAACCACATCGAATCTCAACCATAGAATTCGTGATCAAATCTCAGCCGTTGGATCTAGGGCGTGGTCCATTACACAACATTATAATATAAGAATAAGATAAAGATGTAGGGTCTATGGTTTGGCTGTGATCCTTGCTTTTGAACATCGTATTTCTGTATGGGGGGACGGAAACATGGGAGATGATTCCACGGGGTCCCTCGACCGGCGGCAGCCAGGAGCGGGTCCTGGAATCAGCGACCCTGTTTCGTCCCCCCACAACATGGCAACTGGGGAGGATGCAAAATTTGATCCATTTTACCTGTTCTTCACCTGTTGAGCGGAATCAAGCCCACCGCTTTCCATTCCGGAGGCTGAATGGGCTCCCCAATTGCCATGTTGTATGTAACAATGAGGACTTGCAGGACCGGATTGAAATTGTAGAAGAACGAGTCCCCTTTTTTTTTTGCACATGAGTTGAACATCGATTCTGTGGAGTACGCAAAGTTGCAGAATGAGATATGTTCCAACAAGGACAGCACCATTCAGGAAAACAAGGGGCAAGGAGCGGCTCCTTACCGCAGATGAATCCAGATTCAAATGCCTTGGTGTCTACGCCTATCATTTTTTAGGAATGGAGATGGCGCTTCATCGCTCCCAGTGTCATGTTTTGTGGCGGATGTTTTGGCCTCCAGGTTTTATACTATCTTGCTTTTACAGAATATAGAGTTGCATTTGATTCTGTTTTAATAGATATGAAGCAGCAAATCAGAAGCTTGTGGATATATTGTTTGCATCACTCACATCTATGTTATGAGCTATTGCTAAAGATCGTTTGAAATTATTGATCGGAAAAAAAGCTTCTTGATTTCTTGAAGTTCGGTTTTCAAACTGTTAATGATACTAAGTTTTGGGCATAAAAAACTGATCTTATTTGCTTCTTTGCATCTCAAAAAGGGCTGAAGCATGCAAGGGCTTGAATATCTCCTGTTCCCAAGCATCGTTGTAAATGGTGCAAAATGGCATTTCTTTGCACAAAATTGTCTCCAAGCCAGAAAGGACGCATTTCGCCTGAGTGGGTTCAAGTTCATCTTTACCATGGTCTTCGAATCAACAAGATGCGTTCCTGTGCCAAAGCCAACAGGTAAGATGCAGAACTTAGGCTAAAATTTCATTGTAAGTAAATGTAAATCTATGAGATTGTTCGTGCAATTTTTTTATCTCTATAGGCTTCAGACTGAGGCATGCTTTTGCAAAGCCCCAAGCAACCTGTACTACTTAGAAAGTTGAGTTGTAAATCTCACAGCTTGGAAATAAGGCTGTATTCAAATTTGTTGGGCTTTTCCTGTGGAATCTGACTTGGCTTTTCACGTTGTCTTGCAATTTTTGAAACAAGTAGTAAGATCCTTAACCCTCATATTATTGTTTCTCCAGCTGACTTTTGTAGAGCTAGACAAAGATAGTTAGCTTTTGAAGCATTTAAGCTTCTCACTGAAGCTGGAGTCTATTCTGATGTCATCACGATAAACTCTCTCTACAATATGAATGGAACTGATAAGGCACGTTATCTATCTTTGTAAATGGTTGAGCAAGGATATGATTTGCATGTTCAATGGATTTTGTAAAGACAATGATCTTGATAAGATTTACTGTGGTGTAGTGAAATGGATGCATGCCTGATGTTGTTGCCTATAATAACTTGGTACCTTGCGTCTGAAGAAGTTTAAAACATGTTCATAACGGGAATACTCTCCTGATATACGTTGCAATAAGAGCGAACAATTTCTGTTGGTCAATATGATATATGGTGCAATAAGAGCAAACAATTTCTGTTGGGCAATATAACCCTGATGTTTACCAGATATATGTTTATTAAAAACACAAATACAGTTGGCAGTTCTAATTAGATTATTCTTGAATGAAACTGGAACCTGTCAATTACTTATTCAAGGGAAAAGATTGATTCTTGAAGCATGCTATCCTTTAAAGCTGGCAAAACAAGGTGACGGATCAATCGCACTAATGACCTGTAGTGCGATTGCGCACACAAAAAGATTCCTTTTAAAAAAACCCCAAAATTCGGTACTTTTGGCATATCTTAAGAAAAAATTTAGAGAAACTGTCCTTTGACCTTAAAAAAGGTGCATTTTTTGGAACAAACAAACAAAATACAACATTTATAATTAAAAGGGAGGTCATTTTTTGTAGTATTTTAAACGTTTATGCACTTGACCTGGGTGCACGTACACACAAACACAATACGATGAACAGTTAGAAGCAGCAAAGAAACTACAATTAATGATGCAAGGGCCTTTTCGGCCAAAATGTAAAGTTAAATAGATAAGCATGTCTATGCGCGCATAGACATGCACATTTTTTTTACAAACCATTGTTTGAAAATTCAATAATTAATAATAAATAATGTTTTTTCAGTTCACAGTCAGCATAGTGTTTGTCCTTGCGTGCGCATAAACCTTAATGTTTGTCTATGAGCGCATAGACAAAGATCTGAAACATCATTAAAAAAACTTTTGAAACATTGTCTGCACAAGGGGCAACTAAATTAAAAAGCCTGGAAGAATTCTGTAAACATGGTCGGCTTTCATGACTTTGTCCAAATGTGAATACAAAGCATACAATAATTATCCTTTGTATTTCCAATAAGAAGAGTCTACATCAGAAAAAGAACAAGTAGCGGTGCAGCCATACTAGTTCTATATTGACTTTGACGGCTTCCAAACTGTATATTGTATAACCTTCTTTTACAAATTACCATTAATGCTTATGTATCTATCTTGAACCAAATACTCAATTTTTGGTATCCTCAAGCTTCTACGTCGTTCTCAAGAATACATTCAATGCCAAGCAAAACAAATTAATCTCCTGGCTTTACTTCCAATTCAATTTTTGTAATGTTGACACAAATCCAATCAGTCCCTTTAATTCTGGAAAGCACGAGTTCATTATCTGAGATGGTGTAAAACACAAGTAAAATTCCAAAGCACAAAAATAAAAAGGGGAATTGTCTACCCTCATCCAACTACATCATTTTAATGGCTTCAATGCTTCAATTCCAGAGGAAATGTTGGTGAGCTAGGCTCCTAGAGCCAACTAGAAGGAAAAAGAAGGTTGCCAGGCTTTTGCCTAGAAGGATAAATAATTTTTCAAGCTAAGCCTGCATAATCTAAAAGGTGCAAAAAAAGAGACCCAAGTTATGTGCACATAATCAACGTTGAGGCAAAAAAAAAAAGATATAGCTATGGTTAAGGTTGCCACTATGTTAGAAGCTTTTCAAACCATAAATACCTCGTAACATCTGCAATGAACTAAACAATAGAAATGGTCTAGAAACCATTTCTACTGAAATAACCATTGGTAAAATAAATAGGTAGGAAAATATTGCGTAGGTACAAATTAGTAGGTTGTAAAAAAAATGGGTAGGTAGAAATTTACCTGGTAGGTCGTGTCTATGCGCGCATAGACAAAAAAATTCTTTTGCTATCTTGCGCATAGCAACAAATGACTTTTTTTTTCCTCAGCTTTTTTTTTCTTGTCTTCAAGTATCAGGACGATTTGACGATTTTAGGCAGCCTTTGTGTTCTAAAGTGTTCTTGGCAGTCATAAAGAAGAAGCCGGAGGTAAGATTTGTGAAAAAAGGGGCTTTTGTGAAATTTACGTACCATTATTTGTGATGGAAAACATCGATTGGGGTTCTTTTTGCATCTTTCGGTTTAGATTTTTCTCAAGTTGGAGCATGAATCACAGTCAAAAAGCCTCAAACTTACGATTTTGAGTAGATAATGATGAATAGGTTAAGCTGCTTTGCGACGACAACGGAGCCCTTCTCTATTTTATCTTTGCCGCTTGAGCTTTGCCCTGGCTTTGGAGCTTTACACAGCACTTAGGGTCTATTTTATGCTGCATGATGTCAATGCTAATTTTAAACGATACTGTTCCCAATTGATGTTACAGCTCTGGATGTGCCTGTTCTTTGGAAAGACTGGAACATCCATCCTATTCGTAGGCGTTGGAACAATTTATCTTATAAGGCGCTTGTCCCAACTAGAATTTTTGCTTACTTGTCGGTTTCACATTTTCAAGATTGCGAAAACAAGGGAATCTGGGTGCTTACGCCATCCACGATAATTCATATTGTGCTCAAGAAAGGTATTTATGTACATTTTATGATTTTTGTGATTAATCGGTCGGGGTTGACATGGGGATCAATAATCTGAGAACAAGTTCATTGGTCAAAATTGCTTTGGATCGATGGGTTTAGATGCAATGGTTGAGGTAGGTTGGTCCTATGTAATTATGTTTTGTTAGAACCATATAGATTTTGGTCAATCTCATGACTATTAAAGTTGAGCTCTTTCATCTTTCATCTTCGGTGGTTAACTTAATGGAGTTAGAAGAGCTATCATAGATGGGAATTCCAATCTTTGGCATCAATATGTCCGTTGGGCTTAAGGTAGTGAAACAATTTTAAGTTCATGCTCCTCATGGTTTTATTGTAATGTCAATTTTGGCTTCTTTGCTAGCTAGCGCCTGGGCATTAGACAAGACATTGCGGCATCGTTAGTGAGGAATCTGCCTTCTGGTGGTATTATCTTATCATGATTCGGTTTGCGAAGTCCAACTTTTGGACTTGTATGCAAACTTAGCACCTATTCTTATTTTTTAGCCGTTGTTCAAGACCCGGTTGATATATCGGTTGATATCACTTCACTTCAACTGGAAAACATTTTCAAAGCTGAATGAACCATTATCTTATGCCATGGATTAACAGGAACTATTGGGGCTTCATTTTGAAATTTTGAATGTGGATACTAGATTAGGAAGATTCCAAAAATCCATGAGCAACGAGAGCAAGCTACAAGCATGGATTAATACCTCATACAAAGGCTTTTTATCTTATGTGGCCTCAGTTAGATGTTTTATGCTATGCTTGCATAGTTGCAGGCAACACCATTTTATGTTCTGCTACGCGTGCATAGCCACAAGTAACAAGATTTTATATTGTGCTATCGTGCATAGCCATGAACCGTGGAAAAACAAGAATTTCTTACATGCATATAGTCCATTATGCTTCTCTTCTTCGTCTTTCGGTCACCTTCTAAGAGGAGGTCGACGTACTTAAGTTGCTTGTCAAGTATCACGAGGATTTTTGTAGTATTTTGTGTTCTAATTAAAAACTCCAGTCTTTCCTGTCTTTGATTGTCTATGCGCGCATAGCGCCCTTGTGTTTTGTTTTTCCTTAGGCCTATTCTAGGAACCTTGATTTCACCCTTCTTGATAGTTGTTAACGAATCTACTTACGAGGATTCTAGTGGTGTTTTCCGTTTGTAGATTTCCTGTATGTGCTTACTTTTTACAAAATTACTTTTTATTTTCAGACCCTATATCGATGCACTACAAGTCTAAAGACTTTCATTTATTAAAATCTAGGACCTAAAAATGGCACTCGAAATCTAAATTTGTGGTTCATTTTTTTAAAAGACCCCCCAAAAGTGGTCGAATTTAAGGGAATCTTAGGGAATCTTTGAAAGATGCTTTTTATTAGTGCAATTGCAGGTCATTAGTGCGTTTGATCCGTCACCTTGTTGCAAGCACAAACGCATGTGTAGGTTAGTGTTAGTAACAATTGGTTATTGTTTTTAAACATCATTTTTTGTTATGTCTTTCTATATCCAATCACACATGGGGAATATCATCTTTTGTTTAACATGATCTTTTGTTTTATGTATTTCTAATATTGGCCAACTAAGGCCACAACTAAGGTCATATAATCTTTGATGTGTTGCATTCTACAGTTGGAGCCTTCACATGAAACTGAAGAGTATGTTGACTCCATGTGAAAGGGCCCTTGCAACATGCTAGATAACTATTTTTGTTTGTTAAAAGTAGTCTTTCAATAGAATCAATTTCTGCATAATCAATTGAGTAAAAAACCTAGAGAATTCCTTGCTATATGAAATAGAAGGAAGAGAGCCAAGATTTAAGATATAACCTTAAGAAATACATCCCGTTCTTAGAGACAACAAGATGCTAGATATATAAACCCCATGTTGGAGGTTGTCATTAAAAAATGCCTTGCGTGGGTGTAAACGCACGTGTGTGCATGTCACGTGCATGTCTTGCACTTGGTTTTATGTTTGATTGTTTTATGAGCAACTAAGTATATAAGCCCAAAATCAATAATCTATTACCTCATTAACTTCTCTATGCTCTAAATTCATTTCAAGGCAAACAAACCCAAGTTAAAATAGCAACCTATTAGTGTGAATTGTGGAATTTAGGCCACGTTTACGTAAAACATAGATACAGTTACATGGCAGCAAAGATATTTTTCTCTTTTACAGGTTTCCAACTTATGCCCAGCATTGCTTATGCCCAGCAACGCTGGGCACCGTTACTAGTGTTAAAGATGCTCATTCTCTCATTACTTCCCAGGTCAAGAAGTAGTGGAGCAACGGACTCACAACATTCAAGATTGCGACGATCATCACAAGGTTTGGGATCCCAAGAACATCATGAATCGCCTGACTTGGAGAGGTCCGGATCCCGACGATGTCGTGTCACTGAAGAAGAGCGTCCATTTCGCTTTGTTTTAGACATGTAAGTCTGCGGGTGATTTGGCCCCGAATATACCCGACTATCATAATAATAATAATTTTTTGATGTAAGTTATGTGAACATATTATTTAAGATATCAACCTTAAATATTAGTACTTTGTCATCTAAATTTGTTGTTTTGTTCATTCTCTTCACTTAGAATACATTGTAAAGTGCTCAAAAGTTTCCTATCGGGACGGGATATGTATATTGACGGTAGACATAAACACGCTTTTATATACCCACCATTTATGCTCCAGGGACGATCTTCCTAAGAAGGATGATGAGGGAAGTGTCTTTTATACTACACTGAGGGACGCGGTCTCAAATAATATCTCTCGTTTATGGCCTCCCCGCGGTATAGGGGAGCGCTTATGACCAACGCGAAATAGAGAGCGTCAAAAATAAAATGAAACAGAGTTTCCCAGAGATAGAAAAAGCAAAGAAGTTTAACTGGAAGAAGCTCACTTCGATGATGGGCGAGCTTCTATGAAAAAGGAGGTACATGACCTAGTCATAGTCTTGTTTTTATTATTTTAATATTGCGTTGATCTATCGATTTATGTCAAAGGCAAAGAGTGGTCAAGGAACTGAAGACGACTTGCGAAAAAGTTGGAGGCGATTGGTCAAAAGTCCCTAAACCACTTAATCTCCACAAGGAAGATATCAAGGTATTTCTTATTTTTTTTGCCATTCGTTCACTTTAACTTGTGATAATATTGTGTGCCTTGCAATCAGATTGCATTCGAACGTGCAAAGGATCCAGAACAGAAACATAGAGCTCGGACCGACAAAGCAACTACAAGTGAACGACATCCGTCTCATTTGGGCTCCGGCGGTCGAAAAGGGTTTCACCATAGATTCGTAAGAGCTATATTAGTTCACATTAATTTTAATAAGAACTTTAAATGTCATTAGCTAATAGTCATTATATTGTCATAGACCTGGCTATACGGGTTTCCCCCTAGCAAGGAGCACGTACAAATAGCCACGGAACGTGGAGCTATTTACCTGTATCAACAGTTATACGAAGAGCCAATGTGCGTTGTAGAAAATTATTATAATTCTATGAACTACATTAATGCCATATTCTTTTCGTTTTTATAGGAAGCAGTGGAGGAGATGAACCAAGCCCTAGACGAGGACGTGGGCCGGCGAGGGATCACGCAAACTATGGTGGAGAGCCATCCAATCGCAACCCTGAAGCTGAGGGTCCGAGGCGTCCTCAAACTACTTACTCGGATGACTACTCCACTCCACTGAATCTGACAGAGATTAGCTCTAGGCTAAAAGGGTGGATACTCCCCTTAACGAGTCTTTTGTGATTATTTAAAAATATAAATTTAATTCACGATTTGCAATTAAAAAAGAAGGTGACATGCCCTTTTGCTCCTTGTACATCATATTGTAATAATTATCTAAGCCAAACATTTTTTTTATTATTTTATTTTATTTTTTATTTTTTTTCCTGGACGTATCCACGTGGTTTTTTTTACTGCCACGTGGATTTTTCATTACACGTGGCTTTTTTTAATTACACGTGGATTTTCATAAATTTTTTTTTTTGCGTAACGTCGCATGCGACGTATACACGTGGCTTTTACGGCACACGTGGATTTTTTTGATATTCCACGTGTATATTTTAAAAAATAGCACACGTGACTGCGACGTCTGCGGGACGTCGCATGCGACGTATACACGTGGCTTTTACGGCACACGTGGATTTTTTTTGATATTCCACGTGTATATTTTAAAAATTAGTACACGTGGTCTGCGGCGTCCGATTAATGCGTCGCCGTCATGCGACGTCGTATCACGCCTCGTGACACGCTGCGTCCACGTCTCGGTCACGCCTCGTAGGCGTCGCATGCGATCGCTGGCGTCGCGCAACGCGATGTCTCCAAATGACGTCGTGTCGCGTCGTGTCCGCGTCGTCGGGGCGTCGCATAGACGTGACCCACACAAGGCACCCAAAAATTTAACCACTATAATAAACCATTAATAAACCACTATAGATATGGTTTTTTATGTTAAAAAATTCATTCTTCACAAAAATCGCATAATATAGTGGTTTTTATAACTAGTACATGGTTATCCATGTTGATTTTTTGTTATAACGTCGTTTATAAAGACCGTTATTAGTTTATTACATGGTTTCTAGCATCAATAGTCGTAATTCATGTTGGTTTTCTAATGTAACACGATTTATTTATCAAATCGACGGTGGATTGAGCATGGTTTTTCACACCACTTTAAATATGGCAACGGTTGTTTATGTTGCCTTTCTATTGTCACAAAGTCGAAGTAGTTTATGCAATGGTTTTTCATACTAATTTAAATGCTATGGTGGTTATTCATGCCAGTTTTCTATTATCAAGGTGTGCGTTATAAAATGGATGTGGTTTATAGCATAGTTTATCGAGTTCATTGTTATGGTAATTGTTCATAGATTTCACCTAAAAGGATGTGTCTATCCATAGAGGTTACTTATCATAAGCCACCCAAAAAAACACTTGTCTCATAACCAACCAGTATCAAACCCTTGTTTTCTTGAAGCACGCCAGACTTTATTCAAATATCATGCAAATTAGTACATGAGCAGATACAAAGGCATCTTTTGTAATCTGTAATTTATAATTTATTGTCCTTTGAAAATTATTTTGCATCTTTAGGAAACCAACATAGACTAGTGGTTTTCTAGAACTATATGCAATTTTGCACTCACACTTCTTACATCAACTAGCAGAGGTTTATTTCATGGTTTTCAAATTTCAATACTCATTTAATAACCCATGGCCAAGTTTGTGTTGACATCATGCTACAACTGTCTTCGAAAGATGGGAACTAGAAATTACTTTTTCAACGATGGGAATTATTCTTGAGATTTTTTTTTTCAATAATTGAATTGATCTGTGATTTCAATATAAGAACAAGGATAGGTATGCAAACCAATAATGTTGTTATTATTTCTTAGGTTATTTTTTCATTTCTTCGATTTTTCTCTCTCCCCCTCCCCCCCCCCACAACCCCTTTTTTTGGTAGTTTGTTATTGTGAAAGTTGAAAATCTAGCAAGTTATTTCTTGAAAGTTTTGTTGATCATTTTAATTGAATAATACTTTTTCCATTCTTTCTTGAAAAATGTAAAAAAAGTTTATATTAACATAGAAATAATAGTAGACGCTTGACCAAAACATGTGAACATGTTTCTATTGGGGCGATGGGATAGAGTTCTTTGGCAAAAAGTTGCTGATTTTCTACAGCCTATTCTGCCACACCAAGAAGATATTTTGGTATGGGTTTGTCATGAAGAAATTAAGGAGTGCAAACTTGTGGACTCTATGTATCAGTTGTTGCTTGATACTGATATTCTTCCTCCGTCTAATAAGTGGTCTCTTCAACTTCCTCCTCCTCAATGGCAGAAGGTGTGGTCTTGGGCATGGGACAAGCTACTTCATCCTAAAGTGGCAGTTCTTTGGTGGCAGATTCTTCATAGGTGTCTGCGGGTTAATGTGCTTGTCCATAAGTTTAACCCTAGAATATCAAATCAGTGTCCAGTATGCAAGCGTGGATCTGAGACCATTGAGCATTGCTTTTTCATGTGTGAACACCTTAGACAGGTATGGGACTGGTTGTTTTCCCTCTTTCAGGTTTCACTAACAAGTCAACAACTGCTTTTGGCAATTTACCCAAGTACTTGGACAGAGTTACAAGGCCAGGCTTTTCATCTAGCAGCAGGATGGTTGCTTTGGACTATCTGGAAAAGACGAAGATTGGTAATCTTCAAAGGTCTGGATGTGGCAGATAATCGTGTTCTCCAAGAAGCTCAAGGTTATATTGTAAAGTCGTATCATTGTTCTTCACTTGCCCCTCGCAAGAGGCGATTGATTTTTGAGGAGTTTTTGAATGTGCACTCTTATGCTTAGGCAGGTTGCTTCACTCGGTGGGTCTCCGCTTATCCGCTGAGATTTTATTCCTGTCTCTGCATTTATACTTGTATTTGACTCTTTGATTGAATAAAGTCTGACGTCCTTCAACAAAAAACATGTGATACCACCACCAAATATGTAATACATAACCAGGATTTGAGTCCCAGACCATCAATCAAGCCTTGGGGAATGCCTCTTGGATATACGCCACAATCAAGGCATCATGCTATCAAAGAAAAGGCAATTTATAAAAATGCCTTTGTATTATATCAAAATTATGAAAATACCTTGTATTTTCATAAATTAAGGAAATGCCCACGTAATTCAACAGAGCAATATGTAGCTGCATATCCTTATCCATCACAAATTTGCTTCGTTAGCTTGACAAATCCTATCTACACGGTCCATCTTTGCATTGACAAATCTAATTTACTCGCCGTCAAATTTGTGTTCTGCAAATTAGCAAATCTGTTGTGCCCGTTGCCGCAGTTAACAATGAACCTAGTAGCTTCAAGCATCCTCTCTTTGGCTTTTAATATCAGAGACTTGATAAAGTTGTGCAGCACCCATTGCCAGATCTGTTCGGCCTCACTCTGTCCTAACATAGATAGCCAAATCTGTTCGGCCTCACTCTATCCTAACCCATATATATTAGGATGTTGTGTAAACAAAGCAAAGCAGTTTTTTCATATTTGCATTAGAGGGCAAATGCATTCGAGCCATCTTTGACAGGCTTCTCGTTATGAGGTGAGTGACAGATGCGTCTCCCTTGAGCTTGAAGTTTTGTGTGGCTATGGAGAGTCTTTTTAGAATAGGTAGACGTAGGGGCATTTCCATAATTTGTGAAAATATGTGGGTATTTTCATAATTTAGATACAAGGTGCTTTTATAAATTGCCCAATAAAATAAAATATAACTAAGAATCACATACATGGAGGGCCTTATACCTCCACCATGGAAAAATACAAAATATTCTAGGGGGCTTCAAAAGAAATACTCAAATCGCTCTCCCCCTTACCTTCCTCTAGGTGATCAAGTGCACTTGCAATGAGAAGAATCACCACAAACATGCAAGGACTCGTACCATTGCCAAGTGTGCCATACATGAGCAAAGTTTAAACAGTAGGCCAGTTAGACTTGGAGCATGCACCTTGGCCATACATTTTGTTGGTCAGGTTGGGCAAGGTCTTTTCATAGAAAAGATGCTTCAGGGAAGCAATGACTATCGATTGATTACCATGACTTGCGAAGTTCTAGTTATGATCTGGCGCGCAGGTGTTTGGATAAGGTGTTTGGAGAAGAATTGCGAATTGTATTTCTCTAGAAAGGTAAGCTTTAAGCAGAAGTTCCTTTGTTGAACAAAGCTATAAGAACGGCCAGTTAGTATCTTCAGCCATTTGCATATGCTAGTAGACATATGAATCATAAGAATGTGACAAGTTGGACAATGATCATTGTAGGCTATATCCAATAGGGAAATGGCAATAAAGCAGTTCAACATTTTTATGAGATTCAGCAAAAAGTTGAACTAAATAAGTTCAAGTTAGTAAACGATTTTGATGTGCGACTTCCATTAAATGAACCGCTGGCAATGTGAGATATGTGGAGGTTTTGAATAAGGGTCATTTGAGCCAAAATATTCTCTAATTGGAGAAATGGAACAACATGCAGTTTGGATCATAAAATTATATTATAGCTAGACAACATTGAGTTTGGTTCCTAATTTTTTGCATCATAGTCATGACCTTAACTTCAAGAGTCAGTGGCAATACCCTTGTTAATACGTACGCTAGATCTGAAAGCTTAGAAGAAATATATCTTGTTTTTTTTATCAACTATTAATGTCATATTATAGTATATACACATGATATTTGTTTCAATAAAATGCCTTTGTTATATATCATCTTAACATCCTTCGTGAATATAAGGTGGAATGGTTGCAAGATATTGTGGAGCTATTATAGCAATGTTAAGAAGCTAATGTAAGAGTCCGCCGAATTTTTGCAGAAGGGTCACTACTACATGAAATGTTTTTACGAAAAATCGAATGCATTATCTCACAATGTATATCATAAAATGTTTTTACGAAAAATCGAATGCATTATCTCACAATGTATATCATAAAATGTTTTTACGAAAAATCGAATGCATTATCTCACAATGTTAGGGGTAATGTTCGGCCAGAGGCCATTACGCGGGGTAAGGCCACCTGGCGAGCCCGGAGGGCGAGCCGATGTGGCACCAGCAATAATAATGGCCTGGCTGGGTCAACATTCCCCCACGAAATGTTAGGGGTAGGCCACATTTCGCACGTGTGGCCGAATTTTTGGCTATGGCGAGGTCGGCTATGGCGCTCCCTTAGGCGCTTAGCTTCCTCGTCGACTTTTTTGCTTAGTGGAGCATCTTTTTGTGTTTTGCGGAGCGTCTGGTGCTGATTTTGGCGGTAGCGCCTCGATTTTGGAGTGGCGCCAGCATCATTTCAGTGGCGCCAGCATCATCTTCAGGTAAAATCACGACTTCTTGTTATTTTTTCCATGTTTCTACTTGAATATTCTTGATCAGGTGTGCTTTTTCTGATTTAAATGGGTTGGAATAACATGCAAGGCTATCCAGACCTTTCTTTCTTTATACATGCTTTCTTGCAAGCCTATCCCGAACTTTCTTTCTTGCTTCTGTGCTTTTTTGCAAGCCTTTTTTTCTTTCTTTCTTTCTGTGCTTTCTGTTCTTTCTTGCGGTTAGTGTTTTAGGTTTCTTTGGGCCGCCCAAATTCGGCTGAGTTTTAGTTGGTTTTGATTACCTTTGCTCGGGATTTTCTTTGCCTTATTTTGGTTTCGATTGCATTGCTCTGGATTTTCTTTGGCATACAGGCTTTCTCCTGCAGCTTTGGATTTTCTTTGGCATACAGGCTTTCTCCTGCGGTGTTTGAGATTTGACCAATTGTTTGTGCCCTGTAGTTTGAGTTCGACCAGTCCGTTGGAGTCTCCGTTGGAGGCATTTTCCTTTGCACAGAGCTCCATACTTTATGGCTTATTTGCATTTTATATTTGCACAAAGCTTCATATTTTGGGGCGTTCTTTGCCTTTTCGGTTTGCATAGAGGAAATTTTTGAGCCAGATGGCACTAGCTAGGACAGCTGGCACTAGCACCCTGCCAGGTGTCACAGGAAACTCAGAGAAAATTATAGGATGTAAAACAGATGATAATAACAAGAAATGTGGCCTACCCTAACATTTCGTATATCAAATGCTAGAAATATTTGAAATAATTCCTTGCTACTAGTTTTTATTTGCAGCATAATCAAATTAAACGGTAAATGCTTAACGGCTGAAATAACGGCTGGGTGGGAGCCTGTAACCTGTGTGCTTGCTGACAGTCTGTCGTATTCAAATGGTTCGAACCTAACACGCTTATGCTTTTTGCTATTTTTGAAAATAGATGCGCCATAAGTTAGCCATGACGGCTAGGGCATTGTTCTGTGCGAGCAGAAAGACTCTACTTGCATGATTACACTATGAAGCGATGTAGCTATGGCGCAATGCGATTCCTCAGTTCTATCCGGTAAGCTGGAGCGCTGCCATGCCACTGTTTCCTCTTTTCTGCATTTGGCGCCCAGAGCTTGGCTTAGTCGGTTATGGGAGCTTGGGTGATTTACTGGCTTGTAGAATCAAAATCAACCCGTAACTATTTTAATAGGAAGGTTATGAAGGCCATCGTCCTAGCCGTGGTCACGATCTTTTGCTGCAAGAATCTAATGGCATGGTATGCGTGCTTGAATGGAAGGGTTTTCTCACAGCTTGATTCTTTAAAAATGTAGGCTTTTGAATTGTGTAGGTTTTGATGCTACGCAGGTTGCTGGCCTTGGACAAATATTGAATTGGGCATATTGAGCAAGGCCAGGGTTATGCACTTCGGTTCTCTTTGGATGTTTTCTGGACTTCGATGGCAAGTAAGTCCGGCCTAACAATTCCGTGCAGAGTCCAGGCCCGATTTTGAACATCTGCGTCCTCAAATCTGTGGATTTTAGCAGTTCCTTTTGTGGGCAGAATATTCAGGTGCGTATTTATGAGTCGTGTTTTGGTGCTATTTTGAAATACAGTTTCCAGGTTCAACAAGGGCACTGTACTGGTGATGGCACCTAAGATCCTTTGAACTCTTATTTGATTTATTACATCCCACCCTTTGCTTCTCAGAATACCATTTTCATTTGCAGGTTTCGATTCCTAAGAAGCCATTAAGGCGAACATTTTCATTTGCAAGTTCGTTCTTTGGGAAGCCATTCCATTGGGTTATCGCAGGAAAGCTCAGTTCACTCTTGCCAGGTTTTAGATTATAGTCTCTGGCCCTGGCTATGAATTTCCCCTTCTCTCGCTTGCTATTTTGGAACTCCTTGAGCTTTCAGTTCACTTGTTTGGTTTTGCACAAATTCAAGGGATCGCTCAATGGAGTTTAAAGATGGAGTTAAAGTATTTCGCAAGCAACAACGGTCCTCCTGCATTCCATTAATTCTTAACATTTTGCCTTTTTCATTCCTTTGTTTTCCACTTGATCTTTTATCCCCTGTTTTTTAACAGAGAGAACCAAGCTCTGGCTATGGCATCCATCTTCCTTCAAGAAGTGATATGAAGGTCAGGTGTGCAATGCTTGAATAAAGTAACCTAGAACATTGTTTGAAAAGAAAACATAATTCTGATCAATACTTGCAGAAGAGAAGATATATTGGAACTTTGAACAATAAAGAGATAAGACTGGCTGATGCATGCCACGGGTCCTTTTTGAAAACTTCAGATGGCTTAGGTATGCATGTCAGGATTCAGAAGGTAGATGAATTCTGGGCCTTGTTGCATCACCGACTAAACTATACAAGTGCAAGGTCAGTACTTTCTTGCTGCAAGTACTTTACTTCTGGCTATGATTTAAATTTGTTCTATGGTATTTCTGGCAATAAATTCATCATTGTTTATGAGTTTTTGGAAATGGTTGGGGTTCAAATCCCCTTGCTTCAAACAACATAACATTACTGGTTGAAAACGATAATAATAGTTTTAGTTTCCTAAACTTCAAATGCTTCAAACAACAAAACATTACCAGTTATATATGATAACAAATAGTTTTGTTCTCCTAAATTTGAAATGCTTCAAATAACACAACATTACTGGTTATAAATTATAATCATAATGATACTGGTTAACAATACGGATTTATAGATGATAACCATGAAATTAATGCATAACAAAACCATGCACACTTAGAACAAACTTAACATTATAGATTTATAGATGATAACCATGAAACTAATGCATAACAAAACCATGCACACTTAGAACAAACACAGTGAGGATGATGTGCATTTACCATGACATTTAACCATGCCAGTTTACCACAATAACCAACCACATTATAAATCACATGAATAAAGCATTATATTAAACTGCATCCACGACCATCATGTTATACCACATGGGCAAACCATAGCCTTAAACACTATAATTATACCACATCATTTTACCAATATATAATACCACTTTGACCAACTCTACAAAAGAAGCCATTGCACTTACCATGCCATAATACCACTCCAACAAACCTTACAAGAGAACCCATTAGTTTACCCACATATGGTTTTTAATGAAATTAACCCCCAAACACCCAATGGTTTTGTGGAATGGTTTTCTAGTCATAACCATGAAAAGAACCATGTAGTGTTTTAATTTTGGGTGCCTTGTGCCAGACGTCGCTAAATGACCTTTCTCCTGTTGTGTACGAATTCGCATTAGTTCTATGGCAGTCAGGCCATGATTTGATATACATTCAACTACTATAACACAACCGTACATATTATGTACATGATATGTATAAATATGTAGAAAATATACTCGAACGCATTCCAGACGTACATACAAAACTCAATATGCCATTGAGTCTGAGCTGTCGTAAGAACCATATTATGTATAGTTTGCATGTGTTAGATGTTATATTGATGTGATGGATGGATTAGTGCCACCTTCAAAGTGGCACCTTTTATTTCCATTATATGTTAATGCTTATTGTTTGCTTCTGTTGTTTATAGATGTCCCTAGAGAAAGGGATGAAACGACACCTAGCTATCTATCCCAAACACAAATCGTAGGGAGGGCCCATTAGACGGTGTAACTATTTGGCGGGAGGAAGTCCTAGGAAGTATACAAGAACTATTGTATAAGATGCAAAATGTCATTTGGATGAAGCAAGCTAACCATAGGATGCATTTGGAAAAGTGGAGGTTTTCATATTGTAGAATCTGTTTTTGGAAGAGCAAAATTAAGTTAGATAGAACAAAGAAACATAGTTATTGGTCGGATACAGAGTGTTATCAAATATGAGAGCAACTCTTTTCCACCTTTGACAAGCATGAAGCTCGCAAGAGATTCAAAAAATTTTGCTCGCAAGGAGGATGCAAACTAGATTGCTCAATGGCAAGGTCACCTGCCAGATGAGCTTAAGGAAAGGCCAAAGAGATATATAATATGCTTAGAAGTGAGGAGATGAATGATGTTGATGGGGATATTGCATACATTTTCATTTCGAATATATGAAAGACTCCTTGAAAAGAATGTCAAATGGCAAACAAGAGACACTAAAGTGCTAGGAATAGAACTTTAAAAATGGGTTGGAAAAATAGTTGATGAGAAGTTGACTGAACTCTTCAACCGTGTCTTACGGGGAGGTTTTTTTTTACATAAATGGTGTATCGGTCGTATTGTGCCCATACATAAAGCGGGGGTTAGAAATTTGGCAAAGAATTACAGAACTTCATGATGAATAGAATGATGTTTAAGACTTTTGGAGCTGTCCTTGAATGGAAGCTTAATAAATGGGCAGAAAATGAAGGGGTTAGAGCTTTGAGGCAAATTTGTTTTTGCAAGGACCACTCTACAATTGATTATCTTGTGATACTTTGAATCATGGCAGAAGGGGCTAAAGGAGCTGGTAATGCATTATAATGTTGCTTTATTGACTTTGCAAAAGCCTTTGATTGGGTGTCAAGGAAAAAACTTGGACAAAGATTGGAACAATGTCAAAAAGAAGGAGTTGCTCAACTTTATCATAAGATGTTGGTAGAACTATCCTTTTCGATGGATGGACCTGAGAAAGTGGAGAGTAACATTGGAGTTAAAAAAGGCTGCCCGCTGTTGATGTTGATGATGTAATATCATTATCACAATTGTCCAATCAGTTACAACAACAACTTACAGTATTGGAGAATTTTTGCGTATCAATTGGAATGAGTGTGAGTAAGAGCAAAATCAAAGTGATGGTGAACATAGAGAGGAAGCATACATGATGTTTACTGGAGATGTTGGGGTGGATAAACGTGTAGTAGAGGGGATGAGAGCTCTTTATAACACCTTAAGTATGTGGAAAAACATGCATGTGACGAAGTGGTACATGAGAAAGCTAATGTATAAAATGTTGGTACAGACTGTAGTGTTGTATAGTTGTACAGTATAGGGTTCTGCCTTGGGCAAGAGGCAATGGGCTAGAGTAGAACAAGTCCAGAAACAGCTTTTTGTGGAATGAACTAGGTGTGGAAGTGCAAGTAACATATCCCATGATGTTAGCAGAGGTTGGCTTTAAGTATATTAAGTGCCAAGAAGTATCTTTTGGCACTTAATATACTTAGAGCAACCGTTTCATCTGAGTTTAAAAGGGATCTCAAGGATTTGCAAACATTCCGAGCAGCTTTGTTTTTCTTGAATCAGACTTGTGTGCAGACAGGAGAAGGTCAACAGCTTGCAATCAGGGGAAAGCTGAATAGTCTCAAGTTGCAAGAGTGTGCTAATATGAGAGATTATCTTGAGTAGTTCAAGGCACTGAAGGAGAAACTTTATAGTGTTGGAGGAACTATTGATGATACAACTTTGATCATTTATGCTCTTCAAGAATTGTCTAGAGACTACAAACATATTTCTGATCACTATAACTTGAAATCTCAGATTAAGATTTCCTTTAATCCATTACAGCAACAACTTCTTGATGCAGAGATTGAAAATAGGAGACATGATCATATTGAGGCACTTAATTGTTCTAAGGTTCAAACACCAGCTAGTTCTCATAAGTCTAATAGTAGTTATGTTCCTTCAAAGACTCTAGTAGTTATGTTTCTTCAAAGACTTCTGCCCCAATATCTCAGCCATTTCTTTGCTGGCATTGTGGGAAGGAAGGGCATATTCGTAGAGATTGCAAGCAGCTTCAAAAAGATATTGCTCAATACCTAAAAGATCAAGCACAAGGTTTTGCACAGGTAGTATCCCACACTCATCAGTGCAGCAAGGTGTACCAACATCCCTGAAGACTGATTTTGTATGCATACATCATAATCTCAGCACCAAGGTAAAGTAATCTGCTAAGTCTATGCAGTGAATTGAATCCCAATTTACTAGAAATTCATGAAGCACAAAGAGAAGTATGGAGAGATTGAAAGACAAAAGACACAAGCATATAACTCATAAATCAAGGGATCATCATCCTCTTCCTCTATTATTTCCTCCATATGGAGATGACACTTTAGAAGGGATGTCCAACCAGCACAAGAGTGAAAAAAGACGAAGAAAAAATTGGACGTGTAACTCCTAAATAATTTCCCATCTCTTCAACTTCCAATCTCAACCCTACAACTCATAAGTAGATCTCCACCTTTAGATCTCATATTTAAAGATGCCTCCAACCATCCCTCCCTGCATCTTTAATCTAGTGCTTGAATCAAAAAAACCTTTTGTGGGTTAAAAGGAAAAAATCCAAGCACTTTCAGAACAACTCAAGTCACAACAAAAGGTTCAACAATGCCAAGAGCTGCTTTGCACAGTCCTAATGCTTTGGTGAAGATGTCAGCAACCATCGCCGACGTTGGACAATATTTAAGCACAATAGTCTTCTTTCGTACTTCCAATTTGATATAATGATAGTGTAGCTCAATATGTTTAGATTTAGAATGGAAAACCTCATCCACTTTGATTATCACACATGAGTAGAGCAGGCCCCACCTGAGTCTGATGGAAACAATCCATCAACCGTCGCAACCAAACCAATTCTCTACTGGCAATTGATGGAGCAACATACTCTGCTTCCATAGTGGAAACAGAAACACTGTTTGGGGTCTGGGTTCCGGAACTCCTGCAAGACAGCCCTCTGTGAGGACCCTTGGATCTAACAGGAGAATCCAGGGGACTATGTCACGCGGGATTTGCAAGAAAAGAACTAGAAGAAGAAAACAGAACAAAAGAGAACAATGAGAGGAAAATGATAAGCTTCCTTGATATCAAATGATGAACATACATGAGCTCTCGCAATCGAGAGAAAACTGAAGAGAGACAAGACTCAAAACTCATCTAGCCATCATATGCTAGCTCTACTCATATATATAGTACAATGACCTTTGGCCCAATATAGACACCCTGACTGATCTCGGTGCCGACTCCTGGAAGGAGGCCTGATTTGTAGGAGTGTTGGCGGTGCCTCTTGAAGTGCCTAGAACCACGCTGATGCTGACGCAGGCGGTGACGGGTCATCACTTGTTGCGGCGCCTCTTGGTAGCAGACCCAGGCTTTGACTGCGTGGTCTGCTGCTTGGTCTTCTGCTGCTTGGACGACTGACCCGTGCCTGTCTGTGAATCCTTGGACTTGACTTGGTCCGTCGTATGCAATGAATAGTCCTGTACCAGGAGGCACAGGACTAACACTCCCCCCCACCAAACGACACTCCGGGTGAAGAAAAGGAGGGAGTGTCTCTGAGGGCGGGAAGCCATCAGTCTGAAAGTGATCCTCACGGGAGTGAGGACGGACACCATTATGGTAAGTGCTAATGAGATCCTGGCGTTTTTGAAGAGCAGGAGGAGTGTTGAGCCCAAGGGCAGGATCGGCGTCAATGAGAAAATGAGAGCGCACCATGTCTTCAAGGGCAGCATGGGCTTCAGAAGAAACAAACTGGCACTCCATGAGGAGGCAGGTCTGGAGACCGAAAGCACTGACGCTGGCATTCGGGTTGCAGTAAAAGATGGGACGCTGCCGATTTGAGGAGCTGACCAGGAGGCTTTTGAGAGCAGCACAGAAACCCGCCTGACGGTGGACTGAAGGGTCAGGGGAGGTGGCAGCATTCTGCAAGAAGGTGTCGAGGCCATGAATGGCATCCGCGGGTCGTTGCCAACCACGCTCATTGGCAATATAGATCCAGGTTTCAGTAGTGTCTAAGGTGGCATTATCCTCCCAATCGGATCGTCTGACGAATCGGGGATCCCACCGGAGATCCGTCGAGATCTGAGGCGGAGTCGATCCCGCGTGGCCATCCATGACCTTGGTCCAGAAGGGAAGACGCCAGTCAGAAGTGAGAAACCTGGGGCGTGGAGGGGCACCCAGAGAAGCATACGGAGAGGGAGCCAGGCCTGTGGGCGTGGGCTGCTGAGCCTGCTCCCGGAATTCACTGACAAGGGCAGGATCTAGAGCCTTGCACCAACGATCCCACTCGGAAGCAGGGAGCTGAGAGTAAACAGGAGGGCTATCCCAACCCGTGGGAACTGTCTTGCTATCCAGAAGAGCACGCAGTTGAGTGTAACCTGCCAAATGCTGCATATAGACTTGGGCAAAGGGAAGATCCTCAGGATGTCCAAGATTCTTGCGTATCTGCTGCAGCACTTCAGCTTGCCATGGTGGTAAATGATGGGCAAGCTCAGGCATGTACTCTTGATGAAGAGCATGTGGAGCATGATTAGACAGGTAGGGGTTGTTATCCAAAAGCAACCATTGAACTGTGGAGTCACCCTGAAAGTTCTGATGGGGCCCATCTCGAAATTTGTCCTGTGTATCAGCCAGATAGAAATCATGAAAAATGTACGCCATTGGCTGTACAACTCTGAAGGTGATCATATCCGGATCGTCACAGTGAATGAGATCAAAGACTAAAAGGGCACAGAATAAACCTTTGTCTTCAATAGAAAGGTCTGGCCAGATCCGAAGAAAATCGGGAGTGCGCAGGGGAACATTAACGGGACCATCAGCGGTATGCCACTTCAGAAGAAAGAGGTGGCGGCGGGCAACCACATAATCCAGATAACTGGAAGGAATAGGGAAGTCAACAGGCAGGTTGAGAGCAATGGTAACATAGCCTTCAAGTTTTGTCTCGAGCCTCATCGTGGACCGAATAGCTTGCTCTAGTTGTTGTTCGAGGTCCGCGGATCCGGTGGTCCTTTTTCTAACAAAGGCGTGGTAGTCACGGACCCGTTTCGAAGTGTTAACCTTTGTGAGGAGGATTGCCCAGAGCATTGAGTCGAAACACGGCAATCTCCAGCGTCATCAAGAAGTTTACGTCTCTGAACCTCCGTAAAGGCGATCTTGGAGGGATGTGGTAGCCGAAAGTCTGCGTGGAGAGCTGAGCCGTCAAAGAGGCAATTTGAGCGTCACGCTCTGTAAGGTGTTGAACTTGAGTGTTGTAATTGTCACAAAGTTCGGAGTACAAGGCATCGAGCTTAGCAATATCTTTCTCCTTGTCACTAAGGAGGGTGGCTTTGGACTTGTTTTGCTCCAATAAGTCCTGAATTTCGGATTGAAGCTGAGCCTGTTGATTTGCAAGTAGGCTGGTCTGATCCTGTGCACTTTTGAGATCTATGCGGGCCTGTAAGAGAGCCCCGTGCTTGTCTTGAAGTTGGGCTTCCAAAGTTTGAACTTGTGCAGTTGCAGCTTGAAGGTCACGGTGAACCGCATCTGAGGCCGTCAGGGCCGTGTGAACCCCATTCATAAGAGCGTCTTGGGATTCTTGTAACTTTAGAACAGCAGCTTGAGCATCCTACTGATACTGATACAACAGCTGACGAGGGTGCTGTGGCGATGGAGCCTGCTGTTGTGGTGGAGCCTGCTGTTGCCCAGTTTGCGATGTTTGGGAGATATGGTGTGAACTGGAATGCTGGGATTCTGTAGCCGAGGAGGAGACAGTGACATGGGAGTGCGGAATTTTGACATGACCAGAAGAAGAAGGGCGTGAAGTACCAACTTGGTGAGTCTGAGGAAGGGACTGCTGAGTGGAATTTTGAGAATGAGGAGGTGTGGGAGGAAAGTAATGACAGATGAGGGCTTGAAGATGGCCTCCCACTGAAGTTTCAAAGGTAGAAGTGGCAGCCCGAAGACGGTCAACTTCTTGGAGAAGACGGTAGAACAACAATTGAGGCCAATCAATGTGGTGGTTGGAGCGAGTAGCAGTGATCACCATATTATAGAAAGGCTTATTGATATGGGTGTTCTTGATAGAATACCCAAGGTACTTGCGCCACCGAAACTTAACAAAGATTTCATGGGGCTTGTCAATATTTGTCAGGCGATGCACATTGGCTTGATAAGCAGGTGCACCAAACTCAGTGACATCAAGATCCTGTATGGTAGACCAAGATAAACAAGGGGGTTGCAAATGGATATGGAATACCTCAGAAATTAGGTGCTGGGTCAATGAAATGGTGGTGCCATCGACCACTGTAGTGTATCCCTGCGGGTTGTTGACGATGTGTGCGATGAACTGCTTCAACTTGTCTGGATTTGGAGCCGGAAGGTGGATTGTCTGGACCTCTGGCGCTGCCACAATCGTGGCCTGAGAATGGATGGCTGGTGTGCCGGGATGGCTGAACATCCCGATCCGAAGACCAACGGGATGGAGGTGGTTCTGCACCTTCGCTGGGACCCTGAGCAGAACCTCTACCACCTCCTCCGCATCACCTCTGCTCCGAACCCGGAGTAGAGGGTTTTTCGTCTTAGGTTTTTAGTAGATAGGGCTCTGAGCCCGTTTTTGTATATAGGGCAGTGCCCATAGCGGAAATAGCTGGGCTGCGCCCACATTTTGTAAAAAGTTCCACCTATAATATAAATATGCCGCTGGTTTAGTCACTATCTGTTGTGTTTGTGTCTGGAACATCATCTGTTTGTTGATTTTCACTTTCTGTGGTATGAAATGTTTTGAGGCGAAAGCCATTAACCAGTGTAGGTAATGGAGTTCCATCTAACTCAGCCAGCTGGAAAACGCTAGGTTGAACCACTTGAACAATTTGATAAGGGCCAAGCCATCGAAACTTAAGCTTACCCGGAAAATTTTTGTACCGAGAATCATAAAGAAGAACCAAATCTCCTTCCTTGAATGTTTTTGTCTTCAAACATTTGTCATGTAAAGATTTTTGCAACCGTTGTCCGAATATAAGCATCCCTTCTAAGTTCATCCAACTGTTCCAATTGATAAACCCTTTCTTTGAGTGCAGCAGGCGGATTATGAGCAGTAGCCAGTTGAAAACGGAGAGTTGGGAGAATGTACTCAAAAGGCATGAGAGCTTCTTGACCATAAACCAATTTGAAAGGAGTGTGACCAGTAGCTATTTTGAAACAAGTATTGTAGGCCCAAAGAACAGTAGGAAGTTTGTTTTGCCAGTCAGTGCGAGAAGCATCACAAATTTTCTTGAGAATTGTGACCAGAGTTTTGTTGGTGCTTTCGGCCAAACCATTCCCTTGAGGATAGTAAGGTGTGCTCTTGTGATGATGTATCAGGAGGTAATCCGTCAGCTCCTTGATGGTATGATTGATAAAATGGACACCACGATCACTGACCAGCTCGCGTAAGGCAGCCAATCAGCGTGATGATTTGTTGATAGAGGACCTTGGCTGTGCTGGCCGCAGTGTTGTCTGGAAGTGCGCAAGCTTCCGCCCATTTGGTAGCGTAGTCAGTGAGAACCAGAATGTAGCGGGCATGGGTGTGCCGCGCAGGAGGGTCGATGGGTCCCACAAAATCCATTCCCCATTTGCTGAAGGGAAGTGGCGTGGCGACCGGCGTCAAGGGAAGAGCGTCGCGGGCGTGGGCGTCCCCACACGCGCAAGCATCACATGTCTTGGCGCGTGGGCGTGGCGTCTTTGAAAAGCGTGGGCCAAAAATAACCAGCAAGAAGGATTTTGCGTGCCGTGGTGTCACCATGAAAATGACCACCACCGAGCCCTTCATGGGCTTCGCGAACAATATCTGGGACCTCATGAGGGAGAACACAGCGTCGAAGGATGGTATCCTTACCCTTTTTGTAAAGATGGCCTGCAACCATGGTGTAGTCACGGACCTCGCGGAGAAATTGATGTCGACGGGATTGTCGCTATTTGGAGAGAGCGTGGCGTCCTCTGGTGGAAGAGCGCCTGTGAGGAGATACTGCTGAAAGTCATGAAACCAATGAGGTGTTGCCGTGACCAGAAAGAGTTGAGCGTCAGGAAAGGCGTCGGAGACTCCAGTAGAGGGATCATCTGTGTGGATGCGTGAAAGATAATCCGGGACAACATGAGATTTGCCGGCCTTGTGAACAATTTTAAAAGGTGCAAATTCTTGCAGAAGTAGGACCCAACGAGCAATGCGGCCCGTGGGCGTGGATTTGTTGATCAAATAATGAAGTGCCTGGTGGTCAACAAAGAATTTGATCTGACTGCCTAAAAGGTAGTGACGGAAGCGTTGGACACAGAAAATGAGACCCAAAGCTTCACGCTCTGTGGCAGAATAGTTGCGCTCAGCAGAATTGAGTTTTCGGCTGGCGTATCGGTTTGGTTTGTCAGTGTGCGCATCATATTCTTGAGAGAGAACAGCTCCAATAGCAAACGCCGAGACATCGACATGAACATGAAAGGGCTTGTCACATTGAGGAGGAACAAGAACCGGGGCCTGAGTAAGCAAAAGCTTCAACTGTTGGAAAGCAGCATCCGCCTGGGAATTCCAAGCCCAGGTGGATTCATCACTTGTGAGTTTATGAATGGGATCTGCAATGGCTGCTAGTCCAGGAATGAAGGTGGAGTAATAATTGACCTTACCCAGGAAAGAGCGTGTCTCCTTGATATTGGCTGGTGCTTGAGCTTTGAGCACACAACCCGATTTTGGCGGGGATCTGTGGTGATACCTGCTTCGACAACGTGTCCCTAACAACACACGAGGTGACACAAAAGGTGCATTTCGGGATTGAGACTAATGCCTGACTCATCACATTTCTGAAAGACGAGTTCCAATTTATCCAAATGGTCAGCCATGGAACTCAGAGGCAGAGAAATCATCTTGAAAAATTTGCAAGAAGGATTTTCCTTCATAAAATCATGAAAAAACGAGAGCATGATACGTTGAAACGTGGATGGAGAGTTTGATAATCCAAAAGGAACCACCTTGTAGGCAAAAGTGCCCCGCACGGGTGGTGAAAGTAGTCTTGAGTTGATCAGATTCTTTGATTGAGATCTGATTATAGCCGGAAAAACCATCCATGAAGGAGTACATCTCATGTCCAAAGAACCTCTTCCGTAACACAGTGGGTGAAGGGAAGTGGAAAATGATCACGCCCAGGGGCTCGATTGAGTTTTCGGTAGTCCACGCAAAACGCGGATCTTACCATTGTGTTTGAGTGCAATGACGATGGGGCTCACCCATTCGAGAATGTTTGACCTCATAGATCAAACCCGCAGCAAGGAGTTTGTCAATTTCGCCTTGGCCGATCCGCGGTATTGGGGTTGAGCCCGTCTTGTCGTTGCTATCTTGGGCGTACATCTGATTTGGTAGGAATGGTGAGTTCCCCCAAGGCTTTGTTGATTCCACGAAGATCTCTCTAGCCCCCGGCGAAAATGTGTTTGAACTTTTTGAAAAGCGTGACGGCCCTGGTACGATAGGGAGTTGGAAGATTGGCGGCAAAGGCGACAGCTGATTGTTGCCTACGCCCACGATCTCGACTTCGAGTCCGAATATGGGGTATCACTTACGTGTCCCGGACAATGTGCGGGAGGTTGAAGCATGACAGGATCGCGGGGCACTCTGGCGTGCGTGGTGAAAAAAAGAGAGGTTCTTTGAGTTTCATCAAGCAGAGGTTGCTTCATGACAGCGTGGACATCTACAGGAGCTGCAGGAGATCCCACATCTGAAAAGTGCTCAACCCGTTGAATTCGATTGCAAGGAGCCAGGTAAGGGGGCAAAAGTATGCTGGTGGGTATCAAATAAACGCGATGCAGCACCCAGCACCCAGCACTTTCCAGCACTTTCCAGCACTTGTTTTTCATAATCGGCCATGCAATTCGATCATACATGAAAAATTTCAGGGCCTAATTTGGGATATTGAGTGAGCAATTAGAGAAAACCCATTTCTGCAGCAATTTTGGTAAAACAGAACAAAATTTCTTAATTCAGCCCAAATTAAGCTAAATCGACGGGGGCTTTTCAGATTTTCATAATCAGCCATGCACCCATATCCTACATGCAAAATTTCAGAACCTAATTTGGGATATTGTGTGAGCAATTAGAGAAAAACCATTTCTGCAACAGTTTTGATACAGTGAAGAATTTTTTAATTCAGCCCAAATTAAGCTAAATCAGCTGGGGCTTTTTAGATTTTCATAATCGGCCATGCACCCATATCCTACGTGCAAAATTTCAGAACCTAATTTGGGATATTGAGTGAAAAATTAAAGAAAAATCATTCTTGCAAATGTGGTTTTTGTAAAAGCGGAGAAATCTCTTAAGTCAGCCCAATTTAAGCAAAATTAGATGGGGCTTTTAGGTTGAATATGGTCGAAATAACAATCCTACCTTGGTGGATAAGTTTTATGAAAAGATATGATGGATTGAGCAACTAATTGGAGATTCACATGCCAATTTGGAGTTTGGATCATTTCTGCGCACTAGTCAGACTCCAATCTAATGAAATCGATGCTAATCTGATGGAAAATTCGAGCAATGTGGCATGATTCTTGGCTGAAGAATCCTCTTAACAAATGAAGAGTGTAAAAAAACGAACCCACCAGCACCCACGAGCACCAAAAAAAAAGTAGGTAGCAGGGGTGCTAAAAGCATGCGTCCGGACGCATGCTTTTGATACCCACCAGCATACTTTTACCCAAGGGTCAAGCAAAGCAGCCACAGCCTGGTCCTGATCAAGGGTCATTTCTCCCCAAGGATCAGCATATTCGGGGTAGGATGACAGAGGCAGACTCGTAGGTGGAGCCTGAACTTGATAGATATTTTGGGCGTCCTCAGAATCGGTGTCGGAGAGAGAGGGTTCAGCATTGTCGACGGAAATGATTTTACCTGTTTCCAAGTCCATGGTGGCATTGAGGTGACCATCGGTGATGACTAACTGATCCGTGGCCCAGTAATGGATACTCTTGGCCTGGCGGAGAAAACTGCCGACCAACATTTCATAATCACCTGGATCTTCTCCAGCCTCCCAAACACCAAATTCCAACGGGAATCTGAGATCACCAATGTTGATGTGAAGAAGAGGCGTGACGCCTTGAGGTCTCGTGATACGGCCATTGGCCAATTTGATGTCATATGGGGCACGATAGAGTTGCTTGATGCCCATTTGTTTGCGGAGTTTATCCGTGATGAGATTTACTGCGCTACCTCCGTCAATTTGAACATGATTGACTTGTTGATTGCCCACCGTGGCATGTACCGTGGGAGTAGAGGTAGCAACAGCCCCAACCAAAACAGTCGGGAGTGGTAACTGGTCCTTGAGAGCAGGACAGAGTTTCAAAATGGTGGCCAAACTTAAAGGAATTTTGATTTTGGCTAGCTCCTCTTGGAATTCCAGAGGCACATGAGAAAAAAGATCTGCTGGATCCACAGGTGCGGGTGTGCGTGGTAAAGAAGCAGCAACTTCTTTGAATAAGTCCCGGGGATTTCACCTTTAACATTCCGTTCCGAACATGTGCGTGACTGGTTAGGGGTTTTTTTTGCCCCTCACACGTTCGTATACGGTCTGAAAAAAATATGGGTTCACCACCACATTTTCGGACGTGTTCGTTAGGGGTGCTGTGGGCGGGAACTCCTCACCAGCTTCATACGGTAGGGGTCCTTGAAGCCTTGAAGATCCGAAGCTTTTAGTCATATGGTTCCTTCAAGATCATAGGGGTTTGCAATGAACGTTTCTGGTTTTTTGATTGAAGGATTGGGGTAAACGATTTAGACAAAAACCGTGAGTTTAGATTTAGGGTTTTCAGATTTATAGACAAAGCAGAGCGGGCAAGCAAGAGCAGATTTTGAAGCCGATTCCAATCGGGCGTTTGAAACTTATCGAAAGCGAGGAGTTTATGCTTCTATTTGTGCCTCTTTTTTCCCCTTTTCAGCTTTTTGTATGTTTTTTGCTTTCAATCGTCCACTAATCTCTAAAAAACAGCAGAGCGGGCAAGCAAGAGGAGATTTTCCTCCTAGAACTTGGGATTTTGAAGCCGATTCCATTGAAGCAGGTTTGAAACTTATCAGAGCAGGATTTTATGCTTCTATTTGTGCCTCTTTTTTCCCCTAATCTCTGAAAACGACAGTGCCGCTTGGCGTTATGATCATACATGATCGAATCAGATTCTACATTTTGGGATTTTAGCGGGTTTTGCAGGGCAGAGGACGCGCTGCAGCAGGTATGAAACATAACATGAGTTTCTGCTTCTATTACGATTTTCCAGGTATATTTTCTACGAGTTTGTGCTTCTATTTCCAGTCGTTGAAGCAGGGATCTCTGAAACAAATTAGTTTTTTGAGCAAAGAAGCTTAAGGTACATTTAAACGTCCCAGCAGCTTCAGATTTTGGAAAAAATCCAGCTTTATATCTTACTATTCTTGCTCTTTATTTGCAGTTCTTGAAGCTTAGAAGTCGTTGAAGCTTAGGAGCAAAGGAATAAGGTACAATCTGATTAAATCTATGTGCTGCTGCAAAATGCAAAACGGGTTCAGATTAAGACACATGCCTGGCTGAAGGGCGTTACCGTGGCTGAAGATAGATTAAAACTCTATCTGCCATGCAAATGCTTGATTTATGACTGTAACACCATTTCTAGATTTATTGGGTCCTTATCTGCTATGCAAATGCATGATTTTGTAACCTGTAACACCATTTTCATTTACAGATTTGTTGTGTTCACACGTTATGGCAGGATTGTCTCTTAAGCTAGGACTGCAAAACAATTATGGAAATTTCTTACAGTATGTTATTTTGCATGTAAATTTGTAAAGCGTGAAAAAGATGCGTCTCATGATATCTCACACATTGCGGATGAGTAAGAGAATCAAGTGAGTAAGAGAATCAATTGATTGTCTTTGTTTCTCTTAATGTGCTTTGTGTTTAGTTGTCATGACTCTCTTACTTTTGCTGCCACAGGATCCAACTTTGCCATGCCATTTCTTTTACCTGCGATAAAGAAACATCAGTATGCTCAAGCGATGAATTAGTTAAAAGCATACTATCATAGGGCTCCACAACAGAAGTTGAGACATATGGAGAAGGATATACAGTAAAACCAAGCTTGGATTTCTTCCCATAATCAACAGAGACACACAAGAGTGTTCAAGCAGCAAGCAGTCAAGGCCAGATCACAAAGCTGTTTTTTTGTCTTTCATAAGGCTTTGCCTATTTCAATGATTACCTTTATTTATCATGTAGGTTCTATGCTTAATCCTTACATTTTCGCATCTTTACAATGTTTATTTGCTTATGTGCAGATTGCTTGGTGCTATTGAATCTGAGTGATGTTGCAAGGTTATTACCACTGTGTGTCAGTTAAGAATTTGTGGTGCTCATATTTATTGTCTTACAAACAGGCCCATTTCAGTTGAAATCTTGCGGAAATAACAGATTTTAAATCATGCAAAATCTTGAATTGTAACGGTCTCTTTATAGTCTCTACATGGTCATAGAAAGCCCTTTTTCTTTTTTTAGCCTGGGGGGATTTACCTTCTCCTTCTTCTAAGTTATTTATTTATTTTTCTTTGCAATTGCTCAGTTGTTGTAAAAGGATCTTTTATGAACCCACCAATCACTATTTTTCAAATTGGTAAGGTTTAAATTCAGACACTAAGGGACACACTAAGGATGCATTAGAGTCTTAACCAACGACACAAGCTTAGACCGAGAATGAAGATGAGAGAAATGTCTATTAAACACATTGTAAAATTTTTTTCTTTCTCCACAAACCATTTTTTCTCTGAATAAGGCTACGGCACAAAATCAAGTACAAGATCGGGTAGGGGTATGTAAAACGTAACATAGTCCGGGCGTATATCTACGGTAGGGGGTAGGAAAATTGGGTTTTCATATTTACGTATGTAGGGGTTTTCGACCTCCAAAAGTCGTATACGAGGGGTTTTCTGGTGACCCCTTGCACGCACATGAGGTATCCCCATGTGCCTAGGTGAAATCCCCGGGGAATAAGTCAACCTCTGCAGCGATATTTGGATATGTCTGAGAGCGTGGAGGTTGAGACGTGGAAGGTGCTTCCTGTCTTTGTTGAGCTCTAGTGGTGGCATGAACATTAGCCAACGTGCGGCCTTCAGTAGCTTGCATGAGGTTCAAAATGCTTTGGCGAACTTTAGGCATAACATGTGGCATGAGTTTCTCCAAGTCAGGTGCAAAGTGAACCTTTTTTGCTTCTACATGAGGAATGGTGTCGACGGCAAAGGCAGGTTGCATGCCATTAGGAATAATGGTTAAGGGACGTGACGCCCTGGTCTGGCGTGAAACCAAACCAACCCAATTTGATGGCTGGACTGGAGGATTAAGAGCCTGAAAAATTTCTTCCTGGGCTTGTTGATCCATCTGAGGTTGATTGGCAGGAGCTGGGTGATAGCGTGATTGCTGAGGCGCGCGAGGTGGCTTCCGAAGAACAGGACGCGCGCCTTGTTTGCCATTAGCAATCCAGAGTTGGTAAGCCGTGAGGCGGACCAATGTGGTCTGATTTGTGCCAGGAAGCTGCACCTGAACTTGTGGAAGTTGAGGACACGCCGTGGTGGTATGACCCCATTCTTGACAGTGATAACACTGAGCTTTCGAAGGATCAAAAGGGGGACGTGTGTTGGGTCCCCGTTGTTGCTTCTGTTGCTGATAGAGTTGATTGGGTTGCGCCTGCAGTGGTGGCTGCTGATATGGCGATTGGTGCTGAGGTGTTGTTTGCATTTGATAAACCATCTTGTTGCGGAAAGGTGTAGGATGAGTGCGAGTGCACTCTTCCGTGGCATGATTGCACATGTTGCATCTTTTACAATGAGGCGGGCCATTGGTGGAGTTGCACTCATTCGCCAAGTGGCCTTGATATATGGCACCAGATCTGACTGCGCTGCAGATTGGCGTGTTGAGGTTGAACAGCAGTCTGAGGAACCATGACGGGTGGAATGAAAGGGAGCTCCTGAAGAGCCACGCCACGGGAGGAAACATTGACTGAGTGATTGACAAGATCGATAGCCTGCTCCAAAGTCTTTGGGCGCAGGTATTCAGTCATGAGTCGGATAGCTGGAGGAAGTCCTTGGAGAAACCAGACCAAGATCTGGCTCTGTGTGGGGTACTCCTTGAGTTTGCTTAGCAGAATGTGAAGTCGATCTGCAAAATCCCGGGCGGACTCCATGGGCTCTTGTTGAAGGTCATTGAGTTGCTTGAGATGAAGTTGATCATCATCCGTGGTGCCATAGTGAGAAAGAAAAGCAGTTCTCATTTCTGACCAAGAGGGGAGCCACGCAGCGTGGTGGAAAAGATGTGGAATTTCAGTTGAGGTTGCGCATGACCATTTAGGACAGCCAGAGCCTCAAATTCTTCCATGTGGGCCTGAGCACTTTGGTCTAAAGGTTTGCCTTTTGTGTTGCCAAAGGTAGGATAAGTCAGCTTAAGGGTCTGAAAGGTAGAGGTAAAAGTGCTGGGCTGGACAGGAACATGATAGTGAGGAAATTGAGGTGGACCCTGATGAAGGGGTTGCTGAGATGGAGGTACTGGAGGTGCCTGATCATTGGTTTGGAGGTCGGTAAGGTTGTAAACAGGAAGAGCGGTGGAAAATGTAGGGAAGGGAAATTCCTGGGGAGGAGCAAAAGAGACATGTGGATATCCCTGTCCACCCGTAGGAGATGAGGGTTGTGAAGGCAGAGGCGTATGGCCAGAAGACTGATGGATGAAGGCATGTTCTGGGGTATGAAAGTAAGGTTGAGCAGGTTGAGCCGGATAGGGCTCCTGATAGTGATGAGGAGACTGAGGCTGGGAGCAATGTTTGCACGCTGGAGGCGGAGAATTGGGATGAGACATGACACGAGGGGTGGGTGGCGCCGACTGAGCCCTAGACCGAATGTGGCCTCCCTCAATGTCATAAGCAGAGCCATACATGTCGCGAACAGCTTCCCTTCGATGATGGCGCTCCAAGCGAGACGCCGTCTGGGAAAGAAGTTCTTCTGGCGTGAAGTTTCGGACAGACATGGCGACAGAAGAAAGGAAAATCGAATCAGACCCGGCAGCGGCGACAGTGTTTGGGGTCTGGGTTCGGGAACTCCTGCAAGACAGCCCTCTGTGAGGACCCTTGGATCTAACAGGAGAATCCAAGGGACTATGTCACGCGGGATTTGCAAGAAAAGAACTAGAAGAAGAAAACAGAACAAAAGAGAACAATGAGAGGAAAATGATAAGCTTCCTTGATATCAAATGATGAACATACATGAGCTCTCGCAATCGAGAGAAAACTGAAGAGAGACAAGACTCAAAACTCATCTAGCCATCATATGCTAGCTCTACTCATATATATAGTACAATGGCCTTTGGCCCAATATAGACACCCTGACTGATCTCGGTGCCGACTCCTGGAAGGAGGCCTGATTTGTAGGAGTGTTGGCGGTGCCTCTTGAAGTGCCTAGAACCACGCTGATGCTGACGCAGGCGGTGACGGGTCATCACTTGTCGCGGCGCCTCTTGGTAGCAGACCCAGGCTTTGACTGCGTGGTCTGCTGCTTGGTCTTCTGCTGCTTGGACGACTGACCCGTGCCTGTCTGTGAATCCTTGGACTTGACTTGGTCCGTCGTATGCATGAATAGTCCTGTACCAGGAGGCACAGGACTAACAAACACATCGTTGCTTTTTGCTCATCCAAGAAACTAAGGATTTCCTAACAAAAAAACAACTCCCACTAGTAGAACGAAAAGTGTCAGGACAACCACCCCAATCAGCATCTGTATAGCCTAGCAAAGTCAATATATCAACATCATTCTGCTTTGTGTACAACAAACCACAAGTAGAAATGCCTTTCATGTATCTCAAAACCCTTTTAGCAGCAGTCCAATGAACCTCTCCAGGATTAATCATGAATTGACCAAGAGTATTAGCAGCATAACTAATATCAGGGCGAGTTGCATTGGCCAAATACATCAATGCACCAACCAAACTAGCATAAGGACATTTTTCCATTTGCAATCTTTCTTCATCAGTGCGAGGACTTTGTTTTTTGAGAAAGTTTGGAGTATCTGGAACTAGCAACAAGAGGAGTGCTTTGTGATTTTGCTTCAAGGAGGCCAAACTTTTCAATGAGTGCAGAGATGTATGTGGATTGTGAAAGATGTAACAAACCCTTTGATCTGTCACTTTGCACTTGAATACCTAAACATGAGTGAATTTCACCCAAGTCAACCGTCTCAAAGGCTACAGATAATAGAGCTTTCACTTTATGTAAGTATGGTAAATCATTGCAAACAAATATCGTATCATCAACATATAGAGCAATAAAAACATAAGAGGACCCTTCTTGCTTGAAGTAAATGTTCAAATCAGCCACATTCACACGGGGTGCATATTCACACGGGGGGTTACTCCGGGCAACGAGAGCTGTCGGATGGGCATATTTACCCTTTATTCCAAGATCTGGACCGTACATAGCGATCCTCGTTTGTGGGGTATGCATGTACAAGTTTTTGTATACTATATATTAAAGTTTACAAAATACTATAAGGTTTGAGAGAATGTACTCAATGGTGTTAATTTTGTACATGTATTGTAAATTCTTTGGGGCTCTCGCTGCCCTACGTAACCCCCCGTGTGAATATCAAAGGGGGTTTAAGGGGGATTTTAATTTAAATGTGTCAAATGCAATGGTTTGTGTTAATAATGTTAATGGTAGTTATGTGTTGATTGTTATATTAAAAAATTTTTTGGGCCCTTCGGGCCCTAACTAAAGCAAACATAGGTAAACTTTATGGGCTAGTTAGCCTGTTTATGTAAGTGTGTAAGTGCCAAGAAATATACACTATAGAGGTTGTTTATGTAAGTACATAAGTGCCACACCATCAGTAAACACTGCCATTTAACGCACAAGTTAAAACATTATAGAATAATATTACATTATTTATGGTAAAACATCTTATCGGACCTGTTGATCTAGATAAAACTATTTATCAGCAATGTAAAAAATTCCACACAAGTGACAAATGTAAGGACATCAAATTGTTCCGCGTGAGTAGTAGACATTAGTTCAATTTCATGTAGCCAGCTGGTATGGTACAAACTTGGAGGAGGGCACTACTCATCAGCAATGTAAAAAATTTCCACACTAACAATCAGAAAACAAGTCCAAGAACGTCAATGCTTCACATGATAAGCAGATAATACCAGCTTGTAGGCTTGATATCCTTATCCTTCCATGATCTGTAAGTGCAACTCCTAAATTTATTAAGGTAAATGAACGACAACTCTAAGATATGTATGCTAAATGGAACTGCAAAAGGCTTTCTGGCAACAAACTAGATGATACAGGATCACATAATTGATTTCCAAATCAAATCTCCATCAATATAGCATGAGCGTAAAAACTGTGAAGTAAAATGCTTGAAAAACAGAGAAGACGCTGCATTGGGAGCACAAAATTTCATCCCAGTTCCAGGCTTAGAAACCAAAAAGGAAATTCAAAATCTCTAATCTAACTTCCTGCTAGCTATATGGGCTTAGCTGGATCTTGCTTCACTAGCACAAGGCAACGTGCTTAACCAGCAGCAGAGGGGCCCATAGATTACCTCCCCAGGAGCACAAAGCAAAGTCATAATCAACGAATTGAAAGTACTGCAATTATTTTCTCAGGAACTAGAAACATCATTGGACCTGATATTTTTGGGAGTTCAAGGTAAACCAGAAAGGTATGCTCCCCCATAAGATAGTTATGACCTGTCAACATCAAGACAACTCCTTTCTCAAACTCGTCCTGGCCAGAAAGTACAGAATTTCACAACACAAAGATTCATACTACAAATCTTCTTCTTGTTTCTTCATTTTCATGCTTTGTGAATGAAATACATTGCTGCATCCATAGCTGCAGCAGCAACAGAATCACTGAAACCACAGAATACATGTGTTGCATGCATCGACATTTCATTTAAGTAGAAATTTTTAACCTGCATTACGACAAGAACATTTAAGTAGAAATATGAGATAGAAGAAATATGGGTATGCCCGTCTTATTCGTTATTGCAAGGCTGCAATCGCGCTTCCCCATCTCTGTGGACTGCAACAGCAAGAGGGGTTTCAGAGTTTTTGAACTAAAGCTTACACAACAACCACCAAGGTAACTTTTCAACGAACCCAAATGAGAAAAAGCCAGCACAGTTTTACTTAGTTACCTCCAACCGAGGAAGCTTGGTTGTGCCAGTTTTTACACCTTCCTCTGTCAACCTCATCCTTTCCTGAAGCTTGTTCTTCACAAAATGGAGCTTTGCTTGCAATTCCCTAATGCTGGAAACCTGGCAACGTACAGATACCATGTCCTCCTAAGTAGTTATGGAGGCCTAACCAGAACTTCCTTGTAAGAACGTGATCCTAAACCCACCTTAGTTGACCTATAGCTGTCATACCAGGACCGTTCATCATTGAAAGCTTCCTTCATGTCCTCCTTGTGGCGAGCTTTAGCAATGCGGACCATCAATGCTAACACCTGAAATGCATCATCCAAATACTCGAGACTTGATAAATAAGGCCTGAGTTCACCCTTTCATGGATCGAAGTCAGATTTTTGCTTTTCATGGGGCTCTTGGCAGCTAGCATATTCACATATTCACAGCCTGTAATCTTATCTTGCTAATCCCTGTTGTTGCAGATTTGCAAGCCCTGTTTCGTGCCCTAGTTTCGTGCCCTAAAATGCTATGCACGAGGCTTGCATGTTCAGCCCCTAAAATAAAAAGAGGGCTTTTGTTATGAGCCCTTGGATGTTGGACCATTGAAAAAAAAAAGTTAAATCAACGACTAAGAAATGATGCACTCTAGATGTATGCATTAGTACATCCATTTGAATACGCCATGAAATCTTAGAAAAACCTTTGTGAAAAGCGTACAAAAACACAAAGAAAACCCCCTGTTATTATGCTACATATTAGGAAGGAATCCAGCAGAAAGCAAGAAGGTGTTAATCTTTATGAACCATGCTCGGGAAGCTTGCTTCAAACCATAAAGAGCTTTTCTCAATCTACACATCAAGTGTTCATGTCCAGACACAACAAACCCAGCAGGTTGTACCATGTAAATATCTTCACTCAAATCCCCATTCAAGAAAGCTGTCTTTACATCCATTTGATGTATATGAAGATCATGCTGCACCGCAAAGGCTAACAACACTCGCAAACTTGTAAGACGTACAACTGGAGAAAAGGTTTCCTCATAATCTACACCTTCAACTTGTGAGTAACCTTTGACAACAAGGCGAGCTTTGAATTTATCAAAAGAACCATTGGCTTTAACCTTGGTCTTAAAAATCCACTTACATTGAATGGGCTTTCGTGCTGCAGGTAATTCCACAAGTTCTCATGTACCTTTATTGATCAAGGATTCATATTCAGCCTCCATAGCCATTTTCTACGATTCTGCTTGATCTGAACTGAGAGCATCAGCAACAGAAATTGGATCAGCAGTCATAGCCAAAGCAGAATGATAATCTAAGATCTGTTGCATCGGCTTCCAAGCTCGACGTGCAACAATAGCATCATCATGAGGGACCTCATGAGGAATATCTTGACCCTGTAGAAACATTCCAATTGCAGAAAATATCCCACTTAAACAAAAGGTAAGGTATTCAGAAGCGAGGTATTATGTTCAAAAACATGGGTGACAACCTGCAAAAACTACTTAACATGGTTTTAGACAAAGTGGATGCCACTATAATGCACAGTAAGCTTCTCATATGCATTCCTTTTTAACAGGTCATCAGTAAGCTTCTCATATGCACCCTTTTTTAACAGGTTATCATAAAATGTGGCGAGCAACTCTGCGCTTGAACTTCCTGCAACTCCTTTGTTGCAAAACACTTCAAATGCTTCTTTCTATGCCTGCAATATCCACTTGTCAATACACAAGGTTCGCACATTTCCATGCAAAACATTTGCTCTGAATGAACTGAAACTACATCACAATAATTTTTCATTTCGAGCATGAAGAACCCAGGAAAATACAAACCTTGTGAAAAAGAGAATGATTAAAAAACATTCACTCATGTATTGTAGATATTTGCATGTACCTGAATCACCTTTCAAACAGGAGTCTGCGAAATTGGGCAAAAAGATAATTAGTAGCGAAAATATAGAAACAAAATACAAAATAAAAAAGTTGAAAGAAGATCACCTGCTCTTGAACACCCACAGTATCCTTTTTCTCAGCCTACAAGACAACTCAAAATGCGAATTAAGAACTTCAAGCAGAACAAGAACATTTTCTTTTGAGAAAATAGCAATTTGCAAATGCAAACTCAAGTATTTTACTTAATGATATGCCACATATAAATGATTTACATAAAAAATTTGTTTAAAAGATGTGACAATCAAGACTCTGTATAAATATTGGGTACAAAACAGTTTGCACCATAAGTACCAGAGATTAGCTTGGCTAAGACCTTATTGCTAGCTGCATCCTAAGCTTGCTTAACCAAGGCGGTACCTTCCTCTGTAACATGCTGCAATAAATATTACCTAGTAAACAGTTGGAGATAGACACCAATAATGACCTGGACTAATAAAAACAATACCATGAGAAATATAGTAGCTATAGGTTCAAGGCCCTTTGGTATCCTACAAAACAATCTGTACATCCTTGAAAGATCATCAATCTGGCTGGAGTAATATAACCCAAAAGACATAAGCAACTAATTTGCATGCCTGAGAGAATGTCCACAGGCAACTTACTTTGTCATCTCGTAATAAATGACATCCAGAATGCTCCTTCTCTAAACGTTGTTGCTCATATTGAGAAAGCAGCTCTTGTTGCACCCTCTACCAAAAATGGACCCAATAAAGATGTTTCCTCAACACAATCGAATTAAGAAACATGCTTGTTGGGCTGAAAGGCATAAGAAGTGTTAGCACATTATACTTTTCATGACATACTCTCTAGATGACTAGACATGCCATATGTTGCTGACATGGCTCTACTATAAAGCCATAGTTATGCCTTTCTAGTTTTCATTCAGTTCACTCACTAGCCTAGCTAATTCGTGCATCTCATTTCCCTTCTTGCATATTCACTCCACATTTTCATGATATCAAAGCGGGTCGTGAGAAGAAAATGAGTGCAGAGTTCTAGCAGGAGGGATCAGGACAAGCTGTTGGGCCTGATCGAAGAGAGGAATTCGAATCAATTGCTGCATGCAAGCATTTGCAAGCATTGGTGGAAGATCGGATCTGAAATCGCGCCGCGAGTTCAGTCCAAAATTGCCGTCGACCAAAATTGTCGTCGACTATTTGTTCGACCAAAATTGTTATCCAACGCTTTTGTTGGCGACCAAATATTTTGAAGCCAGGTAGAACTGCCGGATTGTTCACCCGGACTTATTGTTGCCGAAACTACTGTTGCTGGATCTTGCCGGATCTGTTCGGATCGGTTGTTGCCAGATCTGTTCTAATCTACACCTTTTTCCTCTGCATCTGCCGAAAATGTCTGCTGATGCAACTCCCTGGAAATATTTCATCTACCCTGTACTGGAGATTGACAATTATTTTACCTGGAGAGATGCTTTTGAAACTAACCTTAATCTCAGAGATTTAGGTGATGTTTTCGTGTCAACTTGGAATTCTACCACTCTTGATGAAAAGCAGAAGGATTTTAAAGCATGGAATCATCTCAAAGCCTGCATATGCACAAATTTTCAGAGGGATTTGAGAGTCTATACATCCTTCTCTATAGCCCTTGCATTCTTGCATCAAACTTATACTCAAGCAGGTGAAGGGCAGCAGCTTAATATTCAAAGTAAGATGGACAACTTAAGGCTGGCAGATTGCACCAACATGAGAGATTATATGCAAAAATTCAAAGGATTGGGGGAACAATATTTTGCAGCAGGTGGAAATATATCCAATAGCACCCTTATTCAGTATGCTCTCAAAGGGTTACCCCGTGAATATCAATCTATCATTGACTATTACAAGCTGCAGGACAAAATTACTATCAGTTTCAATCAGCTTGAACAGAAACTTGTCGATGTTGAACAAGAACGAAAAAGGTATGATCAGATCGAAGCTACTTTCTATTCTAAAGCTCAAATTTCTTCACCTTCTATGAATCCTTTAGCTTCCCCCTCTCGTGAACCCAAGGAAAGTTTGAGAACAACTAGCTCTGACTCTAAGCAACCCTTTTCTTGCTGGTATTATAACAAAAAGGGGCACATCAAAAGAGATTGCAAGAAACTTCTTAAAGATGTTGCTGAATTTCTCAAACATAAGGAATTCCAACAGAAAGTTAAAGATCCGGGTTCTGCTCATGAAGTTACTGTGCAAGTTTTTCATATTGACTTGGAGGAAGATAACACTCCATTTCAGACAAAGATCCAAGAAAAATCCTTGCCTTCTTCAGCTTCATCATTTGGTTGAGCAAAACATCATATAGCCTGTATTCAGAACTGCAGTCTGGGTTCAATGACCAGTACATTTACACAAATTCATCTACATTCGTCTACTATTATCCACAGTATTTTATAGTTTTTAACTTAGATACTAAATGTAAATAAAAAAGTAAGATATATAGATCAAGTTACCTGTAGAGATCATTTTTATGCTGTTCTGATACTGTTTTCTCGAAGTCATTATCCATTTCCTTTCCTTCTTCTTCGGTTTCCTCACTTTTCAGATTCTTCTTAGGTCATGAATCCTCGTCTTCAACCTCTCCAGATTTCTCATTGTCATTAACTTCAATCTCCTTTACTATGTTAGAAGCAAGATTTGCCATAAAGTCAAGAGTATCCTCCTCTATATCTTCACGCTCGTAATAGGACCTGTAAACATAGATGTCATGGACTTCTCAAATGTTGTACCCTGCATTAAAATGATTTCTTACCTGTTTCTACTGGTTTTATTTTCTTCTTCTGTACCTTCTTAGGTGTGGACTTCTTCTTTGGGGTCACATTTTCTGCTGCTGCCTTTACTTTTCCAGATGTGGCCTTTGCCTGCTCTCTCAATCTCTCGAGTTCCTCGTCATAATCTGGAATGTCACCATGCATACTTGAAGTGCCAGCTTCCTCAACCTGTATCACGATAGGAATAGTGAGTTTGTTGTTTCCTTTAACACTATAGTTGTCCCTTGATGGACCATAAATGGTTCATTTGTACAGTTTGCTTTAAAATTCATATAAAATCAATAGCATAAAATTCAGTTAAACCCTTTCTACACGTTAATATATGGCAGTCGCTTTGCATAGGAAAAATAGTTAAAAATGCATATACCCCTAAAATTGAAAGTTATGCTTGGGTGAATCAAGGGGGGTCAAGTCCAGTTTGCTTCATGTTTACATAATATAAAACTGTCTCAAGAAAAGGATTTTTTTGATTTTTTTCATTATAATGGTATTTTTCTATACGAGATAAGGATGAATACACAAAAAACCTTGTTCCAATCCGAAGTCTAGGAAGAATGATATAGTCAGTCAAACATGACAGGGTCAAAACAGTTTTCTGTCTTCTGTGGACCAATAATGGTTCCCAGAAGGCTGTTTCAATTAAAATTCTAAACTTTTGCATGAAAATGATTTTTTACTTCAAATTTGGTATATAAGTAGTTGACTACTTGCTTCATGCATAAAAAATATTTATCGGCCTGTAATTTGAAGATTCAGCTTTGACTTATAGTTAACAATTTTAAGTGACTTTTAATTGATGTTTATTTTGTTATATTTGAAGGAACTTTATTGAAATAGTATGTCATTGAAAAAATAATATATGAATGCTTGTAGGGATATGAGATCAATGAAAAAACAAGTAAAGAAAAAGAGCAAAAGGCACGATCATGATAAATCAATAAAGGTTTCTGTACCTATGACCATTACTGATCCATAGGTTCATTTTAAATCAATAACTTCTTTACCTTACTCAATCTCAAGCTGAATTTTAGGATATTGGTATTTCATGAGCTCTTCTATAAATAAAAAATATTTATTGCTAGGTTTGGGCTAAAAGTTTTAGTATTAGTTCCAAGTTATCAAGAAATGTTTTTAATGTTAGATCTCTAGATTTGTGCCTTGAGGATGAACTTCAAACACCATGTTTCAACGCTTCCCAAAGTTAAGAAAGCAATTCAAGATGAACCAAGGAAATATAGGAAAAGGTATGACTAAAGAAGATCAAGATAGACTGCTACGCCGATGCCAATTATTGGTCCACATGACCTCTCATTTCAAAGTTAAGAACATCATCATCTTAATCAATTCTTTAGAATATGGTTTATACCACATTATATATGGTAACATTAGTTGGTTAGGGAGGATTGTCTATATCGAAGCACGAAAATAAGCAGTTAAGGGCTACTTTGAATGTATGAGGAAGTCCACTTACACCTTTCAAAAATTATCTTATAAACGATAAGAAATCATAATATCATTATAGGGGACAAAATGAATAGAGCCAGTGCAAAAGAATAGAGAAATTTTCTCAATCCACTTGGTTTAATCCTAGACCTATAAATAGTCCATGCTTATTTATATTCAAATCTTGTATATAATACATTATTCTAACATGAAATTTGAGATATATATTGCCAACAAAGGTTTAAATTTACAAAAATTATAGCCTATCATAAAAGTTGATCTACATGTACTATGGTTATACTTAGGCTACAATACTTTGGAGCAGCCATACATTGACTAACTTTATAATAGTGGAAAATAAGTAGATTTCTTAATTTTTTCTTCTAATAAGACCACACCAAGGACCTCAATATCTTTTTTTATCATATATTGTGCCATTTAAAAGATCTATGGTAGAAATATAGTGCAATAAGTTAATATTTTAGATGAACTAGAAAAACAGGTACAGAAAGTCTTTTGATCTATTTATTTATAGTCATGGCCAAACTTCATGATATTATCCTCCATTCATTAATAAACATCACTATCTACATCATTGTTGAGTTTTAGCCCTATAAAGGTATAATCAACGCACTTTGGAACCTTTTTTTGTGTTCATCCTGTTATATTAGATCTTGTTTAGATCTAGATAATGCATGGTTATACCTTAGTTACATTATATTTATGTTGATAAAGTAAATTCCTATATAGAGTTAATTAGAATGCATCATTTACTATCCTTATAAGACACATAGATGGGGTTTATTGGAGCACTTTAACCTATATTTTTATTTTGAATTCTGTACAATAATTTCTTTAGTTAATACCGATACTAATATAACATATAAACATCTAAAAAATTCCTTGCACTATAGCTTGTCTTGTTAAGGACTCATTGTCACAAAAATTAAGTAAAAAGGTGTAATAGTAAGAGAGAAATAATTCTTGAACCTCATGCAGCATTTTTAAGCAAAATAAGGTTTGGCGACTTCAATTGACATCAAATGATAGCGGCCAAACATAATCGATATGTTTTATCATAATATAACAATTACTTTCATATTTAGCAAGGTTTAGACACTTTTATGCTAGAAAATTAAAGAATGCAGTTCTAGAGTGCTGTAAAAACTGCCAAATTCTCCAAAGTTTGAACAATCATACCAATATAAAGGTGATTCAAGTAGTCATGAAATTCTCACAAGTCATTAAGAATCAAGTGAAGACTCAAATAGTGGTGGTATATTTTAAAATTAAAATTTCTCTTGTGCTGCCTAGTGGCGTGACGTTAAAACTACTATCTATCTTGTGAGATATATGGGTTTAAGTGGCAGGGAGTATGGTGGACCATTTCTGGTCCATGGACCAGAAATGGTCCCCCGGACAACTCTAGTGTTAATCACTGCTTTCTTTCCCTCGGCTACATCTTCTTGCACCTCAATTTTTTTTGGAACCTCCAAAACTGTGAAAACCGAACCAAGAATCAGAAATTGCTTCTTCCAACACAATGCAAAACAAGTGAAAACCGAACCAAGAATCAGAAATTGCTTCTTCCAACACAATGCAAAAACAATTTCAAAACAAGCGCACCTGACCTGTGGTGTAGTTTCTGCTTAGTTGTTTTTTTGGTACTTTGAAGCTCTGAAAATAAATCGGCACATAACAGTCAAATATCAGTCTCTAACTATTCTGTTGAAAAACATCAGTACATGTTACTAGAATTGATCTACACTGAAGTACTATGAGTACATATACATGTAAACAGCTATTTATCTAGATGGGATGTACATGTAATGTACATAAAATGTGCTCCAACGTATGCACATGTATACACCAAGATAATTCTATTACATAACAGACCTCTAAATGTTCTGCCACAAAACTCAGTACAGAACTCCTAATTTTATGTATTGATGTTCTACATTTAGGACTCTTTAAGTACACTCCTACATGCTGTAGCAAAACCTTAAGTGCAGCAATATACATGTAAATGGATTCTACATTGCAGTAACCCTAGGTGCATCAAATTAAACATAGATTATGAAATACTGCTTACCTCCAGTGTACACACCCAAGATCTTTGAAATGTTTTCGTCCCGTTTGCATGCTTTTAGGCAGGATAGTCCAGCAGAAATAGAACATAAGAAACAAAAGACATGAAATGAATGCTCACATGGAGCAACTAGGATAGGTTCATTATTAGCAAAGCCATTACTACAAAACACACATCCATGCATAGATATGAATTTTTCTTGAGCTGGAGAGATCATTAAGCTTGTTTTGGGATGAAGGAGAATCGATGCAAAATGCATCATGTACTTATGCATATCATCAAGCCGTCTGCAGCACTCAAACTGAACTTTATGAGCCTCCTCAAGTTCTGCAATCCTCTTTTCACATAACTCCTTTTCCCGAATGGCTTTCTCCAATGGTTCCTGAATTCTCTTCAATATTTCTTCCTTCCTGGTTCTATCCCTCATCAGAAGGTCAACCTCCTACTGCACATTCTTGATGTCTCTCTGGTTCTGCTTAGCGTCGTCAAGAACACTATCAATGTCTTGTTGAATCTGTGCTAGGTCCTTTTCATGTGCATCCTTTCTTCCTGAAAACTTATTTATGTTGTCACGTAGTTGTGCCTGCTGATTTTTCAGTTCTTCAACCTTGGAAGAGCTGCTAATTAGATGTCCATGACACTGCTGCAATAGAGTTTCTGCAAATTGAAGGTCTTCCTTAGGGTAAAATCCTTGCTGCAATTTAAGAACTTTGGATGTGGATTTAGAGGTCCCAATTTCTTCTGTGATAGCAAATTCATTTGCTCCTCGCTTTGCCAAATCTTTGGCCAAAACTTCAAATGTATCTCAATCTACTTTTTTACCTGTTAATTGAAGGGCAGAGGCACGAGCAAAGTACTCAGGTACATGGCAGTTGGTGACCTCCTGCTTACCAAAAACTATTTCATAATGCTTGTAGAAGTTTTCAAACCACTCTGGCTTCACGCTAGATTCTTTGGACCCCCCGTATGTCTTTAGGCCCCCACTGCTCGTCCATGATCTGTTGTAAATCTGGAAAAATTTCATCTGCATTGACACATCTTAGATGCTTTGCTTCCACAACAGTGGGTTCTTCACAAATAAGTCTTCTTTTTGGCCCTGGTTCTTCAAATGCTTGAACCTTCCTCTTATTTTTTTTCGCTTTCTTGCTAGAATCAACTGTTTTCATGTTCTTATTTAATCTGGGTGACTTTCTGGAGGCAAAGGCATCCATTGCTTGGAAGGATTTCAAGGAAGAAGAACAAATTGCAGTCGAATTGCTTCTTTGATCGCAGAGAAACACCAAAAATTGGAAGGGCGACAAATTTTTTTCCGAACGAGGAAACACATTGCAATCTCCCTCCAAAAAATCGCAATGAACGTCCTTTCTGGTTGCCACTGCCTCTCATAATTTTGAATTAACTAAAATTCAAAAAAAAAAAAAAACAAAAACGGGTGCCTACATTGCCCTACATTATACATAATGTAAAGGCATTTTTTTTTTTTTTTTTTTTTTTTTTTGGAAGGCAAGAATGATCTGTATTGTATTCAAAAGATAAGAGTGTTTACACATATAGTGAGTCCAGAGCTGCTATCACATACACCCTAGCTTTCTTTTACCCATCATTGAAAAAATATTATTGCCAATTTTTCCAAAATATCACTGGGTTTACTGGCATTTTGGTAATTTTGGCAAACTTTAATGGTATTTTGGTAATTTTTCCTATAACAATATTTTCCACCATGTTGTTCTGTACTTAAGATGGGGATAAGCTCCCCTGCGAGCCCCTTACAACAGATAAATGGCTTACAGCAAGGTTTATCAGCTAGTTTGGATGCCCACAACAATATTATCTCGATCTAGAACAAGGTTATCACGACCAAAGCTACCATCAAAGCTAAACATATACCACCAAGCTGAGGGGAAAGCTGATTTTGGGCGGGCAATAGAGGTTTTAGCATATCACAGATCTGCGATCACAAATCCTGCCGGTTAAAGAATGCATAACTCAACATAATGAGATTATCTTTATTTCTCAACATTAACTAATCCAGCAAACCGTGGTGAAATAGACCTTAGAAAAGGATTCCATAATTATAACCATGCTCCTCTTGCCATAACATACAATGTGAAAATCAATTGCAGACCTATGGAAAAAAAGCAAGCTCTCCTTAAGTTTAAAGTACACTACAAACTTGTTGGGCAATATGAGAAAGCAAATAACACAGAATTGGATAGATTTCTTTGGTCTAAAGATGATGTTGAAGAGATGCATGTGCTGCTTAAAGCAGTGCTATCGCAAGCTGCTATGAGTGTCTTTGGGCTTACAACGCCAAAGTCACCTAAAAACCAAAATAAAAAGTCGTTTAACCATGAATGTATTATGGCCAAGCGCGTGTTCCAAGCTGCTATAGACAAATGTGCTGCCAGGAGAGATTATAAGAATCTTGTTAAGCATAAAAAGCGAAAATGGGAAAGGGAACACCTGCAAGAATTCTAGACGACATTGTAGTAGATCCAAAGTGTTTTTGGACAAAACTGCAGCATCCAAATGAAATGGGAGAGATTACACAAGAAAGTTTGCTTGAATGGATTAGAGAGTTATATACCGTTGCTAATATCAATGAAATGCATATTGATACTGCCTATACTACACTTTTTAATAAAAGTCATATTACATATGCTCTAAAAAGGATGCAAATGGGAAATCCCTAGATCTAAATGTATTCTGTGCTGAATTGCTTAAATGGGAAGGAGATCTCTTAAATGCCAAATTGGTTGATATTTGTAGTTTAGCTTTCCATTGTGGCTTTCCAAGGAAATGGTATTCAAGCAAGATGGTTCCTATTCATAAGGCTGGTGACAAAAATCAAGTAAGAAACTATTGAGCAATTTTGGTCAGCAATGTATTCGCAAAGCAACTATGCTTGATAGGAAACTCTCTGACTGGGCTGATGAGAAGAATGAGCGTGCACATGGACAAGCGGGCTTTCGCCATGAACATTCCACTATAGATCATTTAGTCACCTTAAGGGTGATTAATGAAAGCGCAAAGGATACTAGACATAATCAGTTTTTGGCCTTCATTGATCTCACAAAAGCTTTTGATAAAGTTGATCAAGGCGACTTACAAAAGAGGCTAGAGCTACTACAAGTTCCTCCAGAGCTCCAACAAGCAGTTGCACATCCATATAAGCAGGTACTCATTGAACTTTCATTTTCATTTGATAGCGTTGAACAGGTCCAGAGCACAATTGGGGTGAAACAGGGCTGCCCATGTTCCCCCACTCTTTTCGGAATGTATATAGATGAACTTGAGGGGTGGCTTGCACGTACATGAGGCGTTGGAGTCAGGATTGGTAGATATCTCATACAAGTTTTACTTTTTTTGCGGATAATATAGTCTTGATTTCTAGCATTGCTCCTGATCTCCAATATCATTTGGATACTCTTCAAGGATTTTGTGATAAAAAAGGTATGGCTATCAATGTTGCAAAATCTAAAGTCATGATAGTTGGCACAAAAAAAAACTTTTTGATTCACCATTAGGGAATGTGAGCTAAAAACAGTGCCTAGTTACAAATACCTTGGTATAGAGGTGGCGAAAAATTATTCATGGAAATTGGCAGCGGAAAAACGAGCGTCTGGTGGGCTTAGAACCCTTTATGCTATGCTCCATACTTATCGTGTGAATAATCTATGGCATTGGAAACTCAAGAGATTACTTTATGACATCCAAGTCAAGATGGTCATCTTATGTGGTTGTCCAGCTTGGGCCCCTGGACTTGATCAACGAAGCTGGGACAAGATTGAAAGGGTGCAAAAAAGATTTCTCATGGAAGAGCTTGGAACTAAAATACAAACTCCATATTGCATTATGCTTGCAGAAACTGGGTTGATTCCCCTTGAAGCAGAGGTTTTATGTCGTACTATTACGTATGTAAATTGGATAAAATCTTTCCCTCAGAGCGTCTCCCTTTCCAAGCTATGCAGCAATCCAAAGAACGAGGATGGTTCTCTCAAGTGATCCAATGGGCAGAAAGATGGGGTGTAAATGAGTATACCTGGCCAGACTCGAGCAAACTGAAAGAGGTACGCACACAAATAATTCCAAAAGTGTGGGGTAAATTGTGGGACTCCAACGACAGTGTTGTGAAGAAAAAATTCTATAAAGCTGGCGTTAATAATATGGCTGCATATAGAGAACAATCTTACCTGCTATCTAATATTAGCAGGAAAAATAGAATCATGATTTCTCAGCTACGAACTTCCTCTCATCATTTGCACATTGAGACAGGTAGGTGGCATGGAACTCCTCGACATATAAGATACTGCCCAAGTTGTTTTGACCCAAAGATTGAATCAAAGGTACATGCGTTTCTGGAGTGTCCTGCCTATAATCATTTACGAGAAAAATATAACATCTCAAGTTCCACATTGTCGGAGCTCTTTGATGTACCTCCAAATCTCCTTAGTTCTTATCTTAAGGATGTTTGGAAGGAACGTGCTGACATCATAATATGGAAGTCCTTGAAGCTGGTGGTGCCTTTGTTTAAGCGCCATATGCTTCGCCATATGGACTTGAGGGTCTTCAATTGCATGATGAATATAAATTAAATTAAATTAAATACTAAGAAAAGAATACTCAACAACGACCACTAGACTTAGGATGCAACTTAGGATTTATGGCGTCCATATCGCCAATAACTTACAGAAAGACAATGTACACTCTGAGAATGAATTAATTTCACTTACCTGCAGCAGTCTGTACTAATTTCAAGAAGGATAAACGCCTCTATTCAAAATAAAGCATATTTGTTGTGCAGAAAGAACATGCAAATTTTGTTGGTGGGAAACTTACCTCAGAGGCAAAATTATGATCGATTGCTATTCACCGATTGGGCTTTCAAAATGTTGATTGGTTAAAGTTAAGAACGGATTCCTCTTGGTAGAAGAATGGGCGGGAAACATAACAATTTTGATAAATACAGGAGTATTTTGACAACTCGGAAAAAATACAAGGGCATTTTTTAAATTACCCTATACTACTATTTCATCGCCGCTGTGGGTTTCCAGTGCAAACTTGATTTGATATTGAACTGGTGGCAATAGCAAGATATTTCTTTGTAGGCCAAAATCAGGTTGTTCCACTAACACCACACATACAAAAACATTTTATGTAAAGTTAAAACGCTTTTGATAATGAATTCACTGGAAGTACCTTGACCTTATGGAATCAAAAAGATCAAGACATCCAGCAGGATCATCCCAGCAAACTTCCTTGCATGCCATAAAATCTTCCATGCTGATATGACTGAGGATCGCTTGCAACATTGTGGTTGGTGTAACATCGAGGCAGAAACAACTTTTTCCCCAATCTCGTGTTTCATTTACAAAAGCGTTTCCATCTGGGAAGTGCTGCAAACAACATCAAAGAACCTATAAGACAGAGAAGAAAATGGATCTACAGCTGAGCTATGTAAGCACATTTTCTTCTAAAGCTCTTAAATTGTGCGTATCATGTGCACGTGAGTTAACCATTCATCAGTCACAGAGCAAAGAGTTCCAAATTTAAGCAGCCACATATGCAGCGTTGGTGATGCCTGATAGGGCATGTGCAGATGTAGAAAGGTAAACTCTAAGATATTTGAGGACAAACATGATGAAGGGTTTGACCTCGTCATCAAACTGGGACATCAAAATTTTTGTTTGTACTGGCTGAAGCGCTAGTGTGGAGACCTAAAGCTCTGATTAGATTCTAACCCACACCCCTGTCACCAAGATCTCAGATGATGAACTATGAGGATTAGATCAAAAGACAACCTGGGGAGTTGCATAAGATGCATGTGCCCCAAGTAAGCTCTTTATTTCTCTATTAGGCAATGTAGCTGAATATCTCCTGTGGATTTTATCCATGGAATTTCTCATATTTGCAGAACAACTCGGGTATAACTATCAACTTACTACAAGCTTGTTTTCGTCTTAGAAGCATGCTTAGAGACCTGGCAACAATAGTCATCCAAAGGGTATGGCCATCAAATTAATCAGTTTAGCATTTCCACTATTAGTATCACACAAATCCCCAATCTTGCACAGGCCTTTTGTGCGGCTTGTTACTAGTAATGCTCTTATTACTACAAAGCCTGTGATTCCCAAATTTTTGGAAAAAGTTCCTCTTACTACTTCTGGTTTGAGCTGCAAATTCAAGAGTCCAGAGTATGACAAAGGCCAGAAGCTGAGACTCTAAACAACCTAAACATTTTGGTTTCGATAGGATGTTCTGCTCTGTGATGTCGATTGGCAACAAGGTAAAGTGAAGTAAAATTGTGGTTTCCTCATTTGTTTGTTCTTGTAATACTATATCAAAATGGTGATCTGGTAACCACAGTATTAGATTTCAGTTGATTGCAAAATTGAATTGGCCACTCAGGTACTGAATACCCTCCAACAGAGAGGATCAGCATCCCATGGCATGCAATTGATTACCGATTCCGCCACATCCAGCTGCACAGTCCGACCTATCAGGACAACAATGCAGTCATAATGTTCCAGAGTAGTGGTAATCCTATGGCTCTCGCAGATAGAAACTAGGTAATGGCAGCCCTCGTCCAGCAAGCTAGCTTGACTGCATGCAGAAAGAATGTTCAAAAATGTCACCCGGTCAGGAACAATACCCTCCAGCTTCATTTCTCCAAAAACATGCAAACATTCATTGCCAAGCCCATGATCCCCAAAGGCTGCCAAGAGGACATTCCATGAAACCAAGTCTCTCTCAGGCATATTGTCAAATAATCCACAGGAATCCGCAAGACAACCACACTTAGCATACATGTTAACAAGGGCGTTGTCTACAAGAACACTATACTTGGCTCTGATTGTAGCAATCATGTAAGAATGTATTTCCTTGCCCTCCGTTAGGCCTGCTTGGCTTGCACATGCATCAAGAATACTAATGAATGTAACATAATCTGGTTTCATATAGCTACTGAGCATCTCTCTGAACAGATGAAGAGCACTCTTAAGCTGGCCGTGTTGTCCATAACCAGAAATCATGGAGTTCCATGAAACCACATCAGAAAATGGCATTTTCTGAAAGAACTTAAGGGCTTCTGGGAGATGTCCTTGCCGGCAATATGCTGTGAGCATGGTATTCCAGGAGACTACGTTCTTTTTTGGCATTTGCTCAAAAAGGGAAAAGGCCTCATTCAGTTTTCCTTCCTGGGCATACCCTGCAATCATTGCATTCCAAGCAATGAGATCTCGAAAAGGCATCTTGTTAAAGAGCTCGACTGCCTCATTCAAGTGACCTTGCTTGCTGTAAGCAGAAATCATGGTGGTCCAAGAAACAACATCTTTACAAGGCATCTTTTGAAAAAGGAAGTTAGCATCGTCCAGCTTGTTCTGATTTGCATAACCAGCAATCATTGTATTCCAAGTCATTACATCCCGCTGAGGCATCTTCTCAAATAGATGGAATGCTGCCTCCATTTGACCATGCTGAACACAGGCAGAAATCATGGCTGTCCAAGATATCACGTTTCTATTAGGCATATGTTCAAATAATTGAAGTGCATTGGCGATCTTCCCTTGCTTGGCATAACCAGAAATCATCACGTTCCAAGTGATCACACTTGGATTTGTCATTTTGCTAAATAATTTATAAGCCTCCTTCATGTGCCCTTCCTGAGCATATGTTGAGATCATCAAAGTCCACGATATAATATCTCTATCAGGCATTTGATAAAAAAGATCCTGAGCCTCCTTAAGCAGACGCATTTGAATGTATGCTCCAATCATGATGTTCCAAGAATAGATATTCTTGTTTTGCATATTATCAAATATAGCCCTTGCATCACGCAAAGCTCCACACTTTCCATACATCTGCATAAGGAGGTTTGCTAGGAATCTATCCCCACCTAATCCACATTTCACTATGTGATGGTGAACAAGCTTACCTTCTCGAAGTGATTTTGAAGCAGCATAATTTCTCAAGATTGTGGCTAACTTGTTCACATCCTTTGTAAATGGATCGTACGTCACATTCTCCAAAATCAGCGTTGAGAATAATCGTATTTGCAAAAACCGCTTCTTTATCTCAATTTGAACATCGAGACATACAAGAAAAGCCCTTCCACCAACGTTCACAACTCGACTCAAATTAACGACCATAATCCTTGGCTAGCTCATGTTGTGTATAGTAAGCTTCCCCAGCATTGCTGCAGATGAAAACAAGTACTGTGTAGAATTCAACCTCATAACAGCAAATCAATACAGCAAATAGAGACAGCAAGCATAATTCAGCCATACTAGTCATTCTTTACCCACATAACAGACCACAGGGGTGACCGCCGTTGTGTAGGCCCGCCGAAAATAGCCACAGGCATCCCAAACAGGAGCATTCATCCCTGATGGGAGACCCAGCAGTGCGGACCAAGATGCCTCTACAGGGGCAGCCACCATTGTCTAGGCCCACCCAAGTATCTTACCTGAAAAGGACACCAGGGAATTCAGCCACGTTTCGTCCCTGACATGGGACTTTTGATGCGTATGTAGATCTAATAGGCTAACCTAACCAATGTGGCTTATGGCTCTAGCCTGTATGCATAAACATCAATAAACCCATAATACTTGGAAAAAGCATTAAACAAACACCTTAAACCACAGGTCTTGCAGTTTATCACGATCCAACCGTTCGCAGCCGTTGGATCAAACATAGGTTATAACATGAAATTTGGATTGCTGAAGATTATCACGATAATCTGTAGGAGGTTATCACGATAATCTTTCGAATATTCTTTTATTCTAATTTAACAATTATTAGATTGCCACGTAGATCTCCCTAATCATACCCGTCCGTTATCCCCTGTTTACTCTGCATCGATTAACTCCACCGATCAACACCGGCGATGGAGCTCCATCAGGATCTGTTTTCATTTTCTTCCACCTTCACTTAATCACCTTCCACCGGCAATGGAGCTCCATCATGATCTGTTTTCATTTTCGAGCACTGTACGTTCTTTTTCTGGTGGGATAAAAGAACGCAACATTCCAGCCTTAAATTTCTCATGTCGGCAGCTATGGTCGCCATGAAAGGATGAGGTATGCCTATAATGTCTCTTGGCTTATCAGATTTCTTCTATATTATGGCCTTACACCTTGCATTTGGTGCCGAATCTCGCCGGAACACAGTTTTTGTTTGCCCTTTTTTTAACTTTTGCAACATGCTTCAGTTCTCTGCACTGGCTTGAACGGATCATAATGCATGTATGGATGAGTATTTTCGTTACAGATCATTCTTTTGCATATCCTCTGTTCTAGGAATGTTTTAGCATAACTAATGAAATTTTTCTGTTACAGGTTTAAAGCACGATACATCCGTTTCCTAATTACTCTTACAGAGTTGCCGAAGCCACAGATCTGGCAGGTGCAAAGCATTTGTGCTTCTATTTCTTGCTCAGAGAATAATAATGGCCATGACAAGATGCCTTTGCTACAGGCCAAGCTCGCCATGCTTAAAGAAAAATTTTCTCGGTCATGCTTAGCCCAACAGCCTGTTTGCTGGGGCATGCTTTGTAGTTATTCTCCGTTTGCTGTTTTTTAAAGCCTGCTATTTGTTGTGCCAGAATTTTAGAGCAAGTTTCTGCCCTTGTCTTCAAGCAGAAAATTTCCATCAGAGTTAAAAATCAGCCATGGCTTCATCCATTGATTTAGGAATCTGCAGAGGCTTATCAATCTGCTTAATAAACTGCTCACCTGTGGTTTAAGGGAGGTCAACCCTCCTCTCTTGCAGATTATGGGAAACAAACCCTCTCGGCCTGCCGGCCTCGAGGGTTATTTCCCATAATCTGCTCAAGAGGAGGGTTAACCTCCTCTTCATGCATCTCTCTCTCATATACACCATCAATAAGCCTACTGGACCCGGGGGATTCACTTTTGATCTGCGTATAAATCATGAGAGTTCAACAAATGAGGATTTTTTGGACCATTTTCATAGGTATTTAGACATTAGGAGTGTTTTTAAGCATTGATCTAGTGCAAAATTTATACACAGAGGGGGGAATTGCCTTTCGCAAATGCGTATAAGGGGGATTTTTGGCTACCCGTCGAATCTGATGCCATACCCCCTGATAGGTACATCCCCCGGGCTACTAGAGTAACAACAAGAGGTAGACATTATACTTGCATATGAAACTTGTTCACAAAACAATGTCAACAACCCAAGAAATGACCTTAAACTACCAGACTACTTGGATTGAGCCATGTCCAGGGCCGCTATGTGAATCTGTAATGCACTTCTATAGTGTTCAATTGCTCTTAATGCATTAGAACACACCACATGCCTCTAGGTGCATGTATCAATTGTATACATAAAAATTTGAATAATGAGAATAGAATAGAATAGAATAAAGTTTCTATCGTCCACGGAGACCAATGGCCTATGGAACCCAAACAGGAGGCACAGCAAGAGAAGCAAATCTGAAATAAAAAAGGGATCAAAAAATGGAATATGACGTATCAAACTTTTATCCGAGGTTCATTCAAAGAGATGCTTCCCACTTGCCAATATCCCGCCATCAAACATTTTTTAAATGCCATCTTGTATAAGGGAATCCCCCTTTCGTGGGTATTTCCGGGCGTGGAAACAACGCCGATGTGCGCTAGCGCAGAGACATGGTTGACATCCCCGAAATTCCTCCTAAAAGGAGATTCCTGTTACGTGGAAGCCACCTAACGCCAATTTGGCAGCACCACATGGCACAATTTTATTTTATTTTTTATCTTGCTGTATTTTCATTTCTGCCTTCTTTTCTTTGTGTCCAGCGATGTTGGAGCCCTATCGCCATGGCGCCAGACTAAATGGTGTTTTTCTCTACAAGAACAGAGTCAATTTATCTGGTTTTTAAATGGAAGCATGCTCCATGCAACTCAATCTGATGTTCTGCCTTCAAGTCGCATTTAATTAAAGTGGGTCACATGCGATTCCTAATTTTTTTTTGAAACCATGTTATTTCAATCCAAAAGGACGTGCGAATTGTTTTAAGCCCCATTATTGTCTGAAAAGAAGACTTATTGCTTGTAAAAATTCATCTTATCTTATCTTGTATGAATAGAAAACTTAAGGAATAAAAATGGCCTCGATTTCTGGAAAGTGTAATTCAAGAAACTAAAAAACACATTTAAAACCAATGGAATAGTTTATTTTCTCCAAACAAAATTCAATGAATTTTTATTTATAAATAATGTCATTACAATTTATTTTACATTGAATGAAGAGACCATGGCCGCCGTGCTGTCACAACGATTACACTTTTTCCCCACAAGGACCATTTAATGGGAACAACATATGGAGCACCCTCCAAATTGTTCCAAGCCACTGAAGCAACTTAAAGACGATAGAAATATCTACGAGGAGGTGTCCATAAAACCTATGTAAACTTATGCATTAAAACTATGTAAACCTATGCATTAAACCTTTGAAAGCTACGCATTATGTACATACGAAGTCAAATACCCCCATATATAAAATAGAAGAAGATGCCTTTGGAAAATTGAAATTTCAAGGATAAAAGCCTAGCTAACTAATCATTTTGGAACAATGGCCATTAATAAATCCTCCTCCCTTTTCCATAATTTTTTTTTAAATTATTGTAACCATTTTTTGAGCATAGTTTTTAATATATTATTGTATCCCTTTTTCAAACCTTGACTAAATAGTGACATAAATATCGCGTGGGCCACAACCAAAATGTTTTTATGGCCATACTTTAGGAGTGATGAAATGAGGTAAAATTACATCAAGAGATCCTAGAACATAATTCATTCGAAGATGTTATCTACGCCCGATTGGCGATGGTTTTTTCTACTCCCGATTTGGGTTGGAGTTCGCTGGAAACCTCATAGGGTTTCTTATTGAAACTTAATGTGGTTTCAATGGAAACTTGATGTAATTTTCGTGAAACTACATCAAGTTTCCATGGATACTACCTTTGGTTTCCTGTAGGGAAAACCTTGTAAGATTTCCGAATGGAAACTATACATAGTTTACTTTTTGGACGTAAAAATTCATCTTATCTTATCTTATAAGGTTTCTGTTTTTTAAAATAAAATGAAAGAGTCTAGGCACGTGTGTAAGATCTTGTGGCACATGTGCAAGCTTATATGACAAAATGTAATCTACCCACATGTGTGTAAGATCTTGTGGAAGATTGTATTACCAAATGCATTAATGGTGTCTTTTTAGCGTGAAGAGCACGCCAACGTTTTGAATTTGAAACTGCAATATGTAGCATAATAACAGGGGGTTTTTTTTGTGTTTTTGTACGCTTTTCACAAAGGTTTGCCTAAGATTTCATGGCGTATTCGAATAGATGTACTAATGCGTACATCTAGAGTGCACCATTTCTTAGCCGTTGATTTAGCTTTTTTTTTTCAATGGTCCAACATCCAAGGGCTCACAACAAAAGCCCTCTTTTTATTTTAGGGGCAGAGTTTTTTTTTCCTTTTTTTAATTTTACCCGTTTTTTTTTTTTGGCATGCAAAGTTTGAGTCACATATTTTAGAGTTTTATTTTGTTGTTTGAATGCAGAGACTTGAATATAGGGCAATCTCAATTTTTCCGGCACAGTTCATTGCAGCTAGAAAACTTGCCTTGCCTCCAAACTTGCCTTGCCTCCTTTGTGCTTACACAGAAGCCAGCGCGCGAGCAGAGCTCATGGGTATGGCCAACGGTTTTTATGAGGGTTTTGTTGGAGCACCGTACCGTAGAAGAGTTGAGTCTGCAAGTATGGAAGTGACAAAGGCGACGGTCGAAACAACCGGTTCGGTTAAGTAGTTTTGAAAAACTTTTCTCGTGACCCAAACGGCAAAAAGATATTGGTCTTTCCTTCTACTTGCAGGTATGTGTTGCTCTGTTTTCCATCTAGTTTCGAATTCGAGCAAAGTATTCATACGCAGCTATGCCATATCCTCTTCTGTTGGCATGAACCTTCTCATCCTTTTGTGCTGTATATGAACCCTTTTGTAGGCATGTTAATGGAATCCCTTCCGCTAATAGAATTTCCTCCACTACCTTGCATTCTAGCCATGCCAGAAATCCTACACAACTGCTCTCCATGCACATTATATTTTCATGTCCTTGTATAAAACAGATTACATGCGGCATTAGGGAGGTCACTGTGGAAGAGAGGATATCAACATCCTTGTAGAAAAAGCCTCAAATTGAATGGGTGGACATAAGCAGCAGTCACAACAAGAAAAAGGCCATTTAGCGACGCCAATAGCGACGTCTGCGCGACATCTGTCTGGACGTCGACGCGTCGTCGCGCTTCTATCAGACGCCGGCGTCGTTGCCGGTTTCGTCGCATCGCGGCGTGCGTCGACGCTATCGGCGTTGGCCGGCGTCAGCGCGAGGCGTCAGCGTATGAGGCGATGAAACAGACGTCGCGCAGACGTCGCATGGCACGTGACACGTGAAATATACCGTGGAATATACCGTGGAATATACCGTGGAACATCACCAAAATCCACGTCGCGTGGTGAAAAGCCCGCGTATATCGTCGCATGCGGCGTGACCGTAGAAACGGTTCGCGGAAAATTCCGAAAAATCCGGCGTGTAGAAAAGCCACGTAGCAAAAAAAAAAAGCCACGTGGATACGTCGCATGCGACGTGAAGGGGAAAAAAAAATATATATATTTATATAAAAAAGCCACGTGGCAAAAAAAAAAAAGCCACGTGGATACGTCGCATGCGACGTGAAGGGGAAAAAAATAAAAAAAAATAAAAAATATATTTATATAAAAATATTTTTAAAAAATCACAAAAGTGTTTTTATATTCATATTTTTAAATAGTCACAAAATTATTTTTATATTTATATTTTTAAATAATCACAAAAGTGAATTGTATTTATATTTTTAAATAATCACAAAAGACTCGTTAAGAGGAGTATCCACCCTTTTAGCCTAGAGCTACTCTCTCTCAGATTCAGTGGAGTAGTCATCCGAGTACGTAGTTAGAGGACGCACGGTACGGTTGCGATTGGATGGCTCTCCATCGACGTTTGCAGATCCCTCGCCGCGCCCGAGCCTTATGTCATGCTGTAGACCTTCATTCATATCCGCCACTGCTTCCTATAAAAACCAAAAGAATATGGCGATAATGTAGTTCATAGAATTATAATAATTTTCTACAACGCACCCCCCCGCATTCCCGCCAATTGGGAGAGTTCCCTCGTCAGATAACCTTGTTGATACAGATAAACAAATTTCCACGTTCAAAGTGGGCTACTTGTACCTGCTGCTTGTTAGGGGCAAACCCGTATAGATGTTCCTATGACAATATAACGAGTATTAGCTAGTGACATTTAAAGTTCTTATTAAAATTAATGTGAACTAATATAGCTCTTACGAATCTATGGAAAAACCCTTTTCGACCGCCGGAGCCCAAATGAGACGCCTTTCGATCACTTTTAGTTGCTTTGTCGGTCCGAGCTCTATGTTTGCTTTCTGGATCCTTTGCGTTCGCTCAATGCAATCTGATTGCAAGGCACACAACATTATCACAAGTTAAAGTGAACGAATGACAAAAAAAATAAGAAATACCTTGATATCTTCCTTGTGGAGATTAAGTGGTTTAGGGACTTTTGACCAATCGCCTCCTTCTTTTTCGCAAGTCTGCTTCAGTTCCTTGACCACATGGTGCCTTTGACATAAATCGATAGATCAACGCCATATCAAAATAATAAAAACAAGACTATGACTAGGTCATGTACCTCCTTTTACGTATAAGCTCGCCCATCATCGAAGTGAGCTTCTTCCAGTTAAACGCCTTTGCTTTTTCTATCTCTGGGAAACTCTGTTTCATTTTATTTTTGACGCTCTCTATTTCGCGTTGGTCATAAGCGCCAGGCCACTCCCCTATACCGCGGGGAGGCCATAAACGAGAGATATTATTTGTGACCGCGTCCCTCAGTGTAGTATAAAAGACACTTCCCTCATCATCCTTCTTAGGAAGAGCGTCCCTGAAGCATAAATGGTGGGTATATAAAAGCGTGTTTATGTCTACCGTCAATATACATATCCCGTCCCGATTAAGAACCTTTTGAGCACTTTGCAATGTATTCTAAGTGAAGAGAATGAACAAAACAACAAATTTAGATGACAAAGTACTAATATTTAAGGTTGATATCTTAAATAATATGTTCACATAACTTACATCAAAAAATTATTATTAATATGATAGTCGGGTATATTCGGGGCCAAATCACCCGCAGACTTACGTGTCTAAAACAAAGCGAAATGGACGCTCTTCTTCAGTGACACGTGGACGTCGTCGGGATCCTTGCCTCTCCAAGTCAGGCGAGCGACCATGTTCTTCGGATCCCGAACCCTGTGATGATCGTCGCGATCTTGAAGGTTGTGAGTCTGTTGCTCCACTACTTCTTGACCTGGGAAGTAATGAGAGAATGAGCATCTTTAACATGCTGCAACCAAAGAAATGTTTGGTAATGCGTAGTGGATATATATTTACCGTTGAAATCTTCCTCCAAGTTCCTTGCATTAGAAAAATCTGTTCCCTCGCCTCTTTGCCTAGAACGAGTCCATACTATGTCTAGCATTCTCAATATTCTCGCGAACGTGGAGGCCGATAATCAACACTATGTCGTTGGGGAATAGGAGCGGGAGGTCACCTAACCGGGCGTTGGTGTCAAAGAGGCAAAATATGCTTTTAATTTGGTCTCTCTCGGAGACATGTTTGCGAGGAAGGCGGAGCGAGGCGGAGGAGTCGCAGAAGCACAAATATCATGCAAAAACAATTCATTTATTTATTATTTTTATAAAAAAGCTATCTTAATACCCAAACCTCGCTTTGGTGTAGTGATAGGTGGAGGTTGGCGTCTTGGAGGACCATCAGCACGATTGCCCCTACCTCGTGGAGTCCTCCTCCTATTTTCTCTAAACTCGTCCCTTTCCTCTACACAACAAATTAAAACTCCATGCATAAACTCACATACCTAATTAGAGGGTAAAGCATATAATAAAAACTATATAAATACTTACCTTCGTCTTGCTCATTCTCCTCATGCGATTAGCGATTACCTCTATTCATCGCCGAGAAAAAGAGCACACCTAGATCAAAAGAAATTGTGAGAGAAACATTTGATAACCATGAATGATATTGGTTGCAATAATAGAATGATACTTACAAACCATAGAGATGAAAAATAGTATTTTTATGGTTCGAAATGTGCCACTAATGAGCCCCGGCAGACTTACTGCAGTCTTGACCGTCTTGACCGGGGGCGGAGGGGGAGACGCGTAATGCCATGAATATTGCATCAGCAGAAAGAGGGCCACAATGAGGAAAACCGCTAAGAATTGAGCCTCCGCCATGACTATATATATTAATTTGAACATAACGAGAATTAGCGAGAGAAAAGCTTTGAACAAGTGTCTTTGAATAAATACCTAAATTTATATTCTTATCTTCTTATTTATATTAGAAAAGTATCTCAGATATATGTATGGGGTGCATATCGAACTCTAGGTTGCCATATTATCGTGCCATGTATCATGTCATACAATCAACCCTAAATTATCCCATCGTGGCATTTTTAGTGCCACATCATGAAACCCCACGCTATGCGTGTGGCACATCATCAAACCCTAGGTTGTGTCACGTCGCGACTTCCTATTGCCACATCATAGTAAGTGCCATGTCATCAAACCCTAGCTTAGGTGTGCCACATCATCAAACCCTAGATTGTGCCACATGGCATTTACAATCTAGGGTTTGATGATGTAGCACACAAAACCTAGGGTTTGACGTCTGTAGCGACACTTTATCTACAAGTTATGATTAATAATTTATTTACCATTAATAATAATTTTTTTGATTAATAAATTACTTTTTTCATTAGTAATTTTGACTAAAAAACATTTATTGGTTGCAACAAGCCTCAAATAGGAAGACAAAATTATATTAATCACTTCTTGCAAGCATTTAACAAAGAGCTTAGCCATCTCAAGTGGATCACCACACTTCATATGTCGCCTCTCTCTCACAACTATATCGTAAGAAAGCCCCGCCTTTTTTTGAACACATCGACGACGCGAGCAATAGATGGGCGATCCATGTGCACCAGCTCTCTATCCATCATCATTTGGACCTTCATATGTTGGATGATGTCCAATGTGCTAGAGAGTATCGGTCGGTTGGGTTTATCTCAACACACAACCCCATAAGCCGCATTGCTGGACAAAAATCAAGGAGCATCTCGTAAATGTAGCCCGGGGAATATATGTCGGATATCTCATGCCCCCATGATGCTTGGTCATCTGATGATGATGTAAAAACTCTCTTCTCCCACCAAGGATATCGCTTAGCTCCATCTTGTAGTGTATAACGGCTCTTCAATTTGGGCATTCGCTCCTTGCAAAAAACGAGGGCCGTGTCCCAATCACCAATAGCCACCCACACATTTGTAAGGGAGTCATCAAAATGGAGTTTGACCCTTTTGCAATTGAGCTTTGTGTGTGTCCAACCCGAGCGTGGATGGCATAGACTCCTTCGCAAGAGCGAGAGCTATTTCGGGACGCATTTATACACGAAGTCTCATTTTGGCTTTCCACTCCGCACTTATCTTCATATCAGCCCTTCTTGGAGCACTATGCATTGCATTTGACCATCTCCTATAAGAAGAGAATTGGCTCGGAAGATGGTCAAGTAATTCTCAAAGGTTCCTCCATTCATGAATGGCAGGACTACCATTGGTCCCCTCGTGGCTCATCTCCACAAAGACCTCGTGGGCAAGTCCAAGGGGTGTGGCCAATGCCGGACTTGGGCTCTTGAAACGGATATACTTGTCACCAACAACCATGATGCAGCTCTATCTTGGCCTCTCCACACAATGCCATATAATAATCATCTTGATTAAAGTACAGGGGTTCCCAAGATCCGATTTGGTATATTTGGCGGTCTTGTTTACTACCAATGCACTTTACAACTCCAACAAAGATCCACAGGAATGTTTGTCAATAAATGCAAAGACATTTATCATGAGCATGTAATGATAATCTAGCCCCCGCACCAATAGAGCTCCCACCATGGATAAGACTATCTAACTCCTTCACCGCCATCATCGAGGACAGCATCGCCATCTTGTGATCTTTTATGCGTCGAACCTTTGCACTTCATACAATTAGCCCATCGTCCCCACGTATGCCTCAAAGATAGGGGCTCATAAGTGGCACTTTATACTTAAGTAGCATCCTCAATTCTCGCTCGGGATTGCAAACCCAAGACTTTAAGTTCTTTCTCATCATATCTTCCAACTCGGACTCATGCTCGCCACCTCCCACATAATTCGCACCGACATTCTTTCTCAACCGATGCTACAAAACGGTTAATTCGATCATCGGTTTGCATATGTCGTTCCGGGTCTGGGTCTGCAGGCGATATTTGATTGATGAGGATGCGCTAATTTCACTAAGCATCTCGTCCCCATCGAGGCCATTTTTATGCCTACAAACAAAACAAAAATAATGAATACAAAAGCTAAGCATGCACAAAGTAAATGCAACATAATACCGACAATATCAAACATGTATGCACCATATAATCATTACTTATAACACGCCCTATGGCGACTAATACCTTATCCGACCCCCCACCCCCAAAAGCCGAAAAAGAAGAAGAAACAAGAAAAACTAAATAGGTTAGATTAGGGTATTCGCACCCACGGTCAATTTACATTCAGATTACTAGTTAATTAGTTAGCGATAGTCCCAAATTTTAGTTAACTTTTTTAACCAAAAACACACTACCTAAACTTATCTTCGCACCTTGTTCGGATTAGTTAGCAAAATTAACTAAAAATTAACTAAATTAGAAATTAGCACTATAGAGGTCACTTTAAGTTTAGTTAATTGTACATATAATTTTTTATGCCTTTGGCTAACTTAACTAGACATGTTCGAAATAATTTAGTTAATTAGTTAAGTTATTTTTTTTACCAACGCTTTTAGTGCGAATTAGTACTACATTAAGTTAGCCTAACCTATTTTTTTTTAACTAGCACGGGTGTGAAGGGAATCATCCAAATTCATCGCTAACTTAACCTAGCCCTAGCTACCTACCTCAAATTAAAATCGACAATAACGTGAACTAAGGCCCTCAACACCCTGGTCCTCCCCACTCGCGGTGGAGCCGACCATGTCCTTCTTGTAGCCACATCTACCTAAGAATGAGAAGGAAAGTGGACTTGGACCCGACACCTAGTCCTCTCCACGCAAGATGGAGCCGACTCGTGACCTTGAACAAGCCACTACAATTTTATTTTAAACCTAAAAATAACAAGTGGAACCGGAAGTGGACTTGAACCTGCACGTGGTCCTCTCCACTCTAGGTGGGAGCCGACCGTGCCCTTGAACAAGCCACTCATTAACCTAGGAAACATTTATGATTGTAGTGAAAGTGGACTTGAACCCCGCACATGGTCCTCCCCACTCTAGGTGGAGCCGAATTCCCGTGCCCTTGAACAAGCCACTCCATCAATTTTTTTAACCTACTTAAAACTATAAAAATAAAATGCAAGTGTGATCAACTACTTACCAAAATAAGGGACGTGGTACAAGATCCCGCCGGGTCCAAATCGTAATAGAAAGCTGCAAATGTAGAGTAACAAAGCATTAGAGGAATAAGAACAAAGAAGAAAAAAAGATCAAGAAGAAAGAAAGGAAAAAAAGGGGGGGGGATAGAAAACAAGAGATAGAAATAAAACAAGAGAAAGAAATAAGAGAATAGAAGGGAAGAAATAAGGATAGAATAGAGAAGAAATAAGAGAAGAAACAAGAAAGAATGAAGAAAAATAAGAGGAAATAAGAGAAGGGAAGGGAATAGAATGGAAGGAAGAAATAAGGGAAGGGAAAGAAAAGGATCGAATGGAAAGTGAGGAAGAAATGTGAAGAATAAGAAACAAATGAAGAATGAAGAAATGAAATTAAAAAGAATGAAGAATAAGAAATGAAAAAAAATGAAGAATAAGGAAGGGAAGAGAAGAAAGAAATGAGGGAAGGGAGGGGAAAGAATTAGGAATGAGAAAGCATGAGAAAGAATGGAAATGAGAAACAAATGAGAAAGCATGAGAAAGAAATGAGAAAGCATGAGAAAGAAATGAGAAAGCATGAGAAAGAAATGAGAAAGCAAGAAATTAGAAAGAATGAGGAAGAATGAGAAAGAGTGAGGAATAAAGAATGAGAAAGCATGAGGAAGAAAGAAATGAGAAAAGAATGAGGAAGAAAGAATGAGAAAGAAATGAGGAAAGAAGAAATATGGGAAGAAAGAATGAGGAAAGAATGAAGCATGGAAGAAGGAGGAAGAAATGAAGCATGAGGAAGAATGAGGAAGAAATGAAGCATGAGAAAGAAAGAAGGAGGAAGAATGAACGAGGCATGGAAGAATGGGAAGAAAAAAAATCAAGAACAAAGAAGAAGAGGAAGGAAAGGAAACCAAAAAAAAGGAAGGTTGGGCATGCACCATTCAATCCAAAAACCTATTCAATCTAAAAACATGATATACTAACCTTAGAATAGTTGCTTGCGTGTAGATCGTGGTACTAGCGCCCGCTGGATCGCCCCAAGAACCTCAAGAAGTAGGGCAAAAAAAGTTCCCGAAAAGCCGGCCCGCTGGTTCAAAATATTACGTCAAGCGTCGCGTTGAGTGCGACGTCACGTCGCATGCGACGTTATTTCAAATCTGCGTCGCGACGCGACGTCCTTGCGACGTATTTTGTTATAGCGACGTTATTGTTTTTGCATCTTTTTTTTTAATGTGAAGCTCATTAAAGTTTGTCCCTAGGCTTATTTGAACAGTCCTGAGGCTGGATCCTTGAACCGGAGGATTCAACGGTCCGAATATATAGGGGAACTAAGCTTCGAGGGTGTTCATTAGCATACGCCCCCCTGTGGGCGGTGCTGACAGTTGCCGCCGAACGTTTTTGGGGTCCGTCTCACTGGGATCGGACTCTCCCTCTCATCGAGGTGGCCATTCAAAGTCGCCTTGTTTGACTTGGGGAAGGGTGCTACATGCTTGCCCAACAACGGCTGCCTCGACCGTTCTAACCCCAACGCTTGGTCTCGACCTTATCCTAAAATTTTGGAAATTTTCCTCAGATCTTTACGGTGATGACCATAGAAGCCAGCTGACCAAAAACCATAATTTAATTCCATGCCATGCATTAACTACGAATTTATAAACCATAAATGCAATAAAATGCATAACTAAAAGAGTGTGCATCGAAAAAAGGCGAGTCTTTGACCAGGGGGCAACAAGGCGGTGCGGACACATTAAAAAAATTTTCACTTGGAAACTATGAAGCAATCTTTCATCAAGGTACAATTGTTTCTGAGAAACAAAACCAGTTCATTACAAGTTAGTTATGCCATCCATGTCAAATAGCTTTAGGGAGCAGAAAAACCAAAACAAAACCCTTCTAGAATCTGGCAAGTCACAGGGTTTACGTCCAATGCAATCTTAGACCAAGTATAACGCCCAAATGAGCCAAGGTCAACCCCAAGTACAACGATCCCACAAACTCCATTCCTTTGACCTTAGCTAACCCTTTGACCTAGACCTTCTCCTCAAAATTTCAAAATTGGGTGGTGATGGAGATGGATTAGGAATCCACCGGCAAAAAATCAGAATTTATTTTCGCACAATGCATTAATTGCTAATTTATGAATGTCTTGCCAACGCAAAGCCCCTTGACTTCTACTTGCCACATCGGAGGAGGACAGGGCCCAAACTCCGCCCCGTCTGTTCCCCTTGCTCCGTATTCTCGGGGTTGCGGCTTCTCGCCGTCCCCAAGTGCAACAGACCAAGTCTCGCCCCCAAAACGCAAACCCTTCTAGAACCCTCGCAACCCACGTGGTTTACGCTTTGGAGGCCCTCTCCTGTCGATTAGGGGCTGACCTTGGCGCTCGTGACTTGGAGTGGGGGTGTTGATGCTAGAGCACTGGACCCTAAAATCCTCCCCTAAGCCGCTTGCCCCCGGATTTCCTCTCCCCAAGGCCCTGGGGACCTGACGGGGCGACCTCCCTCCCTGAATCAAGCGATTTGACTCTCAGAATGGACTCGAACGCCGACGCTGCCCTAGGGGACCAAGTTCTGCGGGCCAAGACCAAAACTTCGGCCCCCAAAAACAAAACCCTTCTAGAATCGGCAAGTCCACGTGGTTTACGTTTGAGGCCCTCTCCTTGTCGATTTGGTCGGACCTTGCACCGTATCTTGACATGGAGTGGGGGTGTTGACGCCAGAGCCGGGACCCTAAACTCCCCCTAAGTTGCTTGCCCCGATTCAGCCATTACAAGTTAATTATGCCATCCATGTCAAATAGCTTTAGGGAGCGAACCAGTTGAACAAGGGCATTCTCTCTATCCATATGCCTTGATAATTTGAAACACAACCATCATCACAAGCAACCAAATCTACCCCCAACCCGCACTAGTCTTTTGCTTTTCTCAGAATCATTTATCTTCATTCTAGTAGTTATGATGCTTTTACGTAATCATTTATCTTCATTCTAATAGTTATGATGCTTATATTCTCAATGCAATCTTAGACCAAGTATAACGTCCAAATGAGCCAAGGTCAACCCCAAGTACAACGATCCCACAAACTCCATTCCTTTGACCTTAGCTAACCCTTTGACCTAGACCTTCTCCGAAAATTTCAAAAATTGGGCCGTAGGCCGAGATGGGTTAGGAATCCACCGCAAAAAATCAGAATTTATTTTCAGACAATGCATTAATTGAAATTTATGAATGTCTTGCCACCTGCCCGACTTCTACTTGCCACATCTGGGAGGAGGACAGGCCCAAACTCCGCTCGAGCCGCCAGCCCCTGCCTTGTTCAGATTTCCTACGGCTTCTCCAGGTCCTAAGTAACACAGACCAGTCTCGCCCCAAAACGCAAACCCTTTCTAGAACCCTCGCAACCCACGTGGTTTACGCTTTGGAGGCCCTCTCTGTCGTCGATCGACCTCATGCCTCGCGGACTTGACGCGGGAGTGGGGGTGTTGGACGCCCAGCACCTGGACCCTAAAATCCCCCTAAGCCGCTGCCCAATTTCCTCTCCCCAAGGCCCCGGGGACGGACGGGCGACCTCCCTCTCCGAATCGCGATTTGACTCGCCAATGGACTCGTGAACGCCGACGTTGCCCCGGGACCAAGTTCTCGTGGGCCGAAAGACCAAAACTCGCCCCCAAAACAAAACCCTTCTAGAATCCGGCAAGTCACGGGGTTTACATTTCGGAGGCCCTCTCCTTGTCGATTTGGTCTGGACCTTGCACCGTGATCTTGACATGGAGTGGGGGTGTTGACACCAGAGCTGGACCCCAAACTCCTCCCCCTAAGTTGCTTGCCCCAATTCAGTTCATTACAAGTTAATTATGCCATCCATGTCAAATAGCTTTAGGGAGCAAAATCGCTTGAACAAGGGCATTCTCTATCCATATGCCTTGATACTTGAAAACACAACCATCATCACAAGCAACCAAATCTAACCCCCAACCCGCAAGACTAGTCTTTTTACTTTTCTCAGAATCATTTATCTTCATTCTAGTAGTTATGATGCTTTTCATGTAATCATTTATCTTCATTCTAATAGTTATGATGCTTATATTCTCAATGCAATCTTAGACCAAGTATAACGCCCAAATGAGCCAAGGTCAACCCTAAGTACAACGATCCCACAAACTCCATTCCTTTGACCTTAGCTAACCCTTTGACCTAGACCTTCTCCCAAATTTCAAAATTGGGCCGTGTCTTTGGAGATGGGTTAGGAATCCAAATTGCAAAAATCAGAATTTATTTTCGCACAATGCATTAATTGCGAATTTATGAATGTCTTGCCATCGCAAAAAAGCCTACTTCTACTTGCCACATCGGAGGAGGGACATGCCCAAACTCCGCCTCCGCCGGTTCCCCTTGCTCCTGCGTAGATTCTCTGGCCCCAGCTTCTCGCCAGGTCCCAAGTGCAATGTCGATTCATTCGACCAAGTCCCGCCCCCCAAAACGCAAAACCCTTCTAGAACCTCGGCAACCCACGGGGTTTACGTTTTGGAGGCCCTCTCCTTGTCGATTCGGGACCAAGGGACCTTGGCGCCAAAAACGGACTTGACGGGGAGTGGGGGTGTTGGACGCCAAAACACGGACCCTAAAAATCCCCTTGCCGCTTGCCCCCCAAGATTTCCTCTCCCCAGGCCAACAGGGGCAGGCCCGAATCCGGACGGCAACCTCCCCTCCAGAATTTATCTTCATCGCGATTTGACTCTCGCCAATGGACTCGAGGACGCCGACATTGCCCCCGGGACCAAGTTCCGTGGCCAAACTCCAAGACCACCCGACCTCCAAGAAGCGCCAAAGTAGCTCACTTCCATCACACTTTATTTTCGTAGTCAATTGGCCTAGGATGTGGATGCGGGGATACCGCCGCGGGAGGCGTGAGTGTTTCTTTTCTTTACCAAAACCGACTTGTAACTTGCTCCCTAGGGTAATTTCGCCATTCCGGACGATTTGGCGGGTCAATTTGCCATTCCTGAGCCTCCCCGCCCGAACGACAAGACACTCGCGGTTTCTACAAGGCCGACCTCGGGACGCCCGCGGGCCGTTTGACAAGTTTTCCCACACTCGACCGATCCTGGAATCTTTTGGGCCTTCCCGACCTTGTTTGCTCCCCTAGGGGCCCCTGAACGGAGGATCCAACGGCCGGATAGGGGAACCGGCTCCGGAGGGTGGTCATTAAGCGTCAGCCCCCGGGAGCCCGCCAGAAGGGCTGCCTCGGGAACTTTTTGGATCCCGCCTCTTGGGGTCCTGACTCTCCCCTCTTGTGAGGGATCCCCGCAAGGTCCCGGCCTCGCTTGACTTGGGGAAGGGTGCCAGCTCGGTTGCCCCCGCAAACGGGGCTGCCCCGACCGCTCTAATGCTAACCCTTTGACCTAGACCTTCTCCAAAATTTCAAAAATTGGGCTGTGTCTTTGGCGGAAATGGATTAGGATTCCAGCTGGCAAAAATCAGAATTTATTTTCGCACAATGCATTAATTCGCGAATTTATGAATGTCTTGCCAACGCAAAAGCCCCCGACTTCTACTTGCCACATCGGGAGGAGGACAGGCCCAAACTCCGCCTCCGCCGGTTCCCCTTGCTCGCATTCTCGCTGCGCTTCGCCAGTCCTGCGCAACAGACCAAGTCTCGCCCCCAAAACGCAAACCCTTCTAGAACCTCGCAACCCACGTGGTTTACGCTTTGGAGGCCCTCTCCTTGTCGATTTGGGCGACCTTCGCGTGACTTGACGGCGGGAGTGGGGGTGTTGACGCCAGAGCACGGACCCTAAAATCCCCCTAAGCTGCTTGCCCCCACTTCCTCTCCCAAGGCCCTCGGGACGGGACGGGCGACCTCCCTCTCCTAATCGCGATTTGACTCGCCAATGGACTCGAACGCCGACGTTGCCACAGGGACCAAGTTCCGTGGGCCGAAGACCACCCGACCTCCAAGAAGCGCCAAAGTAGCTCACTTCCATCACACTCGTAGTCAATTGGCCTAGGATGTGGATGCGGGGATTGTCGTGGAGGGCGTGAGTGTTTCTTTCTTTTGCAAAACCGACCTTGTAACTTGCTCCCTAGGGTAATTTCGCCATTCCGGACGATTTGGCGGGTCGATTTGCCATTCGGAAGCCTCCCTGCGTCTCTAACGACAAGACACCTGCCGCTTTCTACAAGGCCCACTGTGGACGCCCCCGGTTTGACAAGTTTTCCCACCGATGGAATCTTTTGGGCCTTCCAAGAAGGGGGCCCCCAACGGAGGATCCAACGGTCGGATAGGGGAACCGGCCCGGGAGGGTGGTCATTAAGCGTCCCGGGGAGGTCGCCAGGGGAAGGGTCTGCCTTCAAGGAACTTTTTGGATCCCGCCTCTTGGGGTCCTGGACTCTCCCTCTTGTGAGGATCCCCGCAAGGTCCCGCCTCGCTTGACTTGGGGAAGGGTGCCACTCGTTTTATACCCTCGCAACCCGCTGCCCGCCGCTCTAATGCTAACCCTTTGACCTAGACCTTCTCCTAAAAATTTCAAAATTGGGTCAGTGTCTTTGAAATGGATTAGGATTCCAAATGGCAAAAAATCAGAATTTATTTTCGCATAAATGCATTAATTAAATTTATGAATGTCTTGCCATCATAGCGCCCCCGAGCTTCTACTTGCCACATCGGAGGAGGACATGCCCAAACTCCGCCCGCCGCCCCCTTGCTCCGTATTCCTACCAAGTGCAGCTTCGGCCAGTCCCAAGTGCAATGACCAAGTCCCGGCCCCCAAAACGCAAACCCTTCTAGAACCCGGCAACCCACCCGGGGTTTACGCTTTTGGAGGCCCTCCTTGTCGTGATTCGGGGACCTTCCAAACTCCGGCGCCGTGGACTTGACGTGGAGTGGGGTGTTGACGCACGGACCCTAAAATCCCCTGCTGCTTGCCCTCTTTCCTCTCCCCAAGGCCACGGGGGACTTGGGGGAGGCGACCTCCCTCTCCTGAATCGCGATTTGACTCTCGCCAATGGACTCGAACGCCGACGCTGCCCTGGGGACCAAGTTCCGTGGCCGAAGACCACCCAACCTCCAAGAAGCCAAAGTAGCTCACTTCCATCACACTCGTAGTCAATTGGCCTAGGATGTGGATGCGGGATATTGTCGTGGAGGGCGTGAGTGTTTTCTTTCTTTTGCAAAACCGACCTTTGTAACTTGCTCCCTAGGGTAATTTCGCCATTCCCGACGATTTGGCGGGGTCGATTTGCCATTCCGAGCCTTCCTGGTGTCCCGACGACAAGACATCATGTTTCTACAAGGCCGACCTCGACGCCCATGGTTTGACAAGTTTTCCCCTGACCGATCTGGAATCTTTTGGGCCTTCCCAAGAGGGGCCTCGAACGGAGGATCCAACGGCCGGATAGGGGAACCGGCCCGGGAGGGTGGTCGATTAGCGCAGCACCCGGGAGCCGCCAGAAGGGCTGCCTCGAACTTTTTGGATCCCGCCTCTTGGGTCCTGACTCTCCCTCTTGTGAGGGATCCCCGCAAGGTCCCCGGCCTCGCTTGACTTGGGAAGGGTGCCACCGGGTTGCCCCCGCAACCCGCTGCCCCGACCGCTCTAATGCTAACCCTTTGACCTAGACCTTCTCCAAAAATTTGAAAATTGGGCTGTGTGCCGGAAATGGATTAGATTCCAGCTGGCAAAAATCAGAATTTATTTTCGGTACAATGCATTAATGCGAATTTATGAATGTCTTGCCACCGCAAAAGCCCCGACTTCTACTTGCCACATCGGAGGAGGACATGCCCAAACTCCGCCTCCGGTTCCCTTGCTCCGTGATTCTCCATTTAGTGCATTCGGCCAGGTCCTGGGTGCAATGTACCAAGTCTCGCCCCCAAAACGCAAACCCTTCTAGAACCCTCGCAACCCACCCGGGGTTTACGCTTTGGAGGCCCTCTCCTTGTCCGGTTCGGGCGGGACCTTGGCACCGCGACTTGACGTGGAGTGGGGTGTTGACGCCAGAGCACGGACCCTAAAATCCCCCCTTTGCTTGCCCCAATTTCCTCTCCCCAAGGCCCCGGGGATTCGACGGGCAATTCTCCTCCTCCCGAATCGCGATTTGACTCTGCCAATGGACTCGGAACGCCGACGCTTGCCCTGGGACCAAGTTCCTCGTGGCCAGAAGACCACCCAACCTCCAAGAAGCCAAAGTAGCTCACTTCCATCACACTCGTAGTCAATTGGCCTAGGATGTGGATGCGGGATACTATCGTGGAGGGCGTGAGTGTTTCTTTCTTTTTGCAAAACCGACCTTGTAACTTGCTCCCTAGGGTAATTTCGCCATTCCGACGATTTGGCGGGGTCGATTTGCCATTCCGAGCCTCCCTGCGTCCGAACGACAAGACACCGGGTTTCTACAAGGCCGACCTCGGGGCGCCCGCGGTTTGACAAGTTTTCCCGACCCGATCTGGAATCTTTTGGGCCTTCCCCAAGAGGGGCCTGAATCGGAGGATCCAACGGCCGGATAGGGGAACCGGCCCGGAGGGTGGTCATTAGCGCGTCTCTCCCGGGGAGCGCCGCCAGAAGGGCTGCCTCGGGAACTTTTTTGATCCCCTCTTGGGGTCCGGGACTCTCCCCCTCTTGTGAGGGATCCCCGCAAGGTCCCCGCCTCGCTTGACTTGGGAAGGGTGCCACCGGTTGCCCCCGCAACGGGCTGCCCCACCGCTCTAATGCTAACCCTTTGACCTAGACCTTCTCCTAAAATTTCAAAAATTAAGTGTTGTGCTGAAATGGATTAGGATTCCAGCTGACAAAAAATCAGAATTTATTTTCGGACAATGCATTAATTGCGAATTTATGAATGTCTTGCCAACGCAAAGTGCCCCCCGACTTCTACTTGCCACATCGGGAGGAGGACAGGCCCAAACTCCGCTCCGTCAGTTCCCCTTGCTCATTCTTCTGGGCTGCCCTTCTCGGCCAGTCCTAAGTGCAACAGACCAAGTCTCGCCCCCCAAAACGCAAAACCCTTCTAGAACACGGCAACCCGCGGGGTTTACGTTTTGGAGGCCCTCTCCTTGTCGATTGGCGGACCTTGCTGCCGTGACTTGACGGAGTGGGGTGTTGACGCCTTGAGCACCTGGACCCTAAAATCCCGGGAAGCCGCTTGGGCCCCGACCTTCTCTCCCCAAGGCCACGGGGGCCGGACGGGCGACCTCCCTCTCCTGGAATCGCGATTTGACTCTGCCAATGGACTCGGAACGCCGGCGTTGCCACGGGGACCAAGTTCCGGGCCGAGAAGACCACCCGACCTCCAAGAAGCGCCAAAGTAGCTCACTTCCATCACACTCGTAGTCAATTGGCCTTAGGATGTGGATCACGGGATACCGTCGTGGAGGGCGGAGTGTTTCTTTCTTTGCAAAACCGACCTTGTAACTTGCTCCCCCTAGGGTAATTTCGCCATTCCGGACGATTTGGCGGTCGATTTGCCATTCGAGCCTCCCGCGCCGAACGACAAGACAACGGCGGTTTCTACAAGGCCGACCTCGAGCCGACCTCGGGGCCGCCCGGCGGTTTGACAAGTTCTCCGGACCGATCTGGAATCTTTTGGGCCTTCCCCAAGAGGGCCCCCTCAATGGAGGATCCAACGGTCGGATAGGGGAACCGGCCGGGAGGGTGGTCATTAGCGTCAGCCCCAGGGGCCCATTGCCGGGAAAGGGCTGCCTGGAACTTTTTGATCCCGCCTCTTGGGTCCTGGACTCTCCCCCCTCTTGTGAGGGATCCCCGCAAGGTCCCCGCCTCGTTTGACTTGGGGAAGGGTGCGGCTTCGGTTGTTACCCAACGGGCTGCCCCGACCGTTCTAATGCTAACCCTTTGACCTAGACCTTCTCGAAAATTTCAAAATTGGGCTGTGTCTTTGAAATGGATTAGGATTCCAAATGGCAAAAATCAGAATTTATTTTCGTATAATGCATTAATTAGCGAATTTATGAATGTCTTGCCAGCGCAAAGCCCCCGAGCTTCTACTTGCCACATCGGAGGAGGACAGGCCCAAACTCCCGTCGGTTCCCCATGCTCGTGATTCTCGGGTTGCGGCTTTCGGCCAGGTCCCAAGTGCAATGGACCAAGTCCCCCCCAAAACGCAAACCCTTCTAGAACACGGCAACCCACGTGGTTTACGTTTTGGAGGCCCTCTCTTGTCGGTTCGGGCGGGGACCTTTAGCGCCCGGCGTGATTCTGACGTGGAGTGGGGGTGTTGACGCCAGAGCACGAACCCTAAAATCCCCCGAAGCCGCTGCTTGCCGTTTCCTCTCCCCAAGGCCCCGGGGGCCGGACGGGCGACCTCCCTCTCCGGAATCGCGATTTGACTACGCCAATGGACTCGAACGTCGACGCGTTGCCACGGGACCAAGTTCCGCGGGCGGAAGAGCACCCGACCTCAAGAAGCGCCAAAGTAGCTCACTTCCATCACACTTTCGTAGTCAATTGGCCTAGGATGTGGATCGCGGGATCTTGTCGTGGAGGGCGTGAGTGTTTTCTTTCTTTTGCAAAACCGACCTTGTAACTTGCTCCCTAGGGTAATTTCACCATTCCTGACGATTTGGCGGGGGTCGATTTGCCATTCGAGCCTCCCGGTGCTAACGACAAGACATCATGTTTCTACAAGGCCGACCTCGTGGCGCCCGCGGTTTGACAAGTTCTCCCGACCGATCACGGAATCTTTTGGGCCTTCCCCAAGAGGGGCCCTGAATGGAGGATCCAACGGTCGGATAGGGGAACCAGCCTCGGGAGGGTCATTACGTCAGCCCGAGGGGGAGCCCAAGCCGAGGAAGGGCTGCCTCGAACTTTTTGGATCCCGCCTCTTGGGGTCCGGACTCTCCCCTCTTGTGAGGGATCCCCGCAAGGTCCTGGCCTCGTTTGACTTGGGGAAGGGTGCCACAACGGTTGCCCCGCAACGGGCTGCCCCGCCGCTCTAATGCTAACCCTTTGACCTAGACCTTCTCCTAAAATTTCGAAAATTGGGCTGTATGCTGGAAATGGATTAGGATTCCAGGTGGCAAAAATCAGAATTTATTTTCGCATACAATGCATTAATTATGCGAATTTATGAATGTCTTGCCAGCGCAAAGCCCCGACTTCTACTTGCCACATCGGGAGGAGGGCAGGGCCAACTCCAGCTCCGTCAGTTCCCCTTGCTCCGTATTCACCGGTACTTCTCGGCCAGTCCCAAGTGCAACGGACCAAGTCTCCCGGCCCCAAAGCGCAAAACCCTTCTAGAACACCGGCAACCCACGGGTTTACGCGTTTTGGAGGCCCTCTCCTTCTTCCGATTTGGGCGGGACCTTTAGCCAGGTATGACTTGACGATGGAGTGGGGGTGTTGGCCTTGATCCGCGGACCCTAAAATCCCGGTAAGCTTGCCCCGAATTTCCTCTCCCCAAGGCCCACGGGGCGGACGACGACCTCCTCTCGTCGAATCGCGATTTGACTCGCCAATGGACTCGGAAGCGTCGGCGTTGCCCTCGGGACCAAGTTACGGCGACCCGAGAAAGACCACTCATGTTAACCCAACTAAGAAATGAGTTTTAAACGTCGTCATTATGCCGTGCATGTGGCGTCAATACGTCGCATGCGACGTTATTTGTTATAGCGACGTCGTTTAAACTATTTTTATTTTTGTTGTGTACATGTTTGATACTGGGGCATGTTTGAGCCTAGACAATGCTTGAGCCTAAGAGGCTTGTTTGAACCTAGGTAGCATGTTCGACCCTAAGGGAAATGCAACGCCTACACGTTCAACATCTGTAGGCTCCTCATGGTTCACTCTATGTATTTGGACTTGTTCACCCTACAAAATACCATTATTATTATCTGTTTGAAAGGTAGAGCAGTGATCCACAACAGAAAGCTAGTGGATAGCATCAAATTAAGCAATGATCAGGTTAACTTGGTGGTGGCACTGGTTTAAGGTTAGAGAAAATCGGAAGTAACTAAGATACCATTGAAGACTCTTTGCATGTTCTAGTCTAGAGGCAATGCTTGAGCCTATGTGGCTTCTTTGAGCCCATGTTCCAGCCGTTCTTTATTCCTCCGATATAATGTATACCAAAAGGGGGAGGGGGGGAAAAAGAATTGAATTGAATGGGTTTTTATTGCACACGAAGACCAATAGACATAGCCTATCGAAGGATTGCAAGAGGATGTGCATAATATTTGACATATAGAATTTAATGATCGTCTCCTCTAGGTGCTAACTAGAGTCGTCATTGTTAGCATTACCAACATTTGTATTAAAATGCCCAAGTACATCCGTAGATTTAGGTGGAATTGCTCGGTGTAAGATGTTTGCATGAGAGCTGGTGGTCCAACCTCTTGATGCTCGTTTTCCTAAGTGAGTTTGAATGCCTTGATCTCGCGGAGGGCTCTTCAGACGTTATTGACTCCTCTAGCACAACACCTTGGAATATTGGCCCCCCGGTGTAGTTTGTATGATAAACCACCATGTTGGGTCTTGTCGATCGGTAAAGAAAAAATCTGGTCAAAGAAGCCGGACGTGAGATTGATATTGATGGTCTAAATTTTGAAGTGGATATGTGTATGTGTGTACTGCTCACGCGGTTATGCGGAAGGACAAGCGCCTCACTACCGGGGTACATCTTGCTAGAGTTGGCGAAAAAAGCCACTTGTTCTATCATACTTTCTTGTAGGCTGGCCCCCTTAATTGAAGGTCAAACCAATCGACATCGAATATGAAGGTCTTAAAATTGCCACCAACATCCACCTCCATTATAGTCTTTAACCTCCGGCCCAATCACGCGGGCTTGGCTTCGACGACGATTACGATCGGCAACACTTGATTGAAACTCCATCGTGAATGATGCCATGACTCACATGATCCACAAGTCTTCCGTGTATGTCAAGAGAACTCACACGATAGTGGGTCCCATGCCACCATATCGAGGAGTAAGATATATCTTTGTCAAAGCACCATTAATGTCAATAGATACAATAACATCAAAAGAAAATACTTTCGATTTCGACATCAACATAATTTGTTGCAACTACCTTTTCATGACACCTTGTCGTATGCCCATTCCGTAGGCGTAATATACTCCCCTTGTGATATGCATCGGTCAAAGCTTGTAGTACCCATTCTCTTTCCATCTTGTCCCAAAAGGGTTCATATCCATCGAGGTACGGGCTCGCTATTATGTCGTCTCCATTCATGCCTCTTCTCTTCCATTTCTTCGCTTATGTTCTCATAACGAAAGCAATCCATTTTGCCATTGGTGCGAATTGTAAAGAAGAAATTGATTAACCTTAATGATCATATCGGTGAAATGACTTCTCGCATACCATTGCCTTACGCCACTACCCCCACAATCTTCGTCCCTTCATCACTCCATAAAGCGAGGTGCATCCGGATGTACCGGCGGAAATATATTCTCGGTCATATAGAAAAGTGACTCTTTCGCCAAGCCATCCCTCTGCCATACTACCTTGGGGGACGTGCTCTTTGACGCACCATATCCTTCAATACCTTCATAAACCTTTCCAAGAAAAACATCCATCGGCGCATGTACGGTTCATGAGCTCCACTTCCTCAATAAGATGTACCAAAAGATGGGTTTGATCCGTCAAGAAAGCTCGTAGGAAACTCCTTCTCCAACAAGCAACATGCCTCCGCCATTTTCACTTTCATCTCTTCAATTTAGTCTTTTCGTATAGTTTTTTACACATCCACCTATGAGGTCCAAAACAAAAACTTAGCCACAAATAAAATAGACGGGGACCACTAAATCAACATGGGTAACAACCTTATGACCTTTGATAGGGCACTTATTGCCTCCAATGGTCCCTTGTCTAAAACTCCCCTAAAGGTCGGGGCATGAAGAACCGCATGATCCAAACACCAAATATAAGTTATGGGTTACATTTTATAGTAGTGCATATATATGTGGACTTCAATTGCTTACATGCAAGAATTTATGCCACCATGGGACTTTAAACCCGATCGACTCCCACTACTTGTGAATGCGGTTCGCAATGATTGCATGTAACCGTTGGTGTTCTAAGGGCCCTTAAATCATCATAAATAGCTCGATGGTCAGACCTAGCAATAACCCATTTTGCGGAGGAAGTGGTTGCCCTTCACCTCGGATCCATGCCTCTTTCTTTGTATTACTTACCTTAAGGTCCATCCCCGGCATTTGTTGTGTCTTTTTTGACCAAATACATGCTTCCATAAAGAGTTTCCCACGTTCTTGAAGATATGCATCGGGTCTAAAAAGGTGTTGAATCAATAGGTCGGTCCAATATGGTAGTCTATAAAAAAAGACTTCCTTTTCATATTGGCAATAAAGACTCCTCCTCCTCACGCTTCCTCGCCACCATTTGTATAATTCCTCATCCTCACTGCCTAGGTCGGCTCGACCTCCTCATTCTGAGTGCCCCCCTACGGATTTCCCTTGCGGATTTTCCCCCTCTTCCTTCTTATCCCAACGCTCACCCCATTCTCGTATGGTAATGCAGCGGTGGTTCTCAGATAGTCTGATTGCCCTTTGAATTGTGCACGCCGCTTCAAGGGGTGCGTGGAGCGGCAAATACTTCCTAAAACCCTCAGTATACTACTTTCTTGGATGCTTAGAGTGACGGTCTTTGCAACTTTTCCCCACATATCATGCAAGGGAAGTGCCCCGATGTCTTAAACCCCGGAACACTTCGGCAAACCCGGAAAGTCATGCATAGTCCACAATAGTATACCTCTAAGATTAAAAACGTCATTTTTATGGGCATCGAGACTGAATACATGTTCCACAAAGGGAGTAACTCATCCACAATTATTCTTAGGTACACATCTAAATTACTTGGTTTTTCTTCCCGGTATCAATAAAGTCATCATAATGTGCCCACTCTTCATCAACAACCATGGGGTATGTTGTAGTTCACTATCATCAGCGGCCATGTAGACCATGCGATCGATTGTGTACCATATGGGTTTTCACGCCATCGGTGGCCCAAACGCGCCGCTTACGTGGTTCTTTTCAAAAGTCGGGGCCATGTCGCATCGACATGCTTCCAAAACGCACTGTCGCCGGGACTCGCATCACATCATCACTAGATGCATGTGTAGCCGTGAAGTCCATTAGGCTAGCCAATGTCTTGCAACGAACATCAACTTTAACCTATAGAATAAATTATAGGCAACATATAAGTCACCGAAAATAAGTGAATTTACAACTATTTGTAAGAAGTGGTGATGCATATACCTTGGGATTATTGGAAAGTGTCGAATAACCTTAAAAGGTACCGCTTTTTCCCTTTAGGTCATTCCTATCTCGGTTCATTACATACGAGACAATGAGTGGACTTCTCATGCTCGGCGGGGGGATAGAAGATCATACAATCATTTGGACATGCATGTATGACTTTATAACCAAGGCCGGTCGCTTGAATCATTTTCTTAACTTGAGATCCGTCGGTAGGGCATATTGTTCTTCTCGGAAGGATCTTCTCGTGCAATAACCTCGCATCTAAGAGTGGTAAGATAAAAGATGGAGATGGTGGTAAGATAGAAAGACTTGATAAGTATGTCACCTCAATAGAGCGAGAGACACTTGCATTGCTCCACTTGAACTTGGTTTGGAGATTGAGAATTAGCGGGCACCCGACAAGCGAGAGGTTCGAGACGCAGGAAATAAGCTGCGTTTACCCCGATAACAATAGGGTCATCGTCGGTCGACCAATCCTCGAAGGGTATCCCACATCTTCTACCATATCCTCTCCACCACCATCCTCGACATCATCTAAATCAATATCGTGTAATTCTTGAAGAGCGTGCAACATATCGAGCATCGGCTCACAACGAAAAAGACTTCGTTCGGGTTAAATCAATAGTTTCATCCTCTTCATATTGATCGTATGCAATATCTTCATATTGGTGCGCTCGGCTTGAAATTCCGCGACGATAGGTTTCCCTTTGCACTGTAACTTAGAACTAATGGATCGGGATGGAGACGGCTCGAATGAGTTCATTAACCAGAGTAACGATTAACCATCATGTCAAATAATGTAATAAGTATAAAATAATACAACCATTTGTATAGACTCACGAATGACAAAAACATATTAAAAAAAAAAAAACCTCTTTATTCCTTTTTTAGTACAACAATACTATTGTTCCATCTCAAATGGGAGAGGTCTATCATAGCGATAGTTGATGAATAACTCATCTCCAATGTTTATGCTTTTAATAGCACACACCATGATATATCCGCTTTTTCGGATCTTGTAAAAAAATCTTCCTCCCTCCTTGACACTCTAAAATTCACAATTGCATCGCTCACGGTTGTCAATAGAACCGTTGATGAACCACTGCAATATTGCCATGAACCCCGGCCGACCATCAATAAACTTCAACTCCTCATCACATGCCCCCACGCCTATCGACGCATTGGAATTCATTCCATAAATCCTCATCGCCAAGCATATTTAGTCAAAGTTTGCCAAGTTTTCCAATCGTATTACTTTCGGGACCCGCACATGGCATTAATGGAATGTGGGTATCTCGCTCCACTTCTATACGGCGTCTTGGGAGATAAGGCGAATCCAAACGGACAAATGCGGCTGCATAATGATGTATCTTCTTCCCCAATAAGCAAATTCTTGATCCATAGGGATAGGTAAGTCATCGCCACAAGCCAAATGTCTTCGCGGTGCCTAACAAAGGGTCGGACTAATCTTTGCAATTCTTCAGGAATTTCACGCTCGGGCAGTGAGGCCAAGCGTTCTTGGGAAATGTGCGACACATGCAATGTTCTCATGATTGTAGCCCTTCGTGTTCTTTCACGCAGGGGAACACTCAGCGTTGAGCGGCACCCATCCACATTATTGATGAATCGGTTCTTTGCCGGTTTCATATGCCTCTATGGACAACATTAAACCAAAATCCACATCTAGTTTGGAGGAGACATCAAGATCATCTACCTACATATTTAGATATCATAAACATCTTGAATATATACTTAAACTGGGAGAGATACTCTTAAAAAAAAAAAAAACAAATAATAATTGTATACCAACCTGATATCCATGACGAGCATCAGATCTGGTGGGTTGTTCAAATGTACCAAATCTTATCAGATGGTCTTCAACAACCGTTCTAAGTCGTCTCTTCAGCCCCATACATCTTTTACAATCGCAAACTATTTTGTCCCTCTGCCAATTACAAAAGGTAAGTACTATATACTGCACAATAGTTTGAACGGTGTGGATAGATACAATATATGGTAGTATAAACCCTAAACCCTAAACCCTAAACCCTAAACCCTAAATCCTAAATGGATTGGGGGCGGGACACGTAGTCCTCTCCACTCAAGGTGAAGCCACCATGCCCTTTCCCCGAGTACGACCCTTATATAAGTTTCAATTTCAATAAAGATCTTTTGAGACGCTAGCTCCCCGATACATAGAGTCCCTCCACTCAAGGTGAAGTCGACATATGACCTTGACTACGCGACACCTCAATTTTGTAATCTACATTGTACTTAGTAAGGTATGAAGGTGAGTTTGGGCCTGGCACACGTGGTCCTCTCCACTCAAGGTGGAGGCGCATCGTGTCCTGACCAAAAACACCTGCGCGTTTTTTTTTACTTTCGCGGTACGCCCTTCCTAGTTTATATATGTCTAGGCTACTAAATACAAGAATCGATAACTTACATGTGACGGTTTCCGCATATCCACCTCCCCTCGTGGTAAAGACAAAGATCAATCTGTCTCTGCCATCTCCAGCGCCGATCATGCCGATGACCATGGTGATCCATGTAGGGCGAAAAACAAGTATAAGATATGGTTAAAAAGAAGAACACCAAAGGCTAGAAGGCCGGAAGAGGAGCGAAAAGAAAATAACAATGAAGGCCGAAAAAAAGTTGTTTATATAGAAATCTTTAACGTCGACGCGGACGTGGCCGGGCGACGTAGTGTCAACGATCACATGCCAAGTCACCTACGGCGGTACACTGGCAAAGACACCGCGAGTACGCATGTGTAAATGCGTTTCAGACCACGCCGCATCGCGACGATAGTCAACAGTCAAAATCCAGTCACATGCGACCGGCAAAGACATGCGGCAAGTACGTCTTGGACGTGTCTTATGTTCTCAGATGTCACATGGCGCCGCATGCGACGTCCCGACATTTGTCGTGACATTTGCCGGTTATGAAATTTATGTATACCGCGGCGCTCGAGCAACCTAAAATCTGAGCAAGTTTTGTGTAACAACCTAAAATCTGCATACCTCAAAACACTTGAACATAGCTTGATTAGCTGCATCACAGAGCAAATTGCGTGACAGGTCTGACATTTGCCGTGACATTTGTCGTGACGATGCCCACGGCCCTGTGGGCGATGGCATTTTTAGGCAAATTTTGATCGACAGCTTTGACACATGGGACATTAATGCCTTGGATTTGCAAGGAGTCGCCGTATAAGCGATTCTCCCACTATCTTTGGACACCAAGTTCCTCATTCAGATTGCATTTTGTTGCTTCTCTAAAGATGTTGGACTGAGGATATGGGAGTACCACTTTTTGACTACCCAATATTCTCGTTGTAGAAATTCTAGGGGTAAATCCATATGTCATTTCTAATTCCTTCTTTTTTCTCTTTCTAGATCAACCCGAAGCTAAATTATGAGCTCAAAAATTCTCGGATCAACCATCTCCAACTCCATGTCCATCACTAAATTCATCCGCTTTTTCAAAATACCCATAGCACAAATAGACCTATACAAATTAAAACAAGCAATATTATTGTCATATCCTTATTCATCGTGGCATTCATCTTCTTGATATCCATCCTGATCATATTCATCTTCTTCATATTTTTATCTTCAAATTCCATTTTGAAAAACTCGATTTCGAAATCTATATCATATCATATATCCGGTTTTTGTATTCTACATCATGCTTATATACATAAGGCGGTGCCTCAAAAATTCGATCAACCATAAGCTAAATTCGAGCTCAAAAATTCGATCAACCAGAGCTAATCTCGAGCTCAAAACTACCATATTATAGTTATATCAAAAGATAGAATTTAAGTTGCTTCAATACCAAATATCGACTCCAAACAACTGAAAACTTTCTCGCAAAGGGTCATTGCATCCCGCATCAACATCAGTAATTTCAAAGACCGCCAGAAGGATCCCTTCACCGGTGATGTAAAGTTTTTACCACATCATTCACCTGCAAATTCTTTGCCTTGACAAACCTCGCTCCAAAATTTTTTTATAAGACATAACTTTGCGAACTATCCCAATAATGTATCTAAATTTCCACATGCATTGATTTTAATCTATAAAACGAAGCATCTTACCTTTTTTTCCCACAATTCCATCATAAAGGCAAATGTGCTTCTGCGTTGATTTTTGGAATGACGAGCTGAAACAAAAAATCCAACGCAGAATCAGTTATCAAATCAAGCCGCCCACTTGGTTGCACAAGCACGAAATGAAATGCCAGTCTCAAGGACTTTCTTATCTAACCAATCTACACTATCTTGAGAGCCAACTAGATCCACCACAGAAATATCTGGTGGAGTGTCTAGCATAATATCCTCTAGGCTGAACTTTTGTGGCGCGATGGCTCGATCATCAACGCGTGAATCAAGCTCTCTAAAAGATGACGCGCATCATTTTCTATACTCCTTGCCAACCCCCATCGGGAAAAGTACCTAATATCTTCGTCCTGCTTTGAGATTATTTGCAGGGTCAGAACTTGATAAGAATGCATTCGCCGCAGCTACAAGCTGAGACTCATTTGTGCACAGTCCCATATTAGCCATTCGCAACCGGACCTGATAAATTGGTTAGAATATTAGAATACAATTGCAGGAGATGAAGAAGCAAATCTAGACAATGACCTGATAACAATAGAACTTCTGAAGCACCAGGTATGACTAGATATATTATTATTTCATATTTTATAGCTGCAATTGACATGGTTGGGATGTAATATAGCGTATTGCCCTTGCTTGGATGGAGAAATCTGAACTCGTAGGCATTGTCTGGGAACTCATATGTTTATAATTATCAAATTATCAGGGATTTGGAAAGACAATCTCTGCAATTGCTTTGATTTTGAAGGCTAGACCGCCAAAACGTCAAAGATACAATGTAGAAGAATGCAGGAGCACCTTGATTGTTTGCCCTAAATCGCTTTTAAAACAATGGGAACATGAATTGAAGGAAAAAGTAGCACCATCTGTCAAGCTATCTGTGTACATATACCATGAAGATCAGAGAAGAATAAATTGTGTTGAACTTTGTAAGCCGCGACATTGTGCTTACTACATATGGAACCATTTGTTCTGAATTACGAAAGCCATCTGAAGAGGATGAAAAGAAGCGGCCCCCAGGCTAAGGGGCACACTGTCGAACATTAGGTGGTTTAGAATTATTCTGGATGAAGCTCAATCCATTAGAAAAGCTCACACTAAAAGTTCACGTGCTTGCTGGGGCTTAAGGGCACAATGAAGATGGTGCCTTTCTGGAACATGCGACCTTCTACGACACATATGTCACATATGTCACATATACGAAAGTTCTAGAATGTTCTAGAAAGTTTTAAAAAGTTTTAAAATATAAGAGAATCTTGGGTGAGCCTAAGGAATCCTTCTAGAAAATTCCAGAATGTTGTAGAAAGTTCTAGAATGAATGTTGCGAGAGAATACACTTATTTTCTTCCCAAAGCATTTTGCTAGATGACCAATTAAAATATTTTAGTTCAACCAACTCCACAATTCTCTTGATTTTCGATGAACAAACTTGTCCAAGAAGGCAACAACCTCCACAACCTCAGAATGGCCATAATGAAGAAATTAAAAAAGACAGTTAAGAGATTTCTCGAAAAAAGCGCATGATTTTTGGCTGCTGTATGTTGTGACTGTCGGATCATACAATCGATGCAGCAGCAACCCATAAAAATCTTGGCGCTCAAACGGAACAAGTTCATGAGTCATGAAGCGAAAACAATCTGAGCATGGCGTTAAAAAACTGCACCAAAGGACCCCAGCAATGTCGGCAAGCTCAACCGCCTTGTGATCCCTAAGCTCCAGGCTGAAGCCCATTTTCCTTTGCACCATGACATGCTCTACTTTGAAGACTTCCAAGGTAACAAATTGGCGTTTAGATACTCTTCGGCATAGCGGCGAGCTATGTTCCAATTCCACTTTCCATGTATGGATCTCCGAAACAAGGCCATCAACAGGTGTAGCCACATAGTATCTCGGCTTTTCAAAATCCTCATCAATGGGGTCGGCTTCATATGGAACTTGTGCAATTGAAACGCAAATTCCTCCACCATCATATATCACAAAATCATCCTGACGTTTGGCAGGTAAAGTTGCAAGTTCAAGCATTGTTCGCCGATTCCAACCTTGATGTTGATCTTTCAACTTCCATAGTGCCATTAGAATTACTTGTATACCCAGCATGAGATTTTAAATCATAACCTTCTTCCCCCATTATTGACGTATCCATATGTGCTTCTTTGGTTTGCTGATATAGTTCGAGACAATATTTTTCCAGCTCTTGCAATCTCTCAAAGCCCCAAAAAAAACCATTTTTCTCAAAGTCTAGATGAAGGAGGTAATTCATGCGGTAGCACATCTACTGTGATGATGCGTAATGCGTGCAACACGCTTAAATGAAGTCTGCGGGTTGGTCGCCGAGTCTTTTTCGAGGCAATGCATCAATCGCATGCCAATGTATTGAATTTGTAATCCTAAAAAACCAAAACTTCGTGTATAAAAAATATACGTCACATGCGACCACCTACGTCACATATACGTACTAACGTGTCATATACGTCACATATACATACTGACGTGTCATATACGTCACATATACGTATGGACGTGTCATATACGTCACATATACGTACTGACGTGTCATATACGACACATACGTCACATACGTCACATATACGACGTCGCATGCGACGCCACGCCAGAACATCACACCCGCCGTCCACCGACGCAAGCGCCCACTGGCGTGGACGGATGACCGCTACGCCACAATGTCGACGCCGCACCATACGTCGCATGCGACGCGACTGGCGGCGTGACACCGCCGTCCCGCCTGGCGTGACACCGTCCGTCCGTCCACGCTGGCGTGACACCTGCCGTCCGTCCCCGGCGACGCCACGCGAGGTCGTCGACGCCGCACCATACGTGTCGACGTCGCACCATATCGCCGCGATGCGACGATGCTCGCGACGTGGACGTCGCATTGACGTCGCATGGTGACGTTATTTGCGACGTCACGTCGCACAGACGTCGCAAGCCCACGTCGCTAAAAGTCCATTCTCTTGTTGTGAGTGTACCATGAGATCAGATGGCAGTGTACCATGAGATCAGATGGGATCAGATGTTTGCATGACCAGTGTTCTATAGAAAGTCCATGTGGAAACAAAAAGAACAGAATACAGATTATGGGCATTTGCAGCATCTCAAGCTTTGTTGAATACATGTAAGCAGCAATCAAAATTAGGCAAGTTGGAACAATGGCACAAATATGCTGAGAATAAACCTTCTGGAGCTTGCATCCAATGCATTCCAATGCTATCAGAGACGTATTGTTATTATGTACATTCACTTTGTGGCTTCAAAAATCGATCCACCAGTTTGGATCTGCTATAGAATCGTCTCTACCCCATGCTCTGCCAACACCGCAGTCAAATCCGGCACTCAGAACCATGTCCTGAAGCATGCAGCTGCCATCTCGAATGTTGAAACCCTAGTCTGAAGCATGCAGCTGCCATTTCGAATGTTGAAACCCTAGCAGCTGCCATGTCGAATGTTGAAACCTAACGCTGCCCTAATTCCAAAAGTGTGGTAAAAAACATTGTTTCCTTATCTATTTTTGTTCAAAATCCTTTAACCTTGGAAAATTAAAATGGAACCCTTCCTCACAATATCTACCATATTACATATTCATATTATTACTCGTATTACTCATATTATTGCTTGGTTATTGTTAAAATTACTAGTTATTACCAAAGGGGATTATTAACAATTCTTTTTTTTTTTAAATTGTAAATATTACATATTAGTTCAACATATTACAATGAGACGAAATGGCTTTTTTAGGGCCCGAAGGGCCCAAAAATTTTTTTTGTATAACAACTAATACATAAGTACCTTTAACATTAATTAACACAACCATTGGGTCCAACATATTTAAATTAAAATCCCCCTTAAACCCCCTTTGGTTTGGGTGCTTATTCACACGGGGGGTGACGTAGGGCAGCGAGAGCTGTTATAATTATATTTCCCAGGTACAAAATCAACACCATATAGTATTTTGCTTCAAATCTTATAGTATTTTGCATATCTTCTTATACGGTATATCAATTTGTGTACTTGCATACCCCACAAACGAGGAACTTTATGTACGGTGTAGATTAAGGAATAAGGGTTGAATATGCCTATCCAACAGCTCTCGCTGCCTAATATAGTTTTAGTTTCTTTGGAAACCTAATGCGGTTTCAAACGTTGGCGTGCTCTTCACGCTAAAAAGAAACCTAATTTAGGATTCTAGAAACTATATGTAGTTTTAATTTGGATAGGAAACCCTATAAGGTTTCCATTTTGTAAAATAAAATCAAGGAGTCTAGGCACGTGTGTAAGATCTTGTGACACATATGCAAGATTGTATGATGACATGCATTAAATGGTGTTCTCTTAGCGTAAGGAGCACGCCAACATTTTGAATTTGAAGGGGAACCTTTGTGAGCGCACATTTGTCTTACAAATACTTGAATTTGTTTGTTTTCTCCATCTTCAGAGCTCCTTGAGCATCCTTTGTTCATGCAAAGTTATAGCTTGTTATCAATCGTTTGATGGAGCTAGAGTTCAACTTGGAAGAGCATGAGGAAGAAGTGCTTTCAATGGATTCAACTCCGTATGATTCAGATGAAATGTAAGTGATTATGCTTTTGAGAATATTGACGAAGATCATGATCCAGTCAAGGCAGCGTTTAAAGTTATAAATTGTGGGCAATCAATTTCTATACTTACAAAGTACATCTCAATTTTTTTCAATGTAAATTGTTGTGCGCATGAGAATGAAAATGAGAATGAAGAACACATGTTGAGAACTATCTAAAGTTAGTTATAGTTTTACGATAGTTTAGAAGTTGGTTGATTTATCATGGAGACACGTTGAGAACTATACAAAGTAGAGAAGTTTGTCCACCATTACCATAACCAATAACTTGCATTCTAAGGTATCTCAAAGAGGTTATGCATAACAATGCATTCATGTAAAAAAAAATGAGGAAAACCTTTGAAATGATAATCAAAATTTGAATGATTAGGAAGGTACCTAAACATGACCTAAAGAATGGCATGTTATAAATGTAAAGATTCAGCAATGGACAGGCCTCAATTATCCAACATCAGGAACATTCAAGTCAATAACAAATAACTGAAATGATGATCAAAATTTGGATGTAAGTGGGGAATATCACCCAAAGAATGGCGAGTATGTTCCAAGGTTAGGAGCATTTATGTCAAAAATTTGTCCACCATTTGCCTTTAATCTGTCTGGAGAATTTGTGCATATATTTTGCAGTGCCACAAGGCCTGCATTTAGAGTTTTTTGATAAAAATTATATCGGAATAAATCTACAAGACCAGAATTTAGGCTTTCTGTATTTCCGATTGAAAATCTGTATTTGTCGTCCACGGCTATGGCAAAAAGAAGCTTTGTCATATTTACCTTTCCTTCGCAGCTGCCGCTGAAAAGGATCCATGATAGCGAGGAAAGCTGCGCCTGATTTATAAGCTGCGCCTTTTCTGAAGCAGGAAATCAGGAGAAAATAAATGCCTCGCTCCTGGGAAGCCCAAATCGGCCAAAAGATCTAGAATAAAAAAGTTCCATGTCTATCTAATGTTTCCGAAATAAAAAAGGAAGAATAAAAAAGTTTAAGGAAGAATCAAAAAGTTTATTTAAGGCTGCTTCCGCTGTCCCTTTGCACTTCAACTCCTAAAAACTTGGTTAATTCCCTAAGATCAGTCATTTGAAATCTTTGGTTTTGGATTTGTTTGCATTTCTTCAGAACCTTTAATTCTTTTGAAATCATGACGTTGTCATCAACATAGAGCGCTATAATACACCAATCATCTTCTGCTTGAAATTTATATAGGTTGCCATCATTTTTTAATTTGCTGAAGCCTTGTTCTCTGAGATAACTGTCCATGCATTTATACCACTCCGTTGGTGATTGTTTGAGATCATAGACAGCCCTGTTTAGTCTCCAGACTTTATTATCACCTTCTTCAAATCCGGGTGCCTGTCTCAAATACATTTCTTCCTCAAGCCTTGCATTTAAAAATGTTGTATTCACATCCATTTGATGTATCTCTAGATTACATGCATTTGCAATAGATAAAAGCATCCTAATGCTATTCATTTTAACTAGAGGTGAGAAAGTCTCCTCATAGTCTTGCCCTTTCCTTTGTGAGAAACCTTGAGCCACAAGTCGAGCCTTATATTTAGGTGTAATATCATCTGCACCTGTTTTTATTTTATAAAGCCATTTACAGCCAACTATATTTCTATTATTTGGCATGTCTGTAAGCTCATATGTCTCAGTTCTTCTAAAAGATGCCATTTCATCTTCCATGGCTTTGATCCACTTATCTTTATCTGTTGCATTTACTGCCTCCGAATAGTTCTTAGGCACACTAAAATCAGATCGCATCAGAACTTCAAATAAGTCATGTAACTCACCTCTTTTCTCTGCTAATCTTTTGCTTCTACCATGTATATCTCGCCCAAGTAATTCTTGTTGTTCTCCAGCATTTTCTTGTAATTTTTCGACTTCAGTTCTCCTTTTTCTTTGCTTAGCCAGTGCTTTGTCTTGTTGAGAGCTCCTGGTTGAGCCTACACATATTTAGGAATTGCAATAGCATTAGTTATTTCACATTCATCTTCTATGTCATCTATATCAAATTGAATTCTTGGTTCATGTTGTTCCCCTTTTGGTGTATCAACCTGTACTTGTCTTTTATCTTCTATTTTCTCGTCATGCAGATTTACCTTTGGAATTGATTTATAGTATTGTGTTTCATCAAAACATCCTTACTTATTATTATCCTCATGTTCCTTGGATCATAGAGCCTATAGGCTTTAGATAGATCATCATATCCAACTAGGTAGGAGATATATGCCTTGTCATCAAGTTTCCTCCTCAATTCTTCAGGTACATGTGCAAAAGCTAAGAAACCATAAGCTTTTAATTTGTCATAATTTGGAGGTTTGCCATTCCAAAGCATCTCAGGCAGTGCACCATTTATACTGCTAGAAGATAAAAGATTTTGTACATAAAACGAAGTTCTGACTGCTTCATCCCAAAGAAAATTAGGTAATTCTGTATACTTCAACATACTTCTCACTGCATTTAAAATAGTATGATTCTTCCTTTCTACAATGCCATTCTGCTGAGGTGAGAATCTATAGGTTAACTGTCTTTTGATGCCTTTGCTTCTACAATAAGCCTTGAATTCGTTTGATAGGTATTCTCCACCTCTATCAGAGTGTAAGCATCTGACCTTTCTGCCTGTTTCCAGTTCAACCTCACTTAAATATTGCTTAAAAGCTTCAAAAGCCAGATCTTTTGATCTTAAATATTATACCTTTGTTCATCTATAAATATCATAAAGTACTTTATACCAGTCATACTGGTCACATTTAAAGGTCCATACAAATCTGTGTGTACAAGACCCAATAGTCCTTTTGCCCTTTTCCAAGATTTTTTAAAAGGAAGCCTGCTATGTTTACCTAATATCTAGCATTATAACAGGGGGTTTTGTTTGTGATTTTGTACGCTTTTTGGCATGGTTTTCCTATGATTTCAGTGCTGTATTCATTGGGCCATACTAAATAGTATTTCTAGAGTGCGGCTTTTTTGGAGCGTCGATCTTTTTTAGCTTCAACAATCTAACGGTTCTTGTTTTGACCTCCTTATTCATATGCATGCATGAAACCAGAAATGTTCTCTTCTCTCAGAAGTTCTTGTGGAGGTATTCCGATCCGTCTGTTGAACAATTCATTCAACAGTTGTGGTATGCAAGATTTTTCTAAATTGTTTGCTAACAATGTTTTTTGTTAAAATCTTATTTGATCTTGCTAGATATTCATAAGGAATTCCGTTCTTCATTCTGTTTCACAGATATCCAAGAAAAACCGTCCTTCATTCATCTGTTTTAATCTTATTTGATCTTGCTAGATATTCATAAGGAAATCCGTCATAAGGCCCATGTCAGCCCATTGCTATGCAAGCTCTGATTGCAGTCGTGAATGTCAGTTCGTTTGGTGCAGTGTCAGAATATTTTGGGTTCTGCATGGCATAAAGTATCTGCATTGCATCTCCTAAGAGCAGTCGTGAATGTCAGTTCGTTTGGTGCAGTGTCAGAATATTTTGGAATCTGCATGGCATAAAGTATCTGCATTGCATCTCCTAGTCTTCCTTTCTGAACATAACCCTTCAATATCTAGCATTCTCATATCAGGTTTGCAAAGCTTCAACCATTTATCTGGATTTCTCTGTTCAATATTGTGTAATGCAGTCCTATCATTCATAAGAAAATCCAGACTCCATTCTGTTTCACAGATATCCAAGAAAATCCGATGTTATTCTGTTTTTGGTCTTGCTTCCAAGGATTCGAAACCACAAACCATCACATTCTCGCTGCCACACAGCCGATTACCACACAGTGTCTTCAATCCGGCAGTTTCAAGCAGCATTCACGCTTCAATCCGCAGATTTGGGCTTCAAAAAACGATCCAGCAGTTTGGATCTGTTGTAGGACGCTCTTTACCCCCTCATCTGGCAACACCACAGTAAAATCCGGCCCTCAGAAGCATGTTTCAGCATGCACACTGCCATAGTCGAATGCTGAAACCCTAACCTGCCCTAAATCTGCCATAGTCGAATGCTGAAACTCTAACCTGCCCTAAATCCAAAATGTCAAAAAAACCATTGTATTCTTATCTATTTTACTTCTAAATTTCAAATGTCGCCCTTCCTCTTGATATGTCGTGCACATCCTTTTAACCTTGGAAAAAAAAAAAATGTAAGCCTTCCTCTCAATATCTAGTATATACCATCGCCCTTCCTTTTAATATCTAATGCCCATCCCTCAAACATCATAACATCTACTACATAATGCTAGATATTAGTATTACAACCTTGTGTTCCTCATATTATTTTTAAAATTACTAGTTATTAACAATTGTGTCGTTTTTTTAATGGTAGATATTAGTTCCAGATATCACAATGAGACGAATGGCACGAAACAGACGAGGCCCATGCTCAACATCACTCAATTGAGAACTTCATACTTGATGCACACGTTCATTTGGACATAGATCAGCGGAGGCAATTACGTGCACAAATAAATAGGCTAACTGCCATCTGCAGACTGTTTGATAGGCAAATCAACCAAGATATGTATCGTATCTTGAGCCGCTATCCATTTTGAGTGCTTCAAAATTGCTATAATACTTTTGCTGTCTGGCCTTCGGCGCTGGGACATTCGGACTTGGGCCAGAATTGCGAATGCTATTCCATTGCAGTTGTCTTCTCAAGTCAATCGCGTTTGGAAGTCGCATAGTGGACTTGATGCATCTCAGTTTGTAGCATCGGCTTATGGGCTTCTAGCGCTTCAGGACACATTGCCGCCTTCGGATAAGTGGTCACTTAAGCTTCCAGGGAGTAAGTGGCCCGCCATATGGAAGTGGGCATGGAATACATTGCCTCCTCCTAAAATCCGTACCCTTTTATGGCAGATCTTGCAATCGTAGCCTCGGGGTGAATGTCCGAAAGTACCGGTGTTTCAAGCCTCGGTGTAGCGGAAACATGCCCCTCTATGTGGGAGGCCGAGAGACCATTGAGCCTTTGCTTTGTCCTATGCACGAGGTAGGGACAGCTTGGTCCTGGGTGAGAGCCCTCTTTGGGTCTTCACTGTGCAGTCAGAAGCTTCTCATGGGAGTCTTTCCTAGCAGTTGGTCAGTGGCCAAGCAGCAGGCGTTCCATTTATGCAGAGCTTGGCTTCTGTGGTTGATTTGAAAAAGACGGAGAGCGAAGGTCTTTCAGAATGCAGTGCTTAGCCCTTTTCGGTTGGTTCCGATCTTGAGGCATAAGTTGTGGCAGGCTTACCAAGTCTCAAGCTTGTCTGGCACAATTAAGCGGGAAATTTGGTCGACATTCTTACAGATTGTGAATCATGATGGGCACTTCATTTCTTAGCACCACACTTATCATTGTACTTGATCACATTCTAGTGGTTTAATATATTCCTATATTCTTCAAAAAAAAAAAAAAAAAAAAAAGACTTAAAATTAAAAATTTTTCAAATAATATGCTTTTAAAGCGTATGTAATTAAATTACATTATGCTATAATATTATGGTTCCAGGTTTCATATTAGTTTTTCTTTTTATTTCTTATAACGCTAGATATTACGTATCACATATTGCTACATGTTTTGCATGTTTTACATGTTTTTACGTATGTTTGCTTTTTTTAGGGCCCGAAGGGCACAAAACTTTTTTTAGTATAACAACCAACACATAATTACCATTACAATATTAACATAAACCATTGCATTTAACACATTAAAATTAAAATCCCCCTTAAACCCCCTTTGGTTTGGGTGCATATTCACACGGGGGGTGACTCCGGGCAACGAGAGCTGTTGGATGGGCATAATCATCCCTTATTCCTTAATCTACACCGTACGTAAAGTTCCTCGTTTGTGGGGTATGCAAGTACAAAATTTGCTATACTGTATAACAAGTTTTGCAAGATACTATAAGATTTGAACCGAAATACCATATGGTGTTGATTTTGTACGTACAAAATATAATTATAAGGGCTCTCGCTGCCCTACGTCACCCCCCGTGTGAATATGCACCCAAACCAAAGGGGGTTTAAGGGGGATTTTAATTTTAATGTGTTAAATGCAATGGTTTATGTTAATATTGTAATGGTAATTATGTGTTGGTCTTCATTGTCATTTTCCTGTGCATGGATCAAGCCTTGTTTATTCAATAGTTTTACAATCTTGGAATTTACATGGCATAACCTTTCATGCCATGTTTTAATAGATGGATATGCAACTAAATTTATACTTGGTAAATAGTGATCTGCACTCAAACCAAAGAGGTTTCCAACACGTTTTCCAAGAAACTTGATTTCATTATTCATAAGAACTTTACATTGCAGTCTTTCAAAGACAAACTTTATAACCTAGATCTACCAGTTGAGATACTGAGATTAAATTTCTAACAAGTCCTGGAACACAAAGAACATCTTTTAATTTAATCGTTTTCCCTTGCAGATCAAAGAGCTCGAGCATGCCACTATCTTCAATCTTTTGACAATGTCCATTTCCTAGTTGAACATGTCCACCTCCACTTCCCTTGCAGTCTTTAAGTTTGGAAGTACATGTCACTGTCCTCTCAGCTTCTGAATCTGTAATCAAGATTTTTGAGTCACTTTTCTTAGAGATTTACATACCTCTTCGTCTTCATTTGGTTCTTCTTCATCATTACATGTTTCTTGTGTAAGGTTTATTTCTGGTTTTCCTCTGCCAGTACCCCTGCCTTTGTCAAAGCAACCACCATGGTTACTTGCTCCTTTTCCTCTCCCCCTGCCTTTAGCAGAACTCCCTTTTGGACTTGGGCAATTTCCTGCCAAGTGTCCCTTGTCGTCACAATTATAGCAAATGTTCTCTCTTCCTAGCTTAGGGCAACCACTTTGAAATGGCCATACCTGTCACAATGTTAACATGGTCCAATTTTCCCTTTGTTCGAAGTACTCCCTTTTTTCCTTTCTATTTCTCTGTGTACAGTACTTCTGTTGTCTGATCGTCAGCACCAATAACCCTTTACTCCAATTCTGTTCTTATCATTCTGATTGCATCCTCCTTCGTTCTAGCTACATTCCTTAATAAAGTAGCCAAGTGAGAATCATATGATACTGATCTAGCAATAGCTAGTATCAGATATTCTTCAGTCAGAACATTCTCTGCCCCTTCAAGATCGGCAACTATCGAGTCAAAATTCCATTAGGGTTTTTTTAGATTAAAAAGGGCCTTCAAAACATGCCAATTAAGTCAAATGAAGATAAATGAACTACCAATCAGAAATCAGAGCCTAACGGGTCCATTCAGCAAAACTGTTATAACTAACTCATTGGATCACATTTTCTAGCATAACTGTTGATAGAAAAGTCCAAATGATCTCTCATTTAGTGCAATAGATAGATCTCGTTGAGATCTTTCAAACCTTAGGTGCACATATTTTAACCACTTATGATTGTCAAAACTCCAAAAAAATATGGTTTTTGCCATTTTTTACTATCCTATGGGGCTAAAAGATATGCAAACCACCCAAGGTTGGAAAGATCTCAATGAGATCTATCTATTGCACCAAACAAAAGCTCATTTAGACTTTTCTATTAACACTTATGCTAGAAAATGTGATCCAGTGAGTTAGTTATAACTGTTTTGCTGACTGAATTACCAGATCCATTTTCTGATTGGTAGTTCATATAACTTAGTCAGCAGTTCTTAGAAGGCCCTTTCATGATCTCTATTCCTAATGTCAAGAAATTCAGTGAGACCATCTTTATCATATGACTTAAGTCTTTTCAATTATTTCTCCAGAACATCTATCTGAGAGGATGATTTTGCCTCATAATTCTTTATCATGTACTACCACATATCCCTTGGTGACAGGCCTCTTAGTTTCAGCTTAATCACTATACCAACCTTGCATGAAATAATAGCTTGAGCTTCCATAATGTTCAAGCTTTCATCAACTACTTCTAAACTTAATGTGGCATTAACAGATCCTCCACCAGCAGTCGAACCTTCAGAAGTGGAACTTGCACTAGTTCCCCCTGCATTAGCAATCCCTGCATTTACATTTGAACTGGTACTTCTAACAACATTCTCATCTATTAGGTACCACAAATTTTCAAATTCAAGAACCTTCCTGATGCTTTGTTTCCAAACTTGAAAACTTCCTTCACCCTTAAAAACTTCTATGGCATTTAAAAGATTTGCTTCAAACCGGGTAGACATGGCAATCTGTGCTCGGATATCAATGAAGACAATTGACTAGGCAATTTAAACCAAATGCACTAGTACAACAAGTTAGATGCAATTTCACTTCTTTAAGCAATGCAAGCCTTCACATGTTATATTATTATGAGAAACATTGAAATAATACAGTAAATAAACACTGTTCAAAAGTGACTACTCGATTTACTGTAGCAATGGATTTATATTATTCTTCGATAGCCTAAGCTCCATCTGTGTAGTCTACACAAACGAACTATGCATCAGTTAAAATCATAAACAACATCCTGCTTAGATTTATTGTGATTGATCTGGCCGATGAGCCGGACCGATCTCATTCCTTCTGTGCCGAACTAAGAAACTTCGAGTTTGAAATTCTTCTTGCCTCCAACTTATTGGATCGATAATATTCATGCTAATTTTAACCTTTGAATCTATTATAAGCTCTTGCATAATAATAGATCTTATCTCTAACTTTGTTAGAGATATCTTTTCGACCTTTAAATAATCAATATATATGACATATTGATGAAATGTGATCCAGTCACATGTACTGTTTTGGCATGACTATATATTCTTCATTTTTCCCTTCACGTCAAAAGCAGTACACTGTATCCTTTCTTTGAGTAAATTGAATCTGTACTCTGGAAGAGCCTTTGTTGAGATATCTGCCAATTGGTTTTCAAAATTTACATATAGCAATTTGACCATTCCTTTTCCTACCACGTCTCTTATAAAATGCAAATCTAGTTCAACTAGTTACATTGCCCGGCGTTGCCGGGCTTTAGCAACAATATTTTGCATTGGGGTTAACCAAGACTCTTGAAAATTGGATGTGGATGACATTCAAGTAGTTAATGTGCAATATTCTTTTAGTAGATTTTAGTTGAGGACATTATAATAGTGCAAAAACAATAGATGGCAGCATTTGAAGTGTACTTCCTAAGGGCGGATAATTGATATTCTTAGAAAAGCAAAAGTCTATTTCACCACCAACGATGAAAAATGGAAAGTATACATTCTTCAAAAAAAATATGTGCATATCATTTATGGCCACGATGAAAAATGGAAAGCACACATTTTTCAACTTATATATGACATAGAAGAGAAAAAACTACAAATCGTATTGTGCATGCTCATAAGATGCTACAGTCCCTACACAACACAATAAGGATAATTCTTAGTGTGTTAAGTCTCCACAATTTCTTTCATTCAAAGACTTGGCAATCTACCATAGCACATTGTGTAGAAAATGGGGTGTTTCCATGACAATTTTTACATTAAGTGTCTGAAAGAACATGCTAGACATGGCTTTTTCACTTTGCTCATCTTTGTTGCAGCATATAACCATAGCATCTCTCCTACCAAAGTATCTCATACCATAGCATATTTCCTGCCATTATGATCACGTCATATTTGTTGCCAATATGATCATGCCTTTTTTTTTCATGTTTGCATACGAAGTACCATCTCTGTATTAGTTCAAGAATCAAGATTTGCTAAAGCTGAACAGTAAGGCAGAAAATGTTGAACAGTGGATTTGTCAGCATTTATAAGGATGGTAATAGAAATATGCTCGCTATGTGATAAATCTTTGCATAGGATACTGCCAAATTTGATGGTATTTCAATTCTTATGTGAAGTGCAGATTAGTTAACATAAGGAAACAATAGGGCTAAGTTAATGCATATAACTTAAAGAGGTTGTGAAAGGGATCAATAATATTTTTTTTTCTAGCTTGCTCTGAATGCACACCGTATTTAGTTTGCTAAGTTCGATGCAAACCGTAGCAAGTAAGAATAAAACTACATGCAAGAAAGAACATGGGAAACCAAAGATCATAAAAATTAAAGTGCCTTGGGGATATTGCTTCCTTAAGATAGAAACCAGAGGTCTCGATATGTTGTACCAAAGAATCTGTGACTCTTTTTTTGGGAATGGCCTGTAAAGCATGAATACATAAAGATAAATATAATATCGGTACAATGATTTACCATGAGAAGATTATTAACCTGTAAGTTCTACCAAAATGTGATATTAACCTGTAAGTTCTACCAAAATGTGACAGGTCACTGCAATGGCCTAAGATCAGCATTGGAATGTTATATAAAGATTACCATGTTCAAATTGTTTACCAAGGTGTTTTCCAGCTTTCATGAGGCAATACGCATTTCTATTATTAAGAAAGAAACTCTCAAAGATGTTTAATAATAAAGATTATGAGATCTTGCAACGATGTGAACAAAATATTGAACTGCAATGTAGAGTCCCTGAAATCCATGAACTGGAAATGCACAACAAAATGACTTATCCATCATGAACTGGAAATGCACCAGAAATGACCCAGATTATCTTTTATAAGCGAGCTTTCAGAAATTTAAAATCTTCCTTCTTTCTAAAAAAGGGTGTACATGATCTCCTTCTTTCCAAAGAAGGGCATGCATATGGATTAAACTGGACATGGAGAAAAACACTATGGAGTTCTTGATTTCTCTCTTCCATTTGTTATTAAAAATTAAAAGAAACAAAGATATAATGCTGCAAATCTACATTCTTGCTAGGAATATGGCATCTCATAGGATTTAAGGATCTGTTGCAATTACAAATGGAAACAAAGTGTTGTACAACTCTATTGAGCAGGACTTGCATCCATACCTGCAGATCTGCGTCAACGTGCACACAATAATTATATATAGGGCATGCCCAGGAATTAAACTGGAAATGGAGAGGACACTATGGAGGTCTTAATTTCCCGTCTTTCGTAGAAATATAAATTTTAGGAAGATATAATGCTTCAAACTATAAATTAATGATGATGCATCAATACCTGCATATCTGCCTCAGAACGAAATCTGAGACTGCTTTCCTTGTACTCCTTTCATTCCCATCAATGTGGGTCCTGATAATCAGAAAATAAAATAAGTATGAAGAGGCTCGATCATTCATTTGCAACCTTTTTCACTTCCATCACGAAGGTCCACGTTCATCTGTTTTTCTGCAAACCTGTCAAGGGAAGTCATCTTCTGATGTATTCTAGCAACCTGGCTGCCAAATAGCAAGTAACAATCGAACTGCAAAACTTAGTCTGGCATAAATCACCATGTGAATTATGTGCTTTAACGCAAGCACAAAACTTCCTAAGAGTACAAAGATAATGGGCTGACAAAGGGATGGTGAACAGATCCATACAACTTGCATCATTTGAAACATAAACTGCATATGCATGTTGGTTGAATTTTGAAACAAACAGTCCCCGTTCACCACAGGAAACATAGCATTAATTAAAGAAAGAGTTTAAATTGGTGTGACTGCTATATGAGAAGTGGATGGAAGAAAACAACCAAACCTGAACAAATACAAAAAGAAAAACTAAATGCAGAATCGTCTTCAGCATGAAAATGTATGAGAAAAATGCAAAACATCGAAGGGTATAAATATGGGAGAGCTGTCATGTTCTTATTGGAAAATTTTATAACCTTGCTTAGCATTATTGATTCTAAAGGTTATGTGACATACCTGGGACTGCACACGAAATGCAACAATTCAAAGTTGCTCTATAAACTCCATCTACTTACATCTTAGTGTCCTGCAGAGCAAAAAGAAAAGTCTCAATCACGTATACGCACTTACGAAATTAATGAGGGCTATGTGCCTTCAGATCTATTTGAAGATCTTTGGTATCAGCATGAATGTGTCTAAACACACCACTATCCTTAGTCATATGGCCAGAGATCCCTATAAAAGTTTGCAGATCCAAATGAACTACTATAACTTGTAAAATCCTGGGCAACAACTTTTATAGAGGCAAGCATTGAAATGTATAAGCAAGGGATCTAAGCAACAGCAACCATGTTACGGACAGAAGTAAATAGAGAAAACCAAGAGATGGTAAACAATTTTTCTATCGAACCATAAATCTCGTGAACTGCATGCTCAAGTGGGGCTTTTAAAATGATATTGATAAGACCATTTGACTTTATTTCTAAAGTAATGATATTGACAAACCTTAAGAGAAATGAAAACCTAAGTGCAATTCAAGAAATAAAACTCACCATACTTTTGGCAGAAATGCCAGGAATTATAAGAATGAAAGTCCTGCTCTGATCATCAAGCTGTGCACTTTTGCTCAAAATCATCCAAATCGAGCCTGTAACCAGGATTCAGAGGCTAACCTAAATAGAAGAACAAAAGAACGTGTCTATCACTCATTGGTATATGTTTTTGTGCAGATGGAGCTCGAGTCTCCACAAACTTCCGAAAGGCATACCTCTGTTTTGGTGCCGTACTCTAACATCCCGACGATGCAAAGGCTTCTGCATACTTTCAGCATATGGCATCCATGGACGGCTAGCCACAAAAAAAATTCTCAATCGAGCCTCAACGCGTAGCTATTCATAAACCTTGGAAAAAGCAATCATTCCGCTGAGCTGAGCATATCGATAACTTCATATGCTGAGCAATCGTGGCAAACAAGCCAAGGATAAGCCAGAATAAGAAATCTTGGGGACGGTAGCCCAAGCCACGAAATCCTAAAAACTTAGTGAATTAATTTTCTGCAATTTTTGGATTATCGGAATTGTTTACCGGCGTCCAAACACCCTAAAATCTTAGGAAATCATGCTAAAAAAAATTCCAAAAACATTTTTGGCCAAACCTGAAAATCCCAAATTAACAATATTGATATGCTTGGATCTTTCATGTAGCACAGGATCTTTGGACATAGCTATGCAGCTAGTATTATCACACCACATTTGTGTAGGCTGATCTTGTCTAATTCCAAGTTCATTTATTAGTCTTCTTTCCCATACTAGCTCCTTTGCAGCCAAGGTTGCAGAAGCGTATTCTGCTTTTGCACTAGAGCATGTTGAAAAATGCATCTTATGCATATAATACTGGAACAATAGCATATATTACTGGGACTTGAACCCATCTTATCCTGCAAATCATTGCAATCATATCTTTGCCAGCACACCATGTGAATCAATACTATAGGTTATGGAGCTTTGATTTCATTAGTTTTAAATGTCGTTTGTTTCACATTTAAGAGCCAAAGAGCTTCCTGTGCAAGAGCTTCGCATTGTAAAGAGGACCAATCTATATACAGAGAATCATTTAGTGTTGATGAAAACAAAATTGCAAATGAATATCTACTGCAGAACGAGGCTATATTCAGAACAAACAAAGTAATAGTGATAGGTAACCATCATTCATTTAAATTGGATTTATGTCAGGATTTTGGACCATTTTGGCACTGCAACTTTTTCCTGGGTTAGTAAATTTGTATCGAGAATATGACTTTTTTTTATAACAGCACAACATGATTGCATTAAAAATTAAAAATATTTTACATATGCATGTCGAGTTACATATCGCCAATAACTTCTCAGAAGTGACCCCTAGAGATATCATAGCTTTCTTCCTCACTTCCACAGGTATTGTAACTCTAGCAGTTTTGCCTGGGATGACCTTTGGGGTCCATGAAAACAAAATAGTATCTAACTCAACCCAATCATCCCCTTCAATAGGGTTTCTCTTCCATCTCTTTGTTCAACAGTCTCTATACCTTTCTTCCTCTGCCACTGTATTTAACTGGTGCACTGGACACCACCACTCCACACGAACTTTGTTCACATTGCGGTCACCTACTTCTTTGCAAACCTCTGAGATGGTGTAACCCATCCACATAGGGTATATCTCTTTGCGCTCTGGTACTATAAGTGCAAATTGATGGCAAACCAAGTCATCTTTGGGATCATAATCCTCCAGCCCGAGATATTTAGGCCTTCCTTTCCTAGGACCAACATAGTGTTTTTCAGCAGCTGGAGGAGCCATCGACTTGCGAATACTACTAACCACATCATCAACTTCCTACGTGTTATCAAGTCTCTCCACCTAGTCGTAGGTAGCCATCCATCTTTCAGTTCATCAGAGGATGTGTCTACTTGTCTCAATAATCCATGTACCTGTGTCCAATAATCTATCAATGCAAGGTTGGTATCATCGGGGTTATTTTTCCAATACTTGATGTATTCAGCAATGCCGTCCAATGTGCTTTGCAATGAATCCACCTCTGCAAAAGGCTTAAGAGCTTTTGGTTGACCCCTTGGAATCTTAGGTTTACCATTTTCATCTTCGTGCCATATAGGTACTCCCTCATCTGGCCTCCATTTATCATCTGAAGGTCTCATATTTCCCATGACCCAGAAAGTGTACTGAAGAGGTCTAGATTGACCTTCCATATCAAGAGCATAACCTTCGATAAAATTCTTCCAATCAGGCACCTCTTGTATGATCGACCCTATAGGAGAAGGTGAAATGCATTCACTAAGAACTTCCATTAGTCTAGGAAGATTGGTCACAGTTTGAGATTTCAACTGCGCACTATACTTCTCAAACAATGCATCCACATCCTCTTGAGTATGTCCAGGCATTAAGAACCCTAAATTCACTCTTTCAAAGACACCCACAGCTGTTAAATAAGATAGGAATGCGAACATATACCTATTTTTATTCTGTCCAGCACAATTGTCAAGTTGGAGGAGGAACTTTGGTGGTAGATCTCGAGGTTGGGGATGTGAACTTGAGGCTCCAACATGTTCAGAAGCACCTGACTTCCTAAACCTTGCCTTAGTAAACTTCTCTAAACTATTAGGCTTTCTATCCAACAATGCACTGAAGAGTGGTTGGCTACCACCTCCAGGGTTGTGGAGGTCACCAGAATAACTACTCTCATAGTTCCTCAAGCGCCTCATCACACTGCCAATATGAAAATCAGGACCATCACTCCACAATTGCAAACTAAAATGGCCATAATAAATTGGCACCGAGCCATGCACTATTGCACCTGTCAGAGAGACTTGCAAAGGATAAGCTCTATTGATTTGCTTGGGTATGTAATTATACTGTGGCAAACAAGTCTTCGATTGATCCATCTTGTCATGTATAATACAAACATAGTTATTGGGTTCCAAACATGATAATGTTCTCTGTATTAGTTCAAGAATCAAGATTTGCTAAAGCTGAACAGTAAGGCAGAAAATGTTGAACAGTGGATTTGTCAGCATTTATAAGGATGGTAATAGAAATATGCTCGCTATGTGATAAATCTTTGCATAGGATGCTGCCAAATTTGATGGTATTTCAATTCTTATGTGAAATGCAGATTAGTTAACATAAGGAAACAATAGGGCTAAGTTAATGCATATAACTTAAAGAGGTTGTGAAAGGGATCAATAATATTTTTTTTTTCTAGCTTGCTCTGAATGCACACCGTATTTAGTTTGCTAAGTTCGATGCAAACCGTAGCAAGTAAGAATAAAACTACATGCAAGAAAGAACATGGGAAAGCAAAGATCATAAAAATTAAAGTGCCTTGGGGATATTGCTTCCTTAAGATAGAAACCAGAGGTCTCGATATGTTGTACCAAAGAATCTGTGACTCTTTTTTTGGGAATGGCCTGTAAAGCATGAATACATAAAGATAAATATAATATCGGTACAATGATTTACCATGAGAAGATTATTAACCTGTAAGTTCTACCAAAATGTGATATTAACCTGTAAGTTCTACCAAAATGTGACAGGTCACTGCAATGGCCTAAGATCAGCATTGGAATGTTATATAAAGATTACCATGTTCAAATTGTTTACCAAGGTGTTTTCCAGCTTTCATGAGGCAATACGCATTTCTATTATTAAGAAAGAAACTCTCAAAGATGTTTAATAATAAAGATTATGAGATCTTGCAACGATGTGAACAAAATATTGAACTGCAATGTAGAGTCCCTGAAATCCATGAACTGGAAATGCACAACAAAATGACTTATCCATCATGAACTGGAAATGCACCAGAAATGACCCAGATTATCTTTTATAAGCGAGCTTTCAGAAATTTAAAATCTTCCTTCTTTCTAAAAAAGGGTGTACATGATCTCCTTCTTTCCAAAGAAGGGCATGCATATGGATTAAACTGGACATGGAGAAAAACACTATGGAGTTCTTGATTTCTCTCTTCCATTTGTTATTAAAAATTAAAAGAAACAAAGATATAATGCTGCAAATCTACATTCTTGCTAGGAATATGGCATCTCATAGGATTTAAGGATCTGTTGCAATTACAAATGGAAACAAAATGTTGTACAACTCTATTGAGCAGGACTTGCATCCATACCTGCAGATCTGCGTCAACGTGCACATAATAATTATATATAGGGCATGCCCAGGAATTAAACTGGAAATGGAGAGGACACTATGGAGGTCTTAATTTCCCGTCTTTCGTAGAAATATAAATTTTAGGAAGATATAATGCTTCAAACTATAAATTAATGATGATGCATCAATACCTGCATATCTGCCTCAGAACGAAATCTGAGACTGCTTTCCTTGTACTCCTTTCATTCCCATCAATGTGGGTCCTGATAATCAGAAAATAAAATAAGTATGAAGAGGCTCGATCATTCATTTGCAACCTTTTTCACTTCCATCACGAAGGTCCACGTTCATCTGTTTTTCTGCAAACCTGTCAAGGGAAGTCATCTTCTGATGTATTCAAGCAACCTGGCTGCCAAATAGCAAGTAACAATCGAACTGCAAAACTTAGTCTGGCATAAATCACCATGTGAATCATGTGCTTTAACGCAAGCACAAAACTTCCTAAGAGTACAAAGATAATGGGCTGACAAAGGGATGGTGAACAGATCCATACAACTTGCATCATTTGAAACATAAACTGCATATGCATGTTGGTTGAATTTTGAAACAAACAGTCCCCGTTCACCACAGGAAACATAGCATTAATTAAAGAAAGAGTTTAAATTGGTGTGACTGCTATATGAGAAGTGGATGGAAGAAAACAACCAAACCTGAACAAATACAAAAAGAAAAACTAAATGCAGAATCGTCTTCAGCATGAAAATGTATGAGAAAAATGCAAAACATCGAAGGGTATAAATATGGGAGAGCTGTCATGTTCTTATTGGAAAATTTTATAACCTTGCTTAGCATTATTGATTCTAAAGGTTATGTGACATACCCGGGACTGCATTACCTAAATGCAACAATTCAAAGTTGCTCTATAAACTCCATCTACTTACATCTTAGTGTCCTGCAGAGCAAAAAGAAAAGTCTCAATCACGTATACGCACTTACAAAATTAATGAGGGCTATGTGCCTTCAGATCTATTTGAAGATCTTTGGTATCAGCATGAATGTGTCTAAACACACCACTATCCTTAGTCATATGGCCAGAGATCCCTATAAAAGTTTGCAGATCCAAATGAACTACTATAGCTTGTAAAATCCTGGGCAACAACTTTTATAGAGGCAAGCATTGAAATGTATAAGCAAGGGATCTAAGCAACAGCAACCATGTTACGGACAGAAGTAAATAGAGAAAACCAAGAGATGGTAAACAATTTTTCTATCGAACCATAAATCTCGTGAACTGCATGCTCAAGTGGGGCTTTTAAAATGATATTGATAAGACCATTTGACTTTATTTCTAAAGTAATGATATTGACAAACCTTAAGAGAAATGAAAACCTAAGTGCAATTCAAGAAATAAAACTCACCATACTTTTGGCAGAAATGCCAGGAATTATAAGAATGAAAGTCCTGCTCTGATCATCAAGCTGTGCACTTTTGCTCAAAATCACCCAAATCGAGCCTGTAACCAGGATTCAGAGGCTAACCTAAATAGAAGAACAAAAGAACGTGTCTATCACTCATTGGTATATGTTTTTGTGCAGATGGAGCTCGAGTCTCCACAAACTTCCGAAAGGCATACCTCTGTTTTGGTGCCATACTCTAACATCCCGACGATGCAAAGGCTTCTGCATACTTTCAGCATATGGCATCCATGGACGGCTAGCCACAAAAAAAATTCTCAATCGAGCCTCAACGCGTAGCTATTCATAAACCTTGGAAAAAGCAATCATTCCGCTGAGCTGACCATATCGATAACTTCATATGCTGAGCAATCGTGGCAAACATGCCAAGGATAAGCCAGAATCAAGGGGGGTTCACAGTTTTGGGCGTATAACCCATCTGCATGCACGGGTAGGGGGTTTTTTGGACCCATTTTCGTACATATACGGTCGGCAGGGGGTATTTTTTCTGATATTTTTTGCACTATCCTAGGTAATTTTTATTCGAAAGGGGTCAAAATTTGCTTTTAAATATTCGTATACAGGGGGGTTTTTTGCCACCCCATGCACGCAGATGGCATATCCCCCTTATACATGAGTGAATCCCCCTTGGCCAGAATAAGAAATCTTGGGGACGGTAGCCCAAGCCACGAAATCCTAAAAACTTAGTGAATTAATTTTCTGCAATTTTTGGATTATCGGAATTGTTTACCGGTGTCCAAACACCCTAAAATCTTAGGAAATCATGCTAAAAAAAATTCCAAAAACATTTTTGGCCAAACCTGAAAATCCCAAATTAACAATATTGATATGCTTGGATCTTTCATGTAGCACAGGATCTTTGGACATAGCTATGCAGCTAGTATTATCACACCACATTTGTGTAGGCTGATCTTGTCTAATTCCAAGTTCATTTATTAGTCTTCTTTCCCATACTAGCTCCTTTGCAGCCAAGGTTGCAGAAGCGTATTCTGCTTTTGCACTAGAGCATGTTGAAAAATGCATCTTATGCATATAATACTGGAACAATAGCATATATTACTGGGACTTGAACCCATCTTATCCTGCAAATCATTGCAATCATATCTTTGCCAGCACACCATGTGAATCAATACTATAGGTTATGGAGCTTTGATTTCATTAGTTTTAAATGTCGTTTGTTTCACATTTAAGAGCCAAAGAGCTTCCTCGTGCAAAGAGCTTCGCATTGTAAAGAGGACCAATCTATATCTGAGAGAATCATTTAGTGTTGATGAAAACAAAATTGCAAATGAATATCTACCTAAATCGAGGCTATATTCAGAACAAACAAAGTAATAGTGATAGGTAACCATCATTCATTTAAATTGGATTTATGTCGATTTTGGACCATTTTGGCACTTTGCAACTTTTTCCCCGGGTTAGTAAATTTGTATCGAGAATATGACTTTTTTTATATAACAAAGACAACATGATTGCATTAAAAATTAAAAATATTTTACATATGCATGTCGAAGTTACATATCGCCAATAACTTCTCAGAAGTGACCCCTAGAGATATCATAGCTTTCTTCCTCACTTCCACAGGTATTGTAACTCTAGCAGTTTTGCCTGGGATGACCTTTGGGGTCCATGAAAACAAAATAGTATCTAACTCAACCCAATCATCCCCTTCAATAGGGTTTCTCTTCCATCTCTTTGTTCAACAGTCTCTATACCTTTCTTCCTCTGCCACTGTATTTAACTGGTGCACTGGACACCACCACTCCACACGAACTTTGTTCACATTGCGGTCACCTACTTCTTTGCAAACCTCTGAGATGGTGTAACCCATCCACATAGGGTATATCTCTTTGCGCTCTGGTACTATAAGTGCAAATTGATGGCAAACCAAGTCATCTTTGGGATCATAATCCTCCAGCCCGAGATATTTAGGCCTTCCTTTCCTAGGACCAACATAGTGTTTTTCAGCTGCTGGAGGAGTCATCGACTTGCGAATACTACTAACCACATCATCAACTTCCTACGTGTTATCAAGTCTCTCCACCTAGTCGTAGGTAGCCATCCATCTTTCAGTTCATCAGAGGATGTGTCTACTTGTCCCAATAATCCATGTACCTGTGTCCAATAATCTATCAATGCAAGGTTGGTATCATCGGGGTTATTTTTCCAATACTTGATGTATTCAGCAATGCCGTCCAATGTGCTTTGCAATGAATCCACCTCTGCAAAAGGCTTAAGAGCTTTTGGTTGACCCCTTGGAATCTTAGGTTTACCATTTTCATCTTCGTGCCATATAGGTACTCCCTCATCTGGCCTCCATTTATCATCTGAAGGTCTCATATTTCCCATGACCCAGAAAGTGTACTGAAGAGGTCTAGATTGACCTTCCATATCAAGAGCATAACCTTCGATAAAATTCTTCCAATCAGGCACCTCTTGTATGATCGACCCTATAGGAGAAGGTGAAATGCATTCACTAAGAACTTCCATTAGTCTAGGAAGATTGGTCACAGTTTGAGATTTCAATCACAAGACTATACTTCTCAAACAATGCATCCACATCCTCATGAGTATGTCCAGGCATTAAGAACCCTAAATTCACTCTTTCAAAGACACCCACAGCTGTTAAATACGATAGGAATGCGAACATATACCTGTTTTTATTCTGTCCAGCACAATTGTCAAGTTGGAGGAGGAACTTTGGTGGTAGATCTCGAGGTTGGGGATGTGAACTTGAGGCTCCAACATGTTCAGAAGCACCTGACTTCCTAAACCTTGCCTTAGTAAACTTCTCTAAACTATTAGGCTTTCTATCCAACAATGCACTGAAGAGTGGTTGGCTACCACCTCCAGGGTTGTGGAGGTCACCAGAATAACTACTCTCATAGTTCCTCAAGCGCCTCATCACACTGCCAATATGAAAATCAGGACCATCACTCCACAATTGCAAACTAAAATGGCCATAATAAATTGGCACCGAGCCATGCACTATTGCACCTGTCAGAGAGACTTGCAAAGGATAAGCTCTATTGATTTGCTTGGGTATGTAATTATACTGTGGCAAACAAGTCTTCGATTGATCCATCTTGTCATGTATAATACAAACATAGTTATTGGGTTCCAAACATGATAATGTTCTCCACATCCAATAAGTGGATCTACATGATAGTTGGTCTGTCATGTGATCTTTCATTTGCTCCCTTATCTTAGCCCTTTGGCTTGGTTGCTTGGTCTTATCCAGAATCTCTTTCAACTTAGCACAGAAGTTGCACTTTGCAAAGTTGTTCGAAGTGTCTATAGTGACATGCTTGAAGTGCTTGCTCTATAGTCTACTGAAGCTGGGTTGAGATATTGCATGTACCTGTAGTTCTCGAAGCAAAGCATTCACTTCCTCCAATATGCTCTTCTGGGTACAATGGGATGGCAATCTCTTCTCGACAACTATTTTTCCCTGTTGATCTTTCCTACTTTTATGTGGCATATCCTTAGCATTGAATTCAACATATTTTTCAAAAACCTCCCTAGCAGCCAGGATCCTAGAAGTTGGCCTCAACATGCCATTATTTCCATGTAATGCAATTTTACTCCCCTTTGCATGACTTGCTTGTCAATTTTGCCAAGATGAAATTGGAATGCCATGAATATTTATTCATGTACCTAGCAGTGGGTATTCTTTTTTTCTTTGGAAATTTTTCATCTTGAAGTGCAAGCTCATGAATGGAGTACATGTAAGTCCTCCTTTCATCATAAGTATACTCTTGGAAGGTGGCTCTTGCTTCCACCAATTCATCAATTTCAAACTTCTGAACACAGTTAGCCCAACAACATTCCATTCCCCTTACCTTAGTCAGAGATTCATGTGAACAATCACTACTTGACTTGGACCTCTTGCTAGGATAATGTTTCACCACTGAGTGTGCCCTCTTCTCTGAAAATGTGGTCCTGGCAGCTATTGGAGGTGCATTAAGAAAATCAGTGACAACCTCTGGCTCTGGTAAAAGGAATTCTCATATAAACTCAATGCAGGCTATAGGCCATGGCATGATGCATGGAACCTCCAATTGTTTAATACAAGCAGTGCAATCCTGGTGATTTAACCCTTTTTCCTTCCATTTTTCTTCTAAACTTGTTATGGCCACACCCACTTTATCCTCTCCTAACCTTTCATCATTGACAGCTTGGATATGATCAACTAGTATGATAGTTCCTTCACCTACTAGCTCCTTATTGCATTGGTGCTTCACTTTCACCTTCTTATTCTTCCAATCCAACCTATTGTAGAGGATAATTTGCTTAGTAGTCTCAGCCTCAACACCCTTTGGGTGGTACACACCATTGACCTACAAGAACAATGTTTACAATGGGGTAACAATGTGATAAGAACATGTGGTAACAATGTCAATACATGTTGGGGGTAAAAGGCATTACATTTTTACCCTTTTTAGGATCCACACACTTCACCTATATAAAGTTAAATGTCTTAATATTAGTTCGAAAAAAGGACAAAGTAATTATGAGAATAGATTAAAGGGAACTTCAAAAAATACAAAAAAAAACCATTATGGGCAAATATATGTTGTAAGTGCAGCCAAAAATAGGTTGTAAGTATAGCTTAGGTGTAGGTAATTATACAAAATTAATGATTACATAGGGTGTATGTTAGTAGTACTAAAGAGGTAAGTATAGGTCGTAATTCTAGATAGGTCAAAGTTGGTTGTAAGTATAGCTGAGGTCTAGGTAACTATACAAAATTAATGACAACATAGGTTTTAAGTATAGCTGACATGTGGGTAATTCTATAGAGAATTAATAATAACCTAGGGCGTAATTAATTCAATAGAAGTAATGATAGCTAATTCGTATAATGTGATGGAATCATAATTACAACCGCGCCTATACGAAACCTTGCATGCAACTACTATATCTTGCATGAAACCTTTCATTCCTTCAACCGCCCATCCTTTCTTCCTTCTAGCGCCATTTTCTTCCTTCCTTCCTTCCTTCCTTTCTTACCATGGTGAGCCATGCTGTTCGGCCCATCCTGCCCGCTCCATCCCGCCGGACTCGCCTCAGAGAGGCGAAGAGGGAGATAAAAAAATTGATCAAGAAATCCATTCCCCCCTCCCGCAGATGCCGCTGTGGCTGCCTTCTGCACCACAGTCCGGATGAATGCGAGGACTTATTTATTCAGGGCAAGCTTCGCCCGGGAAAGGAGTATCCCAGTACCAGCTCTAGCAGCCCTGAGTCCCCCCATACTCCAGCAGATTCAGATGAAGAGCTGGAGATGGAGGTTGAAAAAGCAGAAGAAATGGAGGAAGCAGATGAGGAGTGGCGAGAAGAATTGGAGGAAGAGAAGAAGCAGATTATAATGGATGCTCTCTCCTCCTCCGATGACGAAGTTGTTGCAGAAGCCATCCTTGAAGAGATGGCAGATGAAAGCTCAGAGGAAGAAGAGGAGGAGGAAGAAGAGGAGGAGGAGGTAGAGGGCTGAATTTTTTTTTTTTGTTTTTGTTATTTAGTTTTTTGTTAAGAAAAGCGAGCTGGGCATCTCCAAAAAATGCCTCAAATGATGATTGTGAATGGAGCTAGGCATCTTCTTAAACTGCCTAGAACTTTTACAATTTTATAATACAGAGCTGGGCAACTCTAATAAAAGGTCTTATATGTAAAATATTTCAATGGCAATACAAGGCTTTACTAACTGTAATATGTTTCTTTAGTTTCAATGGCAATACAAGGATTTACTGGCTGTAAAATATTTCAATGGCAATACAAAGATTTACTGGCTCTTTCATTCTTAATTTTGAGGGAGCTCAACTGAAATCACGCCAGGCGCGAAATATGATTGTGTGCAAAATGTTTAAATTGTACAGTAGTCCAATTCACGTCTGGCGTGAATTGCATACAGTAACTAGCTTTCTTATCTTAATATTTCCTCTTACAACAAAGACTTCTGCTAATTTTATTAATGCATTAAATGAGTTTACACTTTAACAGGCTTCTGCTAATGCCAGTAGTACATTTAAATTACAAATGAATGGAATTCGCGCGTGGCGCGAAATCACTAATTTTTTTTTTCTCTCTAACTTACAGATTTATGAATTCGCGCCTGAAACTGAACATACGCCTGGCGCGTATTCAACTGAAGTTCCTCCTGTGGCAGAAGGACATTTCCTGCCAGGGCCTATGCCAATCTTATAGTTTCGTGAAGGTCTTGATATTTACTGCCATATTAATCGTTCTTGGTGAGATGTGGTTGGGGGTGGCTACAAGCATAGGCCTATTCAATGAGTTGTGTCGTGCTCTGGAGGGGCTTGAAATGGAGAATGCTCAGCTGAGAACGAGAGTTGCAGACCTCCAAGCCATTTTAGGTAATATCCCAATAGCTACACCATCTTATTTGCCAGATTCTTGTGTGCCAGCTTCTCTTGTTACAACAGCATTTTGGGGCTATTGAGCAAGCATTTGAGACTACTGAGGAACAACACACAGATGAATAACACACAGATGTAATTAAAACAATGTAAAGAGTGTCTAGTGTTTTTTAAATTCCTGAATGGTCTGGTCTGCAGGTCTTATGGTTTTGAAATTTTGAATGAATGGTCTAATATGCAAGCGTTTTAATTTCATACATATGACAGAATCAGCTTGAGCATCTTAGTGTAAGCACTCAATCTACTTTTTCTGATGCATCTTCCTCTATTTCTTCCAAGAAAATGAAACTCACCTTCTTTAAGCGAATTACGGGCCGTGCAACAAAGGTTCTGATGCTTTCATTGACTGTGTCTCCATCAGGATGCCTTCTGGGTAATGCTTTGTCGTTGAAATGGCAACTGGTTACTAGGATCTTCACATGATCATTTCCAAGAGGAACTCCATGGCATACTGCTTCCGGATCGACCGATTCTATCTTGCAATTTCCCACCCTCCTCTTCAAATTAAATGCCGCGATGTAACATTCCTCTCCAACGCTGTTCAATCTCGTAAGATTATGGGATTAATTTGGAGCTTGGGATCTGGAAGAGTAGATGAACTTACATGAAGGCGCTCGACATCGCTCAGGCGCAGGCTTCTTCCGAGTTCTTTTGAGTTCTTCCTGTTCTTCCGAGTTCGAATGGCAAGAAAGGCTGGCGGCAAGATTAGGTGGTAGTTTCAAATTATCTGTTGATTGTACTGCTTTTTTAGTGGCTGAGTGAAATCTATTTATGGGATTTCACAATACGGCAGTCGTAGAGCCATTAAATGCTCGTACAATCGCGTCCTGTCCATTTGGGGCAATCATAAGATTGCTGACCGTCGATTAAAAGTCGATCCGCGAAATTTAAATAACCGCTCGCTTCTATCGGACCGTCGATCAAAAGTCAATCCGAATGAAACCCGTCGATCCAAAGTCGACCGACTCGGCTTATGGAAATCTATATAAGTTTTTGAATGTCATTTCTTGCTTTTTGATTGCCGACTTGCTCCGAGACGCTCAAGAACTCCGAGGCGCTCAAGAACTCAAGAACTCCGAGGTGCTCAAGATCGTCGCGAAGATGCCGCCCAAAGGTCGTGCTGCTCTAAACTCAGGCCGAGCCACGAGAGAAGTTGTTCAAGGTCAATATTGTTCAAGTGTTTAGGCTTCTGTTCATTGCTCTGATTATTGTGCAGTGTTTGCTCTGTATTTACTGTCAATAAATCTTCTGCCTATACTCCTGTCTATTATTTCCGTAGCAGTGACTTAAATTTCTATAGCTGCTCATACTCCTGTTGTCTATCATTTCTATAGCTACTCATACTCCTGTCTATTAATTTTATAGCAGTGACTTAAATTTGCATTTGCATAATTAATGTCCTTCCTGTGTTAAATTTTCCTGCTTGTGATTAACTGTTCTGTCTATAATTTGTCCACCTGTGTGTAAATTAGTATGACCGTGTTTAATTGGCCTGTCTTCGAGTGACTGTTCGGCCTTTCTGTAATTGTCACGCCTTTTGAGTGTGTCTGTAATTGGCGACTGTATGCCATTCTGTATAGTTTAACCTGGCCGGAATGGATGACCACTCGAAATCGCGCTAAGCGTGTATTGCACCCTCGTTTGCAGGGAAGAAGAGACAAAACCGATTGGTAATTGCTACAACTCCTCTTAAGAAAGCAAGAGGCTCGAAAGATACTCCAGCGACCTCAAGCTCACAGAAGAAGGAAAGCCTAATGAGGACGCAGTATCCTATGCATTTTCGATGGATGATAGCGGATCCATTATCAGAGCAGACACAGATCCTCGATGCCCCGAGGAGAAGATGGATGACAGTGCAAAGTGGTATGTTGATGTAGGCAAAACAAATGGTAAGGTGGATCTTGTGTTACACTGCAGGAAGAAAGAGACCGATCTTATGAAGAAACAAGGTATTCTTATCATTTGTGAGGAGCAGAATGACATATGTTGTCAATTCCTAGTGGAGGTTGTGAAGAACTACAAGAAAGATCTCGTCAGATTTACACATGCCAGGGCAACTGCTTTCAAAGATGTTCTGATGAAGAAGGACGTGAGTGCTGAGTCATGTTTCAAGTATGGATGGCCTCAAAATACTGCTCTCACTCCAGTGTCTATAAGTGAAGGGATGTCTGCAGTGACGAGAGCTTTGCGAGGACCTTCTCCAAGTTACTACCTGGAAGAGTTGAAGTATCAAAATGATATCAGGGATGTACAAAGATTGCTGGACTTAGGAAAGGACATCCCAGCTGCAACAATTGATGGCATTTTGGTAGAAAATGACTCCGAAAAGAAATCGCAGCTGGAGGCAATGAGCAGGCTAGTCAAGTATGCAGACAACTACCCACTTGGCCAATCTTTTACACATCCCATCCATGTTGACCGTCTGGTGAGATCACGTAAGTCAAGTCTTGTCAGCAGGAGGTATGACCCTGAGCATGCTAGAGAAATCTTGAGGGCGATGGTGAGGAATCCAGGCCAAGTTCCTATGCCAGTAGACGTGCTTCCTTAGGATAGGAAAAAGGATGCTCCACTCCAGTGGACAACACTAGAGGAGCTTACAGTGGAGAACTCTAATGTATGCTTCCTTATTATTGACGGACAGCATTCTATTGAGGCACAACGATCCCTATCCAACCAGGCTAAGCAAACAGGACAAACCATGTATCTGCTACATTACAACCACAGGAGGTGTCAGTTTCTAAGCCCCCATACCCCTGCAGAGGACCTGGAAGAGATTAGTGCAACATTGAACGAAATGGGCGAAGTCTTTCTTTATAAAAGGTTAGTATATTAGGTGGCCTTTAGTTAGATATATCAAGTAGGAATAACAGTAGTAGACTAGATCCAGCGTGTGTCCAGGCGTGCCAATTCGCGCCTGGCGTGTATTCATGCCAAGAATTGTCAGCATGAATACACGTCAGGCGCGAATTGGCAATGTACTACCTGACCAAAATGCTTCTGGCGTGTATTCATGCAGCCAATTCGCGCCAAAGGCCACCTAATATACTAACCTTTTATAAAGAAAGACTTCGCCCATTTCGTTCAATGTTGCACTAATCTCTGCCAGGTCCTCCGCAGGGGTATGGGGGCTTAGAAACCGATACCTCCTGTGGTTGTAATGTAGCAGATACATGGTTTGTCCTGTTTGCTTAGCCTGGTTGGATAGGGATCGTTGCGCGTGAATTGGCTGCATGAATACACGCCAGACGCGAATTGGCAATGTCGCTCGACAAATCGCTTCCGGGCGTATTCATGCAGCCAATTCCCAAATAATACATGCCGTAAACGCTTTTGATCGGCGAAGACATTGCCAATTCGCGCCTGGCGTGTATTCATCCGCGAATTGTCAGCATGAGTACACGCCAGGCGCGAATTGGCACACCTTGCTTTGTTGTTTCCTGATTATCCCGTTTGCTTGATCTAAAAAGCGGTTCATTTTTGTATGCCCTGCTCATATTGGCTGATATGATTTCCTTATTCGTGCAGCCCTTACGTGGAACAACTCCGTCATGCCTGCCAGCAATGGATAGAATATGGAAGACTGCTGCAAACAAAACAGGGAGGAACGAAGTCTGAGGAGTTTAAGGCATTGGAAAAGACCTTGGCTCAGACTATCATCCAAGATAAGAAACCAAGGGCAAAAAAGACAGGAAAAAAAACTGGGGAGGAAGCAGGCGAGACGTCTGAAGCATCTTCCAGAGGTCCTACAGATGCCTACAAATTCGTCTTCGCTAAGGACGAAGTCTGGGCAAAGTGGAACGAGTTCTGGGATACTTATGCTCAGAAACATCTCCCAGACGCAATGGGAACAGTGCCTCCTTAAGATACTTCAATATTTGATTTGAAGACTACCGAGATGAGGAAAGTATAGGGCCTTCAAGATGATGAAATCATTTGGTTATTAAATCAATGCATAAACAAAGAAGTTCTGTACAAGAAGGCTTCTTCAGTTAAGGACAAAATGTCCTTCATTGATTGTTGCACTCATATAAAGAACATGTGAGTTATGAAGGTAGTAGTTGGTGAAGAACTTCAGAAGTTATCTGGTGATATAACATTGTCTGAACTCGGCCTGCTAGACAAGTATGGCGTGTCTGTTGATGACATCAAGAAATACGTCTTTTGGTCGAAGGAATTTCTGCAAAACAGGAAATCAAAGAACCAACAGCACACCACAAAACTATCAGATAAGGTGATGGCTGAGCTGAGAAGAAAGGTTGTCGTCCTGAAAGATGTTGGTGGTGACTTACCTGCACTACAATACCTGGTCTCTACTGGCTATAAAGGTCTCCTACCCGATACAACAATAGGCCCTCGTATTATTTCTCTGTTTGTATTGGATAGCAGGACTGCAAAAGGAGAGAAGGGGATGACTCAAAAAGAGTACAACAGTTTTTTTACTAGCTGCATAGGCTTAACAACTGAGAAGTTCTTTACTATTGTCATCATATGCCCCCCAAGAGAGCCTCATATCTTTCGGATGAACCCAACTTGAAAAATGTCTTCTACAAAGCAGATGATGAGGATGAAGCAAATGAAAGCGAGGAATTTGATGTTCCTAACCTCTATCGGAAAGACATCACTCTGGAATTGCTGACAAAAGAAAAGGGGCCCTTGAATAAACATGGGTTTGCAATCAATCTGGCAAGCTATCTTGTTGAGGCATTTGCACCACTTGATACCACTTGCTGTGAATTACATGTTGGAGGGTATATTGGTAGAGAAGTCCTGAAGACATCAAGAAGATGTTTAAGTTTCGTCAACGATGACCAGTCCAGGGATTTCCTTGAAGTGTTTTTCGAAAAGGTACTAGCCACGGCTGATTGGGGTCCTGTCAAAGATAAAAACCCGTTGGCTTTGGTATCTTACAAAGGGCAGAAGCAGATTACTAGTTCACAAAAGCCTCCAAGTGCAACCCCAGAATGTTCAAAAAGCAATGCAACCCCCGAGGAGAAGGCCGCAATGCTAGCGCGGGAACGTGAGATTATGGAGAAAAATATGGAGTCCATGCTTGATAATATTGCAACTGGTAATGTCCAGCTTGGGGGTACGACTACGGTAGTTCCTGATGCTTCTGGCAGTAAGCATCCGGGGAGTGAAGTAGACGCTACGACTGCTGGGGATGACGGCGATGATGAAAGGTAATTCACGCCAGGCGCGATATGTAGCTTACTTATGACGGACAAAACGCGCTTTGCGTGTATTGTAGACCACTTTTGCATGGCTAACTCTTTGTTTTCCATGGTTCTGGGCTCCACCTGCTTGTGACAAAATCATTATCTTCGATCTGAATGGTGCCCTGTGTAAAACGTTTCCTAAAAAGCTTATTAACAGGGTTGACTTCGAGCAAGTCCCTCTAGAATCGAATACTAAGTGGATCTATCCTCGTCCACACTTAGAATCTATGATGAATGAGGCGTTTAGATTGTTTCGAGTTGCCATCTGGTCCTCAATGGAACGCAAAAATGTTGATGAAGTACTTAGAGTGTTACCAGGCATGAATCGAGACTTTGTGACGATTTGGGACCAAAGTAAGTGTATAAAGTTTCCACATCCAAGAGATCCAGATGGCAAACCGGTCTTCGTGAAACGTCTTGGTACTATGATGGATCAGCTTGGCATTCAAAAGAAAGAGGAGATCATAATAGTAGATGATGATGCTCTTAAGTGCTTTTATAATCAAGGTCAGGCTCTAAATCCACCAACTTATACTCCACAAGATTACTCAACAGATGAGTTTCTAGTACTATTCATGTCCATCATGAGTGGCTTGGCTACTGGTAAAACAGTATCAGATGTTGTCAAAACGCATCCAGAACTAGATCGGACTAAGGAGATGGATCCCTATCTTGAGAGTTATTTGACAAAGAAAGGACTAGTCCCTCCATGATGTAATCTTCATATCAAGTGAATACAATGTAAAAAGTGTTCTGTGTATATTGATGTGTTGTTATCTACAAATGCTAATCAAACACCACATTCTTCTCACTAAAACAAGAAAATGTTAAACCACCCACTACTATAATGCAAAAATTTGCAACAATGCAAAACAGCATGTCACACAACACAACACTATATGTAAAAAAGGGTATGCAAAAATGGCGTGCTTTTGGAACAGACATAAATCCAATTTAAATGAATGATGGTTAGGTGAATACTTTGTTCACATCGCAAAATCAAATAAGAGTGATATGCATAAGGAGGATATAGGTTAGCTGCGATGAGACTATATTGGTGCACCTCTTTCATATGTAGACATCCATTATACAAAGATACACATCAATTATACAAACAAAGATAGAGACAGGTCGCATGAGCAAACCTGCAATATTATTCCGCCACATCAAACATCGTCTACTTTGCAGCAGAATCCCTTAACGACAGCTAATAAATGGGATAGTTAGCATGTTTGATGCAGTCTATCTTCATCAATCACCTTCCACTGCTTATCAATCTAACCCTTGCAAATGATACATATATTATGCGTTCTTTAAATAAGAATAAAAGCAGGGCAAATGACACTCTCTTTCAAATGCAACAGCCAGGAAAAAGTCAGAAAAATTATGGATATTTGAAGCAATGGAAGAATCATCCTTCATGGTGGCTATCAGGACGCTTCTGCTGAATGAAACCATAACTGATATGAGATATCTCACAAAATTGCAAATAAGTACAAGAGCTCCAACATTCGAGAGTTATCCAGTCAAAGCATTATGAGCATTTTGTAAAAACTATGACTTAGGCGGGTTAAACATAAAGCAAGTAGGCATTACTATACCTTGATGCAATCCCCCTTACATCTGGCTTTGCATCTTTGTGAAGCTCCAGCTATGGCCTCAGAAAATCGATATTATGAAATCCAGCTTCTGTTAACCTGCATGTGAAGGAGATGCTACCAGAACATTTGAACTGGCAAGAGCTGCACGATTTTGATGATTGCTCGATTCCCACACATTAAAAGACGCCACTTTTTGTTCCTGCATTTTCAGCACTATCCATTTTTAGTATTTTCAATCTGTTTCATACAACAAAGCGTCTCTCTTTCTATTTCTTGCTAAAAATAGAATAGGACAATACAACTCTCTGCGAATATTCAAGAACTTATTTGATCTCCTTTCAAGACATGCTTCATGCCACAATACATATAAGATTTTGCTGAGAATATCACAAAGAATTGAGAAGCATTAACACAAAAATGGATTTTCCAGAATACCTGGCTTTATCCATGAGTAAGATGTATTTTTTGCTTGCTTGCTATGGAAATATGATCTGTTGTTTTCATTCTGAAAAATCCTCATTATTCTCTTCACCTGAAAAATCGTCTGCCATGCTTTGAGAATGTACATGAAGTAAAATGGTCTGAAAGAATCCAGTTGCATTGTAGATTGGAATAGCATTGAAAGCCATAGCTGGAATCTCTCAACAGATTTGGCACTGCTATTGGATCGCTTGTTTGCCTGTTTCGACCTCCTTTGGTTGGCACCGCGGTAACAGGCTTGCATGAAGAGTACAAGATGAGACCGATGTGTTTTTTCCAGTTTCTAAGCATGGAACATAGTTGTAGCATGCCCGAAACAAGGTTCAATATGCTAGGAAGGAGGCCAAGAGGAGAAGCAACGGAAGGAATTTTTGTTCTTTAGGGTTTTGGGGTTTTATTGGTGCATGGCAAAAGCATGGAATAAGAAATAAGAAACATGACACAAAAATACAATGAAGAATCAGGAGCAGAGCGATCGGACATGTCAAGACTTTTTGCTTTGAAGAAAAAAAGCCTGTGCCAATGATCCGCACATTAAACCGTAAAGTATTCTAGCAATAACAAAAGCTAATATCTAATATAATAACCTCGTATCAATATTATCAATATGCAGGAACAATCGATTGCGCCACCAGCAACAACATGAATCTAGAAGACAAGAGTGGAGAGGACAAAAGTTTTGGGGTTTGATGCATATGAATGCAGTGTTGATAACAATAGTCGTAGATTGTCTAATCCAAATCAACGCTCCAAAAATGACGCACTCTAGAAATACCATTTAGTATAGCCCAATGAATACAACACCAAAATCATAGGAAAACCATGGCAAAAAGCGTATAAAATTACAAAAAAAAACCCTGTTATTATGCTAGGTATTCTAACTTAGTTCATCACAATGTGAGCAAATTTTCTAAAGTCTATTTAATGGCTTTTAATTAGTCATTTCCAATAGTACACAACTAATAAGCAACAATAGGACAGCTTTATTGTCATTCAAATCTTTTACTTCCCTACAAACAATTTAACCAAGTCATTTAAGACTATAAGAAATTGACATACATGGGCTTTGATAACCCTTTCAAAATACCCCCAAAAAAAAAAAAAAAAAAAAAAAAAAAAAAAAACACCACTTTGCAAGGGGGTTTTTTACTTTTCAGGACATCGAGAAAGGAGCACTAAAACTAGGGTTAGATTGAGCTTGTTCCATCTAGGTAGTCCATCTGCAAACATAATCTTCTTGGCTTGCAAGATTTAGCTTGGCTTTTAATTAGTCATTTCCAATGGTACAAACAAGCTAAACACAACTAATAAGCAACAATAGGACAGCTTTATTGTCATTCAAACCTTTTACTTGTTTACCAACAATTTAACCAAGTCATTTAAGACTATAAGGATTTAACATACATGGGCTTTGATAACCCTTTCAAATACCCCCCCCGACCCTCCAAACTCCACTTTACAAGGTTTTTTTACTTTTCAGGGCATCATGAAAGGAGCGCTAAAACTAGGGTTAGATTGAGCTTGTTCCATCTAGATAGTCCATCTGCAAACATAATCTTCTTGGTTTGCAAGCTTTAGCTTAGGCTCTACCGTCAATCAAATGAACGACAACTCAGAGTAAAAAGGACAGGTCTGAGGGCTTTCAAACATGGTTTCTAGCTCCAATATAATGGTTATGTCTACTTGGAACTCATAACTTATCCTTAAAAATGATCATAATTGATCTGACGTCCTTCAACAAAAAAACACGATTGATTTAACGTGCCTCATTATTATAAACTGGAAAGCTAAGGTTATTGCACATATGGTTTGTAGCCATATATTATGATGGGTTATGCATGCTAAAACCTTATTCCACTTACAATCCAGCTTACCACAGTCCTGGACTACCATAGTCGTCGGATCTGTCGATTCTATGGCCCAAACCGTATGTTGGAGCCTCTGGGCACCTCTCCTGTTGCTTATGGTATACGGCTTTGCCTAAGGTTTTGGAATATGAAATATGGGGACTCGAACCTCTACCAAAATAACTCAATATCCTAATAACACTACTTTAACCAATCTAATCAATCAGTTAATGTGATTATTTTTTTTATCTTAAATCGATGTTTGTTTTTATAACAACCCATTCAATTATTTTAGGAATATAGTCTATGGCTTTAGGAACTATATATCCATATCAAATCCCCCTAGAACCCTCCAGTTATTGTGCTACATATTTTTATGGTCTACGTGCACATCCCCTAGCGGTAATTTTTGGGTAGCATCAATCACTATTCTATCCAACCAGATTCAGGCTTGAGAACACAGCAAGCAAGCTTTGGTTCTTCCCACTTCTGAGAATCTAATAGAGCAACTGCTCTATCTTCTCATGGAGTCTTTAGGATCTGGATTTACAATGGTTTGGCTTCTATAAGTTAGAGAGATATAGGAATAGCCCTAAAGGTAAGCGAAGAGGTCTTGCCCATGGGGCCCAGTAGTATCACTTGCTACTTGGAATGACTTGGAGCAGGTCCAGAAAGCCTTCTTAGTACGAGCACTAGGGGTGAAGTCCACAGTCCCATATCAAATTCTACTGCAGGAGACAGGATTCTTGCCTCTTCAGAGGGCGGCCCTTGATCGCCACATTGTCTATTTTCAGAAGGTGATCAATATGGACGATGCTCGTCTCCCTAAACTAGCTTATATCATGGCAATGGGGCCGCAGCGCCTCAAAGCCTGCTGGAGGGAAAAGAGAGCTCAATGGTTGGCTAGATGGAATGTGCAGGAGCACAGGTGCATACATGTGCAAACAGAGGCAGATCGCCATAGCTTGAGGCAATATCTTGACGCTTGCTTCCTCAGCAAGCTTTGGGATGCCAATGCCCTTGAACATGTCAAGACAGCACACTTATCAGCGCCACATAAATCCCACATTGGAACGAGGCCCGCAATGCTACCTGTGTACCCACTTGCCCATGAAAAGGCGCAGACTCATTGCCTCCATTCGCACAGGGGCACATCATCTTCGAATTGAGACGGGCAGATGGATTGGTGAGCCATGCCAGGACAGGCTCTGTCAATGCTGCCAAATGGGAGTCATTGAAGATGAATCTCATACCCTTCAAAGTTGCCCAGCATATGATCAAATTCGGACGCGCTATGCTGAGTTGGTCAGGCCTAGCCAGCTGTTACATGTGACATTGAGCACAGCATCCGTACGGGTGCTGGGATCATACCTTCAGGAGGTTATGGACATGCGAGATCAGCTATGTCCTCGGGCACACACTTGACATGTATATATACATTGATGTATACTTGTACAGTTTGATAGCATTCTTATTACTGCCACGGTTTTTCCCTCGAAAGCCCTTCGGGGCGGGGGTTTTTTAACCCGGACAGTAATAAGTTTGTTGCGCTCCTTGTGGGTCCCATAGGCCGATTGGCCTCAGTGGACGATAAAAAATCATTCTCATTCTCATTCTACGATTCTAGAATAGATAATTCTCCTGTGATTCTTATTCTTATAATGCTTGCTTTCCAAAAGGTCTATAAGGTCTTGCTTTCCAAAATAATCATCGTAGCAATCAGCTTTTATGCTTTTTCTATTTAGTTTGATTACATATGAACCTGGGCGCTTTGGTACAGCCCACGATGCATCGTCATCCTTGATATAATTTAAGAGATCAATTGTTCCTAATAATATTTTAGCTTTAAATAGTTGTATTTATTTAAATTGTGTAACATCCATAAGGTTGGGCTAAAATGAATATACAATTGTGCTTGCTTGCTTGGTGTTCATCCATCAATTCTCTAGAACCGCTCCACTGAGATTGTGACATATCACCATCATAAAATAGAGAATATCCATTACCTAACCACCTACTCCCAATCTCGCCCTTGGGGAAACTCAAAACACACAGGCATAACCACATGGCAAAAGCCATTTAAATTGAGAAACTTATCCACAGTCATCCTAACCATCCAAATAGGGAATATCCAAAGCATTTTCCTACCTCCAATCTCGCCCCTCCGGTAGGAATAACCCCCCAATATACCTTTCCTCCTCCCCCCGTTACCCAAAACATATAAAAATAGAAAACATTCATGTGCAAAGAACACATGCCTTGTTAGTTCTCATAATTTTTTCACCATGGTTTGGAATTTCCAATGCATTCATTAATATGCTACGCTATGAAGGGGCTAAATTCTTGGGAGAGCCCATTACGGCAAATAAATGGGCGAGTCCGGAGGAGGGGCGAGCCCATTTATTTTTGCCGTAATGGGCGCGCCCAAGGGTTTAACCCCTAAACGGGAGGTCCGAGGTAGATATGTGCTTCAGCAAATTCAATAGATTTTTGGAAGATTCAAGGCATCAATCCTTTTTTCAGCAGACCCAAATCAGATTGAAACAAAATATGCCAGATTAGAGCAAAATACGGAGACAGATTTATCCTTCAGCCTATTTTTGGCAGATTCAATTTTTTTTTTTTTTTTTTTTTTTTTTTTTTTGAGAGTAAGAGTTGATTTTTCCATTAATCAAGAAAAACAGTACATGATTCTGCTTATAGCCGCAGAATACATTTTAGCAAGGTCTATCACCAGAATTATGTAGCATAAATACAAAATTTGTTGCTCAACATATGTGATGCTAGTCAAGTTTCAAAAAGTCGTGAACTATTTCTCAAAAATAACTTATAAGGTAAAGAAGACTTCAACAGAGAGGGAGGAATCTCGACCCCAACCACCACAGGACCTGTAACAATCAACCAAAAACTCCAGCCAGATTAAGAGATAAGATTGAGCAATTGATGACCGAGTAGGGCCGGTAATGAGTTCAAGATGGATGAAAGAGAGAAGGTAGGCTAAAGGCATGTTGAGTCAAGTCTAGAATTGAAGTAAGCATAGAAAGGAGCAGCAGAATCAAAGGTATAAGAGTCAGTAGTTTGTTCAGCAATCTCCTCAATGCAAGAAGGATCAACCCCACTCAAACAGAGCAAGGAGCCATATAGATCTGCCAACATTCTATGTGTGTAATACTGCTCCCTGTATCCTGAGAACTGATTCTCTGTCATGAAGTGATGGTACATGGAGAGAAAGTCGAACATGTTGTAAACTTGCACCACTTCCCTGCAGAATAATCTTACTAACTTGATGCTATTGCTTGCCTCTGCTTCCACCAAAGTCATATTGCTAAATAACACACTGAAATCTTGACCAATGTCTTTCTTAAGAAGGCTGTCTTCAATCTCCCCCAGACTAGTTTTACATAGCAGATTCAATTTCAATCCTCTTTTCGGTAGATTCAAGCAAAAATATAGTAGATTGGAGCAAAATATGACAGCCATCCTCTTCTTAAGGGCCTGCTTCGCCCTTTTCTTCAGAGTCTGCCCATCTGCCGGAGCCTTTGTCGCCATCCGAATCGGACCCAAAACTCATGGAAATGGGCTAGCAAATTGCGAGCAGAACATTTGTTAGCGAGGCTGCCTATTCTTAGGCAGCGTGCCTTTATTAAAAGGCAACGTAGCTACTATTAGTCTTTACCTTTTACCATAAAAATACCTTTTATGGATTATATATTGTACACGATTCATTCAATGAAAGTATCTTCTTTTGTGGTCAAATATTTCTTTCACTTGTTTTCATAGTAAACTAGAAAAGTTCAACATGGTATCAGAGCCTGCATCTGGTTCTGGTGGAGTTGTGAATTTTAGAGGACTCACAGGCACAAAAACTTTGTATGTTTTTTCCGGAGCTGGATATCTAGCCTGGAAAATTAAGATGGAGCTTGTTCTTCAAAGTGAAAAACTCTTTGGAATCGTGACCGGAATTAATATTCCTCCAGTGCAGCCGGTTGATATAATTACCAGTAATCTTATTCAGAACGGTGTTGAATATGATGCTTAGATTAAAGAGGTAGAAGAATGGAATGAAAAGGATCAAATCGCTCGGGCTTTGATTCTCTATGCACTCAAAGAATCTATTTTAATGGATGCTAAGGATTTTGTTACTTCTAGTGAAGTATGGAAGTATTTGGAAAAAACTTATATGAAGAAGACTATGCATGAAGTGCTTAGTCTCCGCAAGGATCTTACATCATTGCAGTATCGTTTGAGTGATTCATTTGACGAACATGTGGATAAATTTAAAGCGCTTCTAGAAGCACTGTCCGCAGCTGGTGCTAGTATTCCGCATGATCAACATGTTGTTCATTTTCTGGAATCCATGCTGGAAGAGCTTCAGACTCTTACGATAGTTTTAGCCAACAAGAGATCTATGACCTTAGATCGGGCTTGTGAATCTTTAAAAAATGGAGTACGAAAATTACAAAGGCAATCTATGCAAGATGATCAAGCTTTAATTGCTGACAATAAGAAACGAGGTCGAGAAGATGAAAAGGCTCTTGTCACTGATACTAGGCGGAGTCGTGGCCGTGGTCGCAGCCGAGGCCGCGGTGGTGGTAATCAGCAGTTGGCTAGATTTGAGCAACCTAAATCAGAGACTGTTTGTACCTATTGTAAAAAGCCAAATCATGTGGAAAGCGGATGTTATTACAAACGTTTTGTGAATGAGCATAAAGCTTTACTTCAAGCAATTCGAGATGGACCTCCTATTCGAGATGAACATGCTAGTATTGCATGTGATGAAGCTTCTGAAGCTGCTTTCTCTACAGGAACTTTTGTTTCCATGACTGTTGATTCAGGTGCCACACAACATATGACATTCCATAAGCACTGGTTAAAGAATTATCAGCCACTTTCAGTTCAAAAGCTTGTATTTCTTGGTGATAACACAAGTCATGAGGTCAAAGGTATTGGAGATCTTCATATTGATACTCCTAATGGGATACAAGTTTTGCGTGGTATTTTACATGTTCCTGGTTTGCGCCGCAATCTTGTTTCAGTCTCTAGACTTGCAGATCTTGGCTTGATCATACAGTTTGATAGACGGTGGTGTAAATTTATTCAGGATGGCTGTGTTCTTGGAGTTGCTCCACGAGAAGGTCATCTTTATGAATTTAGGTTGGCCGATGATTTTGTGAATCTTATGACTGCCAGTGGAGATGAATCGAGTACATTGTGGCATCGTCGTTTTGCACATGTAAACTTTCAATATTTATTGGACATGGCCTCTGATAGAATCGTGGATGGTCTATCATTGAGTAGCACTGCATCTATGGGTGTATGTGAGGCATGTGCTGTTGGAAAGCAACATCGCCGTCCTTTCAATGTGAAAGGCAAACGTGCAACACAGCTTTTGGAGCTTGTGCATGCTGATATATGTGGCCCACTACCTTATGCTTTGAGTGGTGCGCGATATTTCATCTTATTTGTGGATGATTTTTTTTTTTTTTTGAAGAACTGTGTCAGCAATATATTAAAAGAATGGTAATGTTACAAAGCAAGTGAGGAGGAAGGAGAACTGCCCCAAAGAGACAGTGATACCTCGACACTCCACAACAACTGCAACTCTACTGCTGTACAAACTGGCCATCACCATCTACCACAACCAAGAAGTCCCGCCAAATGGAAAACTTCCGCTCTACTAATCCCGGGAACACCAAAAAGCTTTGAAATAGCTTGTACCGAGTCGAGGAATCGAGAGAGGTCGCAGTCAGCCAATCCCCGAAGATCCACAACCGCCGCCGCTTCCAAATCAACCACACCAACCAAGCCACGCACAGATGCAAGGCTTGCTTGCCCGACTGGCGGCCAAGCACCGGGATATACATGAAGCAAAGAATTGTTGGCTATTCAATCTCACCTGAAACAGAGCCCGACCCAATCCCGTGCAACCCGCAAGTGAGGGCATAAAACCGCATAATGCTCCACGCCTCACGATGAAGGCCACAACAAGGGCAAAGAGGGCTCACACCCGCATAAACCGACTCACAAGGACATTCACCCCGATATAGTGATTGCACCACCGCCCACGAAGCACCAACCTTCGGTGGGGGAAGTGAGCTCCATGTCCACGCCCAAACCGAAAGCCATCGAGAACCCTAAGCCGCAGAGACCACTTGCCCGGCAAGGCAGAGTGTCATGAATAGCCAACACCCGTAACAAGACCGCACAAAACAAGAAGATACAACATCCGGATGAACCTTCCAAACCTGCACCACCACATCACCCCGAGGGACTATAGGTATGTGTAGCGGAATACTCCCCGCCACTTGTTCCCGTGATAGCCCTGGCCACCGTCCTTCAGCGAAGCGAGCTCGAAAGAACTCCCACGGCTAGCCGACCATCCCAATACCAATCCTCCAAGGTGAGCACAAAGAGCTCGCCTCCAACGGGCTCAAGGTCCGAGCATGCACAATGGCGACCAAGGGCAAGTAATGCAGGGGGTAGAGGAACCCACAAGAAAGGAGAAGAGTGGTGATAAACCGAGGCATAATCTAGCCGGAAGAGCACACGCGACGTGATCCCAAGCCCGCAACACCCCGTGAGAAAAGGGGATGCATGTGGGAAAGGCCGAGACCATACAACAAAGCCTGTGGCAACTCTACATGCACGCATTTTACTTTCCAAATGCCACACAATGGCGAAGAGATTGCCACAATAGTGCCGCACTGTGAGAAGATGCTCCATCCTGCGCAGAATGCTCCAAATAAACTTAGAGACCAACACCTTACTATGCAAAGGCCAAATCCGTAATGGCCAAGCCCCCATCCTCCCGGGGGCGGAGACACTTCCACCAAGCCACTTTAACAACCGCCCCTTCATCATCCCCGCCCCACACAAAATTTCGAACAATCTTATCCAAAGCCCGATCTTACCCTCAGGAGCTAACATCGCAGATGTTTGATACACATGAGTGCTACAAAGTAATCGACTTGGCAATAGTGATCCTACTTGCCATGGACAACTTGCTACCCTTCCACCAATTGAGGTGTTTCTGCAACCCCTGCAAAATCTCATCCCACACCCTCCCCATGGAAACATCCCCTCCAAAGGGAATACCCAACAGCTTAGTACACACATTACCTGGAAGCACCTTCCAAGGGAATAGAGCCAAACAAGGGGAGGCGGAGTCAATCGGGCCCCATAATGCGAGCATTTGCCCCAATTCAAAAGAATGCCCGAGGCCAAGGAGAAAGTATCCAAAAACCCTTCACATTCCACAAATTCCTCTCTTACGCCACCAAGGAGAGAGAAAAGTGTCATCGGGCGAACTGTTAATAATCTGCTGACTACCATCCTGCATTCGAAGCCCATCCACCACCCCCTCCTCCACTGCAGCCAAAAACAACTGAGACAGTGCCTCCGCCACAATCGTAAACAAAAATGGTGCCAAAGGGCACCCCTGACGCACCCCTCTGCCTAAGGAGAAAAAGGCGAGGGTTCACCCCGCACACCACCGTAGAGTCTGCGGCCGACCTATGCGCTTTCATGATCGTCTCTGTAAAGCGTGGACCACAGCCCAACGCTAACATCATGGCAGACAAGAACTCCCAACGGACACTATCATAAGCTTTGGCAAAGTCAAGCTTAAGATAGGCAATGCCTTGACTGTTCTCCGCCCAATAAAGGCCCCTCATAAGTCAAGGGCAACATTAGTCAAAATGTTCCTCCCGGGAACAAACCCGGTATCGCACCTTACTAATGGAAGAAGTCAACACCGGCTTCAACTTCTCGGCCGAGCTTTTCGCAATAATCTTGTACACAGAGGAGGACAACAAGGATATAGGCCTCCAATCATTAATAGTAGAAGGTCGCTTAACCTTAGGAATCAAGGAAATGCATGCGGTATTCAAGATCCTATCCATGTGAGAAGACTGCAAAGAACTCAAGATACACCGGTACCGCCATGACTCACCAGCCCCACTCCCAATAAGTCCGAAGAACTCCACGGGGATGCCATCCAGCCCAGGACATTTATCCTTGGCCATGCACATACATGCCTCCGCTAAATCCTCTCCGAGAGCTCCTCGCCCAAGCTCTCACGTTGGTGAGGCAAAATAGATGGCTTAACAAAATTTTAAAACAAGCTCCCCGCTCTCCCCGCCATAGGGAAGAGTGCGCCAAGCGCCAAAAACCCGAGAAATGAGCATGCACATACCTCTCTGAACTCAGCGGGATCCTCCAAAGTCCGGCCATCGCAAAGCAAGGGGCGCCATAGATGCCGCATATCGCCACGCCTAGTCGCTCAAGAAGACACCGAAGCGAACTTGTATCCCCCTCCTTCAACCGGGTAAGGGCTGCCTTCACACGCCTCATGCACTTTAACCTGCTCCAAAAAGCAACAATACTGCGCAACACTACATTCTCCCTAATGCCATCGAAGGTCTGCGCCCGAATCTTCTCCAACTCCCCGATAAAGACTATGCAACTCCCGCCGCTCTGGCTGCACGCTACGCCTACCAAAGACCTTAGCAAAACGCTTCACCACGCCAACGCAGTCACCATACCAGACATACCCTTCAGAGATGAAAAGGTATCAAGCCACAACTCCTCGCACTGGGCCGAGAAATCCGCATCAGCCCGAAGCCGGGTGTTCAAACGGAACACCGTCCGAGAAGGCCGAGAGGCAACCGCACTGACTGGACAAAACCTGAGGGTAATGATCAGAAATGGAGGTAGACAGAATGTTACTCCGCGCAAAGAGGGCACACCATCCAATGCGCATGGGGAAGCATAGCACCGGTCATGCCTAGCTATACGCCCGCCCGCGCACCAATCGCCTATTACAATAGGTGAAAGACAAGTCCCCGGGGACCTCAACCAAGGCCAAATCACGCAACAAACGAGACCACCGGGTCCCTCTCAAATCCCTGCACAAGCTGGGTGCCAGAACCAGAGCGATCTTCTACTCGCTCTACCATATTGAAATCCCCTAACAACAACCAAGCAACCTGCAACCCACCAAGGGCTCGCAACTTATTCCGGACTGTGGCCCACAAAGCACCCTTGAGAAGGCTGATTAGGGGCATAAACATTAACAATCCCCCACTCTTGCCCGCCCTCCAACCACTTAATTATTGCCCACCGACCAAACCTGTCTGCTGCAGAGTATGTGACCTGCACATCCATCTTCCAAGCAATAAGAGTACCCCCACTAGTCCGCCCAGAAGAAGAAGCAATAAAGCCAAACTGCCTACCAACCATATTCATGAGCCTGGACATATCACCCCTGTGACACTTATGCTCCTGAATGCAAATAATATCAGGACGCAACTGCCGAAGTGCCAAAGAAATACGGGCCCTCTTACTACTAGAGGACCGCACCCCAAGACATTCCAACCGAGGATCGACCTATTCATCCCGGAGGAGAAGTGTCCAGCCCCACATGCCTACCCACCGGGCCATCAGCCCACTCCACGAGTCGGATCTAGAGCCGAGGGATTAATCACGGCAATGTGACCCACGGCCGCCACGTGATATTCCACTTCCAACACGTGTTGGAAGTCCCCGAGTGCACCTCCACGAGTCATGGGCCACAACTTCGTGATATTCCACTTCCAACACGTGTTGGAAGTCCCCGTGCACCTCCATAGAGTCATGGGCCGCCATCGGGACATCCCCGCCAGGATCACCAGCCCCCACAACCAACCCCCCCTCGATCTAGCCACAACCAAATCATCCGAGCCCTCCCCCGAGCCACCACGCCCCCTAGCCCCGCCATCAAAAGGGCGGCCAAAGCCAGCCCCGCCCGCCTCGCCCCACACCACCTCTCCCAACCACACCACCTCGTCCAACGCCACTCCATCGCACCCACGGAGTCCTCTCGCCTGTGACCTCGGGAACCGAGGAATCCCGGGCCCCGCACCAACACCGCAACCCCTACCACATCACAAGCACCAAAGCCAGGACTAGCGGATCATCAATGGTCAAATGGTAGCACAATAGATGGAAACATCCGCCGGATCTCGAGCCATTCAAAAGCTTCAATCGGAAAAGAAAATGCCGGGACCACTACGCGACCGAAGAGAAGTAGGCACAGTCAAAGCAAAGCAGAGCAACACGCATCTTGGGGACCGCACAATAGAATGAGCCAAATATACACCCGTGCCATTGGCCATAGAAACCAAGAAATCGCACCATCGGTCGAGGAAGATCCCGAATCTGAACCAACACGGATTTTAACCGCCGCCAAAGAACCGGTGGACATTGCTTGAGTATAATAATCGATACAACACATATGAATGACACCCAACGTATCCACCCCGACTAACCAATTGCCGCACGTAAGACTCGACCTCAAACATGATTAGGAAGAAATTATTTGGTAAGAATTTCGAGACCGATACTGGGCAAACCAATCCGCCTCGATGTCCAAAGAAGCCAAGAGCTAAACCTCCTCGTGTCCAATACGTAACCCGTGAAATAGCCCAACACCGCAAATGAAACTAGATTCTCAATGGTCCGAACATGCCCGGTATGATCAATATCTATCCATGGAGTCTCCGAAGAGTCGCCGCAAGTCAACAGTGATGATCCTCCACAAACTTGAGAGCTTCTTGAACACGGGCAGCTTCTACACTCGAGCCTTGCGCTTAATCCAATCGAAAACCCCGCCGAAAGGATGCGAAAGCAACGGTGTCATTGTTCGCCAAAGCCGGGCGATAGGATTTGGGGCTGCCGCCTCGCACCCCGAGAGGTATCCAGAGGCACCCCAGAGACACATCAGCTACATGCACCCTAGAAGAGGGCGATCACCGCAAGTGATCCCTTCCCAAGCACAAAGGGCAGAGGGCATCACAGATCCGGTTCAAAGGGGCATGCTTGATGGAATCAAGACCGAGTCTCCAAAACACAATCTACTTGGGTCTCAGAATTATATTGAGAGGAAGAGCAATCCACGCACCTCTCAACCGGCGGGGATTCCAAGAGCTCCCTCATCTCTCGCCACCAATTGCATGCCACTTCCTACCCAGCCCGCCTCTTCATGCATGCCGAGACCCGCGCCCTTCCCCTTTACTGGAGGATTCTTTCTCCTCGCCATCTCCCTTGGCTTCAGCCCCAAGCCATGAGGCTCAATCGAGCCCCCATCAACCTGTCTGGCAGGAGCCATGTCATCCAGACCAGTCCGGAAATCAGCTGTTTGCAGCAACAAATCACATGCAAAACAGCTGATGCTATACACCGCTGGAAAGAGCTCAGAGCAAGCTTTCCAACGAGCCCAAGCACGCCAAAATCCGACACCAGATAAGAGAGATATCACCGATCAAAGTTTTGCCGTCAGAACCCTAGCTCCAGGCGCCAGCCTTTCGCCAAGATGATTTTTCTCGTAGAGCTTTTGCGTATTTTATCTCTACGAAGTCCCAAGTATTCACCAAATTTCAAGTGTTTAAAAATATGGTGGAGACTCAGACTGGCAAAGTGATCCAGAGATTACGTACTGACAATGGTGGAGAATTTACTTCTGCTCAATTCAAGTGTTTTTGTGAAGAGCATGGTATAGTTCGTGAGCATACGATTCCTTATTCTCCTCAGCAAAATGGTGTTGCTGAGCGCAAGAATCGTACGATAATCAATGCTGTTCGATGTATGCTTATTCATGCTGGTTTGGATAAGTCATTTTGGGCAGAAGCTGTGGGTACTGCTGTTTATGTGCAAAATCGAACGGTAAACTCTTCTCTAAAAGGTGTGACTCCTTTGCAATTATGGTCAGGAGTAAAACCAAATGTTCAAAATTTGCGAGTTTTTGGTTGTTTAGCCTATGTTCATATTCCAAAAGAGAAGAGAAAGAAGCTTGACCCAGTCGGCCTCAAAGCCATCTTTGTAGGCTATGCTGTCGAGGCACAGGGATATCGATTTTATGATATTGTTACGCGAAGAGTCATTACTAGTCGTGATGCAGTTTTTGATGAGTCTACTATGGCTAACATGGTTACTTCTCGTCATGACCCTAATGTTATTCTTCGTGATTTTCAGCTACTTGATAGTGAATTAAATCCTAATGTGGATGCTGTAAATCCTAATGTGGATCCTCATGTTGAAAATGGACTTGTAAATCCTGAAGTAGAAGATGATTTTGTACAGGAGTTTGATTTATATGATGGTGCTGATGAGGATCATGATGGTCTACTTAATGAGAAGTTGGGGTTCCTGATGATGAGACTCCAATACGACGGCCATGGAAGCCTACTAAACGGATCTTGGAATATCATGCTGCTTTAGCTACTAGTGCAGATCCACTTACAGTAAAAGAGGCTATGTCTTCGCCACAAAGGTGAATTGGCGTATGGCCATGGAAGCGAGTTTGAATCTCTTATCAACAAAGGTACTTGGGAGCTTGTTGAAATTCCGTAAGGACGAAAAGCCAATTAAATGTAAATGGGTCTTTTCGCTCCAAGTACAAAGCGGATGGCTCGTTTGATAAGTTCAAAGCACGATTAGTTCTTGAAAGGATACTCGCAAGTGGTCGGAATCGATTATGAGGAAACTTTCTCACCGTTTGTTCGTCTCACTAGTTTGAGAGTTTTGTTAGCATTTGCTACTCAATATGGTTTGTTTGTACATCAAATGGATGTCAAAACGCATTTCTCAATGGAGATCTTAGTGAAGAAATCTACATGAGTCAACCGAAAGGTTTTGAAGTACGTGGCAATGAAAGACCGGTTTGTCGCCATGGAAGGCTTTATATGGTCTACTGACAAGCCTCTAGAGCCCGGTATGTGAAAATGAATTCTTATCTTATTTCGACGGATTTCTACCAAGTTCTCAGTAGATTCCAATGTGTATCTTAAAGCGAAATCAAGAACACTTTGTAGTGATTGCACTTTATATGGATGATACTATCTTGGTATCTAATAACTTCAATACTTGCAAGCGACCAAGATGAGACTATCTTCCGCATTTGAGATGGTTGACATGGGGAAATACACTCATGTTTAGGTATTCAGGTCAAGCGAGATAAAGACAAAGGTTTGCTTCAACTCTCACAGTCTAAGTACATTGAGACACTTCTTGAGAAATTTGGATTACTTTCTGCTAAAGAGCAACCTACTCCATTGCCGGTTGGTTCCACGAAAACAAGAATGTCGAAGAGGCAAAGTCCAAAGGCTTATGAGGACCGGCTAGAAATGCGTATGTCCTTATGCAAGTCTTGTAGGAGCTCTTATGTATCTTGCAAATGCAACTAGACCAGATATTAGTTACGCTGCTAATACTCTTGGCCAATTCATGACTAATCCTGGCAAAGAACATTGGCATAATGCTAAGCGTGTTTTGAGATATCTTAAGAGCACTATTCATTATGGTATCACATATAGAAAATCTCTGGTGTCTTGGATGAGTAAGAAGCAACGATGTGTTTCACTTTCTACTGCTGAAGCAGAATATGTTGCTGCATCTTTGGCGAGTCGCGAACTTGTTTGGTTGCGACGCTTGTTAGAATGCTTAAGACAAGTTCAGGATGGACCGAGTATACTTATGTGTGATAATCAAAGTGCTATAGCTTTATCAAAAGATGAAGTTCTACATTCCAAATCCAAGCACATCGAGTTACATTATCATTATGTTAAGCTTGAAGTTGCAAAGCGCGTACTTAAGTTGGAATATTGTCCAACTACAGCTATGGTTGCAGACATTTTCACTAAGCCTCTAGGTGAAAAGAGACATCAAGACAATGTTAAAGCTCTTGGTGTCCTTGAGAATAAGCATAAATATTAGAAGATTGTAGCACTCGGGTTTTTTCCTTTGTGACCACCAAAGGTTTTTTTCATCCGAGTGCGAGACCAAATTTGCAGGTGGGGAGATTATCTATGAGTTGCAATATTTGGTCTTCTTTCTTAGGCACAATATTTTTCTATATTTTAAAAGGTGAAAGACTAAAGTCGCAGGTGGGGTGTTAGCGAGGCTGCCTATTCTTAGGCAGCGTGCCTTTATTAAAAGGCAACGTAGCTACTATTAGTCTTTACCTTTTACCATAAAAATACCTTTTATGGATTATATATTGTACACGATTCATTCAATGAAAGTATCTTCTTTTGTGGTCAAATATTTCTTTCACTTGTTTTCATAGTAAACTAGAAAAGTTCAACAACATTACGACTAATAATTCTTCTAGATCCAACGGTTGAGATTCAAATTTGCCGAGGAGGACCTACCAGTTAAAGGAGGGGAGACGAGGAGATGATTTTTTGGATTCTCCACACAACAATGGTTCTTCCCCTAAGCACTTTATAGGCTACGAAGACAATATTATTAAGCTACATCAACAATTTTTTCAAGTGATGTAAAGATGATGTGGATCTCAAGCCGAAACCATAACAACCCTGCTGCTCCTTCATCGTTGCTCCAGTGCTTTGCTGGACGTCCGTGGAAGGCAAACAAGTAGTCGCCGATTCCTGGTCTGGCAGGGGAGCAGGCTACCTGCAGCACTAGGCCAGGAATGGGCTCCTCCTTGTTAGCCTTCCAAATAACAAAAGATGGATTCTTGAGTTTAATTAGTGAGTTGTTTCATTGTGCTGGAAAATGCTTTTCGCAAAGGTTGCTTGTGCCACCCGCTGTTTCAAATCTTACCCATAGATGAAGCTTTGAAGTATGCATTCATTTTCTGCATACACATTTGACATCATTACGTATGCTGCAACACAATTGGGATTTAAATATACAATCAAATCAAAGCATTTCTGCCCTAGCTGCATATTCGAGTGCATTTTGCAAGCATTGAGCAAAATCACCCATAAGCAAGTATTCCGCCACATAGATTCCACAAACTGCTCTGCTTCTTTGAAGCACCCTGCATGACTGAAAAGGTCCACCATGCAAGCAACATGAGATAAATCAGCTTTCATGCCATGGCAATCTCTCATATTTCTAAAATACCAAAGACCCTCATCAACTAAACCCACTCGGCTGATGGCAGTTAGAATAGCAATAAATGCAACGTCATTTGGGTTAATGCCTCTAAATTCCATCTCCTCGAACCATTGAACTGCAAAGCTAGCATTCCCAAGCTGGCCATGTCCCATAATTATTGCAACCCATGATACCACATCTTGATTTTGCAATGCATTGAAGACTGCCTGTGCCTCCTGCATACTTCCACACTTAGTATACATGTCTATAGTGGCATTAGCCACAACTATTTGTGAATCAAATCCCTTCTCAATTGCCTGCTTATGGATGTGCTTGCCCTGTTCTATGGCTGCTAAGCCACCGCATGCTTTCAACATGCTTGAAAATATATGCTCGTCTGGTTTTATACCATAATGATGCATGTTTTCAAAACATTCTATAGCTAGGCTACCCATGTCATGCTGGGCATATCCTGCAATCATCGCGCCCCATGAAATGGCATCAGGGTTAGGTAATTCGTTAAAGACTTTGCATGCCTCATTTAAATTACCACATTTTACATACATATCAACAAGGGTATTCCCCACGGTGATTTCATACTGAAGCCCAGTGTCAATGATCTGCTGATGAATATACCTACCCTGCTCTGCCAATGCCATGGTGGCACATGCTTTCAAGATGCTAAGGAACGTGACCTTGTCTGGCTGTACAAGTTCATGCTCCATGCTCTGAAAACACTTGAACGCAAGATGTCCTTCTTCTTGCTGAATATATCCTGCAATCATTGCATTCCATGACACGACATCTCGATCTTGGAGGCCACAGAAAACTGAATGCGCCTCTTGCAAACTTCCACACTTAGCATACATGTGAACAAGGGTATTCCCTATCATGTTGTCAAACCGGAACCCTGTTTCAACAACCTTCTCGTGAATGCACCTGCCTTGGTGTATGGCACATATGCTGCTGCATACTTTGAGTACGATGAGGAATGTAATTTTGTCTGGTTTGCTGAACTCACATGCCATCTGAAAATACAACTGAATGGCCATGCCACCTTCGAATAGCTTGAAATGGGCATCAATAATTGCATTCCATGTATAAGAGGTTGGTTTTGAAACCTTATTGAATGTTTGTTTTGCATAAATCAAACCATCACAAGAGGCAAAGAGACGAATGAGGTGATCACCTAAGACGGAGATTGAATCAAGTCCACCAAGAGCCATTAAGTACTGCATCCGCCTGCAAAGTGCTAAATTTGCAAATTTAGACGATTGATGCAGCAGCTGATAAGCAAGATCTCTTGATAAATGGGAACCCCGCTCGATGGCAAACAATGCTTCAAACCAAATCTGTTTCTCCGGAATTTGCAAATACCTACTGATTATCATAGTGCTGATTACACACTAAACCCTAAAGTAAACAAAAGCCGATTGTGACAATCTTCTCCATACCTGGACTCCAGGACCCTCAAGCTAAGCATAGCGAACGGAGATGTCCCGTGCACCGTGAACGATTGAAAGATATACTCGTCTCATCTTATACTAACCCTTCATCCATGGAATATACCACAGAATATGTCAAATCTTACAACCCTGGCCGTCCACGCAAAAACATGATGGTTCAAACCCCATTTTACACCTCAGCATTTTACACCTTAGGCCCAGATTCCACTAACCCGGCCATTTCTGGATCTGCTGGCAAGAACTAGCAGGCGATCGACAACAAAACAGGGCTTATTGACAACAAAACAGGGCTTATCTACCACCATCTAAATTCCATTGCAGCTCCGGCACTTCGTGATTCTAAGCTTTGTTCATCCGAGCTGTCAAATTTTCCTGAAACTCCAGGGCAAGATCCCCCGTCTGATATTTCTGTGATAACTCACTCCACGTCGGAAACTTCCACATAGAATTCTGACTGCAATAGAATCGCAACAAGGGTGTTAATTAATTATTTGTGGATCCCTGATTCGCCCTTGTAGCAACTGACGGCGCAGTGGAATCTGGGCCTTATGGCACGTTCACATGGAAATATTTTTTGCAGTTGCAGGAGCCTGCCGCAAGCTGCTTCAACGCAGCTTCAAACTCGACCACCGCACGCTGATAGGTGCACGCGGATCTGGCTGTTGCTGGAATCGCCTGGCTGCAAGACGTGGCTGCAAAACAACTTCTGCAGCATGTTATATTCACATGACCACGTTTTCAGGGACCATCAGCTGTGGGTTTCGGTTCGTTCTCCAGCCCCTGCGTCCTCTTTTCCGTCTGCAAAGACCTCTTGAAAACGCTTTTGCTATTTTTTCTCCTATTCGTCAGCGGTGCAGCTGGAGCCAAGTTAGGAATATGATCATGTGAATACAAAGGGCAACAAAGCCAGATTGGTTGCAGTTGTATGGTTGCCGCAGCTGCAAAACCGTTCGTCCATGTGAATGCGGCATTAGTATATCGTTGTCAAAATGATAATAGAAGTCAATGTACGCTATGCAGGATATAATAGAAACATGAATAATACTTCCCTGCCACTAAACAGTTCTACCGCAGTGGCGGTTCCACCACAATAGCACATAACAAAAAGCCTTTGCAGGACGCAAACTTCAAACCCTGGCAGATCTCACAGCAACAGTGTGATGTGCTCTGAACTTCAGAAGCACATGCTCATGCACACAGCACTTGAAAATAGGACAAGTCCAGAAACATCAGACATATTTGCATAGATATATTTGCATCTAACAATGAGGATTTGAACCCCACCGATTTGAATCGGTACCAGAATATCAAATATGAATAAGATCAGCTAAATCGGGGCCTGCTTAAAACACCAGGCTTAAAATCCTGTAATATCAGGATGCTAGATTATATCTAGAGTCCTTACCAACTACCGCCCTTTTCCAACGCAAGGCAATTTTGGTGGCATGCAAATGTAGTGGTGGATCTCTATAGGAAAGTCCCGGGAGAGCAAACAACAGCGATATATAGGACAAATCAACATGCTAACTTAACAAACAGATGAAAGAAGCTTGAGGAAAGAAAACCCTGCCCTGTCCAAAATACCATCCGGAAGTTGCTCCTACAAACATCATGTTCGGAATCCTGCCATGGTCGCGCTGCAAAATCCTGCCATGGAATCCTACCATCTCCGGAATGCTACACAATCCGGCTCACCCCTTGCTCCGGAACTCCACCGCCCTGGTCACGCCGCCCTACCTTGTGCCCTAAATAGAAACCTAACTTTGAATTTGGAAACTTTATAACAAACAAATCACACAACATTAGAAAACCCAAAATCATATTTCTGACATCAGCATTATACGGTTTTGACATACTTATACTTGCCAAAACCATATAAAACCTTAAGTAATACCTGCTCCTTTCAACAATTGCAAAAGATAATTTCTCAACGGGAAAATTTCCTTGTTGATTAGATATCATTGAATAGTAGAGACGTTTCCTTTTAGAAACCCAATAATACCTAGTAGGAGAGATTGCCATTGCAGGAATCCCTTACATGGTTCTAAGAAAACATGGCATTTGTACACAAAGCTCTCTACCAACATATTGCTTTCATCGGCCTTTAACTTACTAAGATTTTTCACCAAACTAATAGGTAGAAATGCAAGAGGTATTTTAGTCTCTTTACGCCTTCCTCTTCATTTGCACTAAGATTGGATGATGTGAAGACCTATGTTTGTGGATACAGCTAAAGGAGGTTTCAGGAATACCATTGCAGAAGTCATCAAACCGGAATGGAAAAGTAAAATGCCTGCATGTTCGCAGTCCCCTGTAAAACTGGACGGAGCGGCTACCTTCGCAAACCATCGCTAAGGCAAAATTCTTGGTTTTTATGGTATTTGTTTATTTTTCGTAACCTTTATTATAGTCTAAGCGGCGCCACTCTAGCGCCGCCCATAAATTTTTTCTTTGGCTCTCATCTCTCTAGAACTTCTTCAGGGGGGATTTGAATGATCCCTCTGTCAATATCGGCAGTGCCATGAACAATCGGCTACTTAAGTTCCGAAATCAAGAGCACAATAGTAAATACAAATTTGAGTCCTTCTATAGCAAAATACAGAGTGATTTAAAGATTTCTGAGACCAATTCCTTATTGTACAACATGTGATACCACAAATCTGTAAAGCCCATCAATAATGCGAAGCATTCCGAAGCTCAAAAACAGATATGCATGCTAGCAGATTTGTCATGTTGATAAACTTTCCACCAAGCCAAATCAGGCTTTGTTAATGCAATGGCCTTTACAAATTACTTCATAAGCTCTGTCCCTGCATTCATTTTTCTTGGTAAATATGCCACATTAGAAAAAAAAAAATAACTTTTACATCTACTCTGGACCTTTATGGGGACCATCCTAGACAGTTTAACATTAAAGATCTAAAGACCTCTCATATTACAATTTGCAATCTCATACATATACAGGTGCCCTATATCTATGAGCAAAGATCTAGTCACAAACATGTTCCATAAACATAATATATTCCATAAAATAATTCATACTGTCAACCTTGTGTTTTATACTTTACATATCCAATTTCAATAATTCATTACTGTCTATTACTGGCTATATTTATACGACAGCCCTACTTTAATTTTCACATGACTAATACTGCAATAAAAGCTGAAATTCCAAACCATACACTATGTAGTCTGTGCCTTTGTGCACCATATTTGTTCTTTTGAGAAAGTATCATCCAGAAATTTTGCTTAAATACACCAATTGGAAACATTGCAAGGAGCAGAAATTCCTATTACTTGCACCACAACAAACAAAAAACAAGCGTTAATACGGTTGTTAATGAATATGGTTGCAAGTGTCATAAGAATTTCTGGGTTTATAGTCCTTCACCCTGCTTGTAAACCACAAACAGTTATAAAAGCATGAGTACATAACAATTCTAGCCTATGCTCCAAAGGTCTAGAATGTTACTACATTTAACTTCTTTTTTACTGCTGCTTTTCCTGTCCAATTGCCTTTCCTGTCCAATTGGGTTCAGGAAACTCATGTCATTATTCTGTTAGATCTACACTCACATTAGGTAGATCTACCGCACATCAATAATTCAAATTTGGTAACAATCTTTAATGAAGTAAGCTCTAGTCTAAGCAAGTTTCATATATCATTGATATGTCCTATATTCCTTATCTTATAATGGCAGATCTACTCTAAGCGTAAGCCTAATACATTAAGTAGATCTGCAATAAATGAGGCAACCATTATTCCCAGATCTGCAATATTGAAAATACAATCTAGCTACTCCTCTAATCCTTCAGATCTGATAGTTCAACTAGAATTAGAGTCTATATTGTTATTGAAACCTTGACAAATTTATATGATCTCAAATCTGAGTAGTTCGAGCAGGTTTTATGAACTATTCTTATTCTTATTCTTTAGTCTTTGCCATGCTTTGTTGCTGGCTATGTTCAGCCCCTTCCATGTTATTTGTAGCCCCCATTCTATTTGTCTGCATGAGCTGTGGCTTAGCTGTTGCACCTCATTCTAAATATTGTCTCCTTGATGTTTTCCACCTTCAGTAGCAGGTAGAACCTCTTCAGCACGAGATATAGGCTCCATCTCTTTGTTGCTGCCACTTACCACAAGTGCATGCTTATGAAATTGAAAGATTTTCAGTCTTTTGGCCATGCCATTCTTTTCCTCCTCATGCTTTTTCCTAGTGACCATATCAAGATCACCATTCCTTCTTCCCATGCAAATGCTATAGCAATAAATATCCTTAAAACTACTCTCATGCCATAGCCATGGTTCTAGTTCGGCAGCAAAACCCATCCTTATATAGATACAAAGATATTAGGATTAGGGCTAAGTTCAGTCTTTACCAGGTGAGCCCTTACACTCGGAAGTAAATCCGGCCTCTATATCCAACCCATCCGCCATATTCATAGTATTAGAGTCCTTGGATATTTTTCATCTCTATAAAAAACCATCCATTAAAGGCGCATGCATCCGTAAAAAGGCACATGCATGGAATAAAAGCATTACTTTAGAGCTTTTACTTTATACATTTTCTATGTTAAAATCTACCATACTAGACATTTATCAAATAAAAGCATTTTACGTGACATTTTCCATAAACAAGGCCATATGGGATGTTTGCTTACAATCATCATATAATATCTTTCCTAATGCCATGCTCAAGTACTTCATAAGGAAAAATTATGCCCAATTATTCACTTGGATTCCTTGCCAATCCACATAGTGTTTCTGCAAACTTGGTCAGTGTCAAAGAATTACATATCCCCCAACTTGCCATGCATAAAAAAATTCCTCCCTCCAACTGAGGTTAAGGAGGCCATTGCAGATTTATCAACAATATAACACTTAATTACATATTAGAACCTAAAAATTACAACAAGGGATGCAAGGCCTTGCTGTAATGCAAAGGCCCTGCTAACCCCAAACGAAAGCTTTAGCACTGCACAAAACTTCAATGAAACCAACAATATCACAACTCAAATAAGTGTTCTTAAGATGCTTACCATATCACGTTGTATAGTAGGCCTGGTTAATCCTCTTTGTATAGAATAGATTGCCCAACAAATTTTTGCCAATGTCTCTTTGGCACAACCATTTGTGCAAAGGGCATCTATCAGTCTTGCAATATCTAGCTGCATTGTTGGCATTTGAGTGTGTTCTTGGGTTTCCATATGTTAGTATGTACCATATCATAACTTAGATATCATACATAGGTTGCAAGAACCTAGCCCAAATGGGATTTTTTGTATTTTTTATAGTATCATTTTTTTCAAGATTGTATTGTAACCAAACAGCAGGTAAAATGATACAATAAAACCCAGAGTTGGTGCTTGTAAGATACTGTACTGCAAAAACCCTTTGCACTCATTTGGATTTATCCGCATGCAGGCCAGTATTATTTGCACAGCATAATTCGGCTTTCAGTATTGCATTCTTCATAGTTGAAAACTTTAAGCTTCCTGATCCACTGATTGTTTGCATTATACCCCTTGTCATGGGCAGAGCTTGTATTATTATGTTACATAGCAATATGCAAATTATATGTTCAGAATCAACACCTGTTTTAAGAATAGAATCAATGTCATTGGTAGAACCAATGAGTTGGGAACAAATAAAAAGCCTTTTACATCTAGTCTGGACCTTTATGGGGGCCATTCTAGACGTTTAACATTAAAGATCTAAAGACCCCTCATGTTACAATTTGCAACCTCATATATATACATGTGTCCTATATCTATGAGCAAAGATCTAGTCATAAACATGTTCCATAAACAGAATATAGCCATTATTCATTTAAATTAGATTTATATCTGTTCCAAAAGCACACCACTTTTGCATACCCCTTTTTCAATATAGTGTTGTGGTGTGTGACATGTTGTTTTGCAAGATTGCAAATTTTTATATTATAATAGTGGGTGGTTTAACATTTTCTTATTTTAATGAGAATAGAATAGAATAGAATGTGTTATTTGATTAGCATTTGTAGATAACAACACATCAATATACATGGAACACATTTTATATTGTATTCACTTGATATGAATATTACATCATAGAGGGACCAATCCCTTTTTTGTCAAATATCTCTCAAGATAGGGATCCATCTCCTTAGTCCGATCTAGTTCTGAATGCATTTTGACAACATCTGATACTGTTTTACCAGCAACCAACCCACTCATGATAGACATGAATAGTACAAGAAACTCATCTCTTGAGTAATCTAGTGGAGTATAACTTAGTGGATTTAAAGCCTGACCTTGATTATAAAAGTACTTAAGAGTATCATCATCTACTATTATGATGTCCTCTTTCTCTTAAATGCCAAGCTGATCCATCATAGTACCGAGATGTTTAACTGAAGACCGGTTTGCCATCCGGATCTCTTGGATGTAGAAACTTTATACACATAGTTTGGTCCCAAATCGACACGAAATCTCTATTCATTCCTGGTAAAATTTTAAGAACTTCTTCAATATTTATGCGCTCCATTGAGGACTAGATGGCAACTCGAAACAATCTGAATGCCTCGTTCGTCATATCTTCTAAGTCTGGGCGAGGAGCGTAGCATATACTTCACTCCCTGGATGCCTACTGCCAGAAGCATCAACTCCATGGATTAGTTCGGACATGTTTTCTTCTATGAAAGGTACCTCGGGTTTTGTTTCTTAACCTCATTGGTTGAATCTGAGCTTGCATCATTCTAGCTTGTATCAGGAACTACCATAGTCGAAGTGACTGTACCCCAAGTGTAACATTACCAGTTGGAATATTACCAAGCATAGACTCCATATTTTTCTCAATGATCTCACGTTCCTGCGCTAACATTGCGGCCTTCTCCTCGGGGGTTGCGTTGGTCTCCGTGGACGATAAAATCATATTCTATTCTATTCTATTCTATTGCTTCTTGAACATTCTAGAATTGCTCTTGGAGGCGATTGTGGAAGAGGATTCTGCTTAGCCCCATTGTAAGGTACCAAAGCAAATGGGTTTTTATCCCTGACAGGATCCCAATCAACTGTGGCTATTACTTTTTCGAAAAACACTACAAAGAAATCCTTGGGCTGGTCATCATTGACGAAACTTAGACATCTTCTTGATGTCTTCAGGGCTTCTGTACCAATGTACCCTCCAACATGAAGTTCACAGCAAGGGGTATCAAGTGGGGCGAAAGCCTCAACAAGATAGACATATTGATTGCAAACATGTGTTTATTCAAGGACCCCTTCTCTTTTGTCAGCAATTCGAGAGTGATGTCCTTCCGATAGAGGTCGGGAACATTAAATTCCTAGCATTCATTTACTTCATCCTCATCATCTGCTTTGTAGAACACATTTTTCAAGATAGATTCATCTAGAAGAAAACACTACAATGCACCTTTATCTGACACCCCTTTGCTCTTAGCTACCTCGTAGTCATCATCTGGCACAAGGGATATCATTATGAAGATTATACAAGAGCCTTTAAACTGCATCTTCAAATTAGTATCCTTTGTCTCAAAGAGAAGAGAATCTTCCCTAACGACCTTTAGGCATTAATTCCAAGTCGTATGAAGCCAGCAAAGCATGCATATGTGGCTCTTCTGGAGGGCATATGATCACAATAGTAAAGAGTTGCGGTTAATGGTTCAACGACCGCTGCATTATGAAATCCAAAATTAGATTTCACTCAGCCACTAAAAAACCAGTACCATTAACGGGTAATTTGAAAATGCCACCTAATCTTACTGTCAGCCTTTCTTGCCATTCAAAAACCCATACCAAGAAATCAAAAGAACTCGGAAGAACTGGGAAGATACCTACGCCTGAACGATGCGCATTCATGTAAGTTCTTCTACTCTTTTGGATCGTCCACTATAATTCAATCCCATAATCTTACCAGATTCAACAGCTTTGGAGAGGAATGTTACATGCCGACGACAAATTTGAAGAGGAGGGTGGGGAATTGCAAGATAGAATCAATCGATCCGAAAGCAGTATGCCATGGAGTTCCTCTTGGAAGTGATCATGTAAAGATCCTAGTTACCATTTGCCATTTCAATGACAAAACATTACCCAGAAGGCATCCTGATGGAGACACAGTCGCAGAAAGAGCATCGGAACCTTTGTTGCATGGCCAGTAATTCGCTTAAAAAGGGTAAGAATTTCTTTTTTTTCAAAGAAATAGAGGAAGATGCATCAAAAGACTAGTCACATATAATGAGTTTACAAGATACTTTGAGTTCATATAATAGGAATCTGATAGCTCGGGGTTGTTTATGTCAAAACTTTAAAATTATAAGGCCTGCAGACCAGACCATTCAGGAATTTATAAAACACTAAACAGTCTTTACATTTATTTACATAGATCTGTGTATTATTCCTCAGTAGTATCAAATGCTGGTACAAAAGAAGGTTGAAACAAGAGAAGCTCGCAAAGCAGAATCTGGTAAATTTTATGGTGTAGCTATTGGGCTATTACCCAAAATGCCCTCGAGCTCTACAATTTTCATTCTCAGCTGAACATTCTCAATGAATGCTCTTTGGGCATCTCCTTGATAACCAACCAAATACATATCGATAGCAAGGTAGTGAAACCATTATGGCTGGGATTAAAAAACCTCGCCCTTTCGGGTTTTCGAGGAAAAACCCTGACCATAATGGGACCACTAACCAATGCTGGAGTCAACACAAAAAAGACCTTACACCCTCATGCTGACCAGCCTTGTCGGGTGGAAACTACAACAAAGCAAAGACTTTGCCAAGCTGAAACATGTTTGAGCTTCCTTCTGTATTGATCTCGATCTTTCGCCCAGAATCCAACACTTCCGTCAAAAAGCCCTGCTAAAGGAACGCGCACACGAACTATTTCCTGCAAACACCAAAAAAGTGAACTAAAAGGCCACCAAGGCCATCCAGGCATCAGAGCCTCCAACCAGCCACCAAGGCTTCCAACTAGGCACAAAGGCCTCCACTAGGCACACATGCCTCAACCAGGCACCAAGGCCTCACCAGGCCCTTGGCCTCAAACCAGGCACACGGCCTCCACCAGGCACTAGGCCCTCAACCAAATGTTAGTTTACCAACAAGATATACATGCAGGGAAGGGTGGGGGGGTGGGCCCGACCGTAGGAAGAAGGCAGGAGATGCAAAGAGGCTGATGAAGAAAGAAATGGCGACAAAGAAGCTAAATAGGGGTCTAGAAACTGCCAACTAACTAACTACCAAACTGCATTGTAGTTCTAGAACTTAGTTTTCCTTCTATTCGGTGAAACGAAGGAAAACATCATTTCTCCATTTCAAGCCTCTCCAGAGCATGACATAACTTCTCATTGAAAAAGCACATGCTTGTGGCCATTCCCGAACACATCTCAACAAGAGCGATCATATTATAGCAGTAAATATCCAGACCTTCACGAAACTCGAAGATTGGTATCACGAAATCTCCTTCTGGCACAGGAGGAACTTCAGTTGAATAAGCATCAGGCGTGTATTCAAACTGCTCAGCCTGAGCGTCATTAGAGTTTACACTAGACGTGGGAGGTGCGGGTGCCCCCTCCACCAGCTCGTTCATGAGTCCTGGCATTACTGAGGGGAAGTGATAATTAATGATCTACGCAAAAAAAAAAAAAAAAAAAAAAAAAAAAAGTACAGTATAGACAACAACAACGGATTTGAACTGGAAGGAAACAAGAAAAATGATTTGAACTGCTTATTCGTGCTCGTCGTGTAAGAGATTAATACTAGCAATTGTCGTCAGGCGAACTCTTTGAATGCAATAGTAGAATTAGCAAAAGGCACTTAATGCCCAATTGCTTATTCGCGCTTGACGTATAAGAGATTAATATTAAAAAACTAGCCATTGTACCCAATTCACGCAATTTACAATTTAAACCCTTTGCACGCAAACTTAATTCGCGCTTGGCGTGAATTAACATTTCAGAAGTAAAAAACTAAGATTTGAAATCTAAGGTTGAGCTCTCTCAAAACTAAGATTGAGAGAGCCAGAATTCAAAACAGATTCTAACCTTAAACATGTCTGGGATCTGTTTAACAAACCAGAAGTTAAAAAGATGTCAGGCTTTCCTTGATCAACAACTCCAAACTGCTTACCTTGATCTGCCACAGCAACTCTTAGCGCATGAGCAAGCGCCCTGCACCACAACGAACAAAAAACAAGCGTTACCGAAGATGCACCACTTGTTTATTCGTTCATCGAGTTGCGCGGCACAGGATCGTGAATCATTTCCACCAAGGGTTGCCGTGCATTTAGTACTAAGTATCCCCTATTTCATGTGACAGAATGAACTAGAAGGAATATTATATTGATGGTTGGTAGGAAATCTAGGGGAATCTAAGGAAATCCTTATAAAATCTTTGAGAATCGAGAGGAATCTTGATAGAATCTTAGAGAATCTAGGGGAATCTTCACATAGTCTACAGGAATCTAGGAGAATCTATAGAGAATATTACAAAATCTAAAGAAACCTTGGGATAATCTTCAGAAATTTAGGTAGAATGTTAAGAATCTAGGGGAATCTTTTATGTTGGGTGTGTTTTGAAGGGTCGGCTTCATGCAACCCTTCATATTACAAAAACTTGTGTGTGAGTGTGTCTGTGTGTGTGCGTGCACGCGCGCACGCACACACACGCGCGCCCACACACACACACACACACACACACACACACACACACACACACACACACACACACACACACACACAAGTGTTTGTAATATGATGGACTGCATGAGCCGACCCTCCAAAACACACACAGCGTGAAAGATTTCCGTAGATTCTTAAGATTCTATAAAGATTCCCCTAGATTAGCAGGTGTCATAAGAATTTTTGGGTTTATAGCCCTTCACCCTGCTTGTAAACCACAAATAGTTATAAAGACATGAGTACATAACAATCCTAGCTATGCTCCAAAGGTCTAGAATATTACTACATTTAACGTCTTGTTTAGTAATGAAAAAAATTAGCGACTATTATTGGCCAAATGCCGATTTTTTAGGGGGTCTAGGTTCATTGCTCCTACAGTGATGGAGACTATACATGGCCAAAAATAGAGAGGTAAAAAAAAATGAATAGCATAGTTTCCTAGTAGTAATGATTGTACTAGCCCATTGTATATGGCCTATTGGTCTCCGTGGATGTTAAAAAAACTATTCTATTCTATTCTATTCTATTCTAATCTATTCTATTCTATTCTTTCTTTCATAGCCATGAGATAAAAAATGTGGGTACTTAATGAAACAAACTAGGTGACATCATTTTTTGCATGATGTGACCAACATATCGATAGACTAGAGCTTTAGAAAATGGGCGAACTTGATTTAGTTCACTAAACAAGCCCATGACTTTTTTCACTGTCTCTATTTTTCTTAGTCATTGATATGTATGCGAGAACTTTAGGAAATGAGTGAACTCGATTTAGGCAAGTATACTTTACCCACGTGTATGACGCATTCAAGGTAATTGTAATTGGCCGATAATAATCTCACCCTAATTTGTTGGATAGTGTGAATATGCATCAGTAACACATAGAAATAAAAACATGCACATTGTGGCATCAACGAGGTTGAAGATGCTCAATGCTCTACCTAAAAAAAACCATTCCTAGATGATTGAACAAGAAGAACATAACCTGAAAGAAGCAATTGATGTGCGTCTATGTTGTAGATAATAAGTGCTCTGATGTGTTTTGCTTGGTAAAGCCTTCATATGCTGTCAAGTTAGACTTCACTCCTCCATTCATAGAATAGCATTGTCCACTTTGTAAAACAAAAGCTTTGTAATTCTTATAATAGATGATTGTGATATTTGATCAAAATACCGTACATGTGTTGAAAAAATGCTATAGACAAAATAGAATATTAACACTCACATGCGAAAATGCCATTTTCAAGATAACTGTATTTCCCATTTTATTAGCCGAATTGACATCAGATGAAAGCTCAATTGTAGCTACAAGACAATATGTAAGTCTTAAGTGGACAAAATACACTTGAAGAGAAGAAATTGAGACCCAAAATATGAGGATGATGATTTGATGGACTACAAATGTTTGCTATGAAAGGCGAGTTTTAATGCCGAGAGTTGGGTTGACAATGACAACGCCAAGAATACTGTCCGGGTACAGAATATCCGCCAAAATGACTTCCTAGAATGTCCACTAAAATGACTTCGAGAGCAGAATTCTAAAATAAGACAAAGTATACAGAGAGAGAATATGGAGCTTGAAGTTGTGTGCAATCGATTTGTTTATTGAGGTAGTTGAATTATTCAATACTGCAAAGGAGTGGAATGGTGGTTTCCAGGCAATGATATAGGAGGAGGGGAGATATTAGAAGCTTCATATATTGAGGGGCCAAGGTGTAAAGGTTAGAAGAGTATGATGGTCGCAATGTGGTCCCATGGTTATTGGACAATTACGCCACATTCTACTCTATTCTATTTCTATTCCCCCCAATATCATAACTGGGTCGCTATTATTTCCGGTGGTGTAATTTCCTACGACCACGTCGCCCATGCCGATCTGAGGGAATGGTAAATCCTTGGATTGTTCTGCATCACCGGAGCAGCAGGTTAAGAATCCTTCTCCATCACCATCACAGCAGGTCAAGAATTCGCTCCCCAGTTATGATATTGTTAGGGTAAGCTGTCTGGTCCAGCATTCCCTGCTTGTTCCGGTGAGCTGCTCCCGGCTGCCGCCGGTCGCAGCATCCACCGGACAAGCAGGGAATGCTGTCCCAGACAGCTTACCCTAGTACAACATAACAAATAATCGTGGCACCCACCATTGTTTGCTGGATTCCACCATGTGGGCTCCAAGCGTGTGGGGGCCCCTTCTGGTGCGCCCACGTCATCCAACCAATATTAGCCGAACCTCCCTCGTGCCACCCTCTCAGGAGTTACTTTTTTCTCCTCTTTTTTTTACCCCTGTTACCGCCCTCCTTTTACCTTCTTCGCTTGGATCTTGGCCCCTTTCCTAGCTATGGCGGATCCATCGCCGTCCATGCTATCTTCCTGTAGAAACTCCTCCTCTGTGTTGTAGATCTTGCACAAAATGGGCTTTTCCAATCCGCGGATTTCTTGCTCTGTAAGGTCCCCACTTCTGGGCTCAGACGTCCGTGTTATGGCGATTCGCCGTTTGTTAAGGCTTTGTCCGCTTCATACCCACCAAAAATGAAGAACTGTGAGTGGGTCTTGCATTCAGTGTTTAGTGGGTTCTGATACGCCACTCTGTTTCTTTGTTGGCTTCTCCATTTTGTCGACACTAGCTTCAAAAGCCGGTTGTTATGTAATTTGATCAGCGGCAGCGGGCCTTCTTTCTGTTCATTAATGCAAGCATTGATTTCAGCTATGCTGTGTGACGCCCTTTGTGTCAAAGCATGAATTCTTCTCTCTATTTAATATGCACCGCTATTTAGCCCTCGTGAGTCGTGGGCAATGCTGAGTGTCTGAAAAGTTTGACCATTTGGGACCGTCACAGATTCAGAGGGATAACACATGAATTCGAAGTCGTACATGTCTGCTCCGACTAATGAGGTCTGAAGCTGAAGCAAAAATGTTGTTGGGATGGTTTGAAGTCTTGCACATTAAGGAGTTAAAGAACGATGAATTAGATTGACATGCGTGCACTGAAGAAAAAATTTCAGCACTCGATTCTATTCGAGGTACATAGCTTGATCGTGCCGACATTGTGAGCAAACATGCAAGAGTGTTTTTTAGTCTTGTTTCTTGATTGATTGGAAGATGTTTCGGTAGTTTTTATAAGCCGTTTTTAAGAATGGATGCGAGTTCGGAAACAGCTAAAAGACCCGTGATTTCACCAGCTAAAACTCGAGGGCTGTCGCCAGCTAGAATGAGACAGGGCCTGAAGAATTTAGAAGCCAAACTACCACATTTTAAGACAATGTTCAGAAAAAAATGTCAGTTTGAGATACAGCTCCCTCAAGTTGCAAGATCTCCAAGCACGAGACCTGGAGGAGAAGCCCTTGCACCACTTATGGAAGGGCCTACTCCTGAAGAGTATGATAATAACCAGACAAAAAGGCAAGGATCTTTCAGGCATTGGATGATGGGTCAGATTGAGAAGACCACACTCCCACTTATAGGCTACAAACAGTCTGATGTAAGGCTGCTTCTTGGAGTCCTTGGAGCTCCCCTTGCTCCTATTGCTGTAAGCCAATCTCCGATTCAAATTTCGCCCCGCGGTTGTTCCATTGTAAGTCCTCTCTGCTTTGCTCTAGTGTATGCTTTTGCCCTAATCACAAAACATTGGGCTTGTTTCGCATTGTATGTTGCTGATGTACACTTGGACACTTGTTTGAGCAGGAATCATCCTCTGCCCAATACATAGTGCAGCAGTATATTGCAGCAACAGGAGGTCTCAAGTTCCAAAGTTCCATTAGGAATTCTTATGCCATGGGCAAGGTTAAAATGTCTTTGGCCGAGTTTGAGACTGCTACCAAGGTTATGCGCACTCGAAATCCTTTTAAGCCTGCAGAATCTGGCTGCTTTGTGTTGTGGAACATGATGCCAGACATGTGGTATGCAGAGTTGGCTGTTGCTGGTAGCAAGGTGCATGCGGGTTGTGATGGCAAACTAGTTTGGAGACATAATCCTTGGTTGGGTCCACATGCTGCAAAAGGTCCTGTTCGGCCTCTTCGTCGCGCACTCCAGGTACTTTTGTCTTGCAACATTGGGTACATGCTTCTTCCAGTTTCTGCCTTCTGCATGAAGTCTGAATCGTGAAGGTTTTTTCTCTTCAAAATGTCAGGGGCTGGATCCATTAACAACTGCCAAAATGTTTGCAAGTGCAAGATGTGTTGGAGAAAAACAGATTGGAGGGGAAGATTGCTTTATTCTCAAGATTGCTGCAGATCCTTATACTTTGGCTGCAAGAAGTGATGGCCCTGCTGAGATTATTAGGCATGTTCTTTTTGGTTATTTTAGTCAGAAGACTGGGCTCCTTGTTCAGTTAGAAGACTCACATTTGACAAGAATACAAGCTACTGGTGGTGATGCCGTATATTGGGAGACAACCATTGAGTCTGCTCTGGAGGATTATAGGACAGTGGATGGAATGACAATAGCACATGCTGGCCACTCAGTTGTCACACTTTTCAGATTTGGTGAGGTGGCAATGAGCCATACAAGGACCAGGATGGAGGAGTTTTGGACCATTGATGAAGTAGCATATAATGTACCTGGCCTTTCTATGGATTGCTTCATTCCTCCAGCAGATATTAGAAAAGGCTGCATAAGTGAGGCCAGCGACTTCCCAAGAGAGGGAAAAATGGGTGCCCTTGCTAGTAGGGCTAAAGTAGCAGCATTAGAGAAAGGGAGTGATGCCAATGTTATCTGGAGGGTCGAAGTGTAGAAAAGTTGCTAAACTTCTTCTATTTCTTTAGCTCTTTGCAACTTTTGCAGTTGATATGTTTTTTCAAGACTTGTGAATCTTTATACTTTGGTGGCATTCTCTTGGAGAGATGCCATATCTGATAGTTCTACTTTCTGGGTTTTCTTTTCAGCAGAGCAGATTAAATCCCAAAGAGGAATGCTCCTACTGAATAGTTTCAGTTTCCTTGGTAAAATGTCCTCTCATATGGAGCTTTGGAAACTGCATTGTAACATGTAAATGTGAACAGTTGAACTGACTTTAAAAAAAAAATGTTGTTGTTGAGTTATCTGCATTGGATTAAGTTGCGAACCCGCATATTGTCCTTGGCAAGGAGGAATTTTACTATTAAACCCTACAGGCAAGTGCCTACAGATTGAGAACTGGGTCAAACAGAATTTTGAGCAATATACAGGGATGAAATCGTGAATTAGAATTAGAACGCAAATGCATGTGAATTATACCTTTCTTTTTATTTTTTTTTTTTTTTTTTTTTGGTAGAAATGGCAGTAAGTATTGTATTACATGCAAAAGTACATGGTAATACAAAAATTCAGAGAGAGAATCCCTGAAGAAAGATAGTGGCATAGCCACCAAAAAGGAGGAAATAAGTTCTAAAAAAAAACCACAACTATTTTTTAAGGCTAAGCAGTCACCATTATAGCTATAAAAGTTTTAAGCACTATCAGATAATCATTAAAGAAAAACTGCAAATTTTATGTCTGAGACAATCCGACTGTTGGCTCACTGGTCTAGGACTCCATCCAAAGTGTTGGCATACGCATCCCCTGTATGTAGAAACAACAATCGATCCAGCTCCCCAGGACCATATGAGGAAGAATCAAGTATGTGTAGTATCCATGAATCCCGGGCAGCTTCATATATGCCGAGTTTCTCCTGAAAGTATTGCTTAAGCTCAGGGTTGAGGAGGCTTTTAGAGAATTAAGATCAGGCGGAACCAGGTTAATGGCAACACTATTTCTATGTTTCCAGATAGCCCACAAACAAAGTGCTCTAATGGTTCCAAGGAAAGGAGTATTATGTTGGAGAAAGGAGAAAAGCTCATCTTCACAAGTTGGGATAGGGCCTATATAGGCACTTATCCATGCCCAAAAGGTGGAAAGCTAGGGACAAATAAAAATATGCGTGGATGTTTCTGCTTGACCACAACCTAATGGGCACCTATATGAAGTCTGACCATTGTATTTAGCTAGAAATACATTTGTTTTGAGACTCTTATTGAGAAATAGCCATTTGAATAGGATGAGCCTTTTCTTATGATACTGACTGCCTCAGCATCCGAGCATCTCCATTGATTTGAAACCTTTAGCGTATGATATGAGTATCCAATAAGAGAGAATAAACTGTAGCAACTCGGTATCCTTTTACACCAGAATTGTCTCCCTTTACTTTAGCAACTGCACCTCTGTCATGCCAAGTCAATGTGTGATAAATTCTTCTATTGATCACAATGTTATGGACAATGGTAGATATTGTTGAGAATAGGTAGAGGAGGACAACAAACAAGATCTTTCACCAAACCAAAACATTTTCTCCTTTATTCACATCCAATATATATACAATGAATAAATCTTAATGCACATGCATACTATACAAGTGTTGTGCATGCAATCACATGCGTGCATGCGCATGTGCATGTACATGCATGCAATCTAATGCATGTTTATCATATTCTACAAATCCAATATTCAATATTCTAACACTCCCCCTCATGCCAACACTTGAACTCCCAAAATATGGCGTAATTCTTCAAAACGAGCACGCCGCAATGGTTTGGTAAATATATCTGCAACCTGTGTTTCAGTACGTACAAACTCCAACTTAATCTTTCGCTTCTTTACTACTTGACGTATAAAATGATGTCGTATAGCAATATGCTTTGTTCTATAGTGGTACACAGGATTCTTCGCTATAGCAATACAACTTTGATTGTCGCACAATATTTTTGTTGGTTCTATTTGTTTCATAAAAATACTTTTCATAAGTCTTCGCATCCATACCACTTCTCTTGCAGCACCTGAGACCGCTATATACTCTGCTTCAGCTGATGATAATGCCACTGATTCTTGACGTTTACATCTCCATGAAATCAAACTTCCACCATCAAGAAAAACGCCCATACCACTAGTGGATCTTCTAGTATCAATGTCACCAGCCCAATCTGCATCTGAATATACTAGCAACTTTTTTCCACCATGAAGTACTAAACCATAGTCAATAGGATCTTTCAAGTACCGAAGAACTTGCTTAGTGACTTGCCAGTGTTGAGAACATGCTTCAGACATGAACCTGCTAAGATATCCTATTGCAAAGGCAATATCTGTTCTAGTATTCAATGCAAGGTACATCAATGCTCCAATCAAGCTTTGATATGGTGTCTTCAACATTGTTTCATACTCCCCCTGCGTTTTAGGTCTCATCTGCATAGATAAGATAGTACCTGGTACAATTGGTGTTGCCACAGGTTTGCAAGTCTGCATTCTAAATTTCTCCAACATCTTTTCAACATATCCACGTTGGCTCAATTTGACTTTACCTAGATCTCGATCAATCTCCACCTTCATGCCAAGGTAATGATGTATATAACCTTGATTTGTCATTTGAAATCGCTTACTTAACATATTTTTCACGAAATCCACATATTGCCGTGAATTCCCAACAATGAGACTGTCATCAACATGAATCCCAATAAAACATACTCCATCATCACACCTTCCAATATAAAGACAATCATCTGCTGGAGAAGTCACAAAACCTTTTGATTTGAGAAATTGATCTAGGCATGCATACCATTGTCTCGCAGCTTGTCTCAATCCATACAATGATTTCTTCAATAAACAAACCTTATTTTCTCGTCCTGGAACATTGTATCCTTCAGGTTGCCTCATGTAAATCACTTCTTCAAGATCTCCATTGAGAAATGCTGCCTTTACGTCCATTGTCTCTGCAATCAAGTTAAATTCTGCTGTCATAGCAAGAAGAAGTTTTACCGTGGGTGATTTCACTACTGGAGCAAATCTTTCATTGTACTCAATTCCTTCAATCTGTGAGAAACCTTGAGCAACAAGTCTTGCTTTGTACTTCTCCACCTTGCCATCAGGATCAAGCTTCTGCACCATAACCCACTTACAACCAATCACATGAGCATTAAGAGGAGAATCTACCAACACCCAAGTCTTATTCTCCATCAAACTTGTATATTCTGCATCAGTTGCTTCTCGCCATTTAGCAAAGATCCTTCGATTTCATTGCCTCCTTGTATGATATTGGCTCGCTTACTAGAAAACATGCACTAGTGACTTCTTCTTGGGGTTCACCAGGTTTCCAAAGCATCTTTGATGGTTGCTTTGTCCGCTTGCCCGCGACCATACAATTCGTGGGATCATATAACTGCTCGTGTACATCACGCCGCTTTCTTTGAACATCTGGTGCAAGTACAGCAGGTACATCACCATCAACATCTTCGAGTACACCATCATGCTCCTCATCTCCATCTTCAAATTCAATCTCCAATGACTTGGTATTAGATTCCACATCCAACCAATCCACAGGAATCCATTCTTCATCAATTTTACTTATTGAAGTTGGATCGCTCCTATACAATCGTGTCTCATCAAAGATTACATTGCGTGATATGTGAATATTCCTCTTCCTTGGATTATACAAACGATAACCTTTGGATTCTTCTGAATATCCAACTAGATAGTACTCCTCACTTTTGGCATCCAACTTTCTTCGATCATCATCTGGAACAAAACTATAAGATAAACACCCAAAAGAACGTAAGTGTTTCACACTCTGCTTTTTACCACTCCAAACTTCTTCTGGAATTTTATCTGGTCTCACAGATGTGGGAATTCGATTTTGCACATAACAAGCTGTGTTCACCGCTTCAGCCCAAAGAGAGAGAGGTAAACCAGATAACCACAACATACTCCGTGCTGCTTCAACCAATGTTCTATTCTTACGTTCTGCAACTCTATTTTGTTGAGGTGTACCTGGACATGTATATTCACGTTTGATTCCTTGAGAAGCACAAAACTCCTGGAACTCTCTTGACATGTACTCACCACCACGATCAGATCTCAAACATTTGATCTTTTTTCCAATCAAGTTCTCCGCCCATGCTTTATATTGCTTGAAAACTCCAAAAACTTCATCCTTAGTGCTCAAGAAATAACATTTGCATTTCCTGCTAAAATCATCAATGAAAGTTACAAAATATAACTTTCTATTCAAAGAAGAAACCTGCATGGGTCCAACAACATCAGAATGAACAAGCTCCAATACTTCACTAGTTTTCCTTTCAGAGTCTTTGAAAGGCAAAACATGCATCTTTCCAAGCATGCATCCTGAACAAATACCAATCTTAGTTTCATGCCCACAACTAAGATCTGCTACCAATTGATTCTTCACCATCTGTTGGATCGTGGCCACATTCAAATGTGCCAACCTACGATGCCAAAGTTCAAGTTGAGAAGCAGGAGGTTTTGCTACAAGACTCAACAACTTCTCTTGGTCAGAATCAACCAAGACTTCATACAAGTTACCTCGACGTTCGACTTGAAGAACCACCTTCCAATCTAGATTGAAGATTCTACAGCATTCACTGTCAAACAACACTCTATGCCCTGTGTCGCAAATCTTTGCCACTGATACAAGATTCGTGATTAAATCAGGTACCAATAAAGCATCATAAAAATGTAGAACTTTTCCATTTGACAAAGGGATTCGTGCATCTCCTACTCCACCTACAATCTTTTCATCACCATCTCCAACTCTCACCGTAGTTGAAGTGTTCTGCAACTTATCAAACCAAGCACGAGATGAAAACATATTGTTTGTTGCACCAGAATCAATGCACAAACGACTCCTACTATATCTATCAGCAACCTCCATAACTTTCAAACCAATCTCTTCTTTATTTTCATTTTTTGCATCACCTGAGAATGCAACGTTTGTTGCACTACTTGTTGGAGCAATATCATTCACATTTTGGCTCTTGTACTCAGCTGACAATCTCTTCAAATCAGCTTTCATTTGTCTACAAAATCTTTGTATGTGACCCAACTTATGGCAATAGTTACACTCGACATTGGCAAATCTCCCATCATCACGCCAACGTCCTCCACGACCATTACCATCTTCTTGTGTGGTACCTCTACTTGTACCTACACCACCTCGGCCACCACGACCACGTCCACGATAAACATAACCGCGACCTCTTCCACGTCCACGGCCACGTATTGCAAGAGCCACTTCATTAGAATTACTCCTATAGCCTGCAGCTTTTGTCGTGTCTCAAGCTCACCTTGATGGAACTACACGCTTCAACAAAATTACCTTTATAAAGTGTCCTTACAGGACATCTTTAAAGGATCAAGTCTTTGAGGAAAAGCTTTTGTGAAAGCTATAACTTGAGCCTCCGGGTCTTAGCTTTATTCGCAAAAAACTTTGCAAATATCTCATTGAAAGCTACAATGAGTTTTTCCACGTCTTCTCCTTCCATATACTTCAAAGTATCTAACTTTGCCTCTAAAGCAGCAAGCTCTGCAGAGGTTAATTGGCCATACTTTGCTTCTAATGCCTCCCAAAGGTCATGCGCAGATGTGAAAGAAGTTGGTGAAGATGATGAAGATATAGAACTACTTCCTGGTAACTGCATTAATACACCATCAGTGATAACATTTAGAAGAAATGCTATCGCCCTTCGATCTTTCTCCTTCCAATCATCTGTCAGAGTTTGTGGTTTAGACTCTCCTATCACAGACCAACAATCATCGGCTTCCAACAAACCCTTCACTCGAAACTTCCAAGAATGCCAATGCGTTCCATCAAAAGGCTTTAGCGTGGACTCAATCTTCATAAACTTAGACATCTCGAACAACGAGGCAAGATCAACCTACAGCTCTGATACCATGTTGAGAATAGGTAGAGGAGGACAACAAACAAGATCTTTCACCAAACCAAGACATTTTCTCCTTTATTCACATCCAATATATATACAATGAATAAATCTTAATGCACATGCATACTATACAAGTGTTGTGCATGCAATCACATGCGTGCATGCGCATGTGCATGTACATGCATGCAATCTAATGCATGTTTATCATATTCTACAAATCCAATATTCAATATTCTAACAGATATTTCCTGCCAAGTTTTCCATACATTTGCATTCCCTTGGTACCAATTGTGTCTAACTCCTTATGTTTCCATTCTTTTATATTTCTTTGGGTGTTTTACGGCAAGACATCCTTTATATTCCCCTGCTAAGCTTTGATGCCAGAAAAAACCAAAGTCATCTGTGGTTTCCTTGATAGGACAAGCTTTAAAGCAAATAGACACTTGGATCCAAGCCTGTATAATTCTTCTCATTATGACAAATGTACTTGAGCTTGGATTGAGTTGGTAAAATGCTGAATCGGGTATCTGGTGAGGAATGGAGGGACTACCCACTATGGTGGTTTTCTCAATCCAATATTTGGTGAAGAAAAGAGCTGGGGATTTTGCTGAGGAAAACAAGGCTCTCCACACCAACTTGGCTGCCAAGGCCTGAGCTTGAAGGAAAAGGTCTTTACATCTTAATCCTCCTTGTTTTCTGGGTAAGGCCAGTTTCTGCAATGCAACCATATGTGAGGCTTGCCATATGAACTGTCTCATGGCTATTTCCAATTCCAAGTAGGAGTTTTTATCTGCTATGATTGCTAAAGAGAAGAAAACATGAGAGTTGGCAATGATGCCATTGACAACTTCCACCCTCCCAGCCAAAGAGAGAGTCTTGGGGTACATTTGTAATTTCTTCTTCATTCTGGAAACTATAGGCTCCCATAGACCATATAGGCTCATATTTAAGGCCAGAGATAGGCCTAAAACTTTAGTGGCAGTTTGATATCCAACCACCTTTGTTCCCTCTAGAGAGCCCAATTGACTGTCAGAAACAATTGCACATTTTTCTTTATTCAACATGACCCCCGAGGCTTTACCAAACTCCTCCATAGCAGTGAGAAAATGATGTAAACTGTCATCCTGCTCTTTCAAGAACACGAAAGTATCATATGCATTACTGCGCTATTGAGAAGGAATCACCACTTCCTGAAAGCTTCAGATTCTTAATCATTTCTTTCTTCTGTGACATGATGGTGATTCTGGTTACCATCTCAGCAACTATGAGAAAAGATAGGGGGCTAAGAGACACCCCTGCCTTACCCCACATTTTCACTAAAAAAAGGGAGTTGGAGATCTATTAATCAGTACAGTCGAGCATCCTATAACATTGAATCCTACTATTTTATTAATCACAGCATTTGAGAAGCCAACTTGTGCCATAGCTCTGTAGAGGAAATTCCAATCTATGAAATTATATGCCCTTTTGAAATCCATCTATAATAGCATACATTTCCGATCGGAGATCTTATTCCAATGCAATCCTTCATGAGCCCCTATAAAATTGTCGAGAATACTTCTCCGTGGATGGAATCCTGACTGGACTGGATTTGTTTTCACTTGGAGGATTTTTTTGAACCTATTAGCTAATATTTTATAGGTAACATTGGTCAATGAAATTGGCCTCCAATCAGAGAATATGGCATCGTTTTCCACCTTAGGTACTAAGGCAATCAGTCCAGCACTAATTGTTGGATGTAACTTATCTGCTTCCCAAGAACCTTGGATAAATGTGCTGATATCCTTACCCATGAAGCTCCAGAAATGTTCATAAAATTTAGGTGGCATCCCATTAGGCCCTGGGCTTTTGCCATGAGCCATGCTTCTTATAACCCCGTAGATCTCAGACTCAAATGGTGTTGTAAGAATCTGTGCATCATCAAGAGGCTCATCTTTTTGTCCAAGAGAGTCAAAGAAACTCTGGAGATGGAGATTATTTACAGGTCTAGCAGCAAACAGGTCCCGGTATTTGTGAAAAAACAAGCTTTGAATGTCCTCCTGCTTGGAAAGGCAGAGCTGATTTTCATCTTGTACTGAAATGATCCCATTGTTCATTAACCTCCTTTTGGCAGCTCTAAACAAACAACTTAGAGGTACAGTCATCCATGGAGTTGATATACAGACATCTACTCTTGATTGCAAGACTTTTGGACTCATGTTCTTCTATCAACTTGACTTTCCTTTCTAGAGTTTCTTTCCTTTGTTGCAGAGAGATGTTCTGCTTGTCCAAAAATAGATTCTATCTGACCTTCTTTATCTCCAAATATATCTCATTTTTCTCAACTTTTTATTTTACTCCAAACTTTATCCCACTGTTTGATCCAGTTTTTCACTTGTTTGACTCTGTTTACAAACTCCTTCATTGACCCACTGGCATTCAAAGTCTGCAGGGAAGTATAGAACTTCTTGAAATCTTCACAAAATGACTTGTTGCTCAAAAGGCTAACATTGAACTTGAAAGGCATGTTGGTAACTCTTTTGTGAGGTAACATGCCCGTGTCTAATACTTGTGGGAAGTGATTCAAGATGGAGTTGCTGCAATCATTGTTAACAATCAAGTGGTCTCATCCTATTAAAGTAGATATTTTAGTATAGTATCTATCCAGAAGACAAAATACTCAATCAGATCCTTATCTCTTGTTACTCCATGATATGTGTTAGATGAGGATGGAGCCTGGTAAAGAAATAATTGCATAAGTTTGTCCCACTGTACCCTCTCACCTTTAGACATATTAATCTTTTTTCCTGCTTTCTGCTTCCAAGAGGAAGTATTATTGAAATCTCCACTCAAAACCCAGTTAGTAACAGTTTGATCTGACATCCACTCTGTCATTTCTTTCCATTGTACTTCTCTCTCATCTGGAGAAGTGGATGCATAGACATTAATTATGCTTAGCTGCTCATTTTTTACTTCTAAGAACACCATCTGCCATCTGCCCGAGGGATGGCAATAGGAGCCAATCAGTTTGAGACCATTCCAGGCAATGCAAAATCCCACGCTTTGTACCATCTGCTGGGACCATACCGATTCCCCATTGGAAAAAATTCAATTTTCCAAATTTGAAGCTTTAAAAGGAGGGAGTCTATGCTCCTGCAGAAGGATTATATCTGCTTTCACCTCTTTCAATGCAATTAAAGCCCTTTTCCTCTTTAAAGGACCTTTAATATCTCTTACATTCCAGGAGACAATCTTCATTTGAATTTGCAGCTTCTGGTCACAGGCCCATATTCATTTGGAGTATAAACCTTCTTTTGTCTCTTCTTCACCTGTGGAAGAGATGTAAAAAAGTTATATTCATTTGACTCTTTTTTAGTAGCCTCATCACTTTCCTCTTCTTCATCCCAAAACTTACCAAATAGTTTGTAGGAGGGATCCTTAAAATCTCTGAGTTGTGCAACATGCTTCTTATAGGACTTCCCTGGAGGCTCCTCTTCCTCAATGAAGGGCACTTGGGAAGGCTCTCCTCCCTCAGTTAATGTAGAGTGCACTTCCTGGTCCTCTTGAGGCTCCATTTTGAGAGATATTGTTACCACCTCATTTAGCACTTTGACTACATTTGGTTATGCCTCTATTGTTGCTTCTACTGCTGTCTTTGCTACTCTGCTCTCCTGTTGGAAAAGTTCTATGAATGGAAGCGGAGAAGCAGCTGAAGATTCCACTGGAGAAAGCTTTGGAGAACTCGGTGCTCCCAACTCTTTGTTACTATCGGATTCATCTGATGAGGAATAACCATTGATTGGGACCCCAGATGGTTCCCTTATCCTAAGGGACATGGGTCTCAATTCATGTGCAGGGACAACAGTTAAAGAATTTGTCTCCAAGATTTCTTTCCCCTTGGAAAGTGGATTGTTAAGTATTTTCACTTTGGATACATCCTCCATAAACTGCACCTTATTCTTCCATTCATTTTTCTATTTTTTCTCTAAAGGTTTTTCTAATTCCAACTTTGCTCTCTCCTTTTCTTTTTTAGCTCTGATCCTTTGTCTCATCCTCCTATTTTTTTCATTGCCATTCCTATTTTGCCTGGGCCTTTCCTGCCTGCTTTTAGAGGGGGTAATCCAAGTCCCCTCCTTTTGACTAGAAATCCCCACATTATGTGGCTGAGATACCACTCTCTCTTCTTTCTTTCCCATACATACTCGACCCCCATGGAGCCTGATTCCACAGCCTGAGCATGGTTGAGGGAGACCCTGCCATGCCAGCTTGAGAATTTTGGGATTACCAAAGTAATCCACAAAGCTTATAGAGTCCGGGATTGGTTTGAGCACATCAATTTGTACCCAAACTCTAGGAGCTTTATCTTGGGCTACCTCCCACCCTATGAGTTTCGCAGTACATTGAAACAGAGTGAGCAAAGATTGTTCATTTCAGTACATGGAGTTTAATCTATATAACGAAGTCCAAGCTGGATGAAATAGTTCAGTGAAATTTTGAGGCTCGAAAGATGGGTACCATTTCTAGAAAAAAGCTTGGGGGTTAACTTTCGAAATGGTACCTTGCTGGAGAAGCATAGTAGCAGTCTGGTTATTCCCACATTCTACCATGAAGAATGGGAACTCAATCCAGTATATACTATGAATTGAAACCCCCTGTTCTATCTTCTCTAGTTCATTCTTAAGGAATTGAAGACAAAGCCCTTGTTTTGCTTCTTGAAGCTCCGCCCCTCTTTCGCTACTTCATGCATTGAACCTCTGTCGGATCTGCAAGCTAGATCTAGCATAAGAAATTCGATCTGCAAGCTTAAGAAACTACCATTGAAGCACTGATGCAGATCTTGAAATGGACTTCTGATGAAGCTCTGTCGCTCGCCGCTGCAAACATCATTCCATCGGCCGCTCTTGCTCTATTATCACTCTCCTGCAAAATCACTCTACCAAATGTGATCTGTTATGGCGGCGCTGTAGGCGACGCTACCAAAAATCCAGAATTATCTAAAGTGAACAAACATGGAATATTCTAGGAATTTCAACAAGCGCTGAATATGCACACCTTTCTTTGCTAGGCCATGCAAGTTGCACATTTAATCTTTGCGTAGTGCATGTACTACAGTCGGCCTTGGCATGGCTAAAACTCGGACTGCTGGGATACAATTTTTTCTAAGGCCATAACTGAGCGTGAAATACTGGTACACCATTTTTTCTGATACAAAATATATGCAAGAGTTTTTAGCGCAACTCGCCTTTGAATTTCCTTCGCAATTGAAACAAAGAGTTTGTAAGGCCTTATGTTCGTGTAGTAGCTCCATCTGTGGAATCCAATCATTTGGACTCTCTATTATCTCCTGCTAGTCATAGAAGCACTTCTTTAAGATGGTTTTTTGCTGATATTTAGAGAACTAGATTACATGATGAATGTAGACCTGGATGTGATACGACTGTGTAGTTTGTTTTTTATATGCGTATCTGTTTGCAGTTTCACGTCTACCTCTTTATCATGAGGGATAGATATGGCGGGATTTGGAGCTCTGGCCAGGTATAAAGGGTTTTTTTCCCGGCCAGCAAAACTAAAGATGGGCAACATCTGTTAATGGCACTTGAACCATTTGAGTCTGGCTACTTGAGGCTTGGTTCGGATGCATACTTAATAGGTTTTATGATAAGCTCCAATTTGCAGTTCCCAACAAAACCTGATAGTTCTAAATAAAAGGATGAACATATTATATATTCCACCAGAAAATTAGCATGACCAAGTAAGTAGTGAAGCTCTTTCGTGAAAATCTATAATGCTTTCTTTATAATGCTTCCTCTTAATTATGTAAGCCATTTTCAGCACTCAAGGAACTTGTGGTTCACTTTATCACCATGCCAGCAAATGCTTCATTATGCGTTGTATTATTTTTTGGAATTGTGTCTGCAACTATCAACAGAAATAATGTGATCTTTAAAGAACCAAAGCTTCAGGCATTGTATTTGCATCACTGTACCATTGTTACTTGCAGGAAATGTGAGAAGTTCTTTGGATCTGACAATCCAAAGAATGAGCAACTTTGATGTTAATGTGCCAAAAGGTGATGCTGCATCGTCAACAGCAAAAATGAAGCTTTTAGAGGAAGATTTTTATAATGACAAAGAAGTGAGATCATATAACTGCTGCTCATGATGCCACTACAGTTTTATGGCATTAATTTATTAAATTAATTTTTATGATATATAAAATAGAAAACACAAAGAACTTATCATGTTATTACATCAATGTATCATAGTTTCCAGTGTCCTTCCATAAAAGGGCCATGTCAAGAACACAACATTTCAACCCCGTTCTGTGCAAGCTCCAACAAAACTAGTAGCACGTTACTAGGAAATGCAATGGTATTTGCCAGACTCAAGCGCATGGTGCCAAGTAACAGATTATGAATTACAAATAGTGTTCCTTGTCAAAGTGGCTTCATACAGGGAGCAAAGGAATTGCGGCTAATGATGCACTTTATATATGGTGTTTGCTCCTGTTTAAGCAATGTGATCATGGCCAGGAACTTCTTACCACAAAAGAAAAGGGTTGATGTCATTAATGCTTCATCAAGTGTGAAGTGAGCATATGCTTTGTATACTAGCAAAAACTGGACAGAACATCTGCTAGGTAAAGAAACGTATCCTCAATGGCCTTTTAAATCTAACAAATTAAGTCAACTGAAGCATATGCTCTGCGAACATTTAGTGTGTAGCTGGCTGAAGTGACAAGTCTGACAAGAGATTTTTTGGGCGAATCTGCCATAATCTCGTGCATTGTAAATAATAATACAGATTTCGTTAGAGGCACAAATCAAGTACTTTGCAAAGCATTTTATTTTCTCCATTGGCTATTTTGGTTTATTTATTAATACCAAATGTTTGCGTTTGTGCAGATGCGTTGAGACCATCAACTCCATGTTGGTAATAGTGAGATACTGAGGGAACTTGACATCAAAGTGGACAACACAAAGAATATAGTGATTTAATAAATACATTGTGATTACTTTTTTTTTTATGAAGGCATTATTTATAATATTAAGAATAGAATAGGGTTTTTAGCGTCCACGGAGACCAATTGGCCTATGGGACCCAAACAAAAAAGAGAGCAGCAAGAATAAGATAATTATGCATGCAGGAGATACGCGTATGCATTCAAAAAGCTATAGCTTTGAACAGAAATTGGTGTCCATAGGGACACTAATTGTTCTAATATAGAAGCACAATAACAAGAAGCAAAAGTTCAGAGTTTGTCATCCCACTGCTTACTTATCTTTGTCTTTTCGTCCTACACCTCTTGTAATGGAACAGAATGCACAGTATAGGCAATTACAGCTTTGGAATTTTGACGGGTTGAAACGACCCGTGTGATCCACTGCTTCACAAATCAGAAATCTTCTGACATCCAAATTTTGGATACGAGAGCAATCACAATGACAATGATCTCCATGATACACCTCAGGATTAGCTCCAAATTGATCCAGCCACATAGAATTGATCATAAGGTTGATTTGATCTCACTTCAGCTTCTTTTGTCCCAGTGTTATGTTAGCTGAAAAATATAGAAGTAAAGTTAGTTCCTTATTGAAATACTTCTGTTATCCAGTGAATATCACATTTGGATTGTTTAATAACAGCCCAGGGCCAGATGATTTCTTGATCAAAGATAATTGCATTTCTTGCTTTCCACATCCTCCAGAGGAGAATATAGGGTTGTGGGGAAACAAGATATCAACCAAAGGAGCCCTAGATAGGTTAGGGATATGGAATTCATCAGCAGCCAACTCCAGGACCCATTCTGCCCAAAGGCAATTTTTAAAGAGGTGGTCTTCATCTTCAGCTTCCTGTAAATATCTTTCACACGGCTTAGAGGCAGCCATATTTAACCTATATCTCTTGGAATTGGTGGCTAAAGCCTTATGCCAAAGCTGCCAGATAAAGGCCTGTATTTTAGGATAGATGGGAGACTTCCACATGAATTTTAAATTAGCAGAGCACCTTTCTATAGAGATTCCCCATTTAGTATGCAAAGTCAAAGTGTACCCTCTAGTTAAATATCTGTAAGCCATTTTGACTTTGTATCCAGGGTTCCCATTTATATGCCACTGAATCTCCTGATTGTGCCAGACTCCATCAACGATACAAAGCTTGATTGCTTGGTAGAGCCTTTCATTTTCTCCATCCAGATCAGCACGGCCAACCAGCATTTCATAATCACCTGGATCTTTCCCTGCTCTTCAGATACCCAACTCAAGGGGAAACTTTAGATCACCGATGCTAATGATTAGTTCCGGGGTAATACCTTGAGGGCGTGTGATGTGACCATTGGCAAGTTTGATGTCATAAGGATTAAGGGGCATAGTATAACTATTTGATGCCACCGGTTTAACGCGCTGCCATTCCGGCCCAATCACCATCATTCCATATGTCCCATCCGCATAACCTTCAAAGATTTCGCATTAAAAGCAAATACTCTTGGAGATTACCATACTATGTCGCAAATCCCCTTCCCTTTTATTTTTTGACCGTTCAGAAGTGCGCTATTAAGAGATTTGCTTCTCTGTGTTGCCACTCTTAATTATGTTGACTCCTCTTCACATTAGTGTCCAGTCGGCATTTCTTTGCCCTGATAGATCAGATATCATGACTCTTCTATTCCCCTCGTTGGGACTTCACCAAAAAAAATTGTTCTCTTCATGTCTCTCCGAAGGCTGCCACCTGTCTCCTTCAACGGCTCTGATTCCTGCTCAAGAACTGCATATAAACTGCACTATGGACTTCCATAACCCTATTTAAGTCATTTCAGTTTCCTCTAGCGCCTCAACGTTCCTGTCGCTATGGCTGCCTCCTTCCATTTCAACACTCTGCATGCAACCACACACATGGATGCTATTGCTTTTATCACGACAAATTTTTCCACTGCCACTCTTCCTGCACCTTTGTAAGGAATCAATCACGCAGTTGCGGTGAGGACAAGACTGGCCTCTTTTGCAGACCAAGAACTTCTTGTTCTGAATCCAGTGCAACTGCGTCAATTTGTGGCATATTTGGTCAGCACCCAGGAGGGTTATCAGACCCACGTAAATGGCACTCAATTCATTGTTAATTAGACACTTTTGTCAAAAGTCTTTCAGCTCGTCAGTGTGTCCAATTCTTTGGGATGGTCGGAATTGCAAGATTATGATGTTACCATGTATGTGAATTTTTCATATTTTGCCATTTCCACAAAACTGATGAATTTTGCAAAAAATCATGAGTCTTTTGTTAAGTTTCTGTGGTGCAAACTCTTTGGACATTCTATCAAGAATACATATATCAAGAAATATTTTTTCAACACAGCTATTGTGGCTATCCATTCGGGTAAGCCTATTGATTGGCTTCAGCTCCTACTGCAGCGCATGTTGGAAGAACTTGACCGCCTTAGGAAAGCACCTGACTCTAGTCCTAATTCTGCCATGGGTGCTCATTTTCAGGCCCTTATAAACTGGTGCCTTTCGGTTCCGAGCATCGTTTCCACGTATCAAGCAAGGTCTCTCTCGGCCACCCGTGAAGAACTCAAATAGGCCCGGGAGGCCACGGCTAACCTAGAGGCTCTCCAGGCTCTGCTACAGGCTCAGGTTAACACTCTCGCGGACTAACTCACAGTCAAGGATCAGATCCTTCGGGATACACTGGCCCTTTGTCAAAGTCGTCAAGAGGAATTTGAAATAGCGTGCCACCACTCAGTATCAGCTTCGCATTAATGAACTTGAAGGTCTTGTAACTGTTGCACACGTACAGGTCAAATCCTTGAAAACTCAATTGCAAAATTATGTTAAGCAGGGAATCATAAATGATACAGAAATTGTTGGCCTTCAACTCCAAGTTTCTTCTATGGGTGCTTCACATTTGCATGGTGCTCATGCTCAAAGGACGATCAAAGAACTTAAGCGTATTGTTGATGAGAAGACCAATCAAATTTAGGATCTGCGACATCAACTTCACCAAGCTGAGCAATCGGAAATAATTTTTTGTGTCTCTGGCCCAGCCTCACCATAGAAGAACGAGATGTCCTATACGCCCTGGTAAATTTTTAGCTGTTATCTTTTGAAGGTCTTCAATTCTTTGTAGGTGGATAGATAGGTAGGTAGGTAGGTAGGTAGGGTAGGTAGGTAGGTATAAAAAAGATTTTATGACTCTCTAAGTATTGTCATTTCTGTTGCTTTTGGTCAGTCAGTTTTAGGTCGTTCTCCAAATTACGGATAATTCGACATATAGAGGGATTTTGGCAAATACCCACAAGTAGAAGAGTATTAAAAAAAAACTATAACTTATGATCTCAAATAAGTATGTGTTCAATTCGTAACCATAAGAGTCAAATTAAAACTTCTAATAAAAAAAAAAAAGGAGAAATAATTCCCTGACCTCAAACACCTTTTTTAAGCAAAAAGAGGATTTACTGACTTCAACCGATATAAAATGATAGGGACTAAACATGAAAACACATATTGAATCAAATTATTCTATCATAAAAAGGAAAGTATCCAAATTTAACAAGATTTAGATCCATTTATATTGTAAAAAACAAAGAATGCAGTTTTAAACTAGTGCAAAACTACCAAATTAATTTTGGACTATTATAAAGCATGAGACCATCACTTGGCAAAGGGTCCTGGGAGGCTGCCTCTCTTCAACATGCTTTTTCTTTCAGATTTGTAGCTCTTATATCCAAAATTTCTAATCCTTTTAAAATTGATCACTGAAGATAAATATCCCTGACTAATGCTACCTACAAGCTTTTAGCTAAAATAATTTCCAACCGGACTTTGGGCACATTCAATCCCCTATGAACAAAGTCAATATATTTTCTTACCTCACAGATTCATTCTAGACAACTTTGTTGTTGCCTCTGGGGTTTTACATTGGAGTAGAACATCTAAGTAGAATTGTCTTCTTTTAAAACTTGATCTAAAAGCGCATTTGATTATCAGGTAGGATTTCCTAGAGAGAGCCCTTCAACACTTAGGCATCCACTATGATCTCCTTCAGAATATTATGGGGCGGAATAATAATGGCTGTTTTGCCCTTCTTATTAATGTATCTCCTTCCAAATTCTTTCGAGTTCAAAGAGGTGTTAAATAAGGATGCCTTCTAGCCTCCTACATTTTTTTATATGTGGGAAAATAGAATAGAATAGAATAGATTTTTTAACGTCCACGAAGACCAAGAGGCCATGGGACCCATACAATGGCCTAGTACAGCCATTACTACTAGGATTAAAAAACCCTTGCTTCAAAAGTTTTTCGAGGGAAAAACTTTTGCAATATTGATGCTCTTGAATGCCTCAATAAGATAAAAGGTATTTAAATGTGTAACAGGACCATGGTTGACTGCTCGAGTATTCGATCCTTGAACGTGCCTGTGGGGAGCATTCTCGAGACAATTGGCATAAATTAGTAGAAGCGACTACTCATAAATGTCTAGACGTTTTTGCCTAGTTGGTTAAGGGCATCTTGGTTAGGAACGTTACATTTGGTATCAGAGCATGTCTTAAGTTTGAGTCTCCATGGATGTCTATATACATGGGTAATTTAGTAAACTTGGTAACCACATAGTCAGTGGTCTACTAGTTAAATAATAGTCTTGGATGCTCGAGGATGAGCGTAGTTCTAATGGGAGAGATTGTCACGGGCCTATGGTTGACCGCTCAAGTATTCGATCCTTGAATGTGCCTGTGGGGCATTTTCGAGATACCGGCATAAATTTGCCCAGTTGGTTAAAGGCATGTCGGTTAGGAACGTTACATTTGGTATCAAAGCTAGAACTCGAGTTCGAATCTCCATGGATGCCTATATGTATGGGGTCCATCTTATAAAGGTTCTTGATAGTATTGTTGATGCTTGAGGATGAGCATAGGTCTAGTGGGAGAGGTTGTGACGTGCTCGAGAGATCTTAGTAATGTGCATGTGGGGTGTTCCCGAGACACTGGCGTAAATGGGCAAAAGCGACTACTCATAAATATCTAGACAATCTTGCCCAGTTGGTTAAGGGCATGTCAGTTAGAAACGTACAAAATGCCTGTCTCCCAAAAGCATCTATCCATTTTCCAATATAAGGATGATATGTTTATCATCTTAGAGGCTAGAGAAGATTACATCTCCAATTTTCTTTAATGTAACAAGGACTTTGGTACAATCTCTGGGGTCTATCTTAACTTGGACAAGTGCAGCATCCTTTTAAAAATCATGACTCCAGCATCAATACATGCGGATATTAAGCCCCCCCTCCCCATCCCAAAAACAATCCATCACTCTTCTTGGCTTACCTCTTCCCATCAATCTCGCAGCCAAAGAGGCCTAGACACTATTAGAACTAGTAAGAAAACCGTATGTCTTAAAAACAATTTATCTTTTGCTTGGAGAGTCTTCTTTGCAAACTTGATCCCTGCAAGCTTCGTGTACATTTTTACTCTGCCATTATCGTTGACTTGAAATCTTACAATAAGCATGAGGCTACCGTCAGGAATATATTTGGGAAGAGGTGCACTTTGCCCCATGGCAAGAGATTGCACATCCTACGAAGCTTGGTGAATTAGGCTATAAGGATATGTTCCTACATGCTCAAGCTCTAGGTGCCAAAAGTACATTTTAAAAGCCATTCATGGTGCAAACTATTCACCCATATAGATTATAAAATATCTTTCTTTTTAGAAGTCTCAGTAAAGCTTGGAACAAGGTTATCACTCATTTCAATCACAAAAGCATTGATGCTAAATGTATAGACATCTTAACATTCTGGTTTGACCATTTGGGTCTACTTCTATGTGGTTGTTTATGGGATACCTTATTTTTACTGGTTTTGGCCAAAATCTAGGAAGCCAATGATTTGTAGTCGTTGGTTAACGTAGATATTCTAGGACTAATGTGTTACCACTAGACCAAAGGCCTAGAGATGATAAAAATCTAGTATGTTCTTCCAAGATGTCTGGTTGCAAATTCCAGAAAGCATGTGCTACGCACATGTCACAGGCGCATGCAACATGCACATGCACATGTTGCATGCGCTTGCTGTGTATGTAGCATTGCATGCGACATGTGCATATCGCATGCGCATCTTCAAATGCATGGCAAAAAACAGACCTTACAAATCAAGGTCCACATGAAAAAAAAAAACAAAACAATGGCCTTTTTTCCTTTAGGGCCTTTTTGGCCACCAAAAAAAACTAAGAAAGATCATTTTTTAACCTTATTGCTAAAAAATAGAGGAGAAGTTTATCAGAACAATATACCAAGCTGCTTAGGAAGTGGATACGAGCTGGGATAATCAAATTTAAGGATACACGGATTGGTTGAATTGCATTGGGTTGGGTTGGGTTAGGTAGGGTTGGATTGAATTATTATCGTCCATGGAGACTAAGGTGTCTAGATACAAGAAAAAACATGGGAAGCCCATTGCTATATAGGACTACTAGAAGGTTTTTGAGGCCAAAACCTTGAAACTCATAATCCCGTTGATGAATGCATATCAATGTGTTAAAATGCAAACATAATTGGGCTTATCAGTCAAGAACATCCAACATATAAGATGTTAGTGTTGTCATTGTGGGCTAGTGCCATCCCTACGAGCATCTGCAAAAGCAAGGTAATGGCTAAGTAGGTGTAATCATACTGACATATCATGCTGAAATAACTTTAAACACTAGGCAAATTCGAAGAGAGTTATATTCATCTTCAATCGCTCCCATTTTGCAACATCAACATATCTTATTTCCATGCAGTTCACAGGACCATCTGGTTTTCTCAATTCGAAGTGTTGTGCATCAATGCAAATTGATGCAATTGTCCTACACCTCTTCATGGGCAGATGTACTAACAGGTAATACTATGTGCGTGGACGACAAACAAGTGTAGGATTAATTTGAATTTTGTAATATGATATTTTGGCCATCTCCAAGGCGCCGGCATTTCAAAGCTTACTGAGGAAGCATGCATTAAGATATTGCTTCAACTGTGTGTTCTTCGTTTTTGATCCACTCGTACATATGCCTATTCTTGCACATTCCATCTGGAGAACCAATCTGTGTGTTTCTCCCAATGAAAATGTTTCCTTCAATTTTCAAAAATAAATACATGTGCATAAACAAATGTGAGCTCCAAAAAAGAACTTTCGTAATAAAACATTATATTTTGCAAGGTACACTGATAGGTCTTACCAATTCCATCATGCCAAGATGTCGGACTAGTTTTGTTAGAAGCAAAATGCCGTGTAGAAGCATACAAGGCCATTTTGCATGTTGCACATCAATTACTACACCTCCACATATAAACCCCCAAAAAAAAAAAAAAAAAAAATTGTGTACCTGTATATTCCATATGTTTTGTGGTACTACTAGTACCTCTAAATACTCATAATAATTTGTGAGTTGTCTATCTAGACAATGCATTTAAGGTATTCAATACATACCTTGCACTGGAAGGAAACCTTAAGGTCAAAGTCAGACTTCATGCTAGGCTAGGAAGTCCATAACAAAGAAAATTCTGCATAATCTTTCCTTTTGGAACCTGTATGCAGATGCAATAACAAAAAAAAGGTGGGATTGTTCTAGGTTTGAACAATCACCATAACATTTAAAACACCCTTGGTCATAAATCCTCGGAGGGCATTCCATCTTGGTTCTAATTGACTCTTGTGCTGAATATGAGAGCATAGCAGACTTCACATTTTTCATTTTTTCATGGAATTTACTCATTTGCTCGTAGTGTTATTGCTGTGGCCCATCACTGATTGCTTACGAACCGTGCAATTCTTGGTGGGACGAGGAATGCCAAGCTGCAAGAAGCATGTTGGATAAGGGAAATATCTGCAAACCCAAATGGTATAAGCATCTCTTGAGAAGAAAGAAGCGAACCTATTACAAGCAGCAACAGGGCAAGCTTACCGGACAATTTAAGAAGGGGCCACAAACCTTTTGGAACGCTTTCAGAGATAAATCAGAGTATGCCAATCTGGAAATAGATGCCTTGCTGAATTTGGTTAAGGATATTTATGAGAAAAACGGCCCTGATAACATGCCAATTATAGATTCTAGAGCAGCACTGTTCACAGAAGCAGACGTAGATGAGGCTATTTCAAGGATGGCGAACAATAAAGCTAAAGATGTGGATGGGCTATGTGTAGAATTGTTTAAATGGGGTGGTGAAAAACACTATCAGTTCTTACAGATTTGTTAAACAAGAGCATCATGCAAGGAATGCCAGATGATTGGAAGATCAATTTGGTTCATCCGATACATAAGGCAGGAGATAAAAAGTTAGTATCCAATTACAGGACCATTTTGATTGGAAGTACATTTGCCAAAATCTTGGGCAGCCTTTTGGAAATCAAGCTAAGCTCATGGGCTGAGGATACAGGTAGGCGCTCTTTATTCCAAGCTGGTTTCAGGCGAAAGCACAGCACTCTAGGCCACATACTTACCCTTCGAGCCATGATAGAGAAGGCAAACTCTCCTAATGTTGCGCTATATGTTGCTTTCGTGGACTTTGCTAAAGCATTTGACACAGTTCCCCGGATGGAATTGAGTGAGAGGATGACACGAATAGGGGTTCCACAGGAGATCAGAGCGGCAGTTTCTCAGTTGTATTCAGAGGTACTCATAAAAGTTGTATGGGAAGTAGATACAATGGTTAGAAGCACTATTGGAGTACGTCAAGGCTGCCCGTTGTCTCCAACTTTGTTTGGGATTTTCATAGATGAACTGGAAGACTGGATAAAAGCTCGATCTCTAGCAGGCACCAAATTAGGAGCGCACATAATCCAGTTATTGCTGTATGCCGATGATATGGTACTAGTAGCCAGCAAAAAGCATATCTTGCAAGATCACTTGTGCAGCCTAGAAAACTTTTGTAATGAAAAGAAAATGATGGTAAATGTAGCAAAAACAAAGATCATGGTCTTTGGTACCAGGGAAAGGCCGAATTTTACATATCAGGGACATATACTGGAGACAGTTGACTGCTACAAATACCTGGGAGTAGATATATCCACTAATTACAGCTGGAAGGAATGCATTAAACGCCAAGTCACAGGAGGGAAGACAGCATTGTACAGCATGCTTACAAAATGCAGCACAGCCTCACTGACAAATTGGGGACTTAAGAAAGTTTTGTTCAAAACATTGGTGCAAACGGCATTTTGCTCTACGAGGCACCTATTTGGGGACCAGAAATTCCTGCCAGACTATGGAATCAGATTGAAGCAGTACAAAAGACATTCCTGCGTGAGGAGCTTGGAGTCAGAGCTCAAATCCCATATGCCATTATACTTGCGGAGTCTGGTATGTTTCCTTTAGAGATAGAAGCTCTTTTCCAATCTATCAATTTTCTTAACAGGCTGAAGGAGCAATGTTCCGATCGCCCGTCCTACCAGGCTATGGTAAGTTCAGATCAAGGGTGGCTGAAAAATCTTCATGCATGGGCGAGAAAATGGGGCATAACAGATGCTAACTGGCCAGCCAACAAATCAGATGCAAGGATATTGCTCGAGAAATGTGCAATTGACCATTTATGGGCAGATCCAGGGAGCCGGATGATGCAGTACAAGGCAAATATCAATCACATGGAAGAGTATAAAAGCCAGAACTATTTGAATTCGGATATCCCTAAGTTCTGTAAACAGGTCATAGCCAAATACCGTACCAGCTCGCATCGGCTGGAAATAGAGGTTGGCAGATGGGCAAAAACACCTAGGGAAGCAAGGCTGTGCAAAATTTGTGACTCTGGCAACGTAGAAGACGAGCATCATACGTTCATACAATGCCCAGGGTATACGCACATCAGAGAGAAGTTTGATATACATAATACAGATTACTATTCATTGTTAGGTATGGCTCCTATAGAATTAGGACTATATCTGCAAGCAGTAGATACTCATCGATCACTATTGCTGAATTTGTAATTGATTTGATATTGTGCTCCATGGCCTCTCTTGGCCCTTAGAGAGCATTAGACATAAATAAATAAATAAATATAAATATCAATGAAACAGGCTTATGGGAAGAAAGTGATCTATTTTTGTGATTACAATTGGGTTTCGAGGGAAATAGAGGAAGAAATGTATTGCTGCATAGATAATATGAATGATCGAAGAAACCTCACGTGGGTTTTATTCATTATTTATCCATCTTCAATGGGTCTCATATTCATCTTTCATTTCTGACCATCGATCTCACGTATATTTTGTGCTTTATGCCAGATCAAAGGCTATCAGAATTTTGAGGAAAAAACACATGCCAAAGTCAATGGTTCAAAACAAACATATGATCCGATGGAAAAAAATTAAGGCCAACAAAAATTGAACACAATGGCAGCAAATGGGCAATACAGTAGATTGGTGGAATGCAATACAGCGGATAGCTGAGCCAAAATGAAGCTGCAGAATGCAACAAACCTCGCCAGAACGAAGTTGCAGAACTGTAAACTCTCCCAGAACAGAGAAACAGGTCAGGGCTTGGAGGATTTAAATCTCCTGGCCAAGCCAGCCTCACTAGAATCGAAAGAAGCAAGCTCCCTTCTTCGCTCAGTCCATCCCGGTAAACTTCCACAAATCTTAAGCTTGGAGCTCTGCCATCGACAACAACAACATGCAACATTGACATGTCTTTCCAAGAAACATACCCATGTGCGCAGCCGTCTCCTTCTAAATTCATACCATGCAATCAGAAATCACAATAAACAAATACCACAGAAATCACAATAAACAAATACCACAGACCATTTTCGGACTTCAAACATCAATGGCCAACAAGCTGCTCGATTCACTTCAAGCATATGCCTGCTATACGATTTCTCATACAATGCAACGGCCAAATCTTGGCCCAACCATCCCTGAAATACCTCCAGCAAATACAAAACGCAAATATTGCAAGTTTATAGTACCACAATTGGTCAACTTGCAAGTTTATAGTAATACAATTGGTCAACTTGACTCACCACCACTGCTTAAACCACGCCTCCTACCACTTTAAGGCACATGTGAAATTATAAATTTAAAATATGCCACTTAATTCTTATAGACCTCTACCTTATAAGGGATTTCTTTCTTTCCCCCTTTTTTTTTTTTTTAAAAAAAGGACGAAAGCAAATGTTTCAAATATAAACATTTATAATATACATGTCTCATCTAACTGTGTAAGCATAAAAAGATTCTAACTGTGTAAGCATAAAAAGATGCCACAATGAACATGTGCCTGAAGCACAATGTGCTTGCTCCAGAATAAGAGATTAATGCAAGAATCAATTTGAAGGTACTGAATCAAATTATATTCTCTCACTTTGGATTACGGGAGAAACACTTATAAGCCATCAGTATTTCTTGGAAAATCCAAACACTTTTCCAGCAGCTAGTAGCAACAGCTCTGAGAATTGTTTCGCATCTTCCACAAGATGGCCTGACCAGGACGTTTGTGCCAGTAACTCCACAAGTTCCCTGTGTTGAGCACTGTATGCGAAATTTATTTTCAGCCTTGGGTGGAAGCTTGGCTGCTGCATATGGATATGGGCTTTGGCCTTAATTGTCAAGTGGAGAGGAGCATGGTCTAATTCAGGCAACTTGTCTCCTATGAAGAAATCTCCAATGAGATCTGCATTTTTAGCTAGGAGGTAGTCGATTGTGCTTGCCCCTGTATGGTTCATACATGTAAATTTCCCAGACTGCTGAAACAAGCTTATACCATTTAAGATCTTCAGCCGGCATACCGTGGCAAACTCCAACAGGGATTCGCCTATGGCATTAGTAATGTGATCTTCTGAGGATCTGAGATACACCGGATCTGCTATCTCATTCAATTTTGCATCTGAAATATCTTCAAAAGTTCTTGCTTGTTGATTGCCTGTGCGCCCATTGCAATCTCCTATAATCAACACATCACCCTGTGAGCATAATTCCATGACATCAGAGCAAAGATAGCAGAAGGGATCATCCTTATTTAGCTCATGGCGACTATAGATGGAGGCATTTGATGGGGCAAAATAGCAGATAGCTAAAAATATATTGTGTCTCATTGTTTTAATTTTCAGCCATATAAACTGCTTGTTTACATCTTCTTTGATGAGCTGAAACTCATGCCTTACATTAGCTTTGCCATAGGCAGCAATACCTCCAAAGCCACGCCCAGCTCCTGTCAATTTTTCATTCCATACCTGTCCAAGCAAAACAAAGTTATGGATGTCCGGTAAAGAACGGAACTGGTGTGCCCAAGTCTCTGTGAATAACAGCAGATCATTTTGTTTCCAGGTCTCATACCTAGCATCTATTTTTGCTTGGTTGAGTCCATGACAATTCCAATAGCTTACTCTCAAGGCCCCTATTTCCTAATTGCGCTTCCTATTTGTTATGATTGCCCTGCCTCCTTTGTCTAAATATGCAACTAGTCCAGATTCTGGCCTCTTTAACTCTGGCCCATTCCTTCTTACGAGTTTCTAACTGGGTTGGAGTCAAATCCAAGTCCAGCCATATCTTTTCTCCTTTAAGTGCATTTCTATTGTGCAGTACTCTGTCTCTGGCATCCTTGCTGTGAAATCTCACTAGAATTGGTCTGATATGAGATCCTGGCTTCCCAAGTCTTCTTGCTGATATAAAATTTGGTTCATGCAAATGCATTGTATCTGCAAAGAACCTGCTTATGGTATCTGATATATCTTCTTCAACCTCTAGTAAGCCTGAAACTTTTAGATTTTTTGCACGAATTTCCTGGTCAGCTTGCTCAGAGGAAACATGTTCATGATGCCAAATCATCTGTTCCTTAGTGGTTTCAGCAACTAAGCCTGGTTTCTAATGATTGAATCTGAGCATTGTAATCAATTGTGGGCTTCTGGATTGAAGGTTTCAGCAACTAAGCCTGGTTTCTAATGATTGAATCTGAGCATTGTAATCAATTGTGGGCTTCTGGATTGCAACAGATAATTCCATGTTCTGAAGTGAAGTTTTAGACTGGAGTTTTGGGCTACAACTTCCTCTAGAATTTTCTGTATTCCTGTGACCTGGTTTCTCAGTCCCGAAATTTCTGATTTCAAATCTTGGATCAAAGCAATCAGGGATGCCGAATCACCATCGTACTCTATAAGATCACCCGTGGAGGATGATCCTTTCTTCTTCGGTGGCATAGGAAAATGGCTTATGGGCTGAACGCGCGTTTGAACGGCAGGTTGGGCGCCTAGGTTAAGCGGCGTTTTTCACATGAGCCAATCAATATGTCCAGCACAAAGCTAGAGTCCTTTTGAAATAAGCACCATGGAAACTGTTAGAATAAGATGACTAGACGTTAGGATGTTTAGGCTTTGTGTGTGCTGACGTGGCATAGCACGCCTGTGCTGACGTGTCACAGCACGCTTGTTGCTGACATGGCACATCTATATAAGCCATAGTCTAGCAGTTAGATTGAGCAGAGTATAGCGCTCTCTGGAGCGTTGTTAGTAGATCCTCTTCTTTCCATTGTATGCATTGTTGTTATCATGGTATCAGAGCCGACCTTGGAGAGGAGAGGAATCTAGGCTGCAAATCAATAAGGAGAGAAGTAAAAGGGTATTAATCTTGATCGGGAGATTGTTTGTAGTCATTAATTTGATCTTCTTGCTTTCTTTTTTCATTTGAATTGAGCTAAATGTGCTGCTGGGATTGGCATAATTTGCTGTGGAATTGGATAATCTTGAGAATTTTTCATCTAGTTTGAAGATCGAGGTCGGATTTTGCTCGAGTTCGGATTTTGACACAATTTGTGGATCGGGGAGGTCGGATATTGATCCGGAGGTCGCATTGTGTCCGATCTTCGAGTATATTGTAAATCGGTGTTAAATTTTCCAAGATTTCGATGATCTGGCGTTCAATTCCTCAAGAATTCCCGGTTTTTTTAGCTTTCTTGCTTCTTTTAATGGCTGCTAACACTGAACCGTGGAAGTACTTTGCTCACCCTGTATTGGATACAGAGAATTATTTCACTTGGAGATTTGCATTTGAAACCAATCTTGGTTTTGCGTGATTTGGATGTTGTTTTTCCGAAATCTTGGAAGCCAACAACTCTGATGAGTTGAAGAAGGATAAGCTAGCCTTGTATCATCTCGGATCATGTATTAATCCCGATCCGAACAGAGATATTCAAAACTGTAAGTCTTTTCAAGAAGCATTTCAGTGTTTGCGTAAGATTTGTGTCCATGAGGGTGAAGGGCATCAGATTATCCTAAGGAGCAAGATGGACAATCTCGGGCTTGAAGATTGTAAAGATATGAATGATTACTTACGACAATTTAAAGCACTTAAGGAGAAATATCATGCACCGGTGGTGAGATGGAGGATGTCACCTTAATCATGTATGTTTTGAAAGGCTTATCTCGAAATATCAACACATTATTGATTATTATCGATGAAGGTTAAGATCAAGATTTCCTTCACTCAACTGCAGCGAAGCTCTTGGATGCAGAGATTCATAGGAAAAGAAGAGATCTAGTGGAGCATGCAAATTTTTCTAAAGCAAAGACTTCTTCAAATTCTTCAGGAACTTCATCCGAAGCTAATTCTAGGTCCTCTTTTTCTACCACAAATTCAAGAAGAAAGCCTTTTAGTTTCTGCTGGTTCTGTGGAAAAGAGGGGCACATGAAGAAAGACTGCGTCGGAAAATGCACGCGAGAGATTGCGTAATATGTCAAGGCTCATGCTTGTTAAACATGTAACGGCAGATGTATCTAAACCCGTTCCCTCTCAACCGTAGATTAGTGAGATTAATGCTCATGTTTCAGATCCGTCGGTTGAAGATTTTGAGGTTGGCTTCCTCAATATTGCAAAACATTTGGATGAAGAAACTTGGTTGATAGATTCTGCTGCAACCAAACATTTTGCAGGCAAGTCTCATTTGTTTGATAGTTTGGTTCCTCATACTAATACCATTGTTAAAATGGCGGATGGCAATCTTGCAAAGTCTCAAGGCAAAGGCACGGTTTCAGTTCAAACCGATCATTGTACTACTCTCAAATTTCAAGATGTTGTTCATGTTCCCGGGTTGCACCAACTTATTGAGTGTAAGTCGGTTTGACAAGAAGCTTGGATATTCAAGATTGTTTTTACGGAGGGTTGGTTCATATTCTTTCCAAGAATCCACTTGATTTTGTTGATCTTCAAAAACTTGGGCCTATTGCCAAAGGGAGTCTTAATGTTTGAAGGCACAGTATGTTCTTAACAAGTCTAAATCTCCAAATTATTCTTGTACTCGGTCTTCAATGGTAGCAGCAGCTTACTCCTACATCGAGAAAGAACTTTGGCATGCCGTATGGTCATATTTCTCACTCGCACTTGTCACACGACCTCTAAATATCGTATGGTTGATGGCCTGCCTATTTTGAAAAATCAAAATCTTAATTGCCATGCTTGCGCAGACTAGGCAAGCAGGTACAAAGCTCCTTATCCATCTCAAGCTCGGACTGCGTGCTCAAAACCTTTGGAATTAATTCATTCGACATCCATTTTTGCCTATTGAGTCTTATGGAGGCAACAGTACTTCATAGTATTTGTTGATGATTTCAGCAGATATACATGGGTATATCCTATTAAATTCAAATCTCAAGCTCTTTCTATCTTTTCTCGACCTCAAACAAGCTAGTTGAGAATGAGTTCTCCACTACAATCAAAAGGTTAAGGACTGATAATGCTAGAGAATACCTCTCAAATGAGTTTGAAGAATTTCTGAAATCCAAAGGCATTCAGAGAGAGCAGATAGTCCCTTATGCCCATCCTCGAATGGAGTAGCGAACGTAAAAAACAGGACATTGATGGATTTGGCCGTAAGTATGTTAAAGCATAAGAGGTTGTCTCCAAAATTTTGGGCTGAGGCGCTTCTTACTGCCGCTACATATCAAATCGAGCTCCTACCAAATCTATGGGTACTCAAACTCCCTTTCAAGCTCTTTACAATTCTAAACCCGATGTTAAACATCCGAAAGTTTTTGGTTGTCTAGCTTACACTACAATTCCTCCGAGATTCTTCACAAGAATGGGAAACTTTCGATCGAGCTATCAAAGTTGTGTTCATTGGCTATTCTTTGAATATGAAGGCGTGGAAATGCTATGACCCTGTCACTCAAAAGGTATTTTCATCTAGGAGTATGATTTTTGTTGAAGATGGTGTCTACTCCGGTGATTTACATCGGCCAGATTCTACAGATTATGATACACTTGTGTCCAACCAGTCCTTAGTTTCGATTCATCCTCCTCCTCTCGCTCCTTGTCCTACTTCTTCCTCTTCCATTGTCCAAGTGTTTCCTGATTTTCCACCAAAGATCTCAACCAATTACATCTCATTCGTGATCCCTATGCTGATTTCCTACCTCTTGACTACAATTCTCCACCTTCCTCACCTCCACCTCGTGTCTTTGTGCAACTATGCTTTAATGACACAAGTCCTCAAAGACGTGGTTCCTACTTCATATTCTCGGTGCTTTCGGTTTCCACAATCGGTTAACGCTATGAATGATGAGATTGCAATGATGCATAAGCAACAAACTTGGGACTTGGTACCTCGTTCCCCAAATAAAAACATTATTGGTGCTAAGTGGTTGTTTCGGATCAAGTATCATTCGGATGGTACTATTTCTAAACACAAGGCTAGATTAGTTGCTAAAGGTTATACTCAAAAGCAAGGGTTTGATTTCACTCAAGTGTTTGCTCCAGTTGTTAGGTTGGACACTCTAAGGGCGGTTTTGGCATTGGCTGCTCATAAACAATGGGATGTGTATCATCTTGATTTCAAGTGTGCTTTCCTAAATGGTGATATTGAAGAAGAACTCTATTTGCAAATGCCTCCCGGGTTTTGAAGATTCTACACACCCCGATTATGTCCGCAAAACTCAAAAAGAGTATCTATGGGTTGAGACAGGGCTCCTCGGTCTTTGGCATCGGAAGATAAATTCTTATCTTCTTTCTATGGGTTATCGAGAGATCTAGGGCAGATCCTAACCTATACTATCGGTTTTTGCAAATGGGGAAGTAGCTATTCTTCTCCTATATGTAGATGATATAATCATTACAGGAGGTGCTTCTCGGTTTATACAACAAACCAAGAATTTGCTAACCACAAATTTTGAACTCTCACAGATTTAGGGCTCATGCATTATTGTTTAGGTCTTGAGGTGTGGCAAACAAAAGATGGTATTCATATAACACAAATGAAGTATCTTGCTGAAATTCTTGAAAAGTTTCATATGACGAATGTAAACCCGCTTTGCTGCCCCAGGAAAATGGTCGGTTGACACTTGACTCGATGCGAGGATCACGATCCCACATTGTACGCATTTAGTAGGAGAAATATTGTATCTTACACATACCAGGGCCCGATATTGTGTATGTAGGAGTGTTGAGCAGGTTTATGCAAAGACCCAAAGCAATCTCATTGGAAGGCGGGTAAGCAAGTATTGAGGTATTTGAATGGTACTTTTCTGACGTAAGGACTAATGTATACTAAGAATTCAGCTGCTACTCTTCATCTTTTCTCGGATTCTGACATGGCATCAACAGATCTAGATTACAGGCGTTGCCTTCTTGGTTATGTCTCATTTTTTGAGGCAATCCTATCACATGGAGTTCAAGAAGCAAGATACAACTAGTATTAGCACTACGAATGCGAAATTGAAAGCACTTTGTGCTACATCCAGAAATGTTGTGGCTTCTCCATTTGTATGAAGATTTGAAGATTTACATGCGTCCCTGCAACAGTTCACTTGTGACAACAAGGGGGCTATCTACCATGTCAAGGATTATAAAGGTCATCTTCAGATTAAGCATATGGATATAAAACTCTGTTTTGTAAGGGAGCAGGTACAAAATGGTTTTCTTAATCTCCAGTATTGCTCTACTAAAGATCAGGCAGCAGATGGTTTCACTAAACCATTGGCAGGCAAACAATTCCAGCTTCTCAAAGACATTCTGCATATTCAATCTGCCTCTACAGTTCAGGGGGGATAACTGTTTGTTCTATTTGTTATTCATCCCTGCTAGTCATCAGGGGGGATGTTAGAATAAGATGACTAGACGTTAGGATGTTTAGGCTTTGTGTGTGCTGACGTGGCATAGCACGCCTGTGCTGACGTGTCACAGCACGCTTGTTGCTGACATGGCACATCTATATAAGCCATAGTCTAGCAGTTAGATTGAGCAGAGTATAGCGCTCTCTGGAGCGTTGTTAGTAGATCCTCTTCTTTCCATTGTATGCATTGTTGTTATCAGAAACAAACATGGCTATTGAGATGGCCATTTCCTATTTGAGGAAGATAAGATGGTGATCATATTCTCCTTTTAAAATTGGCTGTCGAGTTCCCCATTTCTCAATTCAATAGCTTGGATCACTTACATCCCACGTCCTCCCAATTTTAGGCTTTGTTATTCTCGCCCATCATTCTTGCCCATCAAGTTGCTAGATAATCAAGATGCAGATATATCCAAACAATAATCGCATTTAATTGGCTTGCAAAAGTTATACATTTTTAACCAGCCGATTTACATTTAAAATTGAAACAATTTTGAGCCAAATATTCCCCCAGAATGTAAGAGGTATGCCAAACCATCGCTTTAAACTTTAACATTGAATAAGTCTAAAGCCAAATATTCCATGAGGATGCGAGTCGATACATCCTCATCTTCCGCGCCTGAAAGTCGGGCAATTGTGAGTTGATTTTGAACCCAGCCAAACCATCATCATCTTGAGGCCTGGAAGTCAGATTGTAGGGAATGTTCGTTTCTTTCATGCAAGCTCCTCTTTGCTGTTGACATGTATGCTTCTTACATGAATGAGTATTGTATGAGTGATGCATAACATGGTCTCTGTAGTGCTGTCCAGCTGCGTCATCTCACTATGTTCATCCAATCAACCTTGGAAAGAGAAAGCAATGAGTATCTTCTTTACCTAAAAACTCCTGCATTGATCTGGTTCCATGTCTGCATTCACTCATCTCCATCATCAAAGTCCCCAAAATTTTCTACAGCCTCCTGCCCATCATCCAATTGATCCACATCCATCTGATTTTCAGTATCAGAACCTTGATATGCAGACTGCTCGTCCTTCATCTGCTTTTCTACTTCATCTAATTTCTTCATTGCATTCAAGCTTTCCTCATTGAAAAGTGCATGATAGGGTTTGGTAACCTGTGACAAATAGTTTAGCTAAACAGATAAAAAGCCAATAACTAAGTAAATTACCTTAAAAAATCTCCTGCGCTCCTGAGCACTCCCAATTAAATTGGACCAATGCTTGTCCTTTTTCAATACAGCTGCTGAACCTACAACCTAAATTGCACTCCATTGATAAAGTTGATATTAAAGAACTCTGATTGATCATTCAAAATAATTACCAGCATGGAGGCTCTTGCACGAGTCAATCCCACATTCATTCGACGGAAGTCTGATAAAAATCCAATACCTTTTTCTTTATCTGCCCTAACGCAGGAGAATATGGCAACATCTTTTTCGCGTCCCTGCAGTACAAACAACTTACATATTAAATGCCATATTAAATTAAACATAATTAGAAATTATCCTATTATCACCTGAAAACCATCAACAGTATTCACGTCAATAAGGCGGGCAATGTCCTTGCCTAACACTTCAACAAATCGTTCCCGCAGCATTTTCACTTGAAGCTTATAAGGTGATATCACGGAAACATAAGGCCCACCTTTGAGCTCTGGATAGTTCGCAATCATGTGGCGATAAAGCACTAGCACAAAGTCAATCTCGTCTGTATTCACATACGAACCACTCTCTCCCTGTTGCGATTCCTTGCCCGGAACATCAAAGAAAGCAAATGGGCCAAAACAACGGTATTCATGCCATGGACGCTTCGTTTGTTCTTCCACACTCTCGCCATCCTCTAATGCCTCAGAGTAGAACTCCTTTGATGGAAATTGACGAATCTAGAATATGAGCATTTGTTAGAATCCTTAGTATTTACCAAAATCACAACAAGTGATTCACGGCAAAAGAAAATAAAACCAAGTAAATTTAAGCATGGTTGGAAACTCTATGTAGACCTGGGGATGCATCCTATACTGAGTCTTTAGCATCTGCACAGGATAACCTGCCTTTTGGAATCGCTTGAAGAGACTTGTACCATAACTGATCGAAGTTGTAAAAATAATGTTTAGCAAAGAAGATATGGGTACTGTCCAACAAAAAAAATCCTCAATCCGTTACCCATTTTTAACAGCTTGATCTGAAATTACAGTTGCCGGTAGTTGGACTGGATCCCCAACCTGTGCATAAACAATTTAATGCATGAGAAATAGCCATCAGACAAGATGCACTGTATGAAAGCTGATAAGCACAAAATCCATACCAGGATTGCCTGCCTACAACCATGGGCAAGCGGGACCAGAGTAGATGGCTCCACCTGCAAATCAACAGCATAATTGCACATTTGCATATAAAGGTTTATGCCCCCAAGGAGGTAATAAGCACTTCCTACGCTCCTAATTCTAAGATCAGGATGAGAGATTATCAACCGTAATAGTGGGCCATATTCCAAGTATAAAAGTCAACTTTTTATCTTTGAATTCACACTTCCATGCCCTACAGGTCCACTCTCGACTTCAAGTCTATTGTTGCTTTACACAATAATGAGGAAAAAAGTGCCAATTATACTCATTAAGAAAAGAAAAGAAGAGAAAAAATGGTGAAAAAACTCTACCGCCTGTGCAGCTTCATCAATAACAACCACATCAAATCCACGGCGCATTCGGGAAAATATGCTAGCACCACTAAAGCTTAATGTACAGCACACCTGTAACATTGGATAATGTTAATATAACTCACAATTTCAGAGTACAGTGCTTTGTGACATACAATTGCAGCCTCTTCGAGAATAGCAAGCCTTATCCGATCACGTTCAGAGCCACCAGTGGCACCACGAGGTGCCAATGACCGATCTATGCTTTTCAACCGTTGTTCAGCCTGACAATCAACAAGGTTTTACTCAGATATTTAGTCCACGGCCATGTTACACCTATACATCCAGTGAATACCAGATTATCCATGCTGACGGATTGTACAGAATGGTGGACATGGAGACCAACACGGACAACACTTGGTATGTATTGCTGGCCATGCTCATCATGTAGACCTGACAAACCAAACAGATCTATAAACACAAGGTTCATTGCCTTATCACTTCACGTTTAGACTCTCTTAGGAGTATCCTTGGCATGCCTTTATTTTATAAGCTAAGAGAGACGTTAGCGGAAGAGAAACTAAACTCAGAATTGACCTTGAGTAAGGTGATGAATGGACATCCTGGCATGTTAGCACCGCTTTTGCACATCATAACATGTCAGTTCTCCAGCTTTTCAAAAGTTCTAGCACTCATACATGCCATTCCATCTTGTCAATTAAATCTAAGTAACAAAATATATTGATCATAGGTTAAAAAAAATGTACGCATGTGCACAGATAATTTGCACTTACTGGCAATTTTAAAAAGTTTCCAACCAGCCAGTGTTTAGGCCATTGTTAAAGTCTGTTACATCAACAGCTTCTCCTCATCACACGAGGTTCCCAATCTGCATTTCTAGTAAAGCTTCCCAGCAAGGTTTCCCTGTGTTTCTTTAGGACATAATGTATGCATTGCAGAAAAAGATTAAATGCTTTTTGTTGCTTGCCAATAGATCATCCCATTCTGCAATGAACTCAACATGGTATCAGAGCAGTTTATAGTGTGCTTAAAATGTAATTCCACCAGCCTACCGTTCTGTAATCAGGATCTTGAAATCCCCTTACCCAGCTAGGGTGCATTTGTCGTGGCTGTAGTCTGGATCTACATCAAATTTTATTCAGATGATACAAGACTGCTCAATATCCACATCAGATTGTATACATGGGTCCATTTTGGGCTGCTTGGACATCTTTATGGCTGATGATTGACATTTGGAACCTTGATAGTTTCTACCAATTTCCTTCAATCTTCAGCATTTTTCTGAAGATGACAGTAGAAAGCTGGTACCATTACTCTGTTCATAACTCTAGAGATCTCACAGAACTCGCATCAATTGTAGTATTGAAAAAAGACTGGATTTGTCAGACTGTTAATTACATTTGGGAGGACAGTTTCAGAAAGATTACCAATAGGCCATGGGTTCTTGACGGCCATGAAAGTTGGCAGGAAATCTAGTATTAGATGGCTCAAATTATCAGGTCTGGAAGGATTCTTATGATGTACCTCGGTCTCGTAGACCTTCATAGTGTTCTTAAGTCAGAGAAAGGCTGACACAGATGCTGATAAAGATGAGAAAAACGGTTGGATCATCTTAAAGTCTTGACAGAAATTAAGATCAAAGCTACAGCAACCAGGCAAGAACACGAGAGAACTATAAGAGCAAGAAAGAGAATGGCTGATTTCAATTAGGAAATATCACATTGCACCTTCATCAGACATGCATATCCTTGAAAGCAGACTCATTACAGAATCTGGGAATGACATTGAAAAAGGAAGGCACTGGAACAGAACTAGTTGAAGCAAGAATGAATGAACCGTAAACAGCTATATAGTAGCTAGAATGACGTCGCATAATTATCAGGTTAAGAGTTTAAGTTTCACATTTTAATGCCTCATAGATCCAGGCTTAGAGGACTTGATGCTGATGTCGCTCTTTAACTTTTATTCCAATGGTCACAAGTGAAGTTCATATCACATCCTCCATTGAACCATATTCGGGAGAATGATGAATGTGCAGTTTTAGATCAGATCCTCACTTAAAATTGAATTCTTCTCATCTTCTCTTTAGGCTAGAATATACCAAACAAATCTCGTGATACTCCATTTTGAGCATGCACATTTTCATATCTTCAGCAACACCACAGTAACCATTGAATCCATCATTTCCACACTCTCTGCCATTATCAGTTCAAAGCACTTAATGTGTGGCCTAACTGGTCCTAAACAACAGTACAAAAGTGTTTAAAATATGAAAAAGCCTGATTCTTGGTTTCCAAACCAAAAATACCTATATACATCAGATATAGTCATCTAGAATGACCATGAAATATTTTTTGCTCTTCCTAAAGATTTTATAGACGCGTAACAGAGAGAAGAGGCCTAGTTGCGCTAAAAATTGCTTGAGAAGGATAAGGAGTCTGAATTTATTCATCAAGATGACAGGTTCCACGTGAGTGTCTGATGCTGCAATTTTCCTTTGATCATGTTAAGACAAAGTACTTGGCACCAATGCCACAAACCTGGAATATGCCAGAATACCTCTTGAAACACAATCTTATCTTCTCATGTTGACGAGGTGGGAGGAAGAGGGGAGATTTGTTAACTTCCATGAAAGACCCATAAGTTTATGAGACCAAAAAAAAATACAAAATTGCGGATTTGCAAGGAGGATTATAACACCTAAAAGATCAAATAGTAACTAGAACCATCTAATCAAATTTCAATTGAAAAACTTCTAGGAAGATGAATTGTCATCCTAGCTGCCTCATTGAATGCTTTCTAATATCAGAACTTGGCCCTTTGATATTCTTATCATGTCTTGTCTTCTGAAATGATTGTTTGTGCTCCTATACTGTTGACTCTTCTTCAACAAGTTAGAATGAAGACATTTCTATCTTGCTTTGGCCTTGGGCTGCAGCTGTTTCTATCTTTTGGACACTTCTCTTTTTAGCAAGCTCATGAACAAATAAAGATACACATTTCTCGTCATAATACTTCACGAACTGCTGTTAGATTCCTGAAAAGGCATTGATTATATGCAGTCTAATGTATTCATGGTGAAGAAAGATACATAGTATGAGCCGCCCTAACAGAACCACAGGCTTTAGGAAAAACAGACTAGCTACAGATGGGCATGACTATGGTTTATAGAAGAAGAAGAAGAAGAAGAAAAAGAAGAAGGAAGAACGAAGGAGGAGCAGCAGCAGGTGGAAGAGACCCAGAGAAGGTGGGAGGGGGAGGATGCAATCCATTATTATCTTTCTCTAGGAATTCGTGCCGATGAACTGTTTGTTATATCTGAGCCACAAGCATCCCATCCATTCTTATGCCTCTCTGCAGATTCATGCCCAAAGTCACATGCTGCAAACTCATTCTCAAACTTGGACTGTACACATCCCACAATTTTTAAAGCTAATCTCCTACTACCAAAGGATGCATTTCCTGATCAACAGAACGTTTAATATAATACAGGACATCATCTTTAAGATAAATCTACATTAGATTTGTCATAGTTTCCCATGCGACATTATCTTGAAGAACTATGTCATATTCATCTTCCATTGCTGCCAGGGCCAGAATCGCCTTGTTATTGTCGAGTTGAGAATTTGAAGCCCAGAATTTACAGGCTGAATCGGACCTGAATGGCTGTTTGAAAGCCAAGTTTCTTCCAAATCAGAGTTGATATCTTGCAATTTCTGTGGAATTTTCTGTTAACATTTTCAAAATCTTGCCTTAGCATTGACAGGGTCATTTGAAGCATTTGGTCCACTGAACTGTGCCAGAAAGATGGGTCCAACTGATAATCCAACTCATTCTGTCTTGGAGATTGATAATTGGTATATTGGCGAGATGCTTTTGAAACCAAACTCAATTTGAAAGACCTTGGAGATGGTTTTTTTTTTTTGAAGATTGGAATCCTCTTACTCCCAAGGATAAGAAGGATTTTCTTGCTCATTTGATGGCTACAGATTTTCGAAGGGATACTAGGGTGTCTAAGACATTTAATGCGGCATTTGATTTTTTTCAAGCAGCCTATGTTCAAAAAGAAGTTGGACAGCAGATCTTTATTCAAAGTCAGATGAATAATCTCAGGTTAGAAAATTGCACAAACATGATATGTTATCTTCAGCTCAAAGCCTTGGCAGTAAAAAAGGTGGTAAGTCGGATGATATCACCTTGATCATGTAAGCGCTTAATGGCTTGCACAAACACGAGAGATTATCTTCAGCAGCTCAAAGCCTTCAAAGAAAAACATTGTGCGAGTGGTGGTAAGTTGGATAATGTCACCTTGATCATGTATGTACTTAAAGGCACCAGGGACTATCACGTTCTTGGTAATCATCTTAAGATGACAGTACAGATCAAAATAACTTTAGACAATTGCAGCATAAACTGTTGGAAGCAGAGATTGTTAACAAAAAGCTTCAATAACATGAAGCAGCAAGTTATTATGAAGCAGGGCTTGCACTTCACCCATTCTTACTCCTATTACTTCTTCTATTGATTCTAATTCTTTATCGCACTCTACATATGTTTCCCAGTCTAAAACTCCCTTTTCTTGTTGGTACTGTAACAAGAACAGTCACCTCAAACATGATTGCAACAAGCTGAAATGGCATCTTCCTTATAATTTTAACCAACAAGAAGCAAAGGATGTTTTAAAATTACAAAAAGTGGCTAAGATAGAGACGACTGCACAAGTATCTCAAGTGTCTATAAAAGAGTTCAAGACTCAATTTTTAAATGTTGCTGCCCACAATCTGGAACAGGACACTTGGTTGATAGATTCGGGTGCAACTAAACATTTAACAGGTAAAAGAGAGTTTTTCAAGCAATTTGGCAAAATCCAAGTGAAAAGGAGCTGTTCAGATTCAAACAAATTCCTGCATTACTTTTCGTATTGCCATTATTTTAGTACTGCTAAGTGAGTTTGATAGAAAAAAGGCTGTCCAGTCTTGTTTTCAAATAACAAGGTTTGCACCTTTGAAGAAGAATATTTTGACCTTCCTTAATTTAGGAATAAAACCTGTTGCAAAGGAATATCTAAATTCTGACAATTTACATTATCTCCGTTGAACAATCAGCAGACAGGATTATAGAGAAGAAAATAGCTATGGCCAAGTAGAATCCAGTTGATAGCCATCAGCCAATAGAATCCATTTAATCATCAATGATAAAAGTGTCTGTGCCGTTGCAAGATGGATGGTGGGGCAAACATTATTTTAGTCGGCACTAACTGCAGCTAAATGAGACACTTTCAAGACTCTACAAATTTCCCTGATAAACAAATAGAATAGAGCATACATGGCTCTACAAATTTCCCCGATAAACAAATGGGCAAGAACATCTCAAAAGATATTATTAACAGAACAAATGTTTAATTTTCTTGGAATCAATCAAAGGTTAAAGAGATACCTGTAGTGATAAGCCGAAGAACAACTTCATCCAAAGCAGAATTTGAAGGCGCACAAACAAGAACATGTGCCCGATGCTTCCTCTTTGCACTCACAACCTCTGGTGTCTATATCCCAAAAAAGCTTTAGCAATGTGTTATAGGCATAAACTAGAATAAAATGGACACTCACATACTGATTTGGAGAAATTTCAAAAAAACCATCATCTCCATCTTCAGGCATTATCACATCACGAGGATTACCAGCATACAGTAACCATGGCGAGGCTTTCATCCAGTGTTGCAGTCTGGTTTCAACAATTTAAACGTTGATAAGTAACTAGTTAGTTTATACCTACCATGCAGAATCATTTACTTACTTCTCACAAAAGGGAAGTTCTATCTTCTCCTCAACAAAACATCCATCACTGAAGTAAGAAAAAAACAAGGGATACGTTTAATCCTTTTTTTAAGCCCGCGGCCACCTTAAGAAAAATTGGATTATGAATGATGCTCATTACTGTGTACTTGCATTGAAGGTATCCTTGCAGGCGTTGAATGAAGGACAACGCTAAGAACCCCTAATATGGTCTGTGTCTTGCCAGTCCCTGGTGGGCCCTGGATAATTCAATCATATAAGACCTAAATACCTCACTTACTACGTAATTGAAAAGTAAAGGAGGAACAAATGAGTGGATACACCACATGCACACTAGTATAAAACAAAAAAAACAAAATCACTTAAGGAGAAAAATGTCACACATATTTAGAACTAAGGTGAATGTTAGGCAGAAAAAGATCCATTCTACTGCAGTGAAATACTGCAGAGTATAGTTACAGGGGTGGAAAAACTGTAATATATTACATCTTCTAGTAAATCTATAAACCTAATCAGAGCTTTGAAAACCTGTATAAGGACCAATGGTTCACGAGAAAGTCCTGCCTGCAAAGAAAACAAGGCATACATCATATTGATGTTATAACTTGAACCACAATAAAGCCAGAGCTAAACAAACCTCAAGAGCCTGCATTTGTGATGGGTTATGGGTAGTTTTAAGATACTCGAATAAAGGCAGTGGTATGTTCCAATGAGAACTTCCATTTGCAGTTTTCCCTGTTGCCACCGACTTTGCTGACAATATAACATCCTTAAATGGAAGGGAACTGATAGACTGCAATGCTGCATATTCTCGTGATATGGTTGACAGGTTGCAAAGCTGCAGAGAATGCAATCAACAACTTCCAGTCTCAAAAACTAAACATGCACAGACAGACAATCATTTCTGAAATATACAATAATAACTAAAAATTATTGGCAATAACAAACTCCTTGATTTTTGCCTATAAATAAAGATCCATACTATGATATACCTTTGTAATCCACCATGGCGAGTCCGAAGATGAAACTTGCAACGAGCCCCGTATCATCAGAGAGCCTTTATTTTGACCTGAACCTGACTCCCTATCGAGATATAAACGCAGTCTAAGCGTCTGTGGACGCTCATGACCTTCAAAAATCCCAAAAGCATAAGCAGTCGGTAGTACTGCCCCCCCAAGTTGCTAGAGACATGCCATACAAGTTGTGAGAACAAAGAAGGATACAGCTTGTGGAGTGCTACCCCCAAGTTTACAAACATGCCTTACGAAACTGTGAGAGCAAAGAAAGATACAACTTCTGGAAAACGGCTCATGGTGAACTCCCAAGAAAATAATTAAATATCCAAAAGACAGTTTCAACCTTTGACCCTTATTTAGGAGGGGAAAATTGGAAGAAGATTCTAGCAGTTCTATTTTTTCTTCCATGAGCCTACCATTGCTTGAAACAAGCCAGATTTTGATTTATTTAACTAGCATCAAGATTTAATAAAGCAATTGGAGAGAAGAAATAATGCAGGCCCTTCTGTTATCTTGCCTGGGGAGGCTGTCTTTCAACCTGGGCAGTGACCTTCGGTGGTTATATTTAGAACTGAAACCAGTTCCCAGCTTGTCAGTTGCTGGATCTTATGGTTGATGAGGATGACAACCAGATGACGTTACCTACAATTCTACCATGACTAGAGCAAACCAAACCAACATGGTAGATCAGACTTTTGCTCTTCTTGGCTGAGATGTGTGCAAGCTTGTCATTTGCTGGATTTTATGGTTGCCATGAAATGAGAACCAGATAACGTTACCTACAATTCTGTCATGACTCTGCATTTCAAGAGCCAAATCAAACAAAATCAACATGGTGGATTCGGCTTATGTTCTTCTGAATGAGATGTGTGCAATCCTTTCCAGATGTTGTTATCTGCAGCTTTTCTTGTAGATCAACCCGCAAAGCCAACAAATTAGATAAGGCGCTGAGTGTTGCTGACATGTGATTATGGAAGGATGTCTTCCAAGTGACTAATAGTGTCATATAGATGTTGTGAAGCAAGCAAGCCAACGTTCATGTGAGGACATGATTGCAAAGGGCTGCATACCAAATCTTATAGTTATCTTATAGATGGACTTTGCAAAGCCAACGACCTAGATGAGGTGCTCAGTGGAAGATATGATTATAGAAGATCCCCTAGATTGTAGCTTGCATGGTGAATGTGACGCTTATTCTGACTTTTTAACCCTGCTGTGCCAGTCACACTATAATTCTGGATCTTGAAGATCCGAGTCTCATAAGAATAAAGTAAATCAGAATGTAAGACTGAAGAGAAAGGACTGTTCAAATAGCAAATAAGATGTAGATTGGTGTATGCTGTGTATTGCGAGAAAGAGAAAAGTGCTCAAGAGGAAGGCAGAGGTTGAAGCTATTCTCCCAACATAATTTATTGAATAAAGCACATGCAACCATATACACTAGAATGACAACATCCTCATAAATATCAAATAGCTAATAGTAGTGGAAAATGCATACCTCCTTGCTCAGCAAAACAAGATCATTATCTGTAAAGGTTTCAGCAATATCGGCTTTAGTCACAAACTTTGCAACATGGAACTCATTTGCCTTCTCACAATGCGTGAGGGCAGCCATGTGGCATTCAGAAACTCCTGCTGCAAGCATCAGATTAATGCCCGAATAAACAACTTGAAGCAATTGCAGACCGAGCAAAATATAGACCTCCTTCATCATCGCCTCTGATAATCTGGGCCTGACATTCCTCCAGCAGCAAGGGCTCAAAAACTGAGAGGTAATCTTCAACGCTATCAAAAGTTTCCGGAACAGGTCTTAAAGGAGGATCATTTATATCGGCTTTTTTACGTTTTTTATCAGTTACCTGCCAAATTAAAGGCTACATTAGCAACTTGTTTCCGACGTTGCGAATTGATGAATGATTTGAAGCTATACCTTGCTTTGTCCAAGCAAACGCAAGTAATCCCAGCTAAGAACCACTTTATGCAACTTGGTCTGATGAGATGCTAATGCGACGCGGTCCTGCTCCATGAGGCGCAGACGCCCTTCCTCGGCCGCATCTGATATGAGGGCAACCATGGCAGCTTATAAGATTAGATATGGATCCCAATATAGCGTCGCATGGAGCGGGGCTACGAGTGGCTTGAAATGTTATGAGCTCGTTTTCCGGCATTCGAGGACATGAAATTTCTATACGATCATACCGAATAGTCCCCGAAATAACCAGTTTCCTAGATTGTGGCATAGGTTGGGCGGAAAAAGGGGAGGGATTTTTAAACCCTTAACGTCCTTGGCCTCAGCATTTAGCTGTAGGGTTTAATCTCAGCCGTTGATCTCTAGATGTTATGTCCAGTAACATTATGTGGCCCAATTGGTTATGGCCATAACATCTCCATAACAAAGATGTTATGGCCATAACATTTCCTCTGCTGCAACGTGGTCGTTTTCTTTTTTCTGGGCCCTCCGCCATAGCCAAGCACAAATGACAAAGCCATAGCGGGCGCCATATAGCCATAAGCCGGCGGCCCGTAAGTCGTGCATCTTGTCGCTGAAGATGGCATCCACCGCAGCATCCGCAACCAGTTCTGCAGTCTTATGCAACCAGCGCTGTAAATCCGTCGCCATAGTTGGGCTTCCTTGGCAAAAATGACGATTGTTGATAGCATCCGCCTCACTCCTGCTGCAGCAGATGCTCTGTTTAAAAAACAGAGCTATTTGGGATTTGTTAAGGAGGTCTGAGAGGGACAGATCCGGCGGGAAGGGAAGGAGGCATGAAGGAATGGAGCTCTATTCCGGCGAAGAAGGATATCACAAAATTCGGAGCACGAAATAGGCCTGGCCCATGGAGATGGAAGGTTTCAGGGGCTCGCCGGACTTGGACGATTAGCTCTGCGGGTTTGTTGCGACGGTACACCAAAAACAGAGATGGCAGTGCAGGCTGCCAAGCTTGGCTATAGGGGCTCTGCCAAATGCCTCGGCCAAGGACGTTAAGGCCGATAACGTCCTCTCCTCGGAGTTATGGGCCAGGAAAACGGCCTCGGAATTTCCTGGCCACTCGGCCATTTTCCTGGCCCATAACTCCTCGGGAGAGGACGTTATCTAGCCCATGTCCTCGGAAGTTATATGGATCTAACCGTCCCTGGCCGTTAGATCTGATTGTAGTTATTACGCATAACTCCCCGAATATTCTTTTTTATGGAATATTCTAAAGATTATTGCCAATAGTCTTTCGAATATTCCATCGTCGTCTGTTTTCGACAAAAATCCCCTGCTCTCTCTGTTCCGGCAAATATCCTTCCTCTGCTTTGCCATACCTTTGTAAGCAAGTTTCATCCAATTCCAACTTCCATTTCCCGCCTTATGCGTTTCCGGCTGACATCTAGAGACGAATCCAGGGTACTTATCTGAAAAATCTCTAACAATCCCTTGTTTCTAACAAATCTCTTGAATTCAATCCTGTTTCTGAGATGTGGTCTCTATATCTGAAGCAAATTTAAGCAAAGAAAGCAAAAACCCCTGTTAATTCAAGCTTTGCTTCCCAGGATGCCGACATTCTTAACCCTGATATTCTTGCTTCTGGATCTATGATCCTCTCAAAATCGACAAACCCAATTTTCAAGTTAAGGATTAAAACCCCTAACTGCTAGAAACAGAGCATCTAATCGGATTTTTTTTCCTGATCAAGACCCTAATATTTTTTCTTTGCAGGGAAGAAATTTGCCATGGTTTCTGGCACCAGCATGGCTACTCCTCATATCGCTACCGTAGCTTGAGCTTGAGCCGTCCATCCCTAGCATCACCCTAGCTTGAGCTTGAGCCGTCCATCCCTAGCATCACCCTAGCTTGAGCCATGCTGCTATAGCTTCGTCTATGGTGTCCGCATTATTCAACGTTTTGCACAAAGAAAAGCTTGCAAAAAAACGTAAAGCTGAAGAACAGCCTATGGCGGATGAGATAAAACTTCCTCGGACATGGGTTTAAGGGAGACCAACCCTCCCCTTTCGGGGATCATGGCAAAATAACCCTCCCTCCAGGCAAGAAACTTGCAGTGAGGAAGAAAATCATTAGCAAGCCTGTGAGACAGAGTGCTGTTAGCAGGGATGAGCAATCATCGTTGGATGTCCATGTAACCGTCAGTGTTAGCGGTGTAGATGTGTGGGAGGGAATTTACAGTATTGTGTGTAGGTTCTTGCAATGTGAGTGTATGGCTGGCATTGTCAGCTAAAAGAGGGGTTTCAACCTTGACCACCTGCACATTCAAGTAGTCTTCATAATTGCTCTCACCACTCCTAAATCTAAGGCTGAAGAAGAGCCTGGATGGGATACACATAAACCTATTGAGGCAGTTATACTGTGCAAAGCCTTGAGGGACACGAAAATGCATTGCTTTGAGGGAATGATACATGGAAAAGCTCCATCACAGGCATCACATGAAGGACGTGACAGCTGATCAAATTGAGAGGGGAAAGAATCTGTATGCTCCCTATGGGGCTGGAGATATTAAAAACTGTGTCACCCTTGATAATGTAACATGTTTGCCAAAGCAAAGCATTTCCACACGTATCATGGGAAGCGCCATGTAAGTGCCTCTCTTATTCAAATCATTTGTAGGATGTTATAGACTGAGAAGTTTGTGTTCAATGGATTTTGGGTGTTGCCAACAAACACATCTTTTACTTCCCAGCAGTGTGTTGAGGCCGCTTGGAGATTGACGTTAGATTCTACGCATGCCTCTCGCATTAATGTGAGGAATGTATTATTCAGCCTCCGGAGTTGTTCCCGTAGAGCGAGTTGGTAAGGGGAGAAGGCGGTACTGGGATGCCCATGCAGGTGTTGCCATTCGTGAGGGAGACGTGTGTTACATGGACAGTGATGATGATGATAGGGATAGACCTCCAAAGCCTCCTATAATACCAGATCCCGGCCCATGAGATGGTTTCATACCAGTGGATGTGGAAGATCACTCTTTCTCTGCTATCTAGGTCTTCTTGGCGCTCGGTGTTCATGTATATACTTGCTTTTTTTTTAAACCACACATAGGGATGTAGAGAAGAATGATGGATTAATGGATCCGGATGGGATATTCAGTCCAGTTGTGAATGTGGATATTGATTTTGATGAGGAAGATATTCCAGGTGCTCATGTTCTGCTGGCAGTAGGTCAGAATGCCTTCATTTGCATGTAGATGTGGAGTTGGTAGCAAAAGAAACCTCGATGTCCATTCATGAATTCAATACAGCACCTTGATGAGGCTTTGTACTGTTTGGATATAGATGACCTCAAAGTATCTTTGAAGCAGCGAAGAGACTTCCGAGGGCACATGAATCCCATGAGGGTTTTACTGATAAGGCATCTGCTTTATTTCAATGTTCATGCTTGCTTTGTATTCAATTTTATATGTTGCGTATGAACATACGTATTGGGGACATATGGTGAGCGTCCTGCTATACGGGGCTATGTGGTGTAAAATCACGTGCCCTTGATTTCAAATATTCTCACGTTTATGCTGGGAACCAATGGTCCTTAAAAAAGAAATAACACTTGGCACAATAACACTCAGCCATGACCAGCATATACCCTTAACTTATTATAAGTTTTGTTAAAAAACGCCCTTGATTTAAAGGTATTTTTGAAGGAAATTATTGTAATTTTTTTGTTATGATCCAAATGGGAATGTGTCCTTCAAGCACATTGTAAATGACAATGAGTTCTTTCTATCAAAGCTAATATCACTTGAATCGAAGAAAATTATTGTGGTGGCTCATGTAGGCTTGTGCGACGTGTATTTGTTTGAAACCTCTGAAAAATTAAAATCTTGAAATTCCTTTAAGGTCGTAAAGATTCTCTCAAGATTCCATAGATATTCTCTTAGTTTCCCCAACATTCCATGGGCACAACGTCCTACGATGTCAAATCACTGGTTATTAGAAAGGTCTCGATGAGATATCGTGGGTTTCACCACAATATCATACAAGCCCCACGAACGTTTGAAGTAGAGCTTGCTTCATTAAGTCATTCATTGGTGCTCATAATAAGTTGTCCTATCATTCACTAATGCCCATAATGAATTGTCCATTTTCCCTTTCAAGTCTTTATCTTATTAGTTTATTGTACAAGTTCTCCACTCTGTATTGGATTGCTTGAAGAGCAAACCCTAGGGAAAGAAGTTAAGCATTTACCATATGCTACATAAAATGCAATTTGGACGGTGATATGTGGCATGTATGCGATTTGACTGGTGGATATATGGCCTAGACCTAATGCACTCGTAAAAGTGAGTATTTGCTTGTTTTCATGTTATCGTTGCTTGAATCCTTGTCCAGGAAAAAGCTTATAGCTATTGCATCAATTCGCATAGGTTTCTATAAGCTACTGATTGAGACAGATGGGAGCAATCACAATTGTTGCGTGAAGCGAGATTATGTACATATTGCCAATTACAGGTTATTGAAGATGAAAACCATACTCTTCTAAGATATCCTACTTTTGAGATGGTCATGAATTGTTATTTGACTTTAACATTCTAGAATGGGACTCGCATGAAACCAACAAACCGCCCGACTTAGACTTGCTTCTCATTCATCTCAGCAGATTTTCTACAATGGTGGATAGTGGGTAGCCGCACACATGCGAACTACCCATAAAAAATAAAGGGAAAATCCAATTATATCATTTGGACCCCAACAAAATACAATGCTAATAGAGACTGGGCTAGTGTACCTGCCGAAAGCTTATCACCGGGATTAAAAAACCCCGCCCTTTCGGGTTTTCGAGGAAAAACCCTAGTGATAAGCCTTCGGCAAGGGGCTTGGACAAACGTAAGGCATAAAAATCGTTCCCAAAACCCACGAATGGAAAAGTCGAAACAGATGCCGCTCGCTAACCTGTACCTGCACAACACCAACAAAACAACAAGACAAACCAAACCTCCCAGAGTGGAGGGGCTGATTACGCGCGTGCCACGCGATAAAAATACAATAACAAAGAAGGGGGGGAGGGTGGGTTCAAAGAGAATAAGGTACTGCTGAGAGAGAAGAGGAAGCGCCGATGAGAAGTCGAAGCAGAAACGCGCCTAAAATAGCGAAGTCCCAACCAGAACGGGCATGCGCCGCCCGCATGCATGCAAAACATGCATGCTCGTCCCATTCTAGAATGGCGATCCGATGTCTCGGATCGATGGGATTCTATTCCACACTCCTACAACTTCTCAAAGCACCATCTATGCATGACTTGACATTGTACATACTTGAGGTTCAAGATGAGCATCTTCAATTACTGAACCCTCAATAGTCATCATGGTCTACTTATTTTTTTCTGATTGTCTAATATCATCATTACTGCAAAGCTTTTTCCCTTGAAAACCTGTCAAGGCAGGGGTTTCTTGATTCTAGTAGTAATGGTTATATTAGCCTATTGCATGTGTCCCATAACCTCTTCGTATTCGTGGATGTAAAAAGATCTATTCTATTTTACTCTAATTCTAATATATTCTGTGATTATGTTCTTAAAGTGAGGTGATGGTTAGCTCGGAGTGTTAACGAGCTAGTATAGTTCTATCTTAGTACAAAATGTTAAATAGTTACTTTTAGCAATGCTTCTTCAATCCTCATGAGGGCAACCCATCATGCTATATTACCAAGTTGGCTAACATATTAGCATCCATGTGTAATATAATGGTTTCATAGATTACACTATGTTATATTAACATGTTAGTGTTATCTATGTTAAGAATGGGCATTTCATCTTGGTTCCGGTTGGCTCCTATGGTCGCTATGGGAACGTCGCAGATACCACATCTTTTAGGGCATTTATTCATCTGCACACAATGTTATTATGGTGGCCCAGAAAAAGATATTGACAGCTTAGAGTGTTCCTCCCTTGAATCAGAACTGATGGAACGCATCTGGATTCAGTATCTTCGAATTGATTCTTATCGTTAATCTCCTATTCTGGAGTAAGTACATTGTGCTCCAGGCTCGTGCTCCTATGGCATCTTTTTGTGCTTATACAGTTAGATGAGACATTCTGATTAATAAACTTTTTGGCTTTCGTAAAATGTTATATTAACATGTGTAATATAATAGTTCCTAATGGTCGCAGAGGGTAAATAGATACCACAACCTTTATTGGCTCCCTAATTTTAACCACACATACCAAGCGGGTTCTCTTAAGAGAACCTGCGGATCTTCTTAAGAGAATCTTACTTTCCCCCTAGGATTCTCGTAAGCTAATCCTACCTTTTCCTTTAGGAGTTTCTTGAGCTAATCCTTTTCCCTTTAGTAGGATTCTCTTAAACTAATCCTACCCTACTGTTTAGAATTCTCTTTTACATATCCTACCTTCACCTTTAGGATTCTGTGCATTATTATTTTGCACTATTCATGGAAAATGAATAAGTGAAAAATAAGCATTAGGATCCTAAGGAATATTAGGATTCTAATCCTAAAGAGAAATTAGGATTTTGTTTAAGATTTGGATGTTTAATGCTCTTAGATAGGATTAGCTTAAGAGAATCCAGGGGATTAGCTTAAAAGAATCTCTGGATTCTTTTAAGAGAATCCCTTGCATGCGTAGTTAACATTTGGGTGCCAATATAAGCACCGAATAAATACATGTCAATGAATTTATATCACCAAGATGCAGCCCATGTAATATATTAACATGTTAGTGGCGTACATGCACATATCGCACCTTGTACATGCCAATATGCTTGATATGTGCTGTGATCTGGTAGTACAACCTAGGTACTTATCCCATATAATACATTGGAACGCCATGGTATCATCATTTGGACATCAATCTTGTTCTTCAAGAAAAAGGATAATTTGCTAAGAAGGAGACTTGACAAGGACACCATAAAGAACAAATACCCTCTTCCAAGTGTAGATGATCTTTTTGATCAATTACAGGGTCCAAAGTCTTTTCAAAGATTGATCTTCGATCCGAGGTTTTACCAAATTTGTACGAAGAAAGAAGTCATACACGAGACCACCTGCAGAATGCGGTATTGCCACTACAAGTTCACAGTGATGCCTTTTGGCCTATGTAATGCACCAGCAATGTTCTTTGCTTGATGAGCGACATTCCGTCATTGTTGCCTTCAATGACGTGCCCATTCCAAGTCCATGAATCAGCACATGACAGCACAAACTTGAGGTAAACTTTTGAAGTTCTTGAAAAGAACAAGCTATACGCTAACAGGAGCAAGTGCTCATTTGATACATCCAGCATATGAGAATACTTGGATACATAGTTGGAACGAATGGCTTATCCACGAATCTAGCCAAGATTGAAGTAACTGAAGGATGGCCAAGAGCAAATAATGTGGTAGAAGTCCAAAGCTTCCTAGGCCTAGCAGGTTAGTACCGCAAGTTCGTCAAAGATTACTCGCACATAGCAGCTCCATTGTCAAGAATGACGAAGGATGTCAAGAAGTGGGATGAGCCTTGGACAGAATAGTGCATCAACACATTCGAGGAATTGAAGGCATCACTCACAACAACATCAATGTTAGCTCTCTACGACCTGAAAAAGCCTATGAGTTTATCATAGATGCTTGCAAGAAGGAACGGGGGTAGTCTTGATGCAAAAAACCCGTGTCATTTGCTCATGACCATAAAATGTTCAATGGGCCAAAGTCTAGATATCTGATGCATGATAAGGAACTCTTGAACATAATGAGATATACTCACAGTCCATAAGGGATTGGAACATTTTCCCACACAACCAATCCTAAGCAATGGGGCAATATAGATGGTCAAAGATGATGCAAACATAGTTGCCTTTTGAGATAATCAGACAAGCTGAATGTCATCCTCGATACCTTCTCGTAGATCCTGCATTCAATGGAATGTTGAATGTTGATGATAGTCTCTAAAGAAATTGAACGTCATGCAAGAACGGGTAGTAAAAGTTGATTTCTACAAGAAAATAGAGGATAAAATCATGACTCCGCAACCGTAAAGGATCTCACTTGGCTATAAGGTAGAGGAAGGACACCTCTATCACAAGGGTAGTATCATGCCAACGTATGAATGTTTGAGCATATCAGAAGCCCAGGGCATCTCTGACCATTTGAAGTGCCAATCCAGCAAGACATATGCTAGATTTCATCACAGGGATTCAAACCACGAGGAAGGGGAACGATTGCATTCTTGTAGTCATGGATCCACTCTCAAACTTAGCACACTTCATACCATGCAAGTCAACAATCGTGGCATTGAAAATGGCATAGCTCTTTGCTGATAATATTTTCAAGTTGCATGGTGTACTTAGAGGTATAACATCTGACCGAGACCCTAAGTTTACAAGAGACTTTTGGAAGGCACCAGACAGTACTAAAGTCCACATGAGCATGGTATACCATCCTAAGATGGACAACCAAATGGAAGGATTGAGTTGAGTTCTTGAAGATATGTTGAGGACGTATATATGGGATAAACATGATCAATTTGAAGCTTTCTGCTACATGTATGATACCCTTTATGCCAACATATGGATAATGTTTGACCCCAACAACATGGCACAATCCCGGGGGATTCAATATTGTTTGCAGTATGGGACATGTGCGTGCAATAAAAGGGGTTTTTTTTTACCATTTCGTATTTTATACTTACCATTAGAGGGTTTTTTCACCATTATCCGTGGCAAAATATATACTTTAGGGGTTAAATTAGCTTTCAAAGATCATTATGCTAGGGATGTTTTTGGCCACCCTTCGAACGCAGACGTCCATACCCCCTTATGACTAAGTGCATCCCCCGAGGATATTTTGAGAAAGGTGATGAAGTATGGCTCAAAATTGCGGCTGAGAAAGATACATTTTGAATAGAAACTGCAAAATTTGGCAGCATGATGTGTAGGACCATTCAGAATAGTTAGAGTGAGGAACCTAGCTTATAAGATTTGTTACGCTCTCGAACCCTATGCAATGCTCCCACCGCTAAACATGAAAAATTTCCCTTACGGGGGACATTATCACCCAGCACCCAGAAAGGCCTCCTTCTAACTCGGACCATTTGGGATAGCCAAATGCTTGAGTGAGGGATATGGAAGTGTCATTAGGGGTGGCCACATGCAACAATGTTGCACCCCTCTCGTATACCTCTACCGTATACCGATTTTATACTAGAGGGGTTCTTACCCCCGTTACCTTCGGTGGAGTTTAACTACGATTAGAACAGGCAGATCAGAGGAATTCGCTAGACCAGATGCATGGAGACTAGAGCTTGCATGGAGGCATCGGAATAAAGGGCAGAACATATTGGGGTTGCTTGAAAGCAAAATTGCTGAAGATTTTTGGATCTTTTCATTCGAATTCACTATTTTGTTGCAGATTTTTTCTTAACGATCAGCTGAATGCGTAAAATAGTGTCAAACTTCAAAGAACAAGAGGTATTTATCATAAAAAATATTGCTTTTGGGCTAACTGTTCAACCTTGCACCTATTTTTGTGTTGGCAGCAAATAAAAATGTATCTTACATAAATGTATCTGTTTCTAAGCATGTTAAGCATTTGCTTATTATTTGGATCTGTTTCTGAGCAGGGATGCAAGCTTCTATATGTGAGCTCCAATTCTATGCAACCATTGGATGGCCAAAATGGGATGGGAGACGTCCAAATTATTGAGGTAGGTGTGAAATGCTCTTTATTGCTCTTCACTTTTTTATATCTAAGATAATTGGGGATTTCAGCTTCTAATGTACCATTAGAATGTTTAATTTCATTAGATTGAATATATAAACTACTAATTTCTTATTCTTCTTGAAGGGACAATTTGCAAAACCACAAGAGAATATGTCAGGTTCTATTATAAAACTTTCATATGTTTCACATCAAAGCTTACAGTTTTGTTTGCTTCAGCAAAGGGCCAAAGGTATTGGGATGTGGGAAAGGAGATGACATTCATCAAGTTGTATAGTAACTTTTTTTTTGTTAATGAGAAGATTCATTTGTCGAACAAACAATGGTCGAATGTTTCTCATGATCTTGCCAAGGCATATGACATGGACTTAACTGCCAAACAATTAAGGGCTAAAATGGAGAAGTTGAAGACGAGGTACAAACGATTGAAAGAGCAAGCCTCTAAAACTGGATCTATGGCAACAAACTGGCCCCCTTATCAGCTGTTAGATGATCTATTTTCAAGATGTGCAAAGTGCCTAGTGTACCCGGTGGCATTGATGATGGTCTCAGCCAAGGTCCCGTGCAATGAATATCGAAGACGATGGTTTTGCAGCAAGCGATGAGAGCTACATGCATGCCCCACATATGCATGATGACTGTTACATGGATGACACACATGTGCATGAAGAGGACATTGAAGAGCTTATGCCTAACAACTTTGCTTACAGTAATATGCATGAAGGCAACATTGAAGAGCCTGACACCTTTACTCATGCTCGCCCATCCTCTACTTCAGGGAGAGCAAAGGCATTCGTTGTAGACGATGAAGCAGCCGCTGCTGCTGCCAATGCAAGAAATCCATGCATCTTCAATGAGACTGAAGATCCCAAGTCTCCTGATAGCCCCCCGAGATCAAGCATGTAGAGGTGCTGGAGTGAAGGGCAAGGAGAATGCACGGAAGAGGAAGGTCAAAACTACTGAAGCTGACACGACAGAAGCTATAAAATCTATGGTAGAAGCTGAAAACTCAAGATTTGAGAAGGTAATCCTGTTTGAACTAATTCCTTAAATTATGATTTTGCCTTCTCACATTTGTTCATTACGGAAAATTGTACACGAGGAGACAATGGAACTTAAAAGAATGGAGCTGCAATTACAAATGTCACAGATGTTCTCCTCAATGGTTCAACAACAAAATGCATTCAACACCCAACTAATAGCTAGTTTGATGCAATATCAAGGTAGATTTGCATTGCAAATAATTCTTTTTAATTTGTCCCTTTGCTCTAAACAGGTTCAAGAGAATCATAAATAGCTAGGTGCTACCAAATCATTGATTGTAGACTCATCATTGGCTGAGACATCCACGAATCGATTATATAAGATTAACCATAAAATTGTTAGCCTTAACATGGCAGCTCTTTTGCTCGCAGGCTTGGACAATTTGTTCAATGTGTTTCTGTTTCAGTGCAGATCCAGAGAATGAATAGTTTTTAACTTACAAGGTTGTCAATTGTAACTTTATGCAGCAAATATTAAAATATACAATTGTTGTGCTTGTACAATAAGGAATCTGGTCAATTGTTTCTGGTTTTTAACTCAGGCAAATTGTTTCTGGTCCCAGGCTCAATTCTTTCTTGTATATCCAGTAGCTCAGGCATCTGCTTTAATTCTCTTCTGATTTCTAGATAATGAAGTGCATACTACAAGTCCATACTACAAGTCTATATTACAAGACTAGTTTCTCCATTTTCTTCATCTGAACCTCTTGATCAAATAACCCATATTGTCTTGCTTGGGAACAAACAAGTGTTCCTCTGATACTGCTGCACATGCTCCAAAGTCATCTTCAAGGGCCATTAATATAATGGGCACCATCACAACAGAAACTTTTTACTTTAGGAAAATGAAGATGATGTTGTACTTCACTGAAAATGAAGATAAAGCTTCTGGTCTTCTTACGCGAAGCATTGGTCCAGATATTAGACAATAAGACATAAGGAAGGAAGGAAGGAAGGTACTTTTATCGTCCACGGAGACCAATCGGTCTATGGGACCCAATACAAAAACGCAGCAAGCGGATTACTGTCCGAATTAAAAAACCCCCGCCCCGAAGGGTTTTCGAGGGAAAAACCGTGGCAGCAATCAGCCTGCTGACAAACTGTCCTAACATATACAATGCAAAAACACCCAAATATATACAGTCATGCACCGCACCCGTAGTGCCCAATCAATCAAAGCCAAAGCGGGGGCAAAGGTGACCTCGCAGTCCAAGACTCTCCGGTATATGCGACCCCGTGGCACGTCTTGACGGTGTGTTCATCGGCAAATGTAAGCGGGCAAGTCCGGCCATACTAAGGGCCGTGATCCGCCCGGATGTGATCAACGCCGGCAACTCGAAAGTGTGAGACTCATCCTCAATGGCACCCGCTTGATGAAGACTCGACAGAGCTGGCGGGGGGCTCCCCAATCCACCCCGCCCGCCTCGATCGCGAAGATGGTGGGCACCTCGTGCGAATGGAGGCAATGAGTCTCAAGCCGGGGCGGGCACCGGAACGCAGGTAGAGGCTGGGACCCCGGCTAACACGGGGTTGATGTGCTCCTTGTAATGGGCCGTTTTGACTGGCTCTAGAGCGACGGGGTCCCAGAGCTTGCCAAGGAAACAAGCGTCTAGGGTACTCCCCGCAGGCCGCCACGACGGCCACCGGTCCACCAAGACGATCTGCTTCCCGCGTTCGCATCCGGCGAACCATCGATGTCTCTTACCCCTCCAACAGGGCCTAAGCCGGCGAGGACCCATTGCCACAAGTAAGCCCAAAAAGGGGAGCCGAGCATCACCCATAGTAACTACTTTCTGAAAATAGACGATGTGTCTATCAAGGGCTGCCCGAAGCGTAAGAATCCAGTTTCTGCAGCCCGAGAATCGATAGGGGACTGAAGGTTTAACCCCAAGTGCCCGTGCCAAAATGCCTTCGCACCTGCTCCAAGTCATTCCAGGTCGCCAAAGAGACAGTCGCCCCAAACCTCGACCCGCTGTATGAAAGGGCCGGGCTCGACCGGTTAACAACAGATGTGACCGATGGCCCCAATCATAGAGCTCTGCGGGTGACTCATGTTCGCATGGCATAAAGCGCTTTCCAGCTGTTGTCACCCATAGCGGATAGGCGCCCCGCCAGAGAGGCGGAGGGGAACTCCACCCCTAGGTACTTGTAGGTGGGCGTGGCGTCCACAGTACGCCCCGACATGTGAGTGCAGGAGGATATGAGAAACACCACGGTCTTGGCCAAATTCACGCCAAGATGTCTCAGAGCGACAAAATGTGTCTAGGGCATCCAAGTGAGATCGCATAACTTCTGGGTGTGGGCCAAGAGGCCAACATCGTCCCGCATAGATGAGCCGGGCGGATGACCCAGTGCAAAAGTCGTATGCCATCCCTCCATGCTCGCGAAGTCGTCGGGGCTCTAACCGACAATGTAGAGGCCAAAAAGTGTTGGCGAGGGGGGGCAACCCCGCCGACCCGATACTACATTGGTGAATGCCTCGCCCGTCGGTACGATCCCCGCCAAAACAACTCTCATACAACTCAGTATATGGCATTCTCGCACAAAAGGGGAGCCCCGTTGGCGCAGCCTAGCCTACGCTTTTCCCCGGAACCAGATCAAAAGCCTTCGCTAAGTCCACAAAGCAAAGAATACAAGTCCCGCCGATGATTCCGGACCGGCTTCAATCGCCCGCAGTTGTAAAGATATGGTCAATCGTTGAGTGGCGGGGGTCTAAAGCTCGCTGTGTGTGAGGGCCCGCGACATCTGCGACCTCCGCCCGGCCGGTCAATCGCCGCTTCGAGAATGCTAGCCAAGAGTTTGGCAAATCTTGAATCGACCATGATCGTCCCTGGTAATTGGCGGACAAAGGTGGGTCGCCCGCCTTTGTGAATGGGAACAACCACGCTTGTGGTCCATTGTCGGGAGACCTTCCCCGCAATGCTCGTTGAACAGGTAGTGAGGACCGGCACAAGCGGTGACACGCCCATTTGAGTAACTTCGGCCGCATACCATCGAGGTCATCCGCCTTCCCATTAGCCCGGCCGTTGCGGACCCTCCCCAACATCCTCCTCCACGAAACTAATGGGGGCCATCCCGTGGGGGTATGGGCGCTGGCGTCCCCGGGCGGGTCATAGAGCCGCCGCATCTTTTCTCCCACCGCCTCGGGTGTGATGTCCCCCGTAGGTTGGGCTGGCCTTCAAAGCACTCTGCGCCAAAAGGTTCGAGGATGAGTGTCCAAGCAGGCCTAACATCTCCCCGATGCGGGCAGGTACCGCCTTTGTCTCCTTCGGGGATAGGCTGGCATCGTGTGGTGGCCTCGCAAGCGGGCACCTGGATCCGTAATGTGACCGGAGCCGCCGCTTGCGTTCTTTACACTCCGCATCAAACCATCGGTTCTGGCGGGAATGTTGCTGACCACGGCGGCGACGCTGGGGAGTCCGCCAAAGCACCTGTCCGGCCGCATCCCGTAATAGCGAAGTCACCGGTTGCGTCTGGCCGCTATAGTGTGGAGGTCCGCAGAATTCACGGGAGGGTCCCCATGAGCACCTCGGCATAGTCCTCTGCACGCTCATAATCTAGTCTCAACCGAGGACGGCGAGGGGCTGGCATAGTGGGGGTTCCGCGCGCTTGCCAAACCAGTCCAAATAAAGTGGAAGGTGATCCGAGTCGACCTCCTCATCCCGAACCGTATGCATTGCCCACCCGGAAACGACCGATGAGATGCATATCTTGGCGCACTACTGAGCGCATAGTCCACCACACCGGACCCTCCCCACGATTGTCCCATGCATGTGCACTTGCGAGAATCGGGCCACTTGTGATGTGCCATTGCAAATTATCAAGTCAAAAACACCACATAGCAGAGCAACCGCCGCCAAAGCGAGTGACCTGGGCGCCATCCGATCCTCGTGGCGGGTTGCTTTCCAAGGGCGTAGGCTGCAGGACATCGTCGTGAGGGGGGTCAAGTCGCATGGGCTGCTCTACTCCCCGCCCATGCATTGAAATCTCCAAGAAGGACGACCCTACCCAACCGCTGGTGTCTGCCAGATGTCATCATATAGATCGACATAAGGGTCCATCCTATCCGCATCGGGGTGGCTGCGATAGAAGGTGCTCTTCGTGAGGGAAATAACAGCGCCGAAAAAAGAGGGTTGCCACCGTTTATTATGCACACGAACCCACAAGTACCGGTTGTGTCTGCCTCTTCCTTGGAGGGGTAACCGAATGTGCCAAGGTTGTCCGGTAGTAGCAAGCCACTCCACCATGACCCCTCCGTCCCCGCATGTATTGAAGACCGAGAAATGTTGGTAACCCGGGCAGATCGTAGCCTTAGGCCAAAGATGCTCCCATGTCTCCATGAGAAAGATGAGATCCATATCGGCCGCCACGCCACGGAGTTCGACCGCCCCCTTCGCCAAGGGAAGCCTCGACAATTCCATGAGACCACCCCGGAGGCACAATTCCTATTTGTCACAGGGATGGTATGGTAAGCCCGAAGTCGCTGGGGAGGACTCGAAAGCAGAGGTTGAGTGAGAAGTAGATGGAGCGAGGCAAGATGTGGCCTGAGAGGGTCGTGGAGGGAGCAGGAGTAGGAGCAGGAGAAGGGGGGCCGTGGTAGGGGAAGCGTAAAGGGGGCCACGCATTACCGGTTGGGGCTGCGCGAAGGGTCCAGCAGAATAGCGTGTCGTCGGGAAAATGTGCATCCCGGCCTCGAACCAATCCCGCGGCACCCGCTTGGCGAATGCCTCGACCCCGGACAAGCTCCCGTCTGCGTGCCTCTGTTACCGCGGGGTGTGAGGTCCCGGCCCACGATAGGGATGTCCCCTTCAGCATCCGGGCACGGCGCAATATGGCATCACGCACCGTGCATCCGCAACCGTGAATATGACAATGCGGTCACGACCCGGGCGCTGAGCCCCATGACGGGCTGCTCGAGAAATGTGAACTGGCCCCGGGAATGTCATCCGATCGAGAATGTGTGTTCGGATGTTGTGGGCGAGACTCTCCCCCTGCCGTTGTGCGCATGCCTCGAACTACCCGGTGGGCCTCTCCGCCTGCGCTCCCGGAGTTCTGCGGCTGCATGGTCAAAGGTGGGCGAGGACCGGGTCCTGTGCTGGGGGGGTGGTGGTGGTGGCTGGGATGGCGTGGAGTGGCTGGAGTCTTGAGGGCAGCAAAGCGGGGGGCTTGGCTGCCGTGGAGGCCGGGCGGGCGGGTAGCGGAGCCGCCTCGCCCCTATGAAGTCGGGGAGCACCCGAGGTCTTGCGGCCTTTCTTCTGCCGCTTGGCCATTCTCCCCGCCTACACTGCTTTGCGGTGACTATGAACCTCGGTATAGCTGGATGTTTTGAAATGATAATTTCTGTATTTATTACTAGGAGAACTAAGTTGTATGAGTCAATGCCGCAACCCAATCTTGGCGTCCATGAATGTAAATATGAATTATATATATGAGATCTTGCTACCAAAAAGGTTCCTTCCTCAAATGTCCCATTTAAATTTGTATGGCAACACAAATTTGTATGCCAGCACATGGGGATTTGATTTGTGGTCTCTGCAATCTGTGATCTGATCTGTGATCAAGGAACAAAGAAAACCGATCTGTGGTCTCTAGTAAAGGATAGTTCAGCTGATATTTTTCTCGTCAGAGTATTTAAATTGTCCTATTAATTATGTAACATGCATATTAAATATAGATGCTTCTTAAAATATAAACAATGAAAGTTCTTTATCTAGAGATAATAGACCCCTAGACGGTAAATATTTGATCATTTTGATACTAATATCTGATCATTTTGATCTGGATTGTGAATTCTGATCATTTTGACATTAATAATTAGGCAAAGCCATATAGAGGTTCAATATTCCCTCAAAACCTTAGGCAAAAGCGTATTTCATATTTCAGAATCATAGGCGCTCCAATTATATATGACTACAAGCGAAACGAGAGGTGCTCACAGGCCCCAACATACGATATGGGTCGTAGGATCGATGAATCCGACGACTATGGTAGTCCAGGGTGCACCTCGTTTAGAATATGTAGCAAGAATATACAATGATGTCAAAATAGACAATGATGGCAGAATAGGCAATGATGGTTAGAATATACAATTGATGGCAGAATATACAATGATGCTTATAATATACAATTGATGGCAGAACGATGCTTAGAATGTACAATTGATGGCAGAATAGATAATGATGGTTAGAATATACAGTGGAAAATTGAACATAACTTTTTTCTCATAGCTTAAAGAAAACTATTGCATTGTACAGTCTGCATGATACGGTCTGCATTGTACAGTCTATGACTCTATTGCCATGATTCTATTGCTGAAAAGTGAACCAGATCCTGCTTGTGAATATCTGATCATTTTGACACTAATAATCCTAATATCTATTGTTTAAAATGTTCAAAACAAACCCTTGATTTCAACCCGATTCATTTGGACCCTAGACTTGGAGAAGTTCTGGAGTAATACTCTTGCTCTCTGGAGACTGTATCATGTAGACTGTACAATGCAAAGTGCAATGCAGACTGTACAATGCAGACTATTTAACAATGCAAAGTACAATGCAGGCAAATTTATTGTATCATAATGCAAAGTACAATGCAGATTTACCAAGTGCTTAAGTGATTGAAAGGTACAAATTTTTTGTATACAACAGCTAAAGTAGTATTAGTTTATGGCAATGAACAAAATCATACAAACTTCAACAAGCGCCACTAAGGCACCAACACCATCCCAGGCATCAAGTCTCTGTTTACCAACAGCCAAAGAATAGACAAGATGATGAAGAATCTACCATATGCAGCATAAAGTCTAACTTCCAGACCTCTGTGCCTCTGTACTTGCAAACCTTTCCTTCTCTCATATCCCATTCTCTCTCTGGGCCAACCATTTTTGGAAGACTGCACTTCTCAATACTTGTCCCTTTCTTGTCAGACACTTTGCATTGAGTTCAAACTCATAAGGTGGCACATTTTCAGCAGGCCTTGGTTCATTTAATGATAATCCAAGGGTGGCCATCCTACAAAAGTTATGAAGAGCACAACAAGCCACTATAACTTTTGATACATTATCCACATGACAATTTAGACTTCCTAAGATCTGAAACTTGCTTTTTAGTATCCCAAAAATATTCTCAATCACCACCCTTCCATGCTTGATGTGTCTATTAAACTCCTTCATAAGGAGAGTAGTGGGCTTGTTAAAAATCTTCATACAGAATTATCGCAAAGGATAGGCTGTATCAACTAGGATGTATGGGCGCACATTGATTGTCTGCGCGCTTCTTCCTTCTTGTTGGTAATTATCACATTGCAATTGTAGTATTGGCCCACTACATTCAATGTTATACTTCAACTTCTTGTACAAGGATGAATGAGCAAATTGACTGGCATCATGGACACCACCAGGAAACAAGCAACATACATCCAAAAACATCTTGTTAGTATCACATAGGCCTTGCAATAATATGGAATTGATGCCCTTCCTATTGTGATACGCATGTGTATCATATTTTTTTGATGGTTTTTCTTGGAGCACAATATAAGATCCACTAGTAAACCGGTGCCCGGCGTTGCCAGGCTAATATCCTGAGCATGTGCTTTTACTCCGCTTTAACGTCCAAATGTGCAACTTTTAAAATAAGGCATGTGCTTTTACTCGAGTTTAACATCCACATGTGCAACTTCCAAAATAGCATATGTTAATATTGGCAAGAATGGACATTATTGAAAATTGTTTAACAAAAGTATCATCAATGTATTAACTTTGAGTTTCAGTAGCGAAAACAACGTTTCAGAGGTAAAAGTGAAACGCAGATGCAAGTCATTGATTCGAACCGCACAAGATGTCTTGAAAGCTATTGTTTCCCTATAAACATAAATTAATTTGCCTCTATACTATAGTATCCCCTTAGGCATACAACTTCAAAAGATCAATCTTTAACTTTAGAACTAAGCTTGGCCAAAAAGCTAGCACTTGTTCGTTGTCTTTCTTTAATATAATCATAAAAACAATGAAATCTAGGCTCCAAAATCGCAAAAGCAATGAAATCTAGGCTCCAAGTCTTTCCTTAATATAATCACAAAAAGAATGATTTAGGCTCTAAGTTCGGAAACAATGAAATCTAGGCTCCAAAACCTTTAGGTTTGTAAGACACATTGGAAACTTTAGCTGGATTATTGCTCTAAATTCCTTGGAGGAAAAAGTTTTTAGCGTTTGCTCTCTTTTCTCTTTTTCCCTTTTTTTTTTTTTTTTTTTTTTTTTTTTTTTTTGGGCTCAAATGTAGGGGAATAGAGATTAGAAGGTTGGGATTCAAATCTTAATTTGCAGGTGGGCGTCCCGTTAGCTAGGAGTGGGTCATCTATAAACCCAAGGACCATCTCCATTCCCTTCACTGCGATCCCAGCAAGCAACATCAAATAAATTAATCAATTACAACAGCTTGAACCTCAAATGCCACTTACCATAATTTGAACCTCAAATATCGTCAAATACTTAAAACTGTATTTTAGCCCTCAACAATTACACAAAGAATTTGTGACAAATTCAGCGAGAAAAGATTGCACGCTTCTATTATCCTATCATATATTGAACATAATAGAGAATGACAACAGGAGATAACACAATATTTTGCATGTTCATGCTCTACATATCCATATAGGGCACCTTAGACACACATTAGATGCGAACATAAATGAGATGTATGCCACTTAAAATTAGCAACACAATTTGCTTGTATTTTAATCTTCTTTTATACCCTGCGTTGAAACAGATCTTCAACAAACTCTTATGAATGTTTATCAACGTTCTCACCTATAAGACAGAAGCCATTTGCTGCACCACCTGACAAACTCGCACATACTTCTGAGCTCCTTCAAAACTTAATTGCTAACAAATTTTATGAATAGGTTCATATGTAAATTAAACTTCAGGATTTTTAGACTTGATACCAAGTGATAATAGTTTTGTTTTCCCTATGCTGCTACTTGGCTTAACAAATTGTCCAATCACTCCACATAAGTGTTGTAACAAATAGTGCCAGATTTTTGCCATAAATGGACATGAAAACTGGAGTTTTCAATAAATGATAAGTATGGCAATGCACCGTTGCATGTCTGGCAAGGCAGCAACCTCAGAGCACTTCTTATGATTTAAGATGGCTGCAATACACAATAGTGTGATGGTATTCCCAATATAAACATAAACCTGCATAAGCATGCCTCAGAGCACTTCTTATGAGTTAAGATGGCTGCAATACACAATAGTGTGATGCTATTCCCAATATAAACATAAACCTGCATAAGCCACTGGGATTCAGCATATGCTGTATACCTACAAAAAATCCTTGTGGTTGAACAATAAGTGCTGGAATCCAGTAAACAGGCATATCTACTGGCATTTGGCCCTGGCATGTAAGCAGACATTAGCATTGCAAGACCTATTCTTAACATCACTCAAAAGGACATACTTCAAACAGAATCTGTTCAATTGAAAAAATATAATTACTTATACCCATACAATGATCCACCTCCCAGGGAAGAAGAAAACATGCACTCTATCTTTCAAATGCTGATGAACATGGGTTCCCTAATTCTGGAATATGTATCCAGAAAATTATTACTAATTATGAAAAATATCACAATAATTTGCCGGCTCTACTTCCAAACTCTGCCTATGGATTCTGTGGGACCTTCTTGCAAAGTCTGGGTATCGATTTTGTTAAGGGCATTTGCATGGCAGATATAGAGTTCTAACTTCTGCTAAGGGCAAAAAAATCAGGGATATAGCATATAACAGGGATGCATGCCATGCATTGTGACAAAAACTCAGCCTTGGAAGTAAAAAGCAAAATGACTCTTTCAGCATTTCAGGTTTGTTTCAGCTGGAGAAGTAGTAGCTGTTGGTCTCATGTTGATGTCATTAGCAGACCATGAATGCACACATTTTAACTGTACTTTAACAGCAATTGATCTGTTAAATATTTCAAATGCTACATATACTCGGTCCGGATTATGTAATTGAAGAATTTGATTGCTACATATAAATAAGGAGTCTTACCTCTTACCTCTGCCTCATGTCCACATCATTAATCAAAATCAATGGCTGCCACAAACCAGAAGTCATCAGCCACAAAGGAAGCAAAAAATCGAAAAGTTTATCTTGCTTTGAAGACGCTTCTGTGCAGCAACACTGACATCTGGACACAGCAAGAATATATCTGAAGACTTAGATCTACATTCGTCCACAATGCAATTCACAAAAGACTTCGTCCAAAGTTCTGGAACACACTCTCAACCAAAACATAACTTAAAGCATAAAAACACAGAAAAAGCAAAGCTCACGTTGCTGCAAAATTGGCTGCTCAGTGGATGCCAATGTATGAAGATGAAATGTGATGAAACTCTGATGCAGGCGGAGGACTACTACCTGGTAGAATTGAAAACACAGGTAAGCTATGTTTTGCATGGCTTGATCTTGAGAGCTACAACTAATGATGCTTCTTCAACGCTACATTTGAGCCAAAAAATCGAGACCCATTTAAACAAATCCAAAGAGTTGCACAGGCACATGTAAACAGATCCAGACCTCAAGACCGAGACACCCAAAATGAAATCTACCTGAAAATTGCTCGTTGGTCCTTGAATCCAGTAGCAAAATGCCTTTGCGCCCAACTATGGGTCAAAATTGAGAAAAACCTGTACATGCACAGCTCAACTATGGCGCAAATTGAGCAAAACCTGTACATGCGTAGTAGGGTTTGAACAAAAATAATAATCTGCTCTCAGCCCTGCTCTAAGCCCTTGCACTAAGCTTCCTCTAAGCGATTCATTCCTAAGCATTAAAAAAATGAAGATTGAGGACGATGTACCTGGCTTCCGATGCCGCTGGCGCTTCCTGAGGCAGATCGGTGTAGAGTCCCAACGTTATCTATTTTCTCAAAATGGTATATGGCCGGAAGTGATTTCAGAGGAATAATGAGCAACGAAAACGGCCAGTGAAGAAAGAAATGAGTGAGAAAAACGGTCGTGGAGATAAAAATGTTGTGTTGCCTAAAAATATTTTCCGGTGCCAAAATCACGCTTTTGGCCGGAAAATGGAGTGTTACCGGCGTTACCGGCGGCCGGAAAAAAGAGGACACCCACCTCCAAAAACATTTTAAATAAGTAGATCAGCTGCACCACAACAATTTGGGAGGCCACAAAGTTTTTCAAAGCTATTAATCACTCTTATCAAATCATCACCTCTAGGAATTTGGATAAAAAACCTCAAAAGTTTATTTCTATCAGCCAGAATCCCACATACCTTATTGGTATATTTTTCAATGGTGGACTTCCCAACCTGGAACAAGTCCCGCATGCGTCTAGTGCTCATGCCGCTACCCAACCTATATAAGACAATCTTGATCGCAGTTCTTATGTCTAACGACGGTCTTACCTTTCGGCCAGGAATGATCAAATAAGGGGAAAGGAATTCCACTAATCTCTCAAAGCTAGCAACATCCACCTTCTACTATTCTTTCCACTTTAAATTTAAAACATTGAAGTCATATTGCCGAGAATGGCGTTCAATAATTTCATTGAACGTGGACTGCCTGGGGAAAACCCGAAATTCTCGACCTGGATTCCTTATTTGTACCATTGCTGAAAAGACAAGCACAATAGACACAAATTTCATCCTTCCCATCTCTTCGTCCATCTTACTTCTCATCTCAAATGGTGGTTGCATGGTGTCCAAGATGAATCTGAGGAATGTTGAAAAGAGGATAACATTGTTGGCTATCATAACAGCAATGGTCTTCTGCAACATTGTTGGCTATCATAGACAACTAGGTTAGAAGCTAGAAACTCAGTGAGCCAATGTTGTTTGTTAAATACAATGTTTTAGAACTTAGAAGAATCTAGTACAGATGAATGCAAATTCTAAAATAACTATTGCATAGTTACTATCCCAATTCATAGAATCAGGAGGCAAATTTTGAATCAGGATTTAGAATCAGGAGGCAAATTTAGAATTCATAGAATCAGGTGGCAAATCTAACCTGTCACGCTTGATCCTTGGCTTCCAAATCTGCATCAGCATTTGGCTTTATCTTGGAATGCCTAAGTTTATCTAATCCATTAACCTAAGTATCTCTTGAATGCCAGAAATTAAAATACCTGGAATCGTGAGCAAATCCAAAGTTATTTCCCGCTTTCAATTTTCAATTCCTTCTCCTCTGATGGTGAGAAAATCGAATGTAGTACAACTGACGAATTTTGCCGTTCTTATATTTGGTCCTCTCCTCTTATGTTTGATCAAAATCATCGAGAATCGTCGTTCTGATCGGTGTTCTTAACTGCGGTTAGAGCAGACCTCTGCTTCTGCAAATTTGGAATATAGAAAAAGGGCCTCCGACTATATGGATGGTCTCCACCCCCAATGGCCTCCACATTTTGGGGGGAGGGGATGTGAAAAATGCGAAAAAATGGCCATGTGGCCACCCCTATTGACCCAGCCTCCTCTGGGACATCCTATATTATAGATTCACATCTATCAAATCCTATATTGTAGATTCACATATAATAATATGCCCGCGGGAATGGATCCCATCCATCAACACTACGGTACATCATCATAGACATATATAATTTCACCAAAAATAAGGGTTCCTGCCCCGAGCTCAGACTCAAGGGGTTGACTGAGGGTCTTGAACAACTATGACTTTAGCCTTCCAAGATTTGATTCAAAGAATTCACCCTATGGGACCACTCCAAGTTGTATCTCCCCAGTCTAATGAGGCAGGAATGAAACAAGTCTCATCCAAGAGCACAATGAAATTATGGAAAAGCTAGAGGTCCGAGATCACTCGTCCTTACCCGACTTAACCTCCCAAAATCCTTTGAACCAGTGTTCACCTAGCACAGGAGGTGTCAAACCCATACCCAGCCCGCATGTGGTGAACAGCCAAGCTCAATATAAGGATCCCAGTGGCGGTGCTCCGTAGGGTCCTATCTTCATAATTCCACTTAAATGGATCCCTTGAGTGTAACGGATCTATAGGAGACCGTTGGAGTGGATCTTGGCGTCATATCCCCGAGACACTGGCATAAATGAGTAGAAGCGCCAAATCATAAATGTCTAGATGGTTTTGCCCGGTTGGCTAAGGGCATATTAGTTAGGAGAATTACATTTGTTATCAGAGCAAGGCTCGAGTTCAAGTCTCCATGGGGGCAAGTATGACCCAGATACTATTGATAGTATGGTCTTGACTTGGTCTTGGACACCATGGGATGGTGCCATTTATGATCTTGCGATGCTCGAGGACGAGCATAGTTATAGTGCGAGAGATTGTAATGGACCCATGGGAGACTGTTCGAGTGGATCTTGGTGTCACGTTCCGGAGACACCGGCATAAATGAGTAGAAGAGACTACGCATAAGAGGGTGGGATCGATTTCTCATAAATATCCAAATTTTTTTGCCAGCTGGTTAGGCTGGGGTGGTTAAGGAACATTACATTTGGTATCAAAGTAGGGCGTGAGTTTGAGTCTCCGTGGGGGCAAGTATGATCTGGAAATCATTGGACGGTATGATCTTGACTTGGTCTTGCACACCATGGGATGGTGCAGTCTATGGTCTTGCGATGCTCGAGGACGATCATAGTTATAGTGGGAGAGATTGTAACGATGGGAGACCGCTCGAGTGGATCTTGGTGTCGTGTTCTTGAGACACTGGCATAAATGAGTAGAAGCGACTCATAAGAGGATTGGAGGTGTTTTTGGATCAAAGCGACAATGGTTCTTGGCGCAGGCGCAGGCGGCAGCGGCTAGGGTGGACGGGAGAGAGAGAAACCGCCCCTCTCTCATCGATTCCGGCACTGCTGCTCCAAAATCGAGGGTTTCTTTTCCTGTTTGCAGATGCTAGCATGGGATCCGGTAGTCTTGAAGAATTTTCCAGGTTTCTTGTAGATTTTCTCCTTGGAAGCAGCTTTATGGTGGTTCTTTCCATGTCTCCTTCATGCCTTCATGCCACTAACGTGGCTTACTCTGCTCTTTGCTTCTGAAAGCATTCTTGCTTTATGAAAGCATAATGTTCTTTGCTTTTAAGAGAAGGATCATTTCCAATCTTTCTTGCAGAGACACACCGAAAAGGCAAAATGGCGCCTATAAGGTGGAGTAGATTAGGTACAAGCTTGTTAAGAGAAGCAGCTTCTAACTTGATCACCAGACCTTCATTACACCTGGGTTTACTCTGTCAGGCAGCAGTTTCCTTCTCCCGTTCTTTTTTTCTAGCAGAAAGGTACAGAATTTTCAAGAATTGATCAGAATCTGTCTTTTATCATGAGGTTTTGGTGGAATTTGGGAATTATTTGAATGGATTCGAAGTGCAAGAAATGAGATCAATTTAGGGGCCGAGCTCGAGATATCATGTGAGCAGGAAGACGCTTATATATCATGAACCAGACTTTTGGGAGGAGTCTTGGCGGCTGGGCAAGTGTGTCTAGCCTACTTAGGCTGACTGTTTTGCATCCCAACAATGCAGCAACTAATTTGGTCTCATATTATGGTACTTCCTTCTATCTTCAGTGTTTCTAGGGTATCCGCTTTGGTTCTTCAATGTGTAAAAGAAAGCTTCGGGAGCTATTTTTTCCAGTATCTTTGATATGGAGCATGCTAGGGGGAGTGGTCTGAAGAGATTAAGGCAATGGGGCATATAGAAATCAATGGTTGCAAGGTAAAGAAAAAGGGGCAAGATAACACAAGAAACCATTAACGCTAAAGAAAAGGGAAATATCTTATTTGAACGAAAGGGGAATATCAGAAAAGGTTTCATGCAGCTATCTTCAGGGAAAAAAAATGGATCGAGAGGAGATTGGGAAAAAGCAGGTGGCAACTTTTCCGCTGGCCAAAAGGGGCCAATTTGGTGATAACAGGGGATCTCGGCCAGTTGGGGAGAAGCAGCAAAACTCCAGACTTTCTTTTCGACTCCTGCAAAGTCCGGCAAGCTGAAGGTCATCAATTCCGGTGCCAGCAAATCCGACCTTGATTGTGGCCCAAATCTGTCCTGCAGGGAGTCAGAAGCTGCTGCTGCTGAATCCAAACCACTCTGAACAATCATAGCCCAAATCCGAGCTTAGTGAATCTGATCTGATGAACTCTGCAGAAGAGCGCCATTCAATTGTTGAACGTGGATCTTAGCCCGGATATCAAAGATGTTGCTGCCTCCTGAAGCCTTTTAGTGGTGTGCATGCTGTATTTTAAAAGATCTCAGGCTATAAAAGAGAAGGAGTTGTGGTCAATCTGCTTGTAATTCCCTTGGAAATTGCCTTAATCCCTGGATCCGGTTGGGTGGAAACTGGATGCTCCATAGCTTGGTTGTGGAAACCAAGTACCTTTTGTTATTGCTTATAGTTGATATAAGACTCTAAGAATTGATTCTTCTGTTTCTATCTATTTGTTTGTCTTTCTAAGTGGACAATACCTCTAAGAACCCTTAAATCATATCAAGTGGTATCAGAGCGAGCCCAACGCTTCAATGTTACTGAAGCACAATACCAGCAAGCCTTGTCCAATGCCAGCTACATTGCATCCCAGTTAGCTTTGCCTATGCCTAGCAGTCAGCAAGAGTATGCCAGGCAAGTGGAATTGCTGTCTATTCTGTATCGCTTCCTTCCAGATATTTATTTGCAACATTCGCAACCACCTCCTCTGCCTAATGGTCCTCCACCAGTAACTCCGCCACCGCCACCTAAGCTGAGAAAATGGTTAGAGAAAGTAGGCATGCCGACTTTCAAAGGGGGAAAGACAAAGCATGTCAAGGTTGTTAGTTCATCAGTCAGTGGGAAAAGTTCTTTGAACGTGTGCAGGCAACAGATGTGGAAAGACTGCAAGCCATGGATACCTATCTAAAAGATCAAGCCCAAGCATGGTGGCAAGGCAGACGAGAATGTGATCCCAAGACCACTGATTGGGAAAGGGATCGTCTGAAGCAGGGGGAAACAGAGAGTATTCAGTTCTATACTTCCAAATTTACTCACTTAGCAGCACTAATAAGGAATCTAGATGGGAAAGAGCTTCTGAGAAAATATGTTAGCGGATGTAGGGATGATATCTATGCGGAGATGGAGATATTTCACCCCAAAGATTTAAATGAAGCCATAAAACTAGCATCTGCAGTGGAACGGAAAATAGATCCCAAAACTAGGAAATTTGATTTCTGGGATGAAGACACTTCAGATGATCAAGAGGATAAAAAGAGTAGCAAAGAGAAGAATGGAAGTAAGGAATCTTCCAGAAGCTTCAAGAAGAGGAAAAACAACGGCAACGGTAATGGTTCTGAGAAGAAGCGGGAAGAGGGAAGTCAAGGTAGAACGAGGAAGGAAACTAGGGAACCAAAGGGAGGTTGTTATAGATGCGGAGGAAAGCATTACCTAAGGGATTGTCCGTTTGGAGAAGGGGGGATCACAAAGGTTGAGACACCTAAACTTCAAAGGGGTGTACATATGCATGCTATTGAAGGTCCCAAGCTGGAGGATATACCTGAGACCTCTAAAGCTGCCGATGAGCGGAAGAAAGGTGTAAGCTTCAAAGATGAGGAACGAGTAAAGGCTAATGCCAAAGAACGGAAATGGCTCCAAATGGGAACTCTGGGGTAAACATAGTTAAGATTTATACCTTTAGGGTAAGATTTGCAAGATTTGATTTGTATGTTGAGTTTTTTTGTGTGGAATAAAAATCAAATTATTATATACGCATGGTGCATTTGATGTAAATTTTGAAGAATGGTAATTGTAGTTGTAGCAATAGGCCTGCCAAAATTACATCAGTATCGTGGAGATACAATGATTGGTATCGTGGAGATACTGTATAGGGAAGATACAATCACGTGGTACCGCGGAGGTACAAGGGTATATCGTACTGCGGAAGTACGTGGATATCCATAACTGTTTCTTAAGTTTGCAGGACTAGGGAACCCTTCAATGCAACTTGATCCGGGAGCAATCACCTTGAGAAGGGATGGACCCATCTCAAGTGCATTCGAAAGATTGCGGACGATCTTCTTTAAGAAGGGATGGAATTGATATGGAGCATGCTAGGGGGAGTGGTCCGAAGAGATTAAGGCAATGGGGCATATAGAAATCAATGGTTGCGAGGTAAAGAAAAATGGGCAAGATAACACAAGTAACCATTAACGCTAAAGAAAAGGAAAATATCTTATTTGAACGAAAGGGGAATATCAGAAAAGGTTTCATGCAGCTATCTTCAGGGAAAAAGAATGGATCGAGAGGAGATTGGGAAAAAGCAGGTGGCAACTTTGTCGCTGGCCAAAAGGGGCCGATTTGGTGATAACAGGGGATCTCGGCCAGTTGGGGAGAAGCAGCAAAACTCCAGACTTTCTTTCCAACTCCTGCAAAGTCCGGCAAGCTGAAGGTCATCAATTCCGGTGCCAGCAAATCCGACCTTGATTGTGGCCCAAATCCGTCCTGCAGGGAGCCCGAAGCTGCTGCTGCTGAATCCAAACCATTCTGAACAATCACAGCCCAAATCTGAGCTTAGTGAATCCGATATGATGAACTCTGCAGAAGAGCGCCATTCAATTGTTGAACGTGGATCTTAGCCCGGATATCAGAGATGTTGATGCCTCCTGAAACCTTTTAGTGGTGTGCATGCTGTATTTCAAAAGATCTCAGGCTATAAAAGAGAAGGAGCTGTGGTCAATCTGCTTGTAATTCCCTTGGAAATTGCCTTAATCCCTGGATCCGGTTGGGTGGAACTGGATGCTCCATAGCTTGGTTGTGGAAACCAAGTACCTTTTGTTATTGCTTATAGTTGATATAAGACTCTAAGAATTGACCTGTTTCTATCTATTTGTTTGTCTTTCTAAGTGGACAATACCTCTAAGAACCCTTAAATCATATCAATCTTCTTGTCTTTTCTGGTCACCATATGGGAGATCACTATGCGCTTCATGTATATTAGCTTACAGAGCAGAGAATAAGTTTCTGCGCATAAAGGATGAAGATGTTGAGGCTTCTCCTGTAGTAATCCTTTATATGTTTGAAACATTGTACTTTTTATTATGATAAATATAAAAAACACCCCGTTCTCTTAAAAAAAAAAAAAATAAGAGGATTGGATGGATTTCCCATAAATATCTGATGTTTTGTCGAGTTGGCCAGGGCGGGGTGGTTAAGGAACATTACATTTGGTATCAGAGCAGGGCTCGAGTTCGAGTCTCCGTGGGGGCAACTATGACCCGAATATCTTGACTTGGTTTTGGATACTATGGGATGGTGTGGTCTATGGTCTTGTGAAACTCGAGGACGAGCATAGTTCTAGATTTTGCCTAGCTAAGGGCATGTCGGTTAGAAATGTTACATTGAGTGAGTTGCAGGCTAGGAGGATGGAGAATGTTCAAGCTTCTGATTGGCGAGCCATTCAAGCCATTCGTTATGAGGACGAGCATTAGTTCTAGGTTTTGCCTATTGGCTAAGGGTATGTCGGTTATAAACGTTACATTGAGTGAGTCGCAAGCTAAGAGGATGTTCAAGCTTCTGATTGGCGAGCCATTCAAGCCATTCGTTATTAGGATAGAATTGAAGAGCTAGCCTTGGGAAGCTAAGATTGCTCCGATAACATAGTTATGCCAGTCCAAATTTCCCTGGTTGCAAAACAGACGAGTGATAGATTGTCTACTATTTTTGCTTCTAATTAGCTGAAGATAATTATGGTGGAGACATCTTCTGTTTCAGAAGAGGGCAAAAGTGAGATCTTCCCTGTTGGTGAAGTCAGAGGTAGTGGCGGGAGGCTGATTGAGGAAGCAAAGTGGACGAAGCTTCTCGGGAAACCAAAGCTGGTGGGTCCATCATCCGAAAAGCAGGAAATGGATAATGGAAGCTGGCAGAATTGATATGACCTTAGAAGAAGGTTGGAAAAGGCAGGCGAGTAGATTGAAAGTAAATGGACAAGAAAGATGGGGAAACCAAGAAATCGTCTACTTGGACTTGCTGTATTGAAGTATTGATGTTAAAGGCGCTAGGTTGCACCATAGTCTTCCTGCTCCCGCCATCACTAATTTGATCTCAAAGATCATATGGGAAGAATAAGCACAATGAAACCCTGTTGGCTTGGGATAAATAATTTGCTAAAAAAACTTTATTAGGCCTACACCAACATTGATGAGAAAGCAAAATTTTACAAATATCAAACCTCTTTCCGAAAAGATTGTGAGACCATTTTGAAGTGACCTCTAAGCGATCCACAAGCGTGGCAAAAAGCAAGCTGAAGTATAAGATATATGATTTCGTAGGTGGAAATTCCATTATGGGTTGGTTTTATTCAAGCAATAGGGAAAAAGTCTTTTACAAGAGCAGCCGCCCAGGGAATGTGTAGGATGGAGGATGGCCCATGGGGCATTGGGACTACATCTTGCAATTGAAAAGGTGGTTTTGCAACTTATCCCAGTTGGATCGAGTAATTCTGTCTGGCTGATAACCGAAACATTATCAACCATGGGTACTCCACCCCTTTATCTGCTGGATCGAAGTTTAGAACTCTCTGTCTTCAGCTAAAGATGGAGGATTGATGCAAGGATTAGGAGGATAATGCCGAAACCAAATGACGGAACTATGAAGTTTTCTGTCGATACCAGACAGGAATTGATTAGCCTTCTGCATTTGTCAGCTGGGCTGAGTTCAGCTTTCAAAGCTCATAGTTGCAAAGCAAGAAAGGCCCCTTTGTAATGCGGGACCAAATACGCTCTCCAAGTCTTAGACAAGTTTTGGAGCCTGGCTTTATTGTTTGGATCTTGGCATCAGAACAAGTTATGGGTCGTTGTGAGAGATATGAAGTTACCTATTAAAGGTCTGTGCAGTGGTTTATACAAAGTGTTTGAGCTTTCAGTGGTACCAGGACAAGTTCAGCGGAGATTAAGACAAGGCAGATGGACACTTGGATGTATGGCCTTATTGGGGCAGCATCAGTTGTTTCAGCTGCCTTATTTCTCGTATCAGTTCTTCAGTTGATTATGATTTTGCGCAAGCGGTTTTGCAAACAGGAGCTTCCTGTTACACATCAGAAGGCTAGAAAATCCGTCTTCACAAAGGGGCTTATAAGAGGTAAATGTCCTTGAAATGTGTTCCTTACCCCTTTAGAGGAGCACTTACAAGTTTTAAATTCCTTTGCAGGTCATGTTTTCCGTTTCACGTATCAGGAAATTGAAGCGGTGAGTGAGGGATTCAGTAATTTGATAGGAGAAGGCACGACTAATCTTGTATACAAGGGAATTTTAGGAGATGGAACTGAGGTTGCCATAAAAAGCATAAAGAAAGGCATTGCTGAAAGTTCAGACGTGGATGCCAGTTTCAGATTTCAGGTATGTAGGTGTCCTTAAGGGTGCATTTGAGTCAAAATTTTTGTTAGTAATGTTAATACAGGTTGAACTTATGTCACGTGTTCATCATCAACACTTGAGTAACTTGATAGGATTTTGTGACGAGAAGACCCACAGGCATGTTTATGTCCAGTCTATTTTTGAGGGTCGTGTTTATGGCTAACTTTATATACTCATCTGGAAGTCTTTTTCCTTCAGAATGCTCATTTTTCAGTATGCGCCAAATGGGTCTCTTTTCGAAAACTTACACGGTATGGAGAACAATTAATGATTGACAGTTTATCGTGAAATCTTAATTCTTATTTTAGCAAAGTGCTTCTTTAGCCAACAAGATCCCATGGAGCATTCCATTTTAGCATATTACTAACATGCTATTGATTTTGCACTGCAGGTGACGAGCATCTAACCTGGAGGCAGAGGATGCGAATAATAGTTGGCGCCGCATATGGCTTGGCTTACTTGCATCATTCATGTAATCCTCCAATTATCCATGGCGATTTTCGGTCCAGGAACATTTTATTGACAGAGGACAATGCAGCCAAGGTTTATTTATATCTCCTCTTTCTTGTTTCTCACTGTGTGACTGGCTGATCTAAGTATTTTGAATATGAATTTAATTGGACTGTCAGGTTTAAGCATGGGGGCCTTGAATTCTATAGGACAAGGCAGAAACAGCTAATAATGAGAGATAGGGAGTTGTATCCACCAAAATTGCTTGTTTCTCTAACATGTGGTCATGGTACATTAGGAAAAATCTAGACTACTCCAAGAACTACTAGTCTTTAAACTATGTTGCCTCAATTAGAAACATGAGAATCAGCTTAATGCAGTTTATTGATTCTAGAAACTGAGCTGAGCTTTATTCACATGACAACCCCTCATTCTCCATCATCATATGTAATAGAGTCCATATGGGATAACTAGACACTTATGCACTGGACTGACATGCTGGAGGGGGTAGTTCATACTCATATACCATGCTGGTTAGCAAGTGATGAGTGCAAAGACTCGTAAAGGTGCATGATGTTGAGATTCCACTTGAAAGAAGCCAGACCACATGATGGATTCGACACATTAGGTGGCTATTGTGGGGTTCATGCCAAAGACAAGAAGTGGCAAGCTGTCAAAACATTTTGAATCAACTTGACAATTCAATCCTGGCTGTGGGCATGGACGAGGCATGAATAATCATGCCATGAATAATCAAAGTTGTGGCAATTTCATAACTATCCTTTCCAAGAAGCCAGACTCGAGGTTGTTTCTAAGCATGCAGATTTTAATCCAAAGCTCTGAGTTTCTATGTTTGTAATATAGAATGGTTTGAATATATCAAATGCTAAAGATGTAATTGTTGCTCATACGTTGGAGTTGGGTCACTAAAATCTGCTTGTTTTCTTCTACCATCCTTTAACCTATTATATTATATTATTTCTGCAGATGACAGGCCTGGGGAGAGTCCCTGTTGTAGTGAGTTCAGAGCTTGCAGTAGTGCGAAAAACTGGTGGCTACGTGGATCCAGATGTTGTCCACAAAGGAGTATATAGTCGAGCAGGAGATGTTTACTCTTTTGGTGTTCTCTTGCTTGAGATCTTGACAGGAAAGCTGGCCTTCAGTGAAGAAACCGGCATGCTTGTAGATTGGGTAATTTTATTAGTAAATTATATTGCGCTTTAATGCAGGTTCATAAGATCTAACAAAAAATAATTTGACTGTTTTCAGGCCGGGCATTTTCTGCAAAACAGGGATAGAATGATGGAGATAGTTGATCCAACATTAAAGAGTGCAACTCCCTTAGAGCTGTATGCTTTATGTGAAATAGCACGTTTGTGCGTGCAGCGTGAGTCTTCAGCCAGACCATCTATGAAAACTGTACTGGAGCTACTTGTCCAAACATTAGCCATACCTGCTGAAACAGCAGCACCCTTTAACAGTCCTGTAACATTGAGAGGCCTCATGGAAGGTTGTTGACTCGTATAACACTGCCACGTAACTTAGTAAATGAATATTTTTACACCTTTAATATTTATGCTTTTTCACATTCTCATTCAGTCTGATCTCAGTGCTTACTAATGCTATGTAATGTGACTGCAGCTTATATTTGAGAAGTGGATGAAACGTTGCTGCTCGTGAAGCCTTTTTTTAGGTATGTGGTAGGTTTTTTAAATAGACATAATAAAAGCTGCTGAAGAATGAAAGTGATAAAGCCTAGAGCGAAAGGAGTTCATGATAATATGATGCCGCGCTTTTTTCCATCGGCTTCCCTGGTGATTACTGGGAACTGTATAACCTGTATGATATTGTAGACAATTTATCGGCATGGTAACATTTCGTGGCTATCGTGTTGGATGTTCCAAGGTGCCATTCAATAACTATAGCAAGTGTCAAGTTGAGAATAACCTGTTGTAAATTTTGATAAATTTTGGCAGGAAGTGGTATTGCTTTTCGAGGGTGCAAGCTTGGAAGCTTGTACACGAGAAAGAACCTCTTCAGCATAACCTTTAGTTCACTACATCTACCATGATTATTCAACAATTGCTTCTCGTAGTATTCTAAGAACAATCCATTTGATCTTTCTAGTCAGCTAAGCACCAAATGATACTTACTGGACGCTTGTCCTTGCTTGAACGCGCCTATGGATTCATTCCCTCTTAGATAAAATCAGACGTACAAGTAAAGCTTGAGCTGTTCACCATTTCAAATGCACAAAAGCTTATTTTTGTAGCTATGCAATGTCACATTGCAATTGGAATACGTATCAGATGTAATTGTGGATGACGATCAAGCTAAGACAAAGTCCCCAGGGTGCCGTTTTCATCTACAAGCTTGAAAAGATGATAAATAATAGAGCTTGTTCTACCTTGCAGGAAAGCCAATTTATTTTGACAAAATTATAGAGAAGAATGATATTTGAAACTTCATGGCCCAAATTAGGCTAACAAAATCCTCTCCCTGATCGTGGGAAAAGAGGCTAATCATGTAGATGCTAAATTATAAAGGGTGGGGAAAAACTTTTAGCCATGGAAAACTAGGAAAATGACAAACTTCATGCTTTATTTATATCCAGAATTCCAGCCGTATATTATTGCCTATTCGCTTAGCCACGGTGTACCTTATAGTCATATGAGGTTTGATAACGACCACACATATCCACAGGTCCACACGATTTGAATTGTTTCTAAACCTTGACCTGTACACTGAATGTGTCGGGTATCTCCTGCTACTTTCTGCACTCCAATACAATAGAATAGGGCGAATACGTCCAATAGCTAGTATTTTTACATGCCCTTCCACAAAGTCTGAATTTTCAAATACTATTTGCGGACGCACCCTAAAGCGGTTTGCACCATTTTATCTAAAACAATTTACACTCTTCAATCTCCTAAATTAATCGCAATCGTTTTGCCAGATTGAATGCGTTTAAACCACAGTTTAAATCACGGGCATATTCATGATATATCAGAGTCTTTATCATGTGAAAACCACATAAAGGTGTTAGAATATAATGAGTCAGCAAGAATCTAGATTAGGTGTCATCCTAGTCAGCAATATATGAGTCATATTGTTTAGGGAAACGTCGCATCTGTCCGATGCATAAGATAACTACTTTTGTTGTATTGTGTTATCGAATCAATAAGAAAAGCCGACTACCTATTCTCCACCATCTTCTGACTTCTATAATCTTAAGATGGTATCAGAGCTTTGCTATGGGGCATAGACAGGGCAGCTGCTGCCACAGTTTCGAAGAAAGGATACAGAGGGTTTTACGCAGGGTAAATCAGAGGCTTCAGCAGAGAAGGCTGAGAGAACAGATTCAAATTCGCCTACAGCAGAGGAGGAGTGTATTCAGACGCCTCCAGTTCCCACAAAGAATTTACCAGTGACCTATTGAGGTACGAATTTCATACACGAAATTTGAGATTCTGAAAGCATGGCAGGATCAACTCAGGGAATAGATAAATTCTTTGAGAAATTTCTAGAGAAATTCACTGGAAACAATTACCATACCTGGTCCCTAAAACTTCAATTAATCATGATGAGAGAAGCAACATGGACAGCTGTAGATGGCACAGAGGTCAAGCCAGCAGAGGCAGCAAAAGCCATAGAATGGGATCAAAGGGACAGGAAAGCAGTCACCACAATAGGGTTAGCCCTTGGGGAAGAGTATATTCATCTTGTAGACTTGAAGATACTGGAGAAGACATTTGGAGGGACTGGAAAGACATGTGAATTGTCTTGAAGCAGCAATTTTTTGATCTCCACATGACCTCAGGGGAATCTATTCTAGAATTTCTGAGTCGGTTGCGTGCTCTTGTCATACAATTAGCAAGAGTGAATGTAAAGGTCTCAACAGAAGATCAAATGGCAGTGCTATTGAAGGGATTGGCTTCAGATTTCAGATCTGTTGTTACAGCATTGACAAACATCCCAAATCAGTCAATGGACAGTTTGGTTGCAGCGTTAATAGAAGAAGAAAGAAATCTGAAATTAGAAGGAAATGCTAAGAATACAGCTTTTATGATCAAAGACAAGAAGAGATGGTTTGGAAAGAAACCAATGCAGACAAGGGATGTTCCGTCAAATGGGAATAGAAGCCCAACTCTGTTTGGCAGTTTCAGAGGGGAAGCAAGCATGCAGAATAGGATCAGAAAATCCCCTTGCTTTCGATGTGGCAAGGCTGGTCATATGGCGAAGGATTGCAGGACCAGACTGTTGTCATCAGTGGATAGGAACAGATTTCCATCAAGAAACTTTAGAAAGGGAGACCATAAAGATGGTGATAAATTATTCATGGTAAGTTCATCACCAAGAATGAATCAGATCATGGATATATGGTTGGATTCAGGCGCATCAATGCACATGACTCCGGTGAGAGACATATTTGAAACATTTGAGGCATCTAAATCTGAACAACAAGTATATGTCAGAGATAACAGGGCATATAAGGTGTGTGGTCAAGGCAGTATAATGGTGCAGATGGGGACCGATGTCAAGAAGATCCATGATGTGAAATGCGTACCAGGATTGACTCAAACTTTACTATCAATTGGGAAGATAGCTGATACAGGATTGGTGGTGACATTCACAAAGTATACTTGCACTATATCAGATGAACAAGGTGTGCAGGTCGCCAGTGGGAGTCGCAAGGATGGGCTCTACAAATTAGATGTCACAATCAAGATTCCACATCAGGCATTGAATGCAGGAAGGATTATGAATGAATTACAGCTTTGGCACAATCGTTTGGGTCATGTGAATGTACAGTCAATAAAGAAGCTACACAAGGAGAGGCTGGCAGTAGACTTCAGCATTGGTGATGAGGAAGAGATGGAGCACTGTGAGGCATGTGTGATGGGAAAACATAAGAGAGGCACATTCCAAGTAGGTGAAAGTGAGCGAGCAAAAGATGTATTGGAGCTCATACACTCTGATATTTGTGGCCCTATGCGCACCATGTCTATTGGGAATAAGCGATATGTGATCACCTTTATAGATGATTTCTCCAGATTTGTGACGGTTAGACTGTTGGCAAGAAAATCAGAAGTTTTGGATATGTTTAGGGAGTTTCAAGCACAAATGGAAACTCAAACTGGGAAGAAGATTAAGTTGGTATGAAGTGACAATGGGGGAGAATACTGTTCAAAACAGTTTTTGGCATATTTGCAAGAACATGGCATTATCCATCAGAGAACTACTCCATACACACCACAGCAGAATGGAGTGGCGGAACGTATGAACCGTACATTGATTGAAGTGCCCGATCCATGTTACGATTTGCTGGGATGCCGGACAAGTTCTGGGGTGAAGCAGTCATGACAGCACAGCATATCTTCGCAATCGATTACCAACATCCTCCTTGCAAGGACGCACAGCTCATTTCTTGTGGTCAGGTCAGGTTCCCTCTCTTGGTCATTTGAGAATTTTTGGATGTATAGCATACCCTCTTATCCCTGCTGAAAAGCATCATAAATTGGAGGAGAAGAGTGTGCGCTGCATCCATCTTGGATATTCTCTAGAATCAAAGGCCTATAGGTTGTATCATTTAGAAACCAATCATCTGATCATATGCCGCATTGGAGATGTTAATTTTAATGAAGATATGTATTATGGGGGAGCAGTCTACCCGAGGGGATGATCATTGGATATCTTGGGTGTAAATTTTGGAGATATCGATGAGTGGTGCATAGGAGAGGGCTCTAGTTCAATCAGCTCCACGATGGAAGAAGATGAAGATCCTCTTCCAAACTATATTCCAGAAGATACTGCAGAAAAATCAGATGAGTCTCAAGTGGGTGCGACAGGATCTAATGTGGCAGATGCACTTAGAGAACAACAGCAAGTTCCTTTGGTATATGATAGTGTCAACAGGGCAAGGCACGTACATGAACAGTTTATCAGAGGAAACAGGGGCACAACCAGATCTGGGCAGGTTCCTAAGTTAAGTGTGAAAGCTAAGGAAGCGCTAGAATCAGCCAGTTTCAATAGTAGAAAGCGCACTCATCTTAACTTGGTTATGCATGATGAAGATATACATGAGCCTGCAACTTGCAACTGTGGAAGAAGCATTGAACAACACACATGCAATGGAATGGCAACAGGCCATGGATGCAGAATACAACTCCTTGTTGCAGAATCAGACTTGGGAACTAACGAATCTTCCACCTGGCCGTCAAGTGGTTAGTACCAAATGGTTGTTCAAGCTTAAACGGAATGCAGCAGGTCATATTGAACGATTCAAAGCACGGTTTGTGGCCCGAGGGTTCTCCCAAATTGCAGGAGTGGATTTCACGGACACCTTTTCTCCTGTAGTAAGAATGTCGTCCATACGCACTCTGCTGGCCCTGGCAGTTCAACTTAATTTAGAGGTCCATCAGATGGACGTGCAAACGGCATTTCTTCATGGAGAACTTCAAGAAGAAGTTTATGTATCACAGCCAGAAGGATATATCAAAGCAGGAAATGAGCAGCTTGTATGCAGGTTACACAAGGCCTTATATGGGCTGCGCCAGTCTCCTAGGGCATGGTTCGAACGCATAAATGGATATTTGCTTCAATTGGGGTTTGGCAGCGCCAATCTATCACTGCTTTATCATCAACAGAAGCAGAGTACATTGCTGCCACTACAGCAGCTCAAGAAGCGGTTTGGCTCAGGGTAGCCCTTAAGGACGAAAGTTCGCCAAAAGGCTATTTTTCAAGCATATCGAAAAATTTTGATGCTATGGTTTAGTAGGACCCGTTTTAGATGAAAAAACTAAAATTAGCCAACTTTTATACAAACAAATCTCACTCCACTTGAAAGTTCGCCACATCCACTAAGCGTCATAACTATGGATTCGCCTTATCCTCTACCCTCCTTCTCGAAGATTTCTTAAAAAATCGCCTAATATTTTAGGCTTTCTTCATAACCTAATCTATTCTCCATATCCATCCGGGTACATATGATAATTTTAAGAGTTATTTTTGTAGCTATTGTGTTTCAAATACTTCTAAGGATGCACTGGGATCATTTTTTTATGGATGCCAGTGAATATAATTTCACCACAGAAATTGCACTTGAAAAATAAAGACACTTAAATCTTGGCAAAATAATATTGGCCATGATTCGCCTAGACTTCTATAAAAAACATTCATGTCTAGAAAACATTCGCCAGCATAACTAATCTTGCAACTCTATTATTCGCCCGACCTTCTAAACTATGCTTAGACAAATTTGGCCTTAAGGGCAACCCTGGTTTGGCTGTGCACATTACTGCAGGAAATGTTGTTACAGCAGCATGGACCAACCTTACTTTACTGTGACAATAGAAGTGCCATCGCACTAGCAGATTCAACCAAGTTTCTGCAAGAACGCGTCATATTGACACTCGCTATCATTTCATAAGAGAACAGGTACAAGCTGGAGTGATTAATCTGCAGCATTGTTCAACAAACGAGATGATGGCAGATATTTTGACCAAACCATTGGCAAGAGACAAATTTCAGCTGATAAGAGATGAGATGAATATATTATTCTGTGATAAGAGACTGCAAACAGATCCTGGCTGAAGTGGGAGTGTTAGAATATAATGAGTCAGCAAGGATCTAGATTAGGTGTCATCCTAGTCAGCAATATATGAGTCATATTGTTTAGGAAAACGTCGCATTTGTCCGATGCATAAGATAACTACTTTTGTTGTATTGTGTTATCGAATCAATAAAAAAAGCCGACTACCTATTCTCCACCATCTTCTGACTTCTATAATCTTAAGAAAAGGTAAATACACAACATTTTTGTTGACTTGTAGAGCAATTTTTGTAAATTAAGGCTGATTTCAACGTGGCCGTGTCCAATATTTATGGCGATTGCTTTTAGTAATAGTAGATTACTAGGAAAAAAAAAGTGAACATTGTAGAATTGGTAAAAGTGCAATGGACAACTTACATGATTTTTGCTCATATTTGCATCGGGATGGAGTCCAAATGCCTTGGAATTTACAGGTGCATGCATAAAGATAGAGTCCAAAATGGTCAACAAACTGGCATTATTTAGGCCCTTTTTCCACGGCTGGCTTAAAATCTGGCTGTCTTATAACTATAAGACATCATTTGAGGTGCCATGTCATTCTTGTGACACGTCTTTAAAAAAATACTTTTCCAGGGCTCCATTATAAGAAAAAATAGCTTACAATATAAGACATGTCTCATAAAATCTAATTTTCCACTACTCTCTAGTTTTCTTGTATGTTTGCCACAGGTACAATTTCACTAAAGTCGCAAAACCAGGGAACTAATTGTAGAGGATTTCTTGATGCGTGATAAGCTGTTGCAAATGAAGAACCATTGATGAAAAACACGTCTATTGCATTGGCGAACTTTCTTAGCTTTCTGCATCAAATGGATGGACAAATTTCATTGTGAACAACAAATAGTTCCTGAAGAAAGTTTCTGCAACATAGCTTCAATCAGGAGGTCGGATTCAATCAGGAGGCATTCTAGTTAGAGCAAAAGAATTTTTCTATTTGCTAAGGACAACTTTGCAAAACTAGAATAGGAAGCCTCTGTTATGAAATAGAATCCTGCGAAAAATTGTATTGATCAGAGTTAATCCAAATAGCCTAGATTGTGGCTTTACATAGTGTGTGAAGAGATGTGAATGGCATCTCTTCATGAATGAACACATACCATATCATCATATCCTTTGGCATGGATCGATGATGTGTACAAGCACAATATCATTTGTGTTTGTTCAGGGAGATTAATCTCTTATTCATTACTGTTAATACTCCCCCTTAATCTTCATGAACAAACCTTCAAATAATCTTCTTCTTGAGAATTTTGTGGCGGCTTCATATTTTGGAGTCTTCATTGCTCCTTTCTATACTTGCAGCTTCATTAATATAAACATTACTACCATAATGTGGTCTTCATTAATATGGGTGCCACCAAGTGTGGGCTTATTCCCAAAAATACAAGTTAGATGCCACTAGGGTTGTGGACTTACCCTTAACTTCGTAAGCTGCAATACTTGAACTTATCCAAGTCTTTGGAAGTTTACAAGATCAAACTTCCAGAATAACTCCAACTACTCTTCTCACATACAATAGGTGCCATTTGCTTATGGCTTTTCCCTAACTTCTCCCCCTTTTGATATTGGGAACTTCCAACAAGATCTAGGTTGAGAGTTTTGGGCCTTGAGTGAACGTCTTCATCATCAAGGACCTAGAAGAGTTAGTGCCCTATGGAGTACCACACAGATGTGGCTTTAACATCTTGTAGATGACCACTAAGTCGTGGGTTTATGCATCCAAATTATTATGGATGGCTTTATTACTTTTGCAGAATTGAACAACTTAACTGGAGTTCGATGACTCTGGATACTCTTGAGCGCCTGATGTGGCTGTTTTTAAGAGTTGGCAGTATTCGTCATTAGTTGCCAAATCTTCATCAGAATTGGGAGTACTTATGCTTGAGTAACATGTAAGCTGCTCATAATGATATGGAGATCTTTCAAGATCAGAAATATCACCGTCATAAGACTCGTCTGCCAGAATAGATGAATCACTTGAAATTTCTATAATAGAAATTGGAGATAGAACACTTGCATTATTTCCATTAGGAATTGGAGTGTCCTCATCTGAAGTGATCTCTATGGGACTCTCATTAATCCGGGGACCATTCAAGGAACAAGGTTCCTTGGTCTCTCCCCCTGGATGGTGTAGAATGTACACCGGTTGCTGAAGCTCTTGTTGATGCTTAGAGCAATAGTATGAGTTTAAGTCCAGATTAGGATTATGTGAATTTAATTCACAATCCATGATTTTAACTCTTTTACTAGAAGTCTTAAAGAGTTCTGGCATTATGGTAAATAAATTCTGTGAATACTTCATCTTTCGTTTTGGAATAGGTGACTGCTTTGAACATCCTTGAGAGTTTGAATATTTGTTGGAATCAATTTCGTTAGCAGGTCTTTTGCCTTTGTCCATTATGATCAGCACCGAAGAAAGTTTCAAACAATTATCTTGCTCGTTGGGGTGCTCCAAATCAGAATGATTTTCTTCTATAAAGTTTGAATCTTTGAAGAGGTGATCAGGCTCATCAACAGAAACTTGTCAAAAGAAGGAACAGTGAAAATGAAATCGTGTTTGGAGCGGTCTTGTGGCCGGAAACGAGGCGTCGGTTGAGACGCAGGTGTTTGGTACTGGCCACGTGGCATCGTTTTGCCACAAAAAAATTTTGCGATCAAAAAATGGTGGACTTCCGCTGACGTCTGTTGGATTCGCTGTAGATGTCATTTGTTCGACCACTTCTTGGTCTGTCATATGACAGCAAGTGGTCATTTTTGTAAAAGAGGACAGGCTCAATTCGAGTCCTTCCATAATAGATGGATTAAGACTGAACTTGCCGCGACCTGTTTTGCTCCAGATTTTCTGCTGTCTGCAGTCTCGGATTCACCAATTTGGTGTATAGCGTTTGATAAGCCAGGTAAGGTAGAGTTTTTGAGGTTGCTTTTGATGCCTTAAGGAAATGGTCGAATCCTTATAAAAGAGAAGTTGATCCATCAAAATTGCACCTATCATGATTTCTCTGATACACAAGGAAATCTCTGGTGGCTTATTGTACCTTGTTCTTCTGCAATTTTCTTCTACGACATGATTCTTCGTAGAGGCATCTCGCTTGGAGATCTTCAGTGTCTTGTTCACTGGGATATAGGCTGAGCATCATGTGATGGCTTCAGCATCACTTACGGTCTACACAGCCTTCATTGCTGGGACCTTAACATGAATTTGGCAGGGGTGTAGCCAATTCAAAAATCTTGTATAGAAGCCTTAATATTTTGCTTCGATGAGCAATATGATGGCAGCATGATTGTGCTGCTCTTTATGTGCTTGCTTAAGATAGATTTAGAGATGAAAATTTAAGATTTGAGAAAACCTTAATTTCTTCCGCATTCTTGTGTCCATGATCATTTGCTTCCATTGCTTGGATTGCTTGTTTGGGCTGCTCTACAAGGCAGCCCTCAATTTCTTTAGCCTTTAATGAGGCTCTGATACCATGTTATGAAATAGAATTCTGTGGAAAATTGTATTGATCAGAGTTAATCCAAATAGCCTGGATTGTGGCTTTACATAGTGTGTGAAGATATGTGAATGGCATCTCTTCATGAATGGACACATACCACATCATCATGTCCTTTGGCATGGATCGATGATGTGTACAAGCACAATATCATTTGTGTTTGTTCAGGGAGATTAATCTCTTATTCATTACTGTTAATAGCCCCGAGGTGGTATTATATGTATGGTAATGGCTCGATTCACTCTTCTGATCAAGGGATCCTGTTTTGGATTGGATTAGAAGGATTAAGGATTATAACGGGCTGGCTGCCCCCTCTGCTGCTTGCCCCTGTATGCTATCATAGCATAAAAAAAAAATTCACAGCCTACAACAGCCCAAGCTTCAAGGGTTAATCAAAGCAATTTGTGGGATTCTTTATCGTCAGCATCAGAAGGGGAAGCCAGGAGCTTTTGTTAGTCCTGTACGTCCTAGTACAGGACTATTTATGCACACGACGGACCAGGTCAAGGCCAAGGATCCTCAGTCAGGCACAGGTCAGTCGTCAAAGGCCCTGCAGAAGCCCAAGCCGCCAGCCAAGCAGCAGACCACGAAGGCCACAGGCACGAAGAGGTCGAGAGCAGACAAGTGACGGGCTGTCACCGCCAGCGTCAGCGTGACTTCAGGCACCCTAAGAGGCACCGTCAGCATTCCTGCAAATCAGGCCTCCTTCTAGGAGTCGGCACCGAGATCTGACAGAGTATCTATGTTGGGCCAAATGCCATTGTACTATATATATGAGTAGAGCTAGCCTTCACGGGCTAGATGAGTTTTTGGTCTTATCTCACTTCTGCTTCCTCTCGATTGCGAGAGCTCATGTATCATCATTGATATCAAAGAGTTTTGTTCTCATCATTGTGTTCTTATTGTTTTCATTTGTTCTCTCTTTCCTTCTTTTCCTTGTTTCTTTTGCAAATCCCGCGTAACACAGCTACCGGATTCTCCTGTTTGATCCACGGGTCCTCACAGAAGGGCTGTCTTGCAGGAGTTCCCGAACCCAGACCCAAAACACTATCGCCGCTGTCGGGTCTGATTTGATTTACCATCTTTCTTCTATCATGTCTGCTCGTGCTTTCACTCCAGAGGAGCTTCTTAGTCAGACGGCGTCTCGCTTGGAGCGCCATCAACGTCGTGAAGTTGCTCGAGATATGTATGATACATGTTATGATATTGAGGGAGGCCATATTCGCTCACGAGCTCAGTCGGCGCCACCTACTCCTCGTGTTCACTCTCGTCCTGGCTCTCCTCCAGCGTGTAAACATTGTTCCCAACCTCAGTCACCTCATCATACACCTGTTCAGCCACCTCCAGCTTATTTTCACACTCCCGAGAGTGCCTACATTCATATCTCCTCTGGCCATACTCCTTTGCCTTCACAACCATCATCTCCCCCTGGAGGAATGGGTTATCCACATGTCTCTTTCGGCCCTCCCCAGGTTCAGACCTATCCTCAATCCCCTTCTTTTCAACAAACTCTTCCAGTTTACACTCTTACTGATCTCAAACCTCATGACCACGGACCCCGAGGTCCTCCACCACAGGAACCTCCTTTTGCACATCTTCAGGGTTTTTCTGCTCCTTTGCCACCCCATACGGACTCCATGGAAGTTCCGCCCCATTATGTTCCTCCTTATACACCGCCTCTCTATGCACAAGGCCAGTCACAATCTTCTTTTCAGACTCTCAAACTGACCTATCCCACTTTTGGCAGCACTAAAGGCAAACTATTGGATCAAAGTGCTCAAGCCCACATGGAAGAATTTGAGGCTCTGGCTGTCCTAAATGGTCACGCTCAACCTCAACTGAAGTTCCATATCTTTTCCACCACACTGCGTGGATCCCCTCATCAATGGCTCATGGAAAACAAAAGCCATTGGAAACAAAACTGGACTGAAATGAAGACTGCCTTCCTTTCTCATTATGGGACCACGGATGATGATCAACTTCTTCTCAAGCAACTCAATGATCTTCAGCAAGAGCCCACGGAATCAGCCCGGGATTTTGTGGATCGTCTTCATATACTCCTCAGCAAACTCCAAGAATACCCCACGCAAAGCCAGATCCTCGTCTGGTTTCTCCAGGGACTTCCTCCGGCTATTCGTCTCATGACTGAATACCGGCGCCCCAAGACTTTGGAGTAGGCCATCAAACTTGTCAATCATTCAGTTAATGTTTCCTCCCGAGGCGTGGCCCTCCAGGAGCTACCCTTTATTCCTCCTGTCATGGTACCTCAGACTGCAGTTCAGCCTCAACACTCAAATCCTCAACGCAGTCAAATTTGATGCCACATCTGCAAATATCAAGGCCATTTGGCCAATGAGTGCAACTCCACCAATGGCCCTCCTCATTGTAAACGCTGCAACATGTGCAATCACGCCACGGAAGAATGCACTCGTACTCATCCTACACCCTTCCGGCAGAAAATGGTTTATCAAGTCCAGACCACGCCTCAGCAACAGACGTCATATCAACCTCAGCAATTTCAGGCACAACCTCCTCAACAGTATCAACAATCTCAGCAACCACGGGGACAAAGCAACCGTCCTCCTTTTGATCCTTCTAAAGCCCAGTGCTATCATTGTCTGGAATGGGGTCATACCACCACAGCGTGCCCTCAACTTCCTCAAGTTCAAGTCCAACTACCAGGCACAAATCAAACCACGTCAGTACGCCTCACGGCCTATCAACTTTGGATCGCAAATGGCAAACAGGGCCCTCGTCCTGTTCTTCGAAAACCACCACGCGTGCCTCAACAATCCAGGTATCAACCAGCTCCTGCAGCAACTCCTCCGATGGATCAACAAGCCCAAGAAGAAATTTATCAGGCTCTGAATCCTCCAGTTCAACCGTCAAATTGGGTGGGTTTGGTTTCACGCCAGACCCGGGCGTCACGCCTCTTGACAATCCTTCCTCATGATACGCAACCTGCTTTTGCCGTTGACACGATCCCTCATGCTGAGGACAAAAAGGTTCACTTTGCCCCAGATCTGGATACACTCATGCCTCATGTCATGCCCAAAGTCAGACAAAGTATCCTCAGCCTCATGCAGGCTGCTGAAGGCCGCACACTGGCGAATGTACACGCAACCACCAGAGCTCAGCAGCGTCCTGACGCACCTCAGTCATCTCACCCTCCACGCTCTCAGACATATCCCAACATCGCTGCAGAGGTGGAGCTTCTCAAGGAAGTTGCTGCTTCGTTACCTCAGACTCCTGCTTCCTTGGCTCCTGCTGATCCGTTCTCTCATGTTCCTTTGGAACTCCAAGAAGAGCTTGCCAAGATCAAAATACCTTTGAGTCTTGCCACCATTTTGAAACTCTGTCCTGCTCTCAAGGACCAGTTACCCCTTCCCACTGTTTTGGTCGGTGCAGTGGCCGCCCACTTTATTGGCTCCCAAAATTGAGTCAACATGCCAAGCGGGTTCGCCTGGTAGCGGGTTCGCCCAGGCGAACCCCATAAATTCGCTTGGGCGAACCCGGCGGATTCGCCCAGGCGAACCCGCAGGGGACGTGGCATGGTGGTTCGCGGGCGCAATCGCCTGCGTGGCATTGCTGCCGGGTTCGCTTGGGCGAACCCAAACCCCGGTTAACTGTCAGGCGGCAGGGATCGATGACGCGCAAGTGGGTGCTGCCGGTACGGCGTACCCAGAACCCCACCGGGTTCGCCTGGGCGAACCCCAGGTCAGATCGGCAGGTCGTACGCAGGTCTGTGGCAGGTCGTACGCAGGAGTTTTCAACGAAGGGCCCCCTGCCGGGTTCGCTTGGGCGAACCCAGAAGCATGGCAGGGGGCGGGGCGGACTCTTGGGGTTCGCAGCCCAGGTAAGTTTTCTTTGCAAGTCAAATCTGAAGCAGTGGTTCTCAATCTCTATTATAATTCAGATTCAGATGGCCGCCTCTGTTATGCCTCTTGGTCGATTCATACAACATCTCAATCTCCATCTCTCTACTTCTTTAGCACAGTTTATACATCTCAATCTACATCTCCCTATAGCACAGTTTATGCAAATATTAGCCGCTGCAGCCGCTATGCAAATATTAGCTGCAATACAAATGGGACGAATTCCGTGATGTCTCTAGCTATTTGGTGCGGGAACCAGAGTTGCCTCCCAAATGGGATTATCAAGACATTTTCATACGATAACAAGCTTCTCGTATTCAAAATCTTAAAGCTTACCGCTCTTGGAGATCTTAGAGCATATGGGTTTCATTCGTCTGGGTATTGGTTAGATCTGGGATCGGTTTTCGCAAATCGGACTTGTGATTTGCCAACAATTTGTGGTTCATACGATCTCTGCCAAAACAACAGGTGTATGGACTGCCAAAACCCCTGTTAACCCCCTTTCTTCATGTGGAAGAAACAGTATAATGAATCAGATCTCTAAAGTTGACTATTTTGCTACCAGATTTGCAGAGCCTATTGGAGGTATTAGCAGTCCCACTTCATGCTCCCAGGCATGCAGCATCAATTGTTCTTGCAATGCAGCGTTTTTCCATGCACAAGATAAGGCTTGCTTTCATTTCCAGGAGGTGAGTACTCTCCAATCTGTATCAAACGACACTTTTGAAGCATTTCTGAAGTCAGGAATAGCACCAATTAGGAGATCTAAGTCTAACCATTTAGTGAAGCCAATTGTTGGGGCAACATGTGCAATAATCCTGCTCTTTCTGCTCTGCATAATTCTAGCAATTTGCAAGATCAAATCGAATAAGGAAGCACAGGAAGAAGCTTTGATTCTAAAGCAGTCACAATCGGGAGCAAAGCTACCGCAATTTTCCTACAAACAACTAAAAAAATTCACTGCCAGATTCCAGCAAAAACTGGGAGAGGGAGGATTTGGAAACGTGTATAGAGCAAAGCTTCCGAACAACACTGCAGCGGCTGTGAAGATGCTGGATGGATCGAACCAGGGCTCCAAGGAATTTCTGGCAGAGGTAACAATCCTGAGCAAAATTCATCACTGGAACCTGGTTCAGCTCCTGGCGTATTGCATCGAAGGGAAACGCAGAGCCCTGATCTATGCTTACATGGTAAAGGGATCTTTAGATTCGTGGTTATTTGGAGATGCTCCGGCAGCCCAATTAACCTGGCCGATTCGTCTCAAAATTGCAATCGGCACAGCAAAGGGGCTGGCCTATTTGCACGAAGAATGCCACGAGAGAATCTGAGTGTAGCCCCCGCCGGTGGGTTCGCTTGGGCGAACCCGGCAGGGGTTAATAAATTGCCCCTACGAAATCTGACATGTAGCCCCCGCCGGTGGGTTCGCCCAAGCGAACCCGGCAGGGGGTAATAAATGCCCCTATGAAATCTGACATGTAACCCGGCAGGGGGTAATAAATGCCCCTACGTAATAAACGCACTGCCAGTTCGCACGGTTGGCTAACCCCGGTTCGGGTTCGCTGGGCGAACCCGGTAGGTTAGTGCCACGTAGCGCCACGTCAAGATGGCAGGTTTGCTTGGGCAAATCCCAGGGGTTCGCCTGGGCGAATTTTCTGGGTTTGCTTGGGCGAACCCGGCTGGCTCCTGAACTCAATTTCGGGAGCCGATCGAAGCACCGTGCAGTGGCTACCTCCACACCCACGGTACATGCCACAGTGGACAATCAACAAGTCAATCATGTTCAAATCGATGGAGGTAGTGCTGTCAATCTTATCACAGATAAACTTAGAAAGCAATTGGGCATCAAGCAACTTCACCGTGCCCCTTATGATATCAAGTTGGCCAATGGCCATATCACGCGCCCTCAAGGCGTCACGCCATAGCTTCACATCAATATAGGCGACTTACAATTCCCTCTAGAATTCGGTGTTTGGAAAGCCGGTGAAGATCCCAGTGATTATGAAATGTTGATTGGCAGACCTTTTCTCCGCCAGGCCAAAAGTATTCATTACTGGGCCACGGACCAGCTCGTCATTACAGATGGTCATCTCAATGCTACCATGGATTTGGAAACTGGCAAGATCATATCTGTTGAACATGCCGAACCTTCTCTCTCCGACACTGATTCTGAAGAAGCGCAGAATATCTATCAGGTTCAGGCTCCACCAGCGAGTCTGCCTCTTTCATCCTACCCTGAATATGCTGATCCCTGGAGAGAGATGACTCTGGATCAGGACCAGGCTGTGGCAGCTCTGCTCGACCCTTACCTGGCTCCTTGCAACAGAATTCAGCGTCTTGACCATTTTTCCGACACAGAACTTTCTCATGCCACGCTGGACGTTCATGCTGTCATGAAGCAACCACTGTTCGATGACGCTCAGCAACCGCTTTTCTTCACAACACAAAATGCAGCTCCTCCTGTCATGTTTCAACCTCCTGCTCATATTGTTCATGACACGGAAGTTGTTCCTCGCATTCAAACTCCTGAGGTGGAGATTGTGGACGTTGGCAACAATCAGCCAGTCCGCCTAGTTGCCAATCTTCCGACCACCTATCGAGCACGCGCCATCACGCTCTTCAAAAAGTTCAAACATATTTTTGCCTGGAGCTATAAAGATCTTCGGGGTATCAACAAAGACTTGGGGGAACTCACCATTCCTACCAAATCCGATGCACGTCCTATATAGCAACGACAGTACCGGCTCAACCCAAAATACCGTGACCGAGTCAAGGCTGAAATTGACAAACTTCTAGCTGCAGGTTTGATCTACAAGGTCAAACATTCTGAATGGGTGAGCCCCATCGTCATTGCTCTTAAACACAACGGTAAGATCCGCGTTTGCGTGGACTATCGCAAACTCAATCAGGTCACGGAGCGTGATCACTTCCCGCTTCCCTTCACAGACCAGGTTCTGGAAGAGGTTGCTGGTCATGAAATGTACTCCTTCATGGATGGTTTTTCAGGCTACAATCAAATTTCCATCAAAGAAGCTGATCAACTTAAGACTACTTTCACCACCCCGTGGGGCACTTTTGCCTACAAGGTGGTTCCTTTTGGGTTATCAAACTCTCCATCCACGTTTCAACGCATCATGCTCTCAGTTTTTCATGATTATATGAAGGAGAAACCCTTCCTCCAGATTTTTCAAGATGACTTTTCCGCCTACAGTTCCATGGATGACCACCTGGATAAATTAGAACTTGTTTTTCAGAAATGTGATGAATCTGGCATCAGTCTCAATCCTGAGAAATGCACCTTCTGCGTCACCTCTGGTGTTCTGTTAGGACATGTGGTCAGTAAAGCAGGTATCACCACAGATCCTGCTAAAATCAGTTGCGTGCTTAAAGCTCACGCACCATCTAATATCAAGGACGTTCTTTCCTGGGCAAGGTAAACTATTATTCCACCTTCATTCCTGGACTTGCAACCATTGCTGATCCCATTCATAAACTCACGGGTGATGAATCCACTTGGGCTTGGAATTTCCCGGCGGATGCTGCTTTCCAACAGTTGAAGATCTTGCTTACTCAGGCCCCTTTGCTTGTTCCTCCTCAATGGGACAAGCCTTTTCATGTTCATATTGATGTCTCCGCATTTGCTATAGGTGTTGTTCTCTCACAAGCATTTGACACGCACACAGATAAACCGAATCGTTATGCCAGCAGAAAACTCAATCCTGCTGAGCGCAACTACTCTGCCACCGAGAGGGAGGCATTGGGCTTAATTTTTTGTGTCCAACGCTTCCGTCATTATTTGTTGGGCAGTCAGATCAAATTCTTTGTTGACCATCAGGCACTTCTTTATTTGATCAACAAGTCCACGCCCACGGGCATAATTGCTCGTTGGGTCCTTCTGCTGCAAGAATCCGCTCCTTTTGAAATCATTCATAAAGCTGGCAAATCTCATGTCGTACCGGATTATCTCTCACGCATCCACACCGATGATCCGCCACGGGTGTTTCAGATGCCTTTCCTGACGCTCAGCTGTTTTTGGTCACGGCCACGCCCCATTGGTTTCATGATTTTCAGCAGTATCTTCTCACCGGTGCTCTTCCCTCAGAAGATCCCACGCTCTCTCCCGCAAAGTTTCAATCACGCCGCCGTCAGTTTCTCCGTGAGGTCCGTGACTATACCATGGTTGCGGGCCATCTGTACAAACGGGGCAAAGATATGGTCCTTCGACGCTGTGTTCTTCCTCATGAAGTGCCCGATATCGTTCGACACGCCCATGAGGGGCTTGGTGGTGGTCATTTTCATGGTGACACCACGGCACGCAAAATACTCCTCGCAGGCTATTTCTGGCCCACGCTCTTCAAGGATGCCCACGCTCACGTCCGCACGTGTGATGTCTGTCAGCGTGTGGATCGGCCCACGGCCCGTGACGCACTCCCGTTGACGCCGGTCGCCACGCCACTTCCCTTCAGCAAATGGTTTGTGGGGCCCATGGATCCTCCCACGCGGCACACCCGTGCCCGCTACATTCTGGTCATCACTGATTACGCTACCAAATGGGCTGAGGCTTGTGCTCTTCCAGACAGCACAGCCGCAAGCATAGCCAAGGTCCTCTATACGCACATCATCACGCGTTTTGGCTGTCCCACGGAACTGGTCAGTGATTGCGGTGTTCATTTTGTCAATCACACCATCAAAGAGCTGACGGATTATCTGCTGATCCATCATCGCAAAAGCACTCCTTACTATCCTCAAGGGAATGGTTTGGCTGAAAGCACCAACAAGACTCTCATCACTATTCTGAAGAAAATCTGTGATGTCTCTCGCACGGATTGGCAAGAAAAGCTACCTACTGTTCTTTGGGCCTACAACTGCTGTTTCAAGATTGCTACTGGTCATACTCCTTTTAAATTGGTTTATGGACAAGAAGCCTTGATGCCCTTTGAATATGTTCTTCCGACACTCCGTTTTCAACTTGCTACCACTCATAACCCACCTGCAGCTCTTCAAGAACGAGTTTACCAACTAGAACAGTTGGACGAACTTAGGCGAGATGCATATATTCGGGTTCTTCATGGTCAAAGTTAAGGAAATCTTTGCATGACAAACATCTGAAAGCCAAAACTTTTCAAGAAGGTGATTTGGTTTTGCTTTATGATTCTCGTTACAAAAATTTTCCAGGGAAGTTAAAGTTCAGATGGCTTGGTCCTTATCAAATCATTCAAGTTGTCCAACCCAGCGTTTTCAAGCTGGCCGAATTAGATGGCACTCCATTACCTACACTCGTTAATGGCTTTCGCCTAAAACCATTTCATACAGAAGATACAGACAGTCATACACATGATGCACAACAAAATTCTGACTCCACATATAGTGACTAAAGCGGCATATTTATATTTATAATAGAGGCGGAAAACAAAAGTGGGCATTGCCCATATACATCCGCTATGAGCAGAGCCCTATTTACAAAATGGGCAGAGCCCTATTTACAAAATCCTAAGTTAAAACTACCCCTACTCCGGGTTTGGAGCAGAGGTTATGCGGAGGATGTGGTAGAGGTTTTGCTCAGGATCCCAGCGCAGATGCAGCACCACCTCCATGGCATTTGTCAGCGGGTCGGGATGCTCAGCCATCCCACTGCACCACCCGTCCATCGGAATGCCGCGGTTACGGCATTTCCAAAGGTCCAGATCATTCATCTTACAGGTAATCCACTCCTGGCAGTTTGTCGGCATAGTGCAATTTTCGTTCACAGCGGCCATGCTCCTGATCGCGAACTGGTGTCTCAGCTTCGACCACTGCTCGTCTTATATAGCCAAACTGACTGGCACCCTGTTGACGTGGACCAATCAGCCAATCGCCAACGTGGTTGCAATGCAAGGCTCTTTCTAAATCCAAAATCTTTTCTCCTGCCGCATATCTAACCATGGTACCTTCTGACACTTCCTTTTTATGATATCCCACTTCGAGTTGCCAGCATTAAATGACATTCCTTCCTCTCACGCCCGTCGCACATTAATGTTTGTACCTTCGCCAGCTGTCACCTCCGATTGTTCATTCACGTCTCATCTCCACCGTTCATCGCTTCTCCCTTAACTGCTTGGGGACTTAGCCAAATTTTTGCCTCTCAATCGCCTTCTTTGCATCTCTCGCCACTTGGCACCATCAACGGTTGCTGTTTCATCCTCATCACGCCCCTTCGCCACAACTTGTGCGCCCTAAAACCTTTTCGTCTATCTTCGTTTTCGTCTTCTGCTCTCCGCACTCCGGCTTCTCACATCCGCTCTTCCAGTTCCTTTCCGAAGCTCGTCACCATGGCTGCTCCACCCAAATTTCCTCAACTTCAAGCTTCTGCTCCAAGGGATCCTGCTCTTTTTGAGTCGGTGACTTTCTCAACACCAACTTTTCGAGATACCCTAGCAGGTCCAAGTCGTGCCGTGGCCAAACGCCATGGGCTTTATGCATTTTCCACACAGGAACTCCCTGCACCAAATCCAGAGCAACTGAAGCAGTTTGTTGCTCATATGATCAACAGCCCGGAAGGATACGCCACCACGGTCGATGGAACCACCATTTTGCTTACTCCGGTTCTGCTTTCTGAGGTATTCCACATTCCTCTTACCAGACCTTCTTTATCTTGGGCTGCCTTACAGGACCAGGATGTCACTCAGTATGGCGCAGCTCCTTATCAAGCCAACATGCATCGACTCACCAACATTGCAAAGTCCCACGATACTTTTGTAAAGTTTCTGTGGCGAAAATTCTATGGGTATTCCATCAAGAATACCCATATCAATAAACAGTTTTATAACATTGTCATTATGGCTGTCTATTCCACTCATCCTATTGATTGGCCACAAATTTTGTTCCTCAGACTTCTCCATGAAATTGATTGCGTCCGTGCAGCACCTTCTTCTGGCTTCGACACTTCTGTGCGTGCTCACCTCCAGGCCATCATCCGTCATTATATACCTGTCACCCGCCCAGGGTCCCCTTCCACTTCTCGTGCATCCACTCATCAATCCTTTCATTCCCTTCCTCAAAACCAGCAGGCTGAAGCTTCCCGCCCCCCTCTTTCTCCTGATAATGTTCAACAAAACGCCAAGCCTATTTCTGTCTCTTCTTCCTCCACGGAATCCATGCCCACAACTTCTCATCAAAATTCTCAGACGTCACAGACCCATCACCAACAGGGCCCTGCGCCTCCACCTTCTCGCCAAGCCCTGTATCAATACCAGCAAGATGTCCAAGTTGTTGTTCACAAGCTACAGGACTCCCAAGAAGTCTTCATGAATGGTGTTCAAGCCTACATGGAAGCCACGGAAGCACTTCACAGGGATCTTCAAGCTGCCCACACGCAAGTTCAATCCCTGGAAGACAAACTTCAACACAAGCACGAGGCTCTTTTACAGACCCGTGAAGATCTCAAGAATGCACAAGATCAGACAAGCCTGCTTGCTGATCAACAGGCTCAGTTATAATCCACCATTCAGGAATTGCTTGAGCAGATCAAAGACAAGGATACTCTCCTTGGCGACAAGGATAAAGCCCTTGCAGAACTTAACACCATGTACACTGCGCTCTCTCAAAATTACAACATTCAACTTCAAGAGCTCAAAGAGCGCAACGAGCAGCTCCCCTCTCTCCAAGACCAACTGACCACGCTGCAAAGTCAGGTCACATCTCTTCAGACTCAGCTTACAGAATCACAGAAACAAAAAATCCTTGATGATGCAGAGATTGCCACGCTTCGACTCCATACTCCTGCGCAATCCTCTTCACATGGCACGCTTCCTCACAAACGGTTCCGTGATCAATCATGTCTCCTGCTAGAAAAGGATAATCAGATCCGCGACCTCGAACATCAACTCCAGCAAGCTGTTCAGTCAGCAGAAGAAGCCCAAAATAAACAAGAGGGCTATATTGATATAGCTAGCCGCATTCCTGTAGATTTCTCCACTCCTTCCAGTTATCTGGATTATGTGGTTGCCCGACGCCACCTTTTTCTTCTGAAGTGGTACGCGGCAGACGGCTAGGTTAATGCACAACCACTACGCAGCGTGGATTTTCTAAGGATCTGGCCGGACCTTTCTGTTGAGGACAAAGGTTTACTCTGTGCCCTCTTAGTATTTGATCTCATCAACTGTGAGAATCCTGATTTGGTCATCTTCCGAGTTGTTCAGCCGATGGCGTATATTTTTCATGATTTTTATCTGGTTGATTCACAAGACAAATTCAGGGATGAGGCACATCGAATTTTTCAAGGCAACCCCCATGCTCACTGGTTGTTATTGGACACCAACCCGTATTTACAGGATCATGATCGATCTCACACTCTTGGATCCGAGTACATGCCTGAGCTTGCTCATCACTTACCTCTGTGGCAAGCAGAAACACTGGAACATGTGCGGAAGAATCTAGCACATCCTGAGGATCTTCAGTTTGCCCAAATTTATATGCAGCACTTAGGAGGCTACAATCAACTGCGTGGCCTTCTGGAAAGCAAGACCATACCCACGGGTTGGGTTAATCCTCCGGTCTATACTCAGCCCTCTGCCTCAGATTGGGACCAGTGGTGCCGTGCTCTTGTTCGTGAATTCGGGGAGCAGGCTCAGCAGCCCACGCCCACGGGACTGGCTCACTCTCCATATGCTTCATTAGGTGTACCTCCGCACCCAAGATTTCTCACCTCCGACTGGCGTCTTCCCTTTTGGACCAAGGTCCTGGACGGCCACGCTGGGTGGACTCCTCCTCAGATTTCTCCAGACCTCCGCTGGGATCCGCGCTTTGTTCGACGCTCCAATTGGGAGAATGGTGCCACCTTGGACCACACAGCAAATTGGATCTACATCCTTAATGAGCGTGGTTGGCAGACGCCCACTCATGCTGTCCACGGTCTTGATAGCTTTTTGACAAATGCCGCCACCTCACCGGATCCCTCAGTCCATTGCCAAGCAGGTTTTTTTGCTGCTTTAAAGTGCCTCCTGTTAAGCTCTCTAAATCGACAACGCCCTATATTTTATTGCAACCCGAATGCCAGCGTCAGTGCCTTCGGACTCCAGACCTGCCTTCTCATGGAATGCCAGTTTATACCTGCTGACGCACACGCTGCCCTTGAAGACATGGTACGTTCAGGATTTCTCATTGACGCTCATCCTGCCCTCGGTCTCAACACTCCTGCAGCTCTTCAGACACGCCAAGATCTCAATGGCAACTATCATAATGGCCCCCGTCCTCATACTCGTGAGGATGCATTTCAGACTGCTGGGTTTCCGTCATCAGAAACACTTCCCCCTTTTCTTCACCCCGAGTGTCGTTTGGTTGGGGGGAGTGTTAGTCCTGTACGTCCTGGTACATGACTATTTATGCACACGACGGACCAGGTCAAGGCCAAGGATCCTCAGTCAGGCACAGGTCAGTCGTCAAAGGCCCCGCAGAAGCCCAAGCTGCCAGCCAAGCAGCAGACCACGAAGGCCACATGCACGAAGAGGTCGAGAGCAGACAAGTGACGGGCTGTCACCGCCAGCGTCAGCGTTAGCGTGACTTCAGGCACCTCAAGAGGCACCGCCAGCATTCCTGCAAATCAGGCCTCCTTCTAGGAGTCGGCACCAAGATCTGACAGAGTATCTATGTTGGGCCAAAGGCCATTGTACTATATATATGAGTAGAGCTAGCCTTCACGGGCTAGATGAGTTTTTGGTCTTATCTCACTTATGCTTCCTCTCGATTGCGAGAGCTCATGTATCATCATTGATATCAAAGAGTTTTGTTCTCATCATTGTGTTCTTATTCTTTTCATTTGTTCTCTCTTTCCTTCTTTTCCTTGTTTCTTTTGCAAATCCCGCGTGACACAGCTACCGGATTCTCCTGTTTGATCCACGGGTCCTCACAGAAGGGCTGTCTTGCAGGAGTTCCCGAACCCAGACCCTAAACAGCTTTCTAAGCATGTACTTTGGAGGAAGGATCCTGATTCCAGACCTTCTCTGCCCTATCCAATACAGTTGCTTTGTTAAGCTTCGGTCTGCCAATAGAATCAAGCCCAACAAAATTGAGCAACTTTCCATCTGTGGCAATCTGACCTGCAATTTTCGACCTATAATTTTTTATTTATGGCAATCCGACTTACAAATTTTTATGGCAACAAAATCCGACCTGCAGCCTCCATTCCATTCCATATTTGCAGTACAATCAGATGCTTCGAATCCAGCAATGGCAGTTCTGGCATTAATAATTCACTCCAAACTCTTTTTTGTGCCACCCTAAATTTTAGGCAAAGAAGCACTCTGATTGAATAGGATTAGGTGTCGTATTTTGTGGCGGGGGGTTTTTCCAGGAAGAAAATAAGATGTATGGAATGACTATGAGACATGTCTTATAAGTTGCAATGGAAAAACCAGCCTATCTTATATGCCTATGTGGCCCAATAATATCTTAATAAATATAAGACATCAATGTCGTGAAAAAAGGGCCATATTTTTTTAATCAGAAACATCAAGCATTTAATTGCAACGCAAAATCACTTTCCCTTTTCTACCTTCATGATCATATCAGTTTTTATTAGTAGGAGAGAGGATTGAGATGCCAAAGGCAGATTGCCATTAGCATCTTAACCCTCCAAAACAAATTTAGATAAACTAGAAGGGTTTGAAGAGAGTTAATTTCTTCAAAATGTGTTGCATTTGCTCTAAATATGGAATTGAATTGCAACAAAATGAATCAAAACATGAATACATAACAAAAAGATCTTAATATTTCTTGGTGACTCTAAGGCCCACCTTTTGGATACAAGTAGCAACTCACATTCTTGCATAAAACTTGTGAACATAACAAAGCCAACTCATTAGTTTTCAAAATTCCCAAATCCCAATGCTTGCAACGTAATTTTCATCCTCTTTCCTGTACAAAGCGTCCACAACACATATTTTTCTTAGGTGGTATGAGGAGAGAACTTTTATCAGAACTATGGACTAGATTAAAGCATTACGTTGCAATCTGGATTAGTTCAGTAATCGTCAGGTTTCTCAAACATTAGATAGGTACATTCATGACCGTTAACAACAATGCTTTTTCTTTTTCTCAGCCTCTAGTCCCGTATATGAGTATCCTCTCCGCTGCATGCAATGCAACTTGAATTATCATCATCTTAGCTGTTATGATCTTGGCTATCCTAAAAGATTGTTGGAGCAGGAGATGTGTCATGAACTTCATCTACATTTGCTACAACATTACAAATTGGTGTCTCTAAGGAGTTAAGCAGCATAAGTGTCTACAAGTATGTATCCCTTTCTCCTCATGAATTTTTCTGTAGCATGAGATCTTGTTGCCATAATAGCATCATCCAATTGCCTCTTGCATCCCTCTTTTAATACGGGATTTGAGATGGGTGGTCTGATTTAGGATATTTTTGTATCTTCCCCTCTTTAGAATGGACTCTATTAGATGTATCTTTGGTGCCACGTGGCGCCTACTGGTTCTCATAATCCTATACCCTTTCCCACTTCTCTTTTTCCCGTGTGATATTTTTTTCTTTTTCCCCTTCCTTTTTCTTTTCTCTTTTTCTTTTCCCATGTTTTCTTCCCCTTTTCCCTCGCTCCCCCGCTTCCCTTCCCTTTTCCTTTTCCTAATGGATTTTTTTCCTGTTATTCTCCTTTCCTGATCCGTTTTCCTTTCTTTTCTTTTCCTTTTCCTTTTCCCTTTTCTCTTTTCCCATGCCTTTCCGCATTTGTGTTCTTTTCTTATTTTCCTATACTCATTTTCCTCTTTTTCCCACCCTTTCTCTCTTCCCCCCTTTTTTTTCCTTTTAATTGTCTCCATTGTCTCATGTAGGGTACCATTTGTCTTAGACCATAGGTTTTACATTGTTGCTCTTCACCAAATTGAAAGAAAAATGCACCAACGTAGGCTATTCCAACTTGCCCATAAATTTGCATTGATGTACTCGAACTTGATCTTAGATTGGGCCCCAACCACATGCCTTCCACTTGTTAAGTTGCAACCTCAGTAGCTTATGCTTAGCACAAATATCTTCCAAAATATCCTCTAATGCTCTTCTCTTGTTTATGATATATTGTTGGATATGAAAGGTAATGCGCATAGGTTTATTTCGTTTGATAGGTTTAATCCATCCAAGGATTAGCATGTACCTATACATCTCCATTCTATAGTGCTGTATTGCATATGCTTAATATAAATAAAGCAATAAAAAGGGAGACCCAGGCTTCAAGGATAAGATTAGCTTGTCCTGAAGTAGTACTGTCTCTTTTGGAGGCAATCCAAATGTATGTCTTATTGCACCCAACAAAATATTTTTATCCTAAATCAAGCATGTCCTCTGCTAGAAAACAATGTAATGGTGGTACACGTCGACAAAATGTGCCATTTTTCTTGAATCTCTTGTCTTATTCGATTCAAACATTTTCTTGATGAAATCTCATCACAAATTTTGCTTCTGAATCGAATCTTTAGCTAATTTGATTGCTGGCCTTGTAGAAGCCTAGCAACCAGCAGATTCTCCTCGTTTTAGGCTATATATGGATGGGAATTTCTTTGTAATTCTGAAGCAGGATCAGAGAATTACCTGTGGTTTTCTTCAAGGATCATTCTCTGAACTTTGGGATCAATTGGTGTTCAAGCAGACATTCCCGGACTATCTTTTCACACTTGAATATACCTTTGTCCCTTGCTCAGAGGGATTTGAGAGCAAAATTATTGACTCCTGGCTTCTTGAATTCACAGGCAAGAAAAATATCTCACCTACAACAATCTTTCAGGTATTTTGTAATTGGACAGAAAAAAAGACTTCAGTCAAAGTTTTCTCGGAAGACTACAAGTTTCAACTCTTTTCTGGTCTTGCATTTTATGGCAATTATTTGGTCCTTCTACCTAATCAATCGGTCTCCTGCTTAATTTGTCTTGCCTTCTCATCTACTTTTCCGTTCCTTGCTCGATCCTCGCCTCTATTCTTCTATTTCCCTTCCCTGTTTTTTCAATTTATGGCTAAAATGCTCGAAAATTCAAAAAACTCAAATATTTCAAAAAACCGAAATGCCAATACTCTAATTTTCCTTCATAAGGTTATGCTTCTTCCTCAAGATCAGAGAGGCGATCTCCAAAAGCAGTTAAGTTCTTTCCATTTTGATCCCTCTAAAGTGTTTAAATTTGGGGATTTTGTTGATTTGAACTTTCTTTCTAAAGAAATGCAACATTTCTCCTCAGATGTTCCACAATGGGGCAATCTTTCTAAGGATCCTGGGGTCGACAATGTCGCTCCTAATCTAGATGCTAATGTACATAAGTTCTATCTGATAGATCTCACTCAAGAATTCTACAATTTGCAATACATGACTCGGCCTAATCTCCAACTCTACAAAGGAACAATTCTTCTATTGCTTCAAAATTTGAATCCCTATCCTCTACTGTTATCATTATTTGTGTAGATAGAGTTGGAATTAGTGTTGAAAAATTATGGAATCACCTGCTAAGACTTCACAAAGGAATTATCATAAACTCCATTTACTGGTTTAATTATCCTTATCTCCTTGTGGAATGTGGCAATGATAGAACTACAAACTTCATGCTCAAGCTGGGTCGATCAACCTTTGACACCTCCCAAATTTCCTTTTTGAAATGGAATCCTTTCATTCCTATCAGTGACTTTGAGAAATTTTGCATTGCTTCTGTCAGCATGATGATCTTTCCCCTATATACTGGAGTGAGGAATGCTTCTCTAACATTTTAACTCCATTGGAACCTATATCTCCACTGAATTTTCCCCCGATAAGCCCCCTAAATGTTATATTCAACTTGATATTTCCAAACCTATTCCCACCTCTATTCCTCTGATAGACTTCTTTGGCAAACAAATTAGTTTGCATTTGAGATGGGTAGGATTACCAAATTTCTGCGAAAATTGCAATGCCAGGCATCTCTCCAACCTCACTTGCCAGAAGACAATGGACATAGGAGGGGCAGAAGGTCAGAATAAAAAAGGAAAACAAGTGGATAACCTCAGATTTGGAGTATATCCAGAAAATGACAAAATAACCATTTTCAAAATGATCAAAGTGGTTATATGCATCATCAAAACAAAAGGTACCCTCAAAACTCGGCTCAATTAAATCTCCAACAATGGACTCCTTATGCTAAAGTTAATGGCAGCCAGAAAAGAATTCAAAAGAAAACTGAACTGAGGAATAAACAACAACATTTTAAGAAAGAGATGGATAACAAATTAACATCTCAAGACTTGACTCTTTACAATCTAGCTCCTTCAAGTCCAGTGCATGAAAGGCTGCATTGCAGGCATGGTAACCATCTCCCCATGTCGTAGAAGACCTGTGCTGATGTGGCAGGCTGCACGTAATCAGACATGGCACAGGAGGAGGCTGCCAACTCGGGCTTGAGGCGGCAACAGTAACTTCGGGCGATCATGCACCGCAAACGCGGATCTAACGGGTGCAAATGCGGGAATATGACATGGAAACTATATCGGAATGTCTACAAGACCTATAATGATATGGCAGGCTACCCGTTATCAGTTGTAGCGCGAGAAGACGCAGTAAAGGCCACCGCAATTAGTTTAACTAGGTAGTTACAAAAAATAACCTAATGCTAACTTAACGGCTGGTGCGAAGGTACCGTTATTGCTATCAATAAGTTTGGAAATTTTGTACTCTCTTTTGGAACCTGTTTTACTTGGACTAACCCTAATCTCTCTCAAAGTTTGAGTCCACATTTCATTTCGGGCAAGCATAAACTCTATTCTTTCAACAACGAATAGCCAATAATTATCAATATATTTAGGCCCTTGCAATCAACCATTCATAACATGTCAATTTCCTTCCACTAAATTGCAACGTTAGAAAAAAGGGTAACGATCTTAAGTAAATTGGTATAAATTCTACACTACTAGAAACGTGTGCCCGGCGATGCCGGGCATTAGTCACAGGTAAGTGAAATAGATGCAACGGTGTTTATAGATATTCTAGGTATTCCATAGGTGGACCATTTTGTGCGAAGATATGAAGGTATTTTACCGACATGAAAGATACAAACCATTAAAAAAACTAATAAACATGTATGCCTGCAAGTTGTTCATCGATTTCGTAACATCCTATGTGCTTATGACATGCAAAAATGATAGAAAGGTGCTCTTTGGTATGCATATGTTAGTTCAAAATAGATATATCTAGGCAAATATAGGTATATGTAATTGGTGGAGACGTGTGAGCAATTTGAAAATGGAAGTGAAAGTAGTTGCAACTTTACAATGGTTTGGCATTGTAAGACCATGGTTTTGTCAACATATTTTTTATTATTGCATTCTCTGTGATTATAGTAGACAAATGGGGTACGCATGTCGATGTGCATGAGTTAGTCCAAAATAGAATATAAAATGTGAATATATAATAATACGTTGGGCAAATGTAGTTGGCAGAGACACCTGGGCAACGTTGTAAATGGAGGTGTTAATTTTCATGTTGGGCTAAGGGTATTGAACATTGGACATTATTGCATTTCATATGGCAAAGCAATTGTAAAGAAAAACACATTTGGCTGGATTAGATCTATTAAACATTAATACAACATCTCACTATCAAATTGTTATTCCTTTTAGAACCTAGGAAATTGCTTGGATGTTGCGAGATGTTGTGAATGTTGTGGAAGTTCTTGTGCCTTTCAAGATGCTTGTGGCGATGGTAAGCATCTCAAAAAACTTGCTCCTACGATCTGCCCTAAGATTTAAACTCCACCAAATAAAGGAACTCCACCAAATAAAGGAAGATGGCGGAGAATCCCCTGCCCCTTATCCTCTCAGGATAATTTGTCGTAACATTACCCACTGCCCACCGTGAAGAGGGAACACACAAAAAAAAAAAAAAAAAAAAAAAAAAAAGCCAGAAAAGGCGAGTTGGCCGTGAGTTGACCGAATATATTTTCAGGTGCGAAAAGTTATACCTGAAAAAGGGCACACCGGCATTACCGAGAAACCCCAAAAACATTTTAAGTAAATATGCATAATTTGTTCCACTTGCCTATCAATAATGAAGAAAAATCAAGATCTTTATCCTTTGCTTTTTTTTTTGGGCTCCTACTTTTGTCGGATATAATTTTTTCTACATGATCTTGCAATTTTGAGATTGGAAATGAACTTGTTAAAATTCTTGGCAAACATTTGATATCTCTTTTCTTTTCAAAGAAACGTCATTATACAGCATTAGGTGATAAAAGGTGCAAATCATGGTTGTACAATGACTGAGAAAATGCTTATAGGCAGGGCACATAAAGTTTTCAATGTTCAATTGTATACGTCGAGCAATTGGAAACCCAGAATAATTTCAAGTTGGAAGTAAAACATGCTCTGGCCCTCAAGCAAGCATGGCGTTTGCATGAGAGATCATTCTATTCTTGAATATAAGGATTAAGAACATCAAGCCTCTCTCTATCCAGAATGAGCATGGCACTTAAGAGTAGCAAATACACATTCATTACACTAACACAGAAATTTTACATATATGTAGTCGATCTGTGTTTCAAGAATCTGAAAGCATTTTTAGACAGATTCATGTGACCACATATGTTCTCCATTGGTCTTCTTCTTTTTTTTTTTTAAGGCAAGGATTTTTTATATTCATGTTAACATAAATACATCAGAAAAAGGTATATCCATTGGTCTTCTCACCTGGTACAAAGACGAAGAAATAATATGGACATTTACGTCATTTAAAAGTGCATTTAATGCTGCAAGCTTGCGCCTTACCTTTTAGATTTTTCGTGTGAAATCAATGCATCTTAAAACACATTGAAAACAGTTTTTTCGCAGCGAACAGTATATTACATTCTTCTGCTCTCAAACTTTGCATTTTTTTATTACCTCAACGTAAGAGTGGAAGTCATAGATATAGCGGAAGTTTCTAGAGTGCCAATATATCCCTGAATGCACAACAAACAAAAATAGTTAATGGCGTTTGAACATTCAAGACTATGATGTAAAAATTAGAGATGGAAATATTCCCAACTATCCTTCAAATTGGTTTTCTTATTTGCCCCTATATGCATTCGTTTACAAAAGAATTAGATACAGATACAGATATTATTTTTACGTCATGTGAATAATATACTCTAATGTTAAGTACAAAAGATAAATACATTTTGCAAGTACAAAAATAGATCTAATAAGCGCATTTGTCACTGTTCCAATGTCTTCTCTTCTAATATTCCAAGACAGCGTGAACAAATAGGAACTCCAAGAACGAATTAGAGCAGATATTACCTTTTGCAAGTAGAAAACTGGGTTCAGCAATTTATTCTGTATATTTGGACCTTTTAAAAGCTAGTTTATCTTTAGCCTGCATTTCAGAAAATGGGACATAAACCTTTTTGACCTTGTAGCATCTGGCACACTTGGAGGCTCAGGATCAGATATGCAGTCATCTTTCATCTGTTGAACATGCACATCGTTAGGTGCTGCAGAAGCTCATCTACATATAGAATGCCAAAAAATGCTCCAAAAAACTCATCTACATATAGAATGCCAAAAAATCTACAACCCTTGGGGTTGCGATTTTGCAGTTCTAAAATACAAAACCTGTTGTTTTGTACAAAGCATCCACGAATTTAAAAGTTTTACTCATAGACATGCCCCTTTCTGCAAATGCCCCTTTCTGCAATCAAATATGCACAAAAGATAAACACACAGAACTAAAAGCTTTGTCAGGTTTTGTTCCAAATGATTTACTTATGACCCGAGCTTCTTTTTTCTTGGGTCCAAATTGAAATGCAAAGGAAATGAGATAGTTCTCCACCTGACCGATGCTTGGCATCCAAGATGAGACACCAAGAACCTGGACAATTGAGGCAGGGATTTAAAGTTCTTTGGGACACCACCTCCACTCCAAGCATGTGCGCTAATATCTTATGACTAATAGTGCATAAGATGGCACAGGAATTACATAGTGCAGCTTATGTGCACAATTTCAAGCCTGAATGATTATTACAAACATTTCAACAGCAAACAGATCGATATAATGCACATCTCTAAGATGAGATGGTATAAAATTGACGCTCGTTCCGTTGGGATAAAGATCTGTTAAGAGTTCTGAAGGCTGCCACCATCCTCAGTCTAGCTGACAACCTATGCCAAAGAAGAACAGAATGTAAGTCAGTGCTATGGCATTGAAAATACAAAAGAAGAAGAAGAAGAGATACTTACACCTATGATGCTGCTCTTGTTTGGAGGAAAAGACCAACGGCCCCAAGCTGCTAATGAACGGGGTCCTGCAAGTTTGCAAACAAAGAAAATAAGAGAAGAAAAGGCTCGCTTTTGGTTAGGCACAAAAGATAAACACATAGAACTAAAAGCTTTGCCAGGTTTTGTTCCGAATGATTTACTTATGACCCGAGCTTCTTTTTTCTTGGGTCCAGCTGAGCTGCAAGGAAATGAGATAGTTCTGCAGTGCAGCCAGTGCTTGGCATTCCAGATGAGACACCAAGAACCTGGACAATTGAGGCAGGGATTTAAAGTTCTTTTGGACACCACATCCACTCCAAGCATGTGCGCTAACAGCTTATGACTAATAGTGCAACGGGTGCAAATGCGGGAATATGACATGGAAACTATATCGGAATGTCTACAAGACCTATAATGATATGGCAGACTACCCATTATCAGTTGTAGCGCGAGAAGACGCAGTAAAGGCCACCGCAATTAGTTTAACTAGGTAGTTACAAAAAATAACCTAATGCTAACTTAACGGCTGGTGCGAAGGTACCGTTATTGCTATCAATAAGTTTGGAAATTTTGTACTCTCTTTTTGAACCTGTTTTGCTTGGACTAACCCTAATCTCTCTCAAAGTTTGAGTCCACATTTCATTTTGGGCAAGCATAAACTCTATTCTAGCCAATAATTATCAATATATTTAGGCCCTTGCAATCAACCATTCATAACATGTCAATTTCCTTCCACTAAATTGCAACGTTAGAAAAAAGGGTAACGATCTTAAGTAAATTGGTATAAATTCTACACTATTATTTGGTGTGTGCCTCGTCACTTAGTAATCCACTACTGGTAGACTTTAAAACTCAAGAAAGGTTCGAGTATGGCCAATGGTAGCAATGTGGTCTGTAAAATTTGTCGTTCTGCTTGACAATATTACACTTACCACGATTTAATGTTAGCAAGGTATTAGGCCATCAGCGTTTTTGGCGCACTTCTCAAACATACCATTTTTTGGTGGACAAAACGTTCGGAAAGAACGAATGGGCTAATCTCCTTCGGAGATGGTTTCGTTAAGCGCGGGGCTGTTAACAAGAGCCGCTCTCTCGTTCTCGTATAAGAAAGGGGGTACGGTGCCTTGTTATGGAGGAGGGGAAATAAGGACGAAAAGCTTAGGAAAAAATTGTAGAAGCAAGCAAACAACCTCTTCTGACTATCGCCGGAGGCAGTGGGAGTCTGAATTTCAGTTGCCAATGTAAACCTTTGGCCTGTTTCTACAGCATCCTTCTCCCGCGTTGAGACTGAGAGGCTGCCGGACACGTGGCCCACATGTAAACAGCGCCCAAAATTTGAATTTTGTCTGAGATTTTGAAAAAGCTTATGGAACCCTAATTGGCAAACTGCAAGGAATGCTCATCTTGGGCGATCCTAGCTAAATCTGGAGATGGATGCAGACACAGAGCTTCTTGATTGCAATTTTGAAGAAACTTGTATAGCAGATACGCCTGTGACATGTGAAGTCGGAGAAGGTGAAGAAGCAGAAGCTGGGCGGACACTGCAGCTAGACACAGAGGAGGAATGTGCCAACGAGTTAGTGGAATGGGAAAAGCAGATGGGAGTAAATATGTCAAGTTATTACAACGATAATTCCAGCCATAGTGGAGGTTCTGGGGATACAGTGGTGCTGCCTGATGCAAAAGACGAGGATGCAGAAGTTTGTGATAGCACATTGCGTCAAGAACTGCACCCTGAGATGGAGCCTTTGAATGCCTCTAACAAAGGTATAACTGCTTCTGAGACGTTATATCTTTTTTTTTGAGGGCTTGAAGTTAGACTTAAAACTTTGTATGTTATGGGATTGTAGGTTTTTCATATCTGAACATAGCAATTCCAGTAATGTCATCTTTCTGTATCGCTTGTCTTTATCTGTCTTGACGGTGACTGACTTGCAGCAGAGAAAATGACAGAAATACCATGCAGATACGTTTTAGAACATGGAAGGCATTCTCTAGCAGAAGGCAATATGATCACAAAAGCATGTTTGGCGTGGAACAATCACAGTTGCACTACTTCTACTGGATTGAACGAGATTAACAATGACATTATCATAAAAGATGAAGGAAACCAAGGTCCCTTGACTATGGCCAGTTCAAAGAATATTAGTTCACTTAAACAAAATATTGATGATGGTGTTTGGCCTCTGAATATAGACCATGGTGACGATGACGAGATAAAAAACTACCCATCAGATGATCTATCAAGAAAAACAAGGCGCCTTATTTTTGCAACACCAGAACTTATGCCACTTCAAAGTTCTTCGCAGTCCACTAACTTACGTAAGCCAGTTATCAGCTCACTTGAACCAGAACTTTCAATGAAGCAAGGGAAGGGTTTCCATGTTCCACCTGGCAATGATATGGATTATTTGAACTCCCAAGAACCTGGGGAGGAGTCTCAAGCACTTGCCCTAGGTATGGTGGATAAGCTGGTTTGGATGAACAGCATAGGGCTTTCACAAGATCCTAATTTAGAAGTAGAAAGTGATATCAATCTTATTCCATTGGAAAAGTCAATCAATCCAGGAATGAAGTCAATTGTCCAGGTTGCAGAGGCCAATGGCTCTGCGAACGGGTTGACGGTCTTTGATTGGGTAGATAGCCAACAAGCTGTAGAGTTTCATGCGTCAAAAGAGAACAACCATCCAAGCAAAGAAACTCAGGCTACCTATAGTCCCCAAGTTCAAAAGTCAAAGAAGGTTAGACATGCATTTGTTCAAAGAAGGACAAAAGGGAGTCCTCCAGGGGTAAAAGCAGGGAAGAATAACTTAAAACAGCAAAATAAAACTGGTGGAGCAGATCTTATTGGCAAGGAAGAGAAAACGCGCGGTAGTATGAAATGGCAAGAAGTACCTGAAGGATCAGATGTACTAGGGAAGAATATTCACCAATTACTGCATGATCGTGATGAAGATAAACATGCTAGTGCAGACAATTTAGCTCAGCAAGTAGCGATCTCACCAACAAACGGTGAAACTATGTTAGATTATTTTGAAAACCAGGACTACCCTTCAAAGCACAAAAAGCTTTCTCCTGTGGAAAGACATGGTGGAGGCCAAGGAGAAGAAGAGAATGTGCCGGAACTGGCTATAGCCGAGGAGGTCGAAATTGGGATGGGGACCCAAATAGCAATAGAGGCTATTGAAATAATGAGACATGGATCTTGTGTTCATGTCGCAAGCCATGCACCAACTTTAAACCAGAGTGCCTCTTTGCCTTCTCCTCCATCCACCCAAGCCGCAAAAAGTAACAACCTTATCTGGGGAAATAGAACACGTTCAAGTACTACAAGAAGCAAGCGTGAATGTTCAATTGCCAATGATTTTGGGAAGAACATAAAGCAGGTTTCTGAGCAATCAGAGGCCAAACAAGAGGCTAAGAATTGCCAAGTCGAGGAAGATATAAATATGGGTAAGCCTGTGCGGCATTCTAATAAAAATGATACATTTCAAATTCAGTCATCTGCTAACGTTGACGAAACTGGAAAAGAAGAAAAGAAACATTCATGCGTTGAACAGATTCTAGGAAGGAAATCAGGGAACAAAAGTGCATCTAAGACTATGATACAGGAAAGGTCAAAGTCATTTCTTGCTACTACTGAAACCTTAGGAAACAGTGGGACCTTTTTGATGAAAGATTCAACGAGAAGGTCAGCAAGAATCTCAGCTCTTAAACCTGGAAATTGTGCACCAGAGGAGATTACAAGGTCAACGAAAAGTCGGAACTTTGCAGATTGTGGATTGGAGGCAAGACTTGAATCGGGGAAAACTGTTGATAAATGTGCAACTGCACAGAGCACTGAGAAGCGTGCTGCGTTGCTCTTTCCTGTTATTCCAAGGAGAGCAAGGGGAACAGTTCCAATAAAAGAAAGGAATAGAATAACTGGCAGCATTAGGAAAGATAGGTCCCAAGAGCCTTCACTTTTGCCGGAGACACCAAAACAAAAGGTCATAACCCCAAAGGAGCTCCCATTTCGTGTTTCAAGATCAGGTCAGAGGAGACAGCATCTAGACATAGTCAAATTGTCAAATGCGCCTGTGCCATCGGCAACAGAAACTCCTCTTACAAGCAGTGGAAGAAAACGACGCAAGACTGAGATGATGTATGTGTTATTTAGTCATGGGTTATCCAGTGACATTGTCAAGCACCAGAAGAAGGTATACTGTGTGAAATTGTTAGTTTCTTTCCACTAGTTGATTTTCAACTTCTTGTTGTCTTTGTTGTAGATACTTATGAAGCTTGGTGGAAACGTTGCAAACAATGTTTCAGATTGTACACACTTTGTTGCAGACAAATTTGTTCGAACTGGGAACATGTTAGAAGCAATGGCTTCTGGGAAACCGGTTGTTACAGTTTTGTGGTTGGAAAGCTGTGGCATGGCTGGATGTTATATAAATGACAAACCATACATTCTCAGAGATCTGAAGAAGGAAAAAGAATTGGGTTTCTCCATGCCGACCACTATTTTTGCAGCACAGCAAAGGCCACTTTTGCAGGTTCCAAGTTTCAAAAATTTTGTATTAAGAACCCTATTCTTTATTTTTTTAAATCACACATGACCTCCCAATACAGGGTATGAAGGTATATGTCACTCGCAATGCCAAGCCAGAGGCGATTTCCTCAATAGTGAAGGCAGCAGGTGGTGAGGTTTGTGACATTGGCTATACCATTGCTTCGTTTCCATTGTATAAAGGATAGAGTAAAGCACAGACTGTTCAGACTGACACTGTAATGGAAAGTTAAGTTATGAACGTGGCTTATACCATTTGAATGTTCAATCCTTGTTGGGTAATCAGATGTAACCAGAAAGTTGAGATGACATATGTCACACCACATGATAATGACATGTCACCTTTGAACCAGTGAATGCACTGACCTTTATGTAATTGGCATGATGAATGGGCTATGGACTTTTGGGGTGTGGAACTTCAGACATTTAAGTAGCAAAAAATGAAGCATGCCATTACTAGATTTTAATGCCATATCTAAGATCAGCCAGGATCTTGTGGAAAGTCGTTTGGTGAAAGTTATAATTTGTCTAACTGAAGAAATAATAATATGAATGATGACGAATTTCTGGCTGTCTTAATGCATGTGAATGGAATCAAAATAGAGTGATATTGACATTCACATCGCGCTCCAGTTTTCAATGTGGATATACTATCGATTATAATTTGCAGGTAACTACACGGTACAGTGCCACATGTCCATGCTTGGTAATATCTTGTGAAGAAGATCGTAAGCTATGTGCTGCTCTGCTTGAGAAGGGTAAGGAAACCCATATGCCTTCGCTCCTCGTGCACAGTTTTATTTCTCTTATCATGAAATAATGAGAAACGTCTGCAGGTGTGAAGGTTCACTCCACTGAGCTGATATTCAATGGAATAGTTGTGTATCGGTTAGATCTCTCCAAGTATCCTTTGATAGAAAAGCTCCTGAATTCATTTCGTATATCCGTGTAGATCACCTTAATTCTGTCAGATATATTCTCTTCTCTGACCATACCGGTAGAAGAAAAGCTGAGCACAAGAAAAGGTGATGGTCTACCAATATATCCAGTTACCAAATGGACCTCCTTGGGTCATGTGGTGCAGTCATCACATCCTGCTGCAGAGCACCCAGCGAAGGGATGTACGCACAAAATGTGAATGGAAGAATGAAAACAAGTACAAAAAAGAGCGCAATTTGATTTATTGCAAATGCAGCTTCCACTGCTTGGAAAGTTTATTTACCATATCATTTGCACATCATGAGTGCAATTGCATAGGTGAAATTATGCAGCTGGTAAAAACACGTAGTAATTGGCTAGTTGTGTACTTGAATGAAGGCTCATTGGTGTTCAGTGAGATGGGGGAGAATATTTTTGGAACTAGGCTGTATGTAATTTTGTTTTGGGAAAGGATGACCAAATCGTTTCAGCTTTTGCGAAAATGCCCCAAAAACAGGGTGTTTGGCTAAAATGACAATAATTTTTTATGACCAATCAAATGAGGACTGATCAATTTTCTGCCAACTTGGGGTTTAGTTGCTTTATTTACAAATTGAAGTTCTCTTTTCTTAAATTTTGGATATGTGTAGTTGAACAAGTTCAACTTCATTGCTTTAATTGCTTATCAACCTCTTGTCAAAGCTTAGATACCCAATCAAAGAATCCCATTGACCATCGTGGTTTTGAACACATTTGAAAACTACACCATTTCTGCTATGTGAAGAAGTTGCTACCATGGCCATATTTGTCCTCTAAATTGGCATTAACTAAGATTTGCCCTCTAAGATTTGCCCTCTAAACTGGACATTTAAGGGAATCTCGAATTTGAAACCGTAGAAGCTGGAGGACAATCCTTTCATCGCTTGAGTCCTAGTTTACCATGTAAAGGAGAAACTTTGAGCATATATAAGAGAGACTTGTGCATTATACTCAGGACTCCTTATCACCATTGATGAGAAACTTGAATGTAAATGCCGAGTTGCTGATCTCTTCCGAAACATGGAAAATAAGAAGCTCAAGTTATTAAAGGATTGGACCTTGACATGACAGAAGTTGTCTATCCAGGGAGCACCTTTGCCAGCACCACATGGTGCTTACGGGGTGCTTTACTTGAATGCTAGCTTTATTTTTTTTATTTTTTTTTTCGCAGACAAGATGTTTAGATTTTATTCATAAAAAAAAAACAGTACAAGACCTTATGACCTTATTTCAAGCTCCACAATAGGCCAGATAGGAAGAATTCACATGCCCATGGTTGCCAGATGGAAAGTATTTTACAAAAGTAACCCAGATGTAGATCTAGGAAGTACCAGTGCCATAGAAGACCAGATTAAGGTGAGATCCCATAACAACCTAGAAACAACACCACAATGCGCTCCTGATTCGAAAATACAGGCAAACAAGAACAAGCAATAGAGAACTCCTTCCCACGCGTTAACTCGGCCTTGATCTACAGAGCCTTATAAGGGTACTACAAGGAGAATAGTCAAATCCTCACCATCTTCCCATTATAGAGACATCCATAGCCTCCCCAAAAGGGTGGTCCATTACTCCACATTTCATTTAATCCACCTGCCTGGGTTCCGTCTCTATCATACTCTACCATAGCTGTGATAGCCCTCGGTTCTCCCGTACCTCGAGCCTCCTATACCTCTTGCCTTTCAATGATTTTCCTGTCACATACTACTTCTAGAAACTACACCTCCTCCTAGTTGGAATAGGAGAGGGCAACACGAGGGAGGCATGCCACCATCCAAGGCTCATATTAAAATATAGATATCTGCCATGGACAAACTAGGGAAGAACCAAATGCCACCCACACATCCAACCCATTACCACATGAAGCAACAGCCTAAGATGCTTGGCTGCCTTCAATCCATCAAGTAGAAATAGAGCTAGCTACAGAGTGAAGATCTAGTACTCAAATGGCATAACTTTTCTGCTTCTTCCAAGGAGCAGTACTACAGGAAAATTTCCTTGAATCATGACATAAGATCCTGAAGCACAACCCGGAGAATATACCTTACTGATATGCAAAAATTCTTCAACCCTCTTCTCAGACCTTAGAATACCAAAAGTTCTGGCATCCATTTCTTGCAAAGTATCCATCTCTAAGAAACTCCATCATATTTGAGGAAAAGACATCATCCAAGCATGTAATACCATCACACTCTTGCAACAACTAGGCCTAGATTAATAGGCTGCAATATTCAAGATCTGCTCATCCATAGCTAAATACTGGCACAATATGCACTACAAGAGGATAGGATTTTTGCGGCAACCCCTGTGTCACTACATTTAAGGTTTGTCAGATTTGTGTCAGAAGGTTAAAAGTGACGCAAATTAATTTGATTGCATCAGAACTTGTGTCAACATAGTAGTGTCAACAACAACGTCATTTTTTTGACATATGTGTGTCAAAATTTTGGTACTTATTTCACTAGCTTTCTAACGATAGTTACATCATGTATTGCGAAAAGATTGTGACATAATTTAAGTCAAATATAGCAATAGGTATGTGTCCACTATAACATCACTAGTTCTGAAGTTTTAGTCAATATTGTTACACATTTGTGTCAGATTTTGTAATAGGTTCTTGTCACCTTTTGTAAAATGTGTGTGTCATTTTATAGTGACAAACATATCGACAATTTTACATCAATTCTCTGTTATAGATTGTAGCATTTATGTCTCATGATTGCGTGAAAAGAGTATCAATGTAGTGACATTGTGAAGTAAAAATACATAAATATCTTGACGCAAAAAGGGCTAAATTTGACACAAAAGTGCCACTAGCTAGTATAGGGAAACAACCTTGCAAATAACAATTTATAGTAATCAAATAGATTAGCATGATTTTAATGATAATATGCTAAACGTATAAATAACATTAGAAATATTGCATAAACATTATATTCAATATTTATGTGTGTATGCATGTATGTCCTTAAATCTTAAATATCTAATCAAATTGCAAGGAAAGCAACTTAGAGCAAACTTTTGTAAGAAATTCAACTTAAATTGTCACAAAGCATTGAATTGATCTTCGATATCATGCTCAATGTCGTCCAACTCATCATCATCCAAATATAAATGCAAATTTGTATGCAAATTAAAATGTGAACCAATGCTTAGAGCTTCTTCATCTTCATTAATGCTATCGTCACTTAGTTAGTTGCCCACTACTTCCAACCTCATCTCGTGGAGGAGAGATCATCATTGGAGATCCCCAATGAAATCGGTATCTTCTTCAAATTTGGTACTTGAGGTCATGTGTCATTTATTCCTTCATTATGTTATATAGATGTAATATTGCCTTCAATATTGTAAAAGTGTGATACATCAACTTCCCTATCTATTATGGGTGTAAAGTCCTCTGCTATATGATCAAATTGTCGATCTTCATCATCAAATATTGGCCCAATGTTATCTGTAGGTGCAGGAATTCCAGTCACAAGACGGGATCTAGGTTGAGAATGCATAATGATCCACCAATCATTATTGTCAGAATCTGGATAAAAGAAGACTTGCTCGACTTGATTTGAAAAAACCCTAGGCCTCTGAAATGTAAGCCTTATCAGTTGATAGGTTGTTGAAGGGTTTATATTTTGAAGCTCGAGTTTCTGTCGCATGAAATGAAGACCTAGTTGAGAAGTCGCAATTGGAAATGCGGAGCAAGGAGAACTGACAGAATCGATTTGGATTTATCCTCCTTCCGACCTGTTATTTCGAATTCAATAGCAGCTTTTGCGAGAGCAATAATGTTTGGGAAAGTTTGGGATGGTCAGTACGTTCAAATTTCATTTCTTTAGTGGCCGAGTCACTAAACTCTCGTGGCCGTGTCACTTTCCTACGACTTTCTACTGACCGATTTTTTTTTTTACAACCGCATATTTTTGCAATAAATAAATAAAAGAGAGTTCCATATGTTTCATACTTTGTTCATATTTAACGTATGCAACCTTGACCCTATTCTTGGTCCCAAGTGCAAATGACCAAAACTCAACCTCTAAACATAAAACTTTCAAGAAACTAGCAAAACACAAGGTTCACGTTTCATATGCCATATCCTAGTCAGATTTGACCAAGGCTGTTAAAAAACTCCCCAGAAGCAGGTTGCCCCAAAACTCCTCTCCCAAAGGCCGTGGCAATGGAGAGCAGTTCCCCCACTCCAAAAAATATGAATCAACTTTGCCAACATATTCAGAATGTTGACATTACCCTAGGGACCAAGTTTTGTGGGCAGAAGACCACCCCTTCTTCAAGGAGCACCAAAATAGCTCGCGTAACACACTTGTAGTCAATAGGCCTAGGTGGTGCCTGTGGAATATTGCCATGTAGGTCGTTCATGTTTCTTTCTTGGATAAAACTGATCGTGGATCTTGGTTCTTAGGGTAATCTCATCATTTTGGATGATACGGCAAATTCGAATTGCAATTTTGGAGCCTCCATACTACCCAAACGACAAAATGGTTGGGTTTATACACATGATCGACCATAGGACGCTTTGTAGTTTGATAAGCTCTCTTGGATCAATCTTGGATTCTTTTTTACCTGTTTGAAACAGGATCCTTGAATGGATGATCCAATGATCAGATAGGGGAACCAAGCTCTGAGAGGGTGGGCATTAGCGTATAACTCCCCGGAGATGCCCCTAGACTCAACATGCCCCTAGGCTTGAACATGCCAGCTGGGCTCAAACAAGACACGCGGCTCAAACATGCCATTGGCTCAAACATGCCACATAGGCTAATACGCCTCGGCTTAAACATGCCATATATGCCCAAATATGCCACCTAAGCTCAAATATGCCATATAGGCTGAAGTGTTGCCCTAGGATCAATCATGCCATAGGCTCAAACAACCACATAGGCTCAAACATACTACCTAAGCTCAAGCATTATTTCTACGGTCAAACATTCCCTAGGCTCAAACATGCCACCTTGGCTCAAATATGGCCTAGGCTTAAACATGACCCGTGGCTCAAACATGCCCCTGGTATTCCACTAGGGTCATAAAAATGTTTTTTCAAATTTTTTCTTTTGTTAGGATGACATATGATCCTATATAATAAAATTATTGTGTATGTCTGTCTTCAATCTCGCCCTAAATTGTGCGGTCCAGATTTAACTTAGACGTTTGACGGTGCAGATAGCACAATTTTCTTCTCGCGCACTTTTTTCATGTTGGAGCAGGGCAAGGTCATGCAAATATGGTGGAGCAGGGGAAGGTCGCTGAGCAGGGCCATGGCAAGGTGCGGCCCTAATTTGCACGGCTGGAATTACAGTGTTAAGATTTTGCTTACTTTTTTTTTTCTTGGGTTTGAAAGGGGGAGAGGTTTGAATGGCCTGAACGTTTGCCTTCTACCCAGACTGAACTATAGCAACAGGCTGCCAAATCTTCCAGCAGAATATTTTGGGAATGCCATGGCTGTCCCGTCTAGAGGAGGTTGTTCTTTCATGGGAACCTGGGACAGGTCTGGTAGTAAGAAGGAAACAGATGGGAAGCAAGGATTTGCCTCTTCATTCACAGCAATTGTAGTCAACCGTTGTCTACTCAATAAAATCCGAGGTTGCCATGCCTCTGTTTATACAACCACATCCATTCAAAGGTGCAGGAAGGTCTGATCAACTGGATTAAATAGCTCAAGGATTGCAAAGGGCTATGGCGAAGAATATGCAAGCTTGCACATCGATAAAAAATAAAAACCAGGTAGAGTTTTTCGTTGGGGAGCTATGGACTACTCTAAATTATGGCCACCAAAGGAATTCTTTAAGAGGCTGTAAAGGGTCAGTTTTGGAGGCTTTGAGAATGTAATGGTAACGCCCTGGCATGACTGGACTGATATTCCTTGCATTGTAAGTTCCTTTACTTCTGGAATTTTGTTTTGTACAAGGGCTTCACCTGCTGTAGTATTTTCCCATCTCTGTGATCCATCTGAGGTTAGGATGCTCTGATAATTCGTGATTTAGGCTTCACCTGCTGTAGTATTTTGTCCATCTCTGTGATCCGTCTGAGGTTAGGATGCTCTGATAATTCGTGACGTAAGCTATCTGCCAAAAAATAGCCAATCGAACTGTGTTTTTCTTTTGCAGAGATTATGTGCATTTTCCATCTTATCATTTTCTGGAGCTTTTAGCTTTTGACAGTGCAAGCTAACTTGCAGAAACAATAATAAAAGCCAGGTATTTTGCAATGAGCTCATCTTCTCTCCTTTTGTTTCTACGCAGACAATGTGGAGATAATTTCTACATTTTGGATTTGCCCATGCTTGGCAAGATGGCAAACCGAGCTGTGTTTTTCTTTTGCAGAGATTATATGCAGAAACAACAATAAAATCCAGGTATTTCACCTTAGATCATTCCAAGAATCTTATATGTGTTGGTAGTTTGTTAAGATTTGTTGTTCATAAACTAAAGTTCAAACAATTTCTTGCAGTAATTCCATCTGATTATAATGACTTACCCTTTGACGATGTCATGAATTGCAGAATTTTGCTCTTTTCTTGAGAGAACAAGATGCTTTTGATTTAAAGTCAACTATGTATGTAGCCTATCACAGATCAGCATACCATGCATCGCATGAAGGTACAATTAAGTTCTCTTCTTTGCATCTTCCTTCACACTAATTTTCATAAGGGCAACAAACTGCATGTATGCATTCTGCAGAACAAAGGGCAAGACATGCTAGCTATTCAGAAAAATTTTCAATTCCAGAAATAGGCATAAATTATCTTAGACGATGGCATGTTTTAAATCCTAATTCGTTATTCTTGCAGGTTCAAAATCACTTCGAGTGGCATACATCACCTCTACCGTGTGATATCGTTCACATGGTCATATATGAACTTTGGTTTAGATATCATGCAGTTCAATATAAGAAATGAGGAGTTGACTAAGGAATTGCAGAAACATCTACGACTTTAATGCATAAGGCAGTCTCATTAATATGAAAAGATGGTATAGTTCTCATAGTGGGCATCTGATATCCTCAATTCTTGCAGTTTCCTCCAAGCAATTCTACTTCAGAAATTTTGAGGCTGTTTAGGTTGTAGATATGAAAAATAAAAGGTCTAAGTTGCTCACAAAATGCTGCAACACAAACTTTGTAGATGGGGTGCTTAAATTTGGTGGACATGAAGAAATAAAACATATCAGAAGCAGGTGAACATGTGGTAGCAGGCAAATTGGTATCTTCAAGGCATTCTGTTTCCTTGCTTGCATTTTCCTTGGCCCTGCGATAAAAACAGTAGCTCTATGATATCAATTACCAAGAATTGTGAGTTTTACAATGCAGATATATTGTAAAAGGAAGTGTCCTGTTATGATGAGATGGTGTGTCACTCAAACTTGAGAACATGATTATGTTGAAATTCCACTAACATTCTGCTATGCCATGTCTTTTGAGAGCATGATTTAATGTTGAAATTCCTCCTAAGAACATGATTTAATGTAGAGATTCCACCAGTATTCTTCTATGCCATGTTAGAAAAAAGAATGAACTTATTTTTCTCTTTGGCTTGGGACAATGGTAACTATGAACTGAATGGAAGCATGGGACAATGGTTTGCTCGCTCCTTAATGGAAGCAAAAGCGTCAAACAATGACTTGCTTACTTTACCTAGAGGCATTTCCCTCATGTTTTGTTTACAGAAAGAAACCTCAGCTATTATGCAACCCCTTTTCCACTTAAAAACTTTTCCACTTTAGAGATTAATGCAATAATTTAAGGCAGATGTATGAACCTAGTTAAAGTTCTTGAATGTAAAATTCCATAGATCTGTCTATCTATACTGTTTCAAATTCTATGATTGTTTACAATTAAAATTTGGATCTATAGGATCTTGTGGTTAATCAAGTACTCTGGGCTTTCTTGCAACAGTTCCCATTCTTTGATCATTTAACACTAGAGTTGTCCCTTGATGGATAAAAATGGTCCATTTGCAGTGTTTATTTTAAAATTCATATAGAATCAACGACACAAAATCCATTCGAACCCTTCCTAGGAGTTCATATATGGCAGTCATGCTCTACAAAGACATAGGGTCCGAGATTGATCTTCAAAGGCTGTGGTGCATAGAATGGAGATATATTGACTAATAGATGTAGCTTGAAAGACCAGTGGCAGGTGAAAAACATATTTAAGTACGTCATATTGTGCTGCATACTGAAATATCTTGTACTTTGTAGTATGTGAATAATATTTCTGGCTGTCTTAATGGGGTGAAAATAGCTTTACCCGAGTTTTGGTGATTCCATCGCGGTGAATACTCTCCCGCAAAATCATAGACTCTCTAGGAACAGGATCCATTTCGGAGGTCCCGTTTTCCATACCTGACATTGTACCCCTTAATGGATCCAGGGTATTTTTTAACCTCCTTACATATTTGACGGGGCGTAAAATATTGGCCACTACTTACCTTAGATAATTTGCTAAGCATAGTTTGGCCTGGCCCTTTTCCGAATCGTTACAGCAAGAGGTTGTAACTTAAATGGCGAAACCATGAAACTATTTTTTTTCCAAGAATTTGAATTGGCCATATCCATACATCTAAAATGTAAATATGATAGCCACGTCACTAAGAAAATATCTAGTTTCTATAATGCTCTATGCAGTTGTCACAAACAAATACATGCTACACTTCTCTAACTAAGATTACTATAAGATCATTTGAATGTTTTAAACATGTAGGCAAAAGCGCAAATGGATTTAGTAGGATTGATCTCACCCAAAGCCATATTGCAAGTACTTGGTAAATGGAAACTAACCTTGATTCGAGTTGGGGCAATGAAGTGCATATTCGAGCTGGATGATGAAGAACAAATTTGAGATGTAAATTGCAAATTAAAAAAAAAAAAGGGGAACCAAAGCAAAAAAAAAAAAAACACTATATTATTAGAAATGCTTTTAGAATTTTATTGCTAAACTAAAAAAGACTTCAGCCCCCTACAAGTGGCAAAATTATGTCCCTACGAGCTTGGCCATAGCCCTTGAAATATAAAATTATTCCATGGTTTAAATGGCCACCACAACAAGTTGCTAGTGCACATAACATTTTGAAATGGCCACGCCATAGGGGTTTGAAGATTTGGCAAACATCAAATTGGCCACTTATGAAGCGAATTTAATGAAATGGTGCTTTGAACTGGCCACCACCCTTTGGTCATGGTGAGAATGCATCCTACTCTAGCGTGGCCGACTATTTTACGAAATATGTGAATGTGTGGCCAACTGGCCCGCCGGGGCCACTAAAAAACACCATGAATGGATCCCTCTGGCGTACCTGATAGTGTCAAGCGTACCCTTTGATGTCTACAGATCCCACTTCTTGGAGTAGCTACTACTGCACCCACTGAATAGACAATACCACCGGCGGTGGATTCACAATATGATGATTCCATCGGGCGGAATTACATTGTGGTGATTTCGCCCAACAGAAGTGCAATGGGATGATTCCGTCGGGCAGAATTACAAATCGGTAATTTCGTGTGGCAGAATTACAATGTGGTGATACCATCTAGCGAAATACTTCACGTGGTGATTCCACTTGGCGGGATATCGTCGACAGTATTCCGTCACGTGGAATCTGCCACTGGTGACTCCACGGGGGTGAATGCTAGAACGTGATTCCATCCGGTTGTATCAAGGCAGTGTGATTCCGTCGTATGGAATAAAGGGGCGGTGATTTCGTCCGGCGGTATTGTACCATTCTGATTCCGCGGGGAGGTATAAAATGGACGGCCAGAATGCACCCTGCAGATGGACAACTGGGATCCATCAGAGGGTACGTCTGACACTGTCAGCTACAGAAAACGGGACCTCCGGAACGGATCCCGTTCCTGGAGGGTCTATGATTCTGTGGGAGAGTATTCACCGCGACAGAATCACTAAAACTGGGATAAAGCTATTTTCACCTGCCTTAATGCATGTGAATGGAATCAAAATAGAGTGATATTGACATTCACATCGCGCTCCAGTTTTCAATGTGGATATACTATCGATTATAATTTGCAGATAATCCCTTTTCCACTTAAAAACAACACCCAGAGTAGACAATGGAGTCATATGTCGCAGTTGGGCTACAATGAATGCACCCATCCGCCAGTTTGACTGCAATGAGTGCAGCCACACGACTTGGCCACAGTAGGTGCAACCTATTCAAAACAAAACCATTCTGACAAAGTTTAAACACCAAAAAGGGGCTAGCATGTGCCATAAACTGGAGCTGAGATAACTTTCAGCCTATACATCAACATCATACAAACAACCGGTCCTACTAATGCAAAGGGACTTCCAGATATGATTAGGCTGCAGGAAAAGCAGACTATTGTGTCTTTATTGGAAGAAGAGTGCAAATTGCGAAAGCAAGATCTTTGCTCTGTGGCAACGTTTGCTCAAGGAAAGGATAAACAAGGAGAAAATGAGGAACAAAATGATGGCACTAGCAATATGGCAGAAAGAAAACCAGAAAAATGCCGCTATTGTGGAAAAGCTGGCCATTGGGCATGAGATTGTCGAAAGAAGAAAAATGATGAATCAAAATCTAAAAAATCTAAAGTCAAGAGCTTTACTGCTATAATTGAAGATGATGAAGACTTAGGCTTTTAGAACTAAGGTCTGTGAATGCAGATAAGAAGATGTCACTAAAGGGTGATTGGGACTCCAAGCAGACAATCGCCGGACTAGGAGACAAGTTGATTCGAAGAATCAACAAACTTATCTGGTCATTGGTCTTAGGTCCTATAATAGATATGATATATTATAGAGATGCTTTATAATGGGAGGGTGTTGAGGATGATCTTACACCTCTTGGTATGATGTGGCATGCCCTTTGGGCTGAATGGTCATGTCTCCAAGAGACACATCCCTATGGTCAGACACAACTCTTCATAAACCATCTATACAATGTAAACCATGACTGGGGTTTTTCCAGCCACTCAGATCAATTCATCTCCTTCATTTCTATAATTTATCAAGAATCACTAATAGCAATTGGATCTGTTCTTTGCTATCGCAATACCAATGGATCAAGTAGAGGAATATCCACTGCCACAACAGCTCGATGAACAGGACAATTTTTTGCGACGTGTAGCCTTCTTCATGCATGGAAAAGACCATTCTTCTTCCAATAGTTTCTGTTTGCGAGCAATGTCTTGAAGGCGGAACATTGTTCCTCACTAAGAGGGTCTGGTAACATAAATTGAAAGGAAGATGAACTAGAAGGATTCTTACTAGAATCTCCCCCAGGTTACAGTCAAATTTATGGTAGTTGGGCTTGCACTTAATGTATACATCAATTGTGCTTGAACCATAGTTATATACCTCCATTTTCTATAAAGACATCTGCTACAACCTGAATAAAATTGCTAACAAAATAATTGAACCATAGAAATATTAACAAACAATCAAAACACAGATGAGGAACAAAATCGAAACACCTTTATTCTACATCGTTCTTCAGTTTCTAGACTATTTTGATGCAAATCTGCCATTCAAAACTCCAAATCGGTGCTTGGGGATCAATTTTGACGTGTTTCTACGAATCAGGGTCAATTTCGATCCAATCTCGGCAGTTTAGGCCACTTCGAATCTGTTCAGAAAATCCATATAAATTTCAGATTCAATCACAACGGCACCTCCTTTTGTAAATTCGACTATTTTCTAGCAGTTCTGGTTTGATTCGTCCATGCTCACTTGCAATTCAGATTCTATATGCTGACCTCCATAATTTTGTTAATGCAGGCCTTGCCTCAGATGAATTCAAGATATCTTCCTAGAATAATTCCTTTTGGAATTCTTATCAATTACAGATAACTGGATAAATGTAGAATCACGTCCCAAGCCATAGTACTGCAAAAATCCACGTCCTTTGCCAAGAGATAAGAATCGAATCATGCCAGTATATGCAGCTTTGTACAATCAACATAAATTCCTCTTTTTAATAGTACAAAAAGCACCCAGAGCACTAGATCGATTGTGTGTATCCATGATATCTCCATGATTTCACATCAGTATGTAAATACCAGTTCTCTTATCACAAAGAATGATGAAATTTACACATAATAGCAGTCATATATTCCAGAGAATAAATAGAAAATCCCCACCTGATAGAAGAAGATCTGAAGCCATTCTTGATGTAATCTTCAAGCTCTTGCTGCCTCGGTGTCTCCAATGGAATCCTTCTCTACTCTACAAAATTTATTCTATTCTATGCGTGCATGCATGCCAAGCATACATACATACATACATACATACATACATACATACATACATACATACATACACACACACACACACACACACATACATACATACATACATACATACATACATACATACATACATACATACATACATACATACATACATACATACATACATACATAAGTACGTATATTGACCCATCAAGTGGCCAAAACCGTTGCATAATCAAAACGAGAGGCACCCAGAGGCCTCAACATATGATCTAGGGCATAGGATGGATAAATCCGATGACCGAGGTAGTCCAAGGCACACCTTGTTTTGAAAATTTAGCAAAAAAAAAAGGCTTCTAACGTGGCATCATGTTCACTATTGGGTTGATCAAATCCTCACTGTCCAAATTAGGGCAGAATCTAATCCAATATTTATAGTTCGACTTTATAATATAAGATGAAGTACAAACCATCATTTTATATGGCTATGAAGTACAAGCGTATAGCCTCTCGAATGGACTTTGAACTAAGATTGAGAAATTACAAAATGCCTATTTGAGTTAGTAGCTTACATTAGTAGGTGTATACTATGGAATGAATAGGCTATTTAATATTGGATTTAGAGCTAGTAGAAGCGAAGAGATAGTCACTGATGCAAGCAAGTGGTTGTTAAAAAGGGAAATGTGAAATGAAAAAACTAAATGTTTGAATGATGGTAGGGTCTAAGGTTCTCGGCATTTTTATGATGTACAATCTTAATGAAAAGGATATTGTTTTTCCTTCATCATACAAGAGAATGGAATAGAATGGAATAGAATAGAATAATGTTTTACGTCCACGAATATGCCATGGGACTCATACAATAGAATCAGTAACAACCATTACTACTAGTTTAAAACCCTGCTCCTAAAGTTTCAAGAGAAAAAACTTCGCTGGAAACTTTTTTAGTAATGAGCATTATAAGGCTTAGCTCCCATCATCTAAATGTGTAAGGGGATAGATGGATGAAGCTATCTAGGAGCTAGCATACTTGCCCTCTATGTGTGATGGATGAAGTTGAAGCGGTGCTTGCTTCATTATCCAGTCTAGCAGGACATGTAGAATGAGTATGATATGTTTTGTCATAATGGTAGGGATTGTTTCGATCCAATCTCGGCAGTTTAGGCCACTTCAAATCTGTTCAAAAGATCCATATAAATTCCAGATTCAAGCAAAACGGCACCTCGTTTTGTAAATTCGACCATTTCCTAGCAGTTCTGGTATGATTCGTCTATGCCCACTTGCAATTCGGATTCTTATGCTGACCTTCATAAATAATACCTTTTGAAATTGTTATCAAATATAGATAACCGGATAAATGTAGAATTACGTCGCAAAAATCCATGTTCTTTGCCAAAAGATAAGAATCCAATCCTGCCAGCATATGCAGCTTTATACAATCAACAAAAATATGCAGCTTTGTACAATCAACAAAAATTCTCCTTTTGCATAGCACACAAAGCACCCAAAGCACTAGATCGATTGTGTGTATCCATGATATCTCCATGATTTCACATCAGTACGTAACTACCAGTTCTCTTACCACAAAGAATGAGGAAATGTACACATAGTAGCAACCATATATTCCAGAGAATCAACAGAGAAATCCCACCTGATAGAAGAAGATCTGACGCCGTTCTGGATGTAATCTCCAAGCTCTTGTTGCCTCGGCGTCTTCAATGGAATCCTTCTCAGCCTTCTCTACTCTACAAAACTTATTCTCTCATGCCAAGCATGCATATAAACATACATAAGTACATATATTGGCCCATCAAGTGGCCAGGACCGTTACATAATCAAAGTGAGGGTGCCCAGAGGCCCCAACATATGATCTAGAGCATAGGATTGGATGAATCCGATGACCGAGGTAGTCCAAGGCACACCTCGTTTTGAATATCTAGCAGAAAAAAGGCTTCTCGCATGGCATCATGTCCACTATTGGGTTGATCAAATCCTCACCGTCCAAATTATATAGTTTGACTTTATAATATAAGATGAAGTACAAACTATCATTTTATACCAAGCTTATAGCCTCTCGAATCACTTTGGACTAAGATTGAGAAATTACAAAAATATCTATTTGCGGTTAGTAGCTTACATTGGTAGGTGTACAGTATGGAATCAATAGGCTATTTAATATTGGATTTTGAGCTAGTAAAAGCGAAGAGACAGTGATTGATGCAAGCAAGTAATTGTTAAAAGGGGATATGTAAAGTGAAAAAACGTAATGTTTGAATGATGGTAAGGTCTAAGGTTATCGGCATTTTTATGAAATACAATCTTAATGAAAAGGATATTGTTTTCCCTTCATCATACAAGAGAATGGAATGGAACAGAATAATTTTTTACGTCCACAAATGTGCCATGGGACTCATACCAATAGAATTAGTAACAACCATTACTACTAGTTTAAAACCTTGTTCCTAAAGTTTCAAGAGAAAAAACTTTGTTGGAAACCATTATAAGGCTTACCTCCCATCATCTAAATGTGTAAGGGGATAGATGGATGAAGCTATCTAGGAGCTAGCATACTTGCCCTCTATGTGTGATGGATGAAGTTGAAGCGGTGCTTGCTTCATTATCCAGTCTAGCAGGAGATATAGAATGAGTATGATATGTTTTGTCATAATGGTAGGGATTGCTCAGTCTACCTCTAAAGGTACTACAACACACACATACATAAAATACAAGGGATGAGGAAAACTCAATCGAATGGAGAAGATGAGCTCTTGACCATTGGTATGGTTACCATGGACTTATAGCAAGTTTATTAGGTCGAGCTAGTCCAGGCATGGGAGAAGGGCTTATTCTAGCCTATTAGCCCAATTCAAGAGTAGGGAATTACTCGAGAGAAACCTCAAAAGCGCACCACTCTCGGAGCATCACACCCAACCACACACACCACATATGTGAACATTTCTAGACATGCTCATCACATACGCCTTGTATCTATTATAAATAAAACCCATTGAACTTTATTTGACTAAGTATTCATGGCATCTTCGAATATACTTTATAGTTACCCATTAGAAACTGACATTGTGGAGAACGTGCAGTTTCCATGCAGGATGCACAAATAATGTCTCTTGGAAGGCATGAAAGGCCAAGACACGCCTTGAGGATATGCACAGGTAACAAATAGAATTTCAACAAGCTTCGTTGTACCCATTATTTATCACGATTTAAAAAAATAACCAAAAACGAAACAATAAGATCGAATCTTTGATATTCAACATAGCCAGTTTCAACAGAAACGTGGAACCGTCCTAACAAAAAGCAAAGGGAATATCTTTTTCAGAATGGGGGTAGATTAGATATATGTGAAGAATATGCGGAAAATCGGCCGCCAAAAACATTTGCCGGCGGTAGTGTTCGCCGGTAAAATTTGGCGGCAGTAAGAAAACGAGGAGCAGATTCTGTATGCATATCCTTATCCACTGGAATATCCCATTCGTCTCCCTTCCAAGATACTCTCTCCCATCTTTATGCTCTTCTTTTGCCTCCCAATTTGTGAAGATCTGGCCTTCATCATGCATCCTTCAACCTATTCTGTTCATCTTTGCGTTCATTCAACTCATTCCGGCTTCACTAATTCACTTCGCATGAGTTTTGTGCCATCTTGAAGATTCAGTATCTCTGACTTTGAATTAGATCTTCGCGGATTTGTTCTACATTGCCGTCTTTCCAAGCTTTGTGCCTTGAAATTGTGGTAGCAGAGGATACGAGGACGGCGGAATATCTGAGGTAGAATCCTGTTTTTGGAGACGACGATGAATCGGAGGTTGTGATTAATATGTTGCTGTGGTGATATGCAGAACAGATTCATGGGTGCGTCGTCAGAACTGAGCTTGGGTTATAGATCTCAGGCTCAGGCGTCTTTTTGTAAAAATTACCCGTTCGTAAATAATCCTGATAACTTGAAGGAGCGCGACGAATATTTGAAAGGCCTGGAAGAAGAGAGGCGAAAGATTGAAGCCTTTAAGAGGGAGCTTCCGCTGTGCATGCAACTGGTTAACGATGGTAAGGATCTTTACAGTCAATGCGTTTTGTGTTGGGCGGATCCATGAAATTTGTGTGTAGGATGTTCTGTTTTGATTTGCACAGACAAAATAATTTTGTGAAGTCGTATACTCTGTAGCAATCCAAGCTCTGAGACGGCAGGAGGAAGAGTACAAAGAGGAGGAGGAATCGAGGCAAGTAGTGGAGGACTTTTTGGGAAGAAGGGGCAACTCAGAAGCAGGGGAGGACAGACCAAATTGGATTGCGGATGTGCAACTCTGGAGCCAATGTGACAAGGTAAAAGGCGCAACGCAAACGCAATTGAATATGCGAGTAAAATATAACATCACAGCTGATTGTGATGTTTTTTTTTTTCTTTTGTTTCGGGTTTAGAGGGAAGAGAAGATGCATAATTGTTCAAATGCGGTACGTCCTTTGCCAAAGCATGGAGTTATACAGGGATTGGGGGGAGCATTTTCGCCGTTTGTGAGGAACAAGCAATGTGAAGCAGAGGCGTCAGATGCAGAAATTAGAGAAGAAAAAATGAGCTCAGAACAGCCCCAGACTCTGAACGAAACTCAGGCTCAGGCTCAGGCTCAAGCTCAAGCTCAAGCTGCTCATCGAAAGGCCAGAAGATGTTGGTCCCCGGAACTTCACCGTCGATTTGTCGCAGCTCTTCAGCATCTTGGAGGCTCTCAAGGTACTTCTTAGACTACTTTACTTAACCCCAATAAGTATATTTTTCATTAAAAAACCCACTTCCAATTCTCATACACACTTGATAATATGTATCCTTGTCCAGTAGCCACTCCAAAGCAAATCCGAGAACTTATGAAAGTTGATGGGCTCACAAATGATGAAGTTAAGAGCCACTTGCAGGTTGGAATCTTAACTTTTGTTTGGTAGCAAGTCTAATTCGTGCTCTGATATCCATGTTTTTTTTTTTGCAGAAGTATAGGCTGCACACTAGACGGCCAGGGCCAGGGAATAGTTGTCAAGCAGGTGGGGGAGTGGGGCAGTCGGCCCAGCTTTTAGTAGTAGGAGGAATCTGGGTTCCTCCAGAATACAGCCAACAGAGTTGCAACGCATCTTATGGCCACGAACTTTTAGCCCCTGCCACTCAAATCCATCCCTTGTTTTTGCAGCAACCCGATGAACTAGTTCAATCTGACGATGGAGACCTTACCGAGACCGAGGATAGCAAAACTGGGTCAGACAAAAATTGAATAGAATTGATTTGATTTTTATCATCATCATCATCCACATAAACCCACAGGTTTATGGCACAACGAGTGAATTAGACTCAACTAACCTTGTTTATATATAATCTCGTTAGCCTACATAGTTATCTATGCTCCTTTCCCATACAGGTTTCATCCCCTTCCACGTGTGTGCAAAGAAAAGACTTTTTTGATGGGCCAAGTATATTGCTGGAGTAGGATGGCATTTCATAATTGAGGATATTCTTGTACATATCGGATACTTCATACCACCATGGATTCTTTTCTTCTAACCTTTTTCTAAACATATATAATCATGTTTATGATTGTAATGATACGATGGTGAGTGCCGTATGGAAGAAGATATCTTGTAGTAAAAACCTCTTCATATTACCATTAATAGGATACGCAATAAAGATAGTCTTGCATCTTAAAATACTCAAGATTGTCTTGCGTGCATCTTGATGGATGTGAAACTTCTCCTCACAAGATAACATGGATTGTAGGATACTTGTGTGTAGATCTGAATTTCAATTGATATCAACAAGATCTCAAAGGTCCTTTACCTTATTTGTCCTTAAAACAACTTAAAAGGGCAAAGGTTTTATAGCACCAAGGTTGCCCTAGAAGACTAGGTGTGTCATCAGTGCATACAAGATATTCATCGCGGCAGCATTTCTCTTTATGGCCAAGATATTCATCGCGGCAGCATTTCTCTTTATGGCCACCATAACGCAATCTATTGTTTGGCTAATAAAAAGATTTGGTAGAGATAGATGAATAAGAGAGACCCCAATAGTCAGAGAAAAAAGTCTGAGTACGACAAATTTATAGATGAAATTAGAGACCTTAAAAGTCAGGGAAAGTTTGAATAGGACAAACAAATATGAAATACTCAAAGGGCAAAAACCATATCTACACATACTTTCCATCTCGCTTCATACATAGAAGATGGTAGCAGATCCCATCAATTTCCTTACCATTGACATGATATGATACACGAATGCTTGAAAAAACAAGCTTATATGCATAAGGACATTCTTAATGCATCGACATGGCACACAACACATTTATATCCATAAAAAATATAAATCCGGAGCATTCAGCTGTAAATAAATAGAAACAAAACAAAAACAAAGCTAACCTCTATGGACTCTTTTTTGTTACTTTTTTTCTGTTCCTATGAGTTGCCAAACTTGCAAGCCAATTTGTCCAGTTCTTATATTTAACTTTAGAAAATTTCAATTTATAATGTGTGCTGCCTCAAGGCCACATATTTGAGAACATGGCCGTGTGCTACTATGGAATATCTGTTAGATTAAATGAACTCGCAACTGTAGAAATGAAATTGAACTGATTCGACTTCTAACATCCATGGAGTTCAGAAGGTCTATGGGGTCCATTACAAGAAGGGATGCATCAAGACCATTGCTATCTAGGATTAAAACACGATCATCCCGAAACATCTTCCAGGGAAAAATCTTAGAAGTAATAGACTTAGTGATAAACTGTAGATCTGTACATTTGTAATATATCAATGTGATGATGCAGGACATATTTTATCTCGCCTGTCGAGAATTTCCAGGATATAAGATGATAATGCCATTACTGCAAACGTTCCAAGACCACATGTAGCAGTTGATCAGAAGTGTAAAGTTCAAAGGATACCAAAATTTCTAGGTATATATATAGTAGTTGAATATAGTAGTAGGATACCAAAATGCTCGGTAGTGTAAAGAAGGTAGAAGGGAACAATCATAGAAGATGACAAAATCTCAATACAACAAGTCATAAAAAATTAATTCTGATAGCGTAAAGAATCCAACAAAAAGATTGGATTTTAAAGGAAAAATAAGTGTGACATTCCACGTATTTATATGCCTTTTTAGGTATAAACACATGACATGTCACTAAGAATAATTAATGGTGCATTAGTTATTCATAAGCTAAGGTTAGCTATGTTAACTCAATAATTATTAAGGTGGAAACCTAACCCTAAACCCTAGTTTGAATTTAGGGCTTAACCTAATATTAAAAAGGCTAAAATAGTAAATTAGTTAATGATAACTAATCTAGAATTGCCACCTGGCCCAAATTGATTGGGCAAGACAGAACTGCTAACTTTGGGTGATCCAAATTGGGGCTCCCAATTCAATTCGGGGGCAATTGGAGGAGGAGCTTATTCAACCAGCAGGGCATGGAGAACCTGAGAGATGGGAGGTCTTGCTCAGATATCGCTTCGTAGGCTTAGTTAGCTTGAGATTCTAGTTAGAACTAACCCTTGCTTGTTAGACGGATGATTAATCTCTTTATTTTATGTTCTAGATGAGATTATGATGGATGTATCAGATATGAATGCTCTTTTTCTGTTCCTCCTATGTTGTATGGGTGAAAAGGGGGTAGGGACCTAAAGGCCATCTAGAAGTAGAAATATTCCTAGTTAGAACCCTTAAAACCCAGTAAATGTGGCTTGTGCACAAGAGCCCACCTGGCTGTGGATGCTATGTTGTGATTCAACACCAAACAACGAGTATGATGGTGAAAGGGGGGTGGGATCTTGCCTAGCGTGGCTACAAGATTCCTATAGTGTGCTAGACTTATAGTCAGTCACTGAAGGGGCGGGGTATGGGTCTGACACTCCCTGGATCGCAGGATACATGCTTATAGGAAGGTCTTGGGCTCGAACGGGCGCGGTGAGCCGGCCTTTAGATTTAGGGGGGTATGTCAGTGCGAATGCAGGGGCTGCTAATGTGGCACGGGTCCGCTAGCACACCCAGAGATCTATTGTGCCAGGGGAGGGGACGCCTCCCTAACCTGCCTCGTCGGACTGGGGAGATGTAAACGGAGTAGTCTCATAGGGTGATTCCATGGGATTGCGTCTCCAGAAGGCTACAATCACGCCATAGCATGGGTCTACTTCCCGATGGTTGACCTGGTGCCTTATTCCTGTCATGATCCGTGGTCTTCATGAATAGTCCTGTACCTGGACATACAGGACTAACACTCCCGCCCACCAAATGACACTCAATGGAGAGAAAAGGTGGAACAGATTCAGGAGGCGGGAAACCAGCAACTGAAAAATCATCTTGCGGCTATATGGGCGTGACCCTGAGTGATATGTCGTGATGAGTTCTTGCCGTTCCTTGAGAACCTCAGGAGTATTGAGACCAATTGCCTGAGTGGCGTCAATGAGGAAACCGGACTGCACCATGTCTTCAAGGGCACGGTGAGCCTCCGTATGAACATATTGGCATTCCATCGGAAGACAGGTCTGAAGTCCAAAGGTGCTTGCACTGGCATTCGGGTTGCAATAATAAATAGGGCGCTTTCGTGCAAGAGAACACAAAAGAAGGCACTTCAATGCATCACAAAAACTGGCTTGACGGTGAACTGAAGGATCCGGGGAGGTGGCAGCACGCTCCAAAAACTGGGTTAGATCCCAGACAGCGTGAGTAGGTGTCTGCCAGCCTCTTTCATTGGGGATATAGATCCAATTGCTATAGCGTTCCAAGGTATCCCCTTCTTGCCAGATAGATTGGCGAATAAATCGTGGATCTCACCGGAGATCGGTTGAGATCTGAGCAGGAGTCCAATCTGCGTGACCTTCCAGAACCTCCAAAACGGGAGACGCCAGTCAGATGTGAGATAGTGACGACATGGTGGCGCTCCTAGAGATGCATACAGATGAGTATCTGGTTGGGGCTGCATTGTGGGTTTCTGAGCCTGCTTTCGGAATTCTCGAACAAGATCAGCATCTAAGGTTTGACACCGTTGCTCCCAGTCAGAAGAGGAAAGCATAGTATACACAGGATGAGAGACCCATTCCGTGGGGACAGTATGGTTGTCCAGATATACACGAAGAGTGTTATATCCCCAAGATGCTGCAAATAAATCTGGGCAAATTGAATGCCCATATCTTTGGATACGGAGATGAACGAGGATGAACGGTAGGATGGGATAGCTTGGAGAAGGTACGAGTAATAATGGCAGACGGGCGTAATATGAAGGGAGAGTAATTAAGACAGGCAATTCGAGAGTCGAACATCATAAAAATGGGTGGCAGATTGTACCATGACTAGATTTGCGGCTGGATAAGAGAATCTTGAATTAGAAGGTGCATTCCATGCAAACACGTTAGCCAAAATTTGATTGAACCACGTTGACAGGCCTTTAGGCGGCTTGGCTATATAAAGCGAGCAGTGGGTGAGCAGAGGACACCAGTTGGCGATGATGAATAGCGAGTGCACTATGGTCCGGAATTGTAACGAGTGGATTACAGTGAAGATGAACGCGCTGGACCTCTGGAAGCTGCGGAACCGCGGCATATCCATGGACGGATGGTGTGCCGGAATGGCTGAACACCCTGATCCTCTGACCAACCCCATAGAGGTTGTGATTCACCTGCGCTGGGACCATGAGCAGTGCCTCTACCACATCCTTCGTGTGACCTCTGCTCCAAACACGGAGTAGGGGTCCCTTTTAATGTAGGATTTTGTATATAGGGCTCAGCCCATAGCGAAGATATATAGATGCCCAATATTTGTTTTTCTTGCGATATATAAATAGCCTTCTACTCACTGTGTTCAGAATTTGAATGAGCATCCTGGTTGTTTGAATGAACTGTCGTTACATCTGTGTGAAACTATTTGAGGCGAAAGCCATTAACTAGAGTAGGTAATGGCGTGCCATCTAACTCAGCGAGTTGGAAAACACTTAGTTGCACAACTTGAAGAATCTGGTAAGGACCAAGCCACCGAAATTTTAATTTGCCCGGAAAATTTTTGTATTTGGAGTCGTAAAGTAGAACCAAATCTCCCTCTTTAAAGGTCTTTGCTTTGAGATGTTTGTCATGCCAGGCTTTTCTCAATTGTTGCCCAGTAAGAACACGAAGATAAGCATCTCTGCGAAGTTCATCTAATTGTTCTAGTTGATAAACTCGTTCTTGGAGTGCTGCAGGTGGATTATGCACTGTGGCCAATTGAAAACGAAGAGTTGAAAGAACATATTCAAAAGGCATGAGAGCCTCTTGGCCATAAACCAGCTTGAAAGGAGTGTGGCTAGTAGCAATTTTAAAGCTTGTGTTGTAAGCCCAGAGAACTGTAGGTAGTTTGTCCTGCCAATCCGTGCGAGAAGCATCAAAAATTTTCTTTAGAATAGTAATGAGGGTCTTATTAGTACTTTCAGCCAACCCATTCCCTTGAGGATAGTAAGATGTGCTTTTTCTGTGATGGATATGTAAATAATCCGTCAACTCCTTGATGGTGTGATTGACAAAATGAACTCCAGGATCACTGACTAGTTCCGTGGGACAACCAAAACGCGTGATTATATGCGTGTAAAGGACTTTGGTCGTACTGGCAGAAGTGTTGTCAGGAAGTGCACAGGCCTCCGCCCACTTCGTGGCATAATCCGTGAGAACCAAAATACAGCGGGCACGGGTGTGCCACACAGGAGGATCCATGGGCCCCACAAAGTCCATGCCCCACTTGCTGAAGGGTAGCGGAGTGGCAACGGGAGTCAAAGGTAGAGCGTCACGGGCCGTGGGCCGACCCACATGCTGACAGACATCACACGTGCGGGCGTGAGCGTGGGAATCCTTGAAGAGTGTGGGCCAAAAGTAGCCTGCAAGAAGAATTTTGTGTGCCGTGGTGTCACCACTAAAATGGCCACCACCCAGGCCTTCATGAGCTTGTCGAACAATTTCTGGCACTTCATGAGGGAGAACACATCGACGCAGAACCATGTCTTTGCCGCGTTTGTAGAGATGGCCCGCAACCATGGTATAGTCACGGACTTCACGGAGGAACTGACGACGGCATGAGTGAAGCTTTTCTGGAGGGAGCGTGGGATCCTCAGACGGAAGGGCTCCAGAGAGGAGATACTGCTGATAGTCATGAAACCAATGTGGCGTGGCTGTGACCAAAACAGTTGGGCGTCTGGAAAAACATCAAAAACACCCGTGGACGGATTATTTGTGTGGATGCATGAGAGATAGTCAGGCACAACATGAGATTTTCCTTCCTTGTGAATAATTTCAAAGGGAGCGAACTCTTGCAGAAGCAGGATTCAACGAGCAATTCGACCCGTGGGCGTGGCTTTGTTGATCAAATAGAGAAGAGCTTGATGATCGACAAAGAACTTGATCTTGCTTCCCAACAAATCATGACGGAAGCGTTGGACATAGAGAACTAAGCTCAGTGCTTCCCGCTCCGTGGCAGAATAATTTTGCTCCACAAGATTGAGTTTCCTGCTGGCATAGCGGATGGGTTTATCCGTGTGCTCATCATATGCTTGAGAGAGAACAACACCAATAGCAAAAGCCGAGACATCCACATGAACATGAAAGGGCTTGTCCCATTGAGGGGGGATCTATCTTTTCTTCCCACTGGCATAACTGAATATATCTCCAGCTCCATACTCCAGCTCTAGTTGGGAAGACGCCTGTGCCTTCTGGACATAGTGCGGCGGCGCTCCTCCATATTTCTGTGCAAGCCAAACTATCTGTTTGTTTCTTTGAAGACTTTGTTTGTTTCTTTCGAATTCGTCTTTTATGTAGCATTGTCTTTTATGTAGCAAACAATCATTCTTGCTTTCACTTAATGAGCATTTCTATGAGCATTTTTCATTGCCTAGCCTGTTTTGGCATTTTTAATATTGCAGGAATCAGCTCGGTTTGGACCATCTGGTTTGGACCATCTGGTAGTACTACTTATCCTTTTTAACGTATTAGCATTCTTCCTGTGTATGCAGAATCAATAGCTTCAGTTTTGTCAAAAAGGGAATCTCCAGTTCATAAGGAAAGAAGACGTAGGCGTTGTCTACTTGGCGTTGTCTACTTGTAGATGACGAGCGTGAAGAAGGATGAGGACTTCATGTCGTCTAGGTTTTCATAACATTATTATGGATTATTATAGTATTTTGTCTTCTGTAGTTTACTTCAAACTATTTCTTTTAAACTACTTCTACATACTTTAATGCAGTGTTATTTTCTATAGTATGGAGTCTTCAATTGCATCGTCTACACCTCAAAACCAATGGTAAAAGCAGAATTTGATGTAACAATCTAAAAAACTCTCTAAACCCTTCCAAAAAAAACCCTCTAAAAATTCGCACTCACTTCAAGAAACCCTGTAAAATATAAGATGCCTATAACTAAATATGTTATGAACTAGCAATGGTTTTGCAAAATCAATCTATGTGTAAAACACATCTTCCAAACTAATGATGATTTCACAAAACTATTGGATGATGTAGAATTGATGTAATTAATCGTGGTATGGACTAGTAATGATTTTGCAAACTTAATGTATGCTTATAAATCATCTTACAAACTAATGATGATTTTTTTGAAACTATTGTAAACTTTGGAATTAGTACAAAAAATATGACATGAACTACTAATGGTTTTGCAAAACCATAAAAAACACATGGTTTTTGTTGACATTGTGAAATGTCGTATAAAAAACCATATGTATACTAGTTTTCACGCTGATTATTAATGCAAGTTCATTTTTGGGGCCCTTGTGGGACAAGTACCGGTGCCTGAATAAGCCAAAGCTTCAGCTTCTGGAAGGCTGCCTCCGTCTGGGGATTCCAAGCCCAAGAGGATTCATCACCCATGAGTTATGAATGGGATCAGCAATGGCAGTGAGTCCAGGAATGAAGGTGGCATAGTAATTGACCTTACCCAGGAAGGAGCGTGTCTCTTTAATGTTGGATGGTGCATGTGCCTTCAGCACGCAACTGATTCTGGCAGGATCCGTGGTAATGCCTTCTTTACTAACCACATGACCCAAAAGAACACCCGAGGTGACACAGAAGGTGCATTTCTCTGGATTGAGACTGATATCTGACTCATCACATTTTTAAAAAACTAGCTCTAACTTCTCCAGGTGATCATCCATAGAGCTGTAGGCTGAGAAATCATCTTGAAAGATTTGGAGAAAGGGACGATCTTTCATATAGTCTTGAAATACAGAAAGCATGATGCGTTGAAATATGGATGGAGAGTTGGATAACCCAAAAGGAACCACCTTGTGGCAAAGGTGCCCCAAGGCGTGGTAAAAGTGGTTTTGAGTTGATCTTCCTGTTTGATGGAGATTTGATTATACCCTGAAAACCCGTCCATAGGAGTACATCTCGTGACCAGCAACCTCTTCCAGAACCTAGTCTGTGAAGGGTAGCGGGAAATAATCCAGTTCCGTGGCCTGATTTAATTTTCGGTAGTCCACACAAACTCGGATTTTTCCATTGTGCTTGAGAGCAATGACAATGGGGCTCACCCACTCTGAATGTTTGACCTCATAAATTAAGCCAGCATCCAGGAGCTTGTCGATTTCGGCTTTGACGCGGTCACGATAGTTGGGGTTGAGCCGGTACTGTCGTTGCTAGATTGGGCGTGCATCAGGTTTGGTGGGAATGGTCAATTCCCCTCACTCTTTTTTGATACCCTGAAGGTATTTATAGCTCCATATGCAAAGATATGTTTGAATTTTTTGAACAAAGTGATGGCACGGAAGATTGGCAGCCAAGTGTACTGGTTGATTGTCACCAAGATCTACCACTTCCACATCGGGAGTTTGAATGTGCGGGACAACTTCCGTGTCCTTAACAACATGAGCTGGTGGTTGGAGCAGCACCGGAGGCGCAGCATCTTGTGTAGTAAAGAAAAGAGGCTGTTGAGTATCATCAAGCAAGGGTTGCTTCATGACAGCATGAACATCCACAACCTCAGAAGGAGCCTTCATGTCGGAAAAATGATCAACGCGTTGAACGCGATTGCAAAGAGCCAGGTAAGGGTCAAGCAGAGCTGCCACAACCTAGTCCTGATCAAGGGTCATCTCATCCCAAGGATCTGTATACTCAGGGTAGGATGAGAGAGGAAGACTCGCAGGTGGAGCCTGGACCTGATAAGTATTTTGAGCATCTTCAGAATCACTATCGGAAAGTGAGGGTTCAGCGTGTTCAACAGAAATTAACTTGCCCGTTTCCAAATTCATAGTGGCATTGAGAGTGCCATCAGTGATGACCAGTTGATCTGTGGCCCAATAATGAATGCTCTTAGCCTGGCGGAGAAAGGGTCGTCCAACCAGCATTTCATAGTCACCCGGATCTTCACCAGCTTTCCAAACACCAAATTCCAAGGGGGATTTGAGATCACCAATACTGATGCGGAGAAGAGCGGTGATGCCTTGAGGGCGCGTGATATGACCGTTAGCCAACAGTGGGTAGGGGCAATTGTTCTTTGAGAGCAGGACAGAGTTTGAGAATAGTGGCAAAACTCAAGGGAAGCTTGATTTTGGCGAGCTCTTCTTGGAGTTCCAAGGGAACATGAGAAAATGGATCAGCCAGTTCCAAAGGGGCAGGAGTCTGAGGCAACGAAGCTGAAACCTCCTTGAGAAGCTCAACCTCTGCAGCAATATTGGGATACGACTGAGAGCGTGGGATTCTGGACGAGGAATGTGTCTCCTGAAGCTGCTGAGCACGCATGGTGGCATGAACATTTGCAAGCGTGCGGCCTTTGGCATGACATGGGGCATGAGTTTATCCAGATTGGGCGCGAAATGGACCTTTTTTGGGTCCTCATGTGGAATCGTGTCGACAGCAAACGCAGGTTGCGTGTCATGAGGTATGATTGTCAAGGGACGTGAGGCCTTGGTCTGGCGAGAAACCAAACCAACCCAAATTGCTGCACCGAAGGATTGAGAGCCTGATAAATTTCTTCTTGAGTTTGTTGATCCAGAGGAGTAGAGGACGATGTTGCTTGCTGAGGGCGCTGTTGTTGAGGTGGCCGAGGTGGCTTTCTCAGAACAGGGCGTGGACCTTGTTTGCCATTGGCGACCCATAGTTGATAAGTCGTGAGTCGGACTGAAGCAGTTTGATTTGTACCTGGAAGTTGAACTTGGACTTGAGGAAGCTGAGGACAGGCCATGGTGGTATGTGTTGAACCACAAGTGGTCCAACATGTGTGAAGGGGCAATGGTTAAAAAATATAATTTGGGGCTATGTTAAAATATTATAATGGGGTATGGTGGAGATGAAGAGGTGAAGAATTGAAGGGCGAGGATGAAGAGGTGATTTTAATGGTTTAGATGAAGGGGTGAAATTGGACAGTCCAGATTTTGTTGTAAAAATATAAGTATTTTGAGGAGCAAAAGCTCCTCCTCTTCCTTCGTACCATATTGGTCATAATAATCTTCAAATTGTACCAAAAATTCTTGAGGATTCTTGGTACCGTCGAAGGATGGTGCAACTGAAGGAGTGATTACTTCAATTTGGTATGGATACATTGGTGGTACTGCCCCTGACTTACTGGGCGGAGCTGTATCAGCAAAACCTTCAACTGGAACATCATTCATCCCTATGGATTCTTGCGAGTCTTTGTCCTCTTCCATCTGCATATATTTGGAAGGTGTATACTACGCAAGCTCTCCACAATTTCTGTCCCACCCGGAGTGCCATAATGTTGAACCTGGTTCCCCAGCCAGGCCAACACCCATAAAATCTCATCTCAAGAAAAGATCTATTGAATATGAACTGAATGAGACATCAAAATTTGCACAGAGATAAATATTTTCTTCAATAAATCATGATCAAAATACAAAAGAAATCCCCTTGCAAAGGCCTTCAATCTAATGAAGAGGAGGCTGCCACCCTCCTCTTAGAGAGTGGGTGCCCCAAAAATAATTGGTTATATAATTTCAAGAGGCAATGGTCGTGGAAAACTTAGAAAAGGCAACGATCAAAAAAATGAAATCTTTAGGGTTAGGGCATGCAACAAGCTGGAAATATCAGAATGCAGGCGGTTTGTTACAATGTGCTAGGGTTAAGGCAAGAATAGAAGCTACGTTTATGGCACCTGGATATGGCCGATTTTGGATATCAACAGCTTGGCGGCAATTTGCTTTCAGCATATGGATAGGCAGAGTCGAAAAAACTAAGAATCCGGCAAGCATTTTGGCAGTGCAGAATTAGAAAAGGAGGTTTTTGAACAAAGCCTGTTCTCAGCATTTCGAAAGTGTTTGCCAGAGAGGAGGCGGTGATGTTGAGATATCGGCAGCTGCAATCTGGCTTTGGCATTGTTGATCTATGGATAACATGGCAGAGGTTTCCTTTTTTTAGAACCTTTGAATCGCAGACAAGGATAGAAAAACAGAGCAGAAGAGGCAGGTAATTACAGACTGAGATTCTTAGATTGTCCGTATCCAGAAGGAAAAAAGGCTTTCAACCCTTTTGCTGCGGAAATAGAAGAGTTTGAAGGATTCTGGCTTCACTACTTGAGCAAATGCAGGAGAAGCCACATAATACAACCAGGACGCATGCCAGGTTAAAACTCTGCCCCTTTTTTTTTTCTTCAGCGTCATATTGTATCCAGAATGTACTCAAGAAATTCAAAAAGAGATCAGGGTGCAGATTGAGCAGAGAAGGATTTGCAGGAGCCACTGGTCTGCTACAGAGAGAACTTTCCCTTGAGATTAACAGCATTGCTGCAAGAAGCCAACAACTTCATGAAAATATCTTCATAAAGCACTCAGATATTCTGTTTTCTGATACAGACTGTGCTTTGGGGAATAAAACTCTGCTCATAAGAACAGAGTCCCACCGGGAGTGCCATAATGTTGAACCTGGTTCCCCAGCCAGGCCAACACCCATAAAATCTCATTTCAAGAAAAGATCTATTGAATATGAACTGAATGAGACATCAAAATTTGCACAGAGATAAATATTTTCTTCAATAAAGCATGATCAAAATACAAAAGAAATCCCCTTGCAAAGGCCTTCAATCTAATGAAGAGGAGGCTGCCACCCTCCTCTTAGAGCATTGCCACCATGCTCCTAAGAATCCATCGAAGGAAGGAAGGAAGGAAGGAAGGAAGTTTATTTTAACGTCCACGGAGGCCAGAGGCCTATGAGACGGCACAGAACAGGCAAAAAAGCCAAAAACCCCAACACCAAAAACAAACAATGTAACTGTACAGTAGAACCCTACTACCGGGATGAAAACACCCCCACTTGGGAGGAAAAACCCTAACAGTAGGCTCTCAAATACCATGCCCCAGAAGAGCAAGTCTGACGGCCGAAATCTGCAGGATGTAAGCTCCCAGTCGCGCTACCATAGGTGATGCGAGTAACTGATGTAGCGGTGTGTCAGAGCATCTAAGATCAGTGTGCATTGCTCGGACATGGGCATATGCTGGGCACCGCTGGAGGGCATGGTGCTCATCCTCTATCACGTGCATCTCACAACACTGACATATCCTTTCCTCCCTAGGGATCCCATGCCCGCCATTCACCCCCCAGCGACCTGTCTCAATTATGAGGTAATGGGAACCCGTCCTTATGGCGGCAATAGCTCTCCGTTTCTTCACAGAGATGTGTGCTTTCAAGTACCGATGGGGTCCATGCTCAAGGCCGGGATTAATCTGGCGTGATAGTGCTCATCCTTGGGCTTTGCAAGAGTAGAGGCATCGCGACAGTGGCAAAGATAGCCCGCATCCAATTGCCCATTCTCATGCGATCGAGAATGCGCCCGTGCCACCATCCGCGTTAGTAATCCATAGACCACCTCCTAAACCATCCCTTACGATTGCTTTCGTGCCATACCCTCTTCACCGGGGGCCCTGCGTTAACAACACGGCCTGTGGGGGCAAGCGATGCTCATCCATCCCATCCACCTTATGGAAGCAAGTAAGATGCCTTCGCATAGCGTATCTTTCAGAAGGCCGAACCCCGCCTCATACAACAAAATCGATGCGGTGCGGTGTCCTTCACTCCCAAGCTATATGTCAAGAAAGCTTTTCGCACCCTTTCCAACCTATCCCACGTATTTTTGCTAACTGGCTGGGCCCCAAACCTCCACCCCATATAGCAAAGACCTCAACCAAAGCCCTAAAATGGTGTGCTCTCCTCGCCCCATCCGCAGTCTATCCCAACAACACGCGTTTTGCATTTGCATATAAAGCCTTCCGGCCGTGCGGCTCTCCCTCTCCACACACTCATCCCACAAAGATGTTAGTAGTGAAATCAATTCCCGTGATACTTGAAGCTCAAGCACCATCTCCACTTCCCGTCCCCTGTAATAGAACTCCCGATATAGCGTGTTTGCGAGGACGGGGATCGCGAAAAGCTTAGTTTTGTGCAAGTTCACCGTCATTCCCAAGGCCCCAAAGAACCCAATCGAGGGCATCCAAATGCTTCTGCATAATCGCTGGGCCGTCGCGAGCTAGCAAAGCTACATCATCCGCATATAGTAACTGGCTCCGAGGTCGCATCGATAATTGCACCCCGGCTCCCCAAGGTCTTTGCATCCACGTCTCCAAGCTATCAATGTACAACCCAAAAGCGTTGGAGACAACGGGCAGCCCCGCTTAACTCCCATAGTGCTAGCTACCGCCCGATCCTCATAAGGCGGTCACGGCATAAATCCCATCATAAAGCTGGTGCACCACATTCTGCAACTCATGTGGAACTCGCAATTCTTGCAACCTCTCGCCATAAGATGTCTCTCGGGGGACGGTATCATATGCGCCTTAAAATCTACAAAGCGGCAATACAAGTCCTGCCGCCATTCCGCTTGCCTCCATCAACACTCTCAAAGTGAAGATATGGTCTCGCCGTGGAGTGAGCTGGGCTAAAGCCCCGCCTCGCCAATTGCCCGCACCCCCTCCTCGGCCCACTTAGTAAGTTTCTTCTCCACCACCCCTGCTAGGAGCTTTGCAAACAGCGAGCTTACCATAATCATCCGGTAATTCGCCGGCTCATCCGTATTACCAGCTTTATGAACAGGAACAACCTTACTAACCATCCACTCCTGGGGAGAGGAGGAGCTTTTGCTCCTCAAAATCTGGACTGTCCAATTTCACCCCTTCATCTAAACCATTAAAATCACCTCTTCATCCTCGCCCTTCAATTCTTCACCTCTTCATCTCCACCATACCCCATTATAATATTTTAACATTGCCCCAAATTATATTTTTTAACCATTGCCCCTTCACACATGTTGGACCACTTGTGGTTCAACAGTATGACCCAATTCTTGACAGTGATAGCACTGAGCCTTAGAAGGATCAAAAGGTTGACGGGGGCCTTGACCCCTAGATTGTTGAGGTGCGGAGCTTGGAGGTGGATACGACTGTTGCTGTTGTGGCATGGTTTGCACCTGGAAAACCATCTTCTGTTTGAAGGGTGTGGGATGGGAACGAGTACACTCTTTAGTGGCATGATTGTACATGTTGTACCGTTTACAATGAGGAGGACCATTGGTGGAGTTGCACTTATTGGCAAGATGACCTTGAAGTCGTATTTAATTAAAGTGGGACTCATTCCATTCCCACTTTTTTTCGGAACCCTGTTATTTTACACAAAAATGAGCACTCCGACCCGAAAACTGTCCTTAATTCGAATTTTTGTCTGTTAGTGTGCATCCAAGCTTTCTCCCAGTTTTCTCTGATAGCGAGTCGAGTCCCTATTTTGGGGCTTTTTTGTCATTCAAAATAAGAGTTTTTCGCATGAGGGTGAATTCCTTTACCAAGACATTTTGGCTCTATTTTCTTAGGTGGGTAGACAAGAGATCACAAATTCCAACAAAAATTAAGCAAATTGTTTACTTAATCACCAAAAAATACTAGTTTTGAGATACCTTATATTTATAAATGGGCTCATTACAATATATATTACAGTGGGTGAAGAGACCATAGTGGTCGTATTATCACAATGATTACACCCTCTTCACACATGAACCACCTAGTGCAAAGGGCGCGTGGAGCTCTCTCCAAGTCACGGAGCAACTTACAAACGATAAAAAATTGTATGAGGAGTTCCTTCATGGGCCACGTGCTTGTATGTGCAACTGATGTCACCACCCTCTTCTCGGCACCTTTCTTCAATGAACTGGTCTTTTCATTGCTCCCAAGCATGTACTATCTGGTCGAGACAAAGACTGCAAAAGACAAAATCAAGTTAATCAAGTGATGCTACAGGCAAAATACGGGCCATTTTTGGAAAATACAGTCAAGTGATGCTACGGGTCATTTTTGGAAATTACAGGGCACGAGGCCTTTCTCGACTTCGAAATGAGAAAGGCAAACCAAAGCTTAAAAAACGCAGGTTTTAGGGGTCGAAGGCCTTTCTCGACTTCGCGAAGTCGAAAGGCAGCTCAAAGCTTAAAAACGCGGTTTTTAGTCGAAGGCCTTTCTGACTGAAGTCGAGAGAAAAGCCAAAAAAAACGCAGTTTTAGGGGTCAAGGCCTTTCCCCTAAACCTTTTTGCTTTGAGTCGCCTTTCTCGACTTCGCGAGTCGAAAAGGTTTCGACCTTAGGGTCAATTTTTGAGCTTTCTCGTCATGCGAAGTCGAAAAAGGCACCAAAAAGCGAAAAATGCAGTTTTAGGCAAACCGTGAGTAAAAAGGCAATTTCAAGGGCCGAGATTATTTTTATGAGCATCATTTTATCTATCTATCCATCTAATTTTCCACCATAGTTTATTATTCTCACACACCATAGTTTATTGTTTTTCTCACAGCACATTAGTATTTAGCACACATTAGTATTTAACAATTGTTTTTATACTAGCACACATTAGTATTAGCACACATTAGCATTTTTATACTAGCACACCTTAATTAGCACATTAGTACTTTATACTACCACAATTTCATAATAACGCATTAGCATACTAGCACACGGTCCATACAAAGCACACATTAGTATTAGCACACATTAGCATTTTTATACATTAATACACATTAGTATTAGCACACATTAGCATTTTATACTAGCACACATTAGTATTAGCACACATTAGCATTTTTATACTAGCACACCTTAATTAGCACATATTAGTACTTTATACTACCACAATTTCATAATACACGCATTAGCATACTAGCACACGGTCCACTTTTTATCTTAGATATAAGAATAATATGCCTAGCACCTCTAAGGTCAACATAAGGGGTAAAATATGATTATACAAGCATACATATATATAAACACACAACCATGCTATCAATTTACGACAAAAATTCAAATATTTATACAGGTGACACTAATAAAATGATAGCCCACGCTATAAGGATTTTAATAATAAGGATTTTAATAATTGGCCACGCTATACCCCGCCTTTCTTTGTTACGTACAATTTATATCCCGCTTTTTTCTCCCACCCATTTTCTCCCACCCATGTTTAACTTCGAAATTTGAAATTTAAAAATGGGGGGGAGGGGATTTGGTACATACCTTTGAAAACAAGAGAGATTTAGGACATGTGTCACTGCTGAGATTTGGTACACTTACGCCGTGGCTATGGAGAACGCCCAAAATCTTGGAATCTTGGCTACAGCATCGAAGCTCCTGGCTATGGCTGGTAAGATGTAGTTCTCACCCAGCGGAAAGTACCATGGAAAGATGCGGAAAAAAAATCGGTCGAGTTGGGAGCAAGGATCGGGCATACATGAAAAAAAGAATCAATCGGAAAGAGTCGTGAGCAAGAAGGCTATGGCAGAGCTTTTTAGAAGGTATGACTCTTATTTCTTTTGCTAATCGTCATGCTTTATCTTCCGCTACCAAGAGCCAGAATTAAAAACAGAGTATGCAGTGCTATAGATGGCGATGGCGCATCTCCCTCCACACAAAAAGAGCACAAGCCACCACTGAACACCTCTCCGGGCCTTGCTTGCAACGGTTTTAAATCCCTGTGTCGCTATGTGCTTTATATTTTGAAACCATGGCGCCCGACTCTAATTCTCCCTCAATCCAAAATCTGCACGAGAAAGAAGCCCATCAGAGGAGGCCAGCTTTTCAAACCGTTCCTCAACATCCTTCCACAGAGCTTTTTGGTCAGCATTTTCAATTGCTTTAGTTATAAATCTGAGGCCCTGAAGAGCATGCTCAGCACCCGATCTAGTTCTTTTAAGCTCTTGACTTGGTGCTGAAGGCTTTGGGCCTGGTGGACTCTTTCGAAACAGAGGACCCCGATCAGGAGAATTCTTGTTAGAGTATTGGCCTTTACTTCTTATACCGGAAAGGCGAAGAAGCTCTTGGGAAAACTGCTAAATTCCCTCTTCGTCAGATATAGCTGATCCCCCTTGCAGTGTTGCCGTTTCAGAGCTTTAGATCCCTCAGACTCGGCCATGCAAGGAACTACTGAAGAAGGATCCAGGGTCTTCATTCTACAAAAACCGGGCCTATATTGGGCCGATTAAAAGATTCGGCAGGGAGCCAGCGACTGAAAGATTCGGCTGCGAACAAGACGCTCTTCTGTTTTCAATATAGACGGTTCTGAAGGATTTGACTGCGAACAAGACACTCTATATTCGGCTGCAAACAGAAGGTTCAGGCTTAAAGACGCTTAGAAGGTTCTGTCTTTTCTTCATTCCTAATCCGTCTTAGAATCGCCTTTCTTCCAGATACAAATTTGCAGATGGCATTGCTTAGAGGTGAAGCGGCTCCAGAATCCACAATAGTCGGCAGCCTTTGAAGCAGGTTCTTGGAGAATGAAAGGCCCCGGATTTGCTGCCGAATCAAAGGGGGACGAATGTAAATGTTCCTTCACCAGTGCCTTAAGCGATTTTTCAGACAACAAAGGATGTAGGCCTATTTCATCGTAAAAAGGGTTGTCTTCCCTATCCTTCAACCCATCTGGAACTTCCTTATTTTTCTTTCGCTTCTGGCAAACCTAGGCTCGAAGTTGCAAAGGCCTTATCCTTCTCGACTCACTAGTCGAGAAGGTTGAGAATTCTAGTATTTAATTATTTTAGTAATAATTTTTTTTAATGTAATATTTAATTTTTATTATTTTTAATATAAGATTTCATTTTTTTTATTTATAATTAGTTTTTATTTGAAGGGGAGATCCTCTCCCCCTCCAAACTCTCCTTCCCCTAACCCTTCCCCTCCCTCCCTACCTCTCTAACCCCCTTTGCCCCATCTTTTGCCCCTTTGTCCCTTTCCCTAAATCCCTCCCCTGCACTTTTGCCCCTTTGCTCCCCTCTCCTCTCTCGTGCCTCTCTCCCCTCCCCTCCCTTACCTCTCCCCTGCTCCTTTGCCTCCCTCCCTTCCATCTCCCCTTCCTTCCTACCATTCTTTTCCCACCGTCACCTCTTCTTTTCTCGAATTGTTCTTTGTAAATGCTATTGTTGCTTTATTAAGAAAAACTTCTATTCAAGCATTCATTTCAAAAAAAGAAATTAGTGTGAGTCCCATTTTCAGTCTGAGTCCCAAATTTTGAGATTTGTCCCACTTTAATTAAATACGACTTCTTGATATTTACAGATGTGGCACCAAATCTGAGTGCGTTGAGGGGCAGATTGTTGTGACTGAACCGATTCTGAGGAACCATGACAGGAGGCATAAAAGGAAGTTCCGTGAGGGCAATACCTCGCGAGGAGACATTGACTGAGTGGTTGACTAGTTCGATAGCCTGTTCCAAAATCTTGGGACGCAGGTACTCGGTCATGAGACGAATGGCAGGAGGAAGACCTTGCAGAAACCAGACAAGAATCTGGCTTTGCTTGGGGTACTCCTGGAGCTTGCTGACCAGAATGTGAAGGCGAATCTCTTGCCAGTTTTGTTTCCAATGGCTTTTGTTGGCCATGAGCCACTGATGAGGGGCGCCTCGCAGCATGGTAGAAAAGATGTGGAACTTGAGTTGAGGTTGAGCGTGGCCATTTAGGATAGCCAACGCCTCAAATTCTTCCATGTGAGTTTGTGCACTTTGATCGAGAGGCTTTCCTTTAGTATTCCCGAAGGTGGGATATGTCAGCTTCATATTTTGAATGGGAGATGGAGGCGGACCTTGCGCATAGACAGGTGGAGCATAAGCTGGAATATAGCTTTGTGGCACAGCCGTGGGCTGGGAACAAGGCGATATAGAAACAGAAAAACCCGGAGGGCCAGAGAGAGGAGCATTCTGTGGCGAAGGACCATGGGAGCCCTCCTGATTAAGCTTGAGATCAGTGATATTATAGACATGGAGTGCATACTGAAAAGATAGGGATGTCTGATATTCATGGACATGGGGAGAGCCGAAAGAGGCATGAGGATAGCCCATCCCAGCAGGAGGAGAAGAAGGTTGCGAAGGCAGAGGGGTGTGACCCGAGGGGATATGAATATAGATGTTTTCCGGAGTTTGAAAATAATGAGGAGTGGGCTAGATTGGTGTATGATGTGGCGATTAGGGTTGAGAACAATGCTTACACACAGGAGGAGACCCTGGCGAGAATGAACACGAGGGGTAGGCGGTGCCGACTGAGCTCTTAAGCGGACACGGCCTCCCTCAATATCATAATCAGTGTCGCACATGTCTCGAGCAGCTTCTCTATGTGATGGCGCTCCAATCGAGCCGCCGTTTGGCAAAGAAGTTCTTCAGGGGTGAAAGCACGAGCAGACATGGTGAAAAGAAAGAAGGAAGAAAAATCAGACCCGGCAGCAGCGACAGTGTTTAGGGTCTGGGTTCGGGATCTCCTGTAAGACAGCCCTCTGTGAGGACCTTTGGATCAAACAGGAGAATCCTGGCTGAGTGTCACGCGGGGTTTTGCAAAAGAACAGAAGGAAGGAAACGGAAAAGAACAAACAACAAACAGTGGGAGAAAATAAGACTTCCTTGATACACTAAGTGTACATGAGCTCTCGAAAATCGAGGGAAAAACTAGAGACAAGGACTAAAGCTCATCTAAAAACCTGAGTTCTATCTCTACTCATATATATAGTACAACGGCCTTGCGCCCAAAATAGGTGTTTGGCAGATCTCGCTACCAACTCCTGGATCAAAGCCTGGTTTTCCAGAATTCTGGTAGTGCCTTCTTTATGTGCCTGGAATCACGCTAGTTGTGGACTGTACTTCTGCAGGGCCGTCATTTATCTGTTCTCTGTCTCTTCTTCGGCGTGGTCTTCGGCGGGGGTCTACATCCTGATGGTTGACCTGGTGCCTTATTCCTGCTCTGATCCGTGGTCGTCATGAATAGTCCTGTACCTGGACGTACAGGACTAACAATGAACAACCGCTACTGATTTTGTTATAGGGGCAACATGTGTAGACGTATCGTTTGAAGTATGTGGCTATACAACTATTTATTGTTGCAGGTGAGTATTACCACACATTCCTTTGTAGCACTTAGCGATTGATTATGTTGGTGTCCTAATTAACTAACAAGTTCAGCAGGTGGGTATTTCCACACATTCCTTTGTAGCAATTAGCGATTGATTATGCTGGTGGCCTAATTAACAAATAAGTTCAGCAAGAACAAGCTCTGCACCATTTTTGAAAAATTATTTTCTATTTTGCAACATTTTTTGCAACTATTAGCCATCAATTATGGTGGTGGTTGAAATCCATGTAAAAGAAAGTTAGGCGTTCTTGCCTTGCCATCAAATGGTACGTCACCACGTGCCACTATTTCTCCACGAAGTACATTTACTAGCATTTCGATTTTTTGGCAACGGTTTTTGCGACGCATGGCATAGAACGGATGCCTAACAATCTTCCATATTATATCATTTACTTGACCTTGTATGCCCCGCATTGCGACATATCGCACTATTTCCACAAAATGAAGGGAAGGTCAAGTAAGTGGAATGAATCTCAAAATGCATACCAGAAAGTACATAATGTAGACCCGATGTAGACCAACAACGAGAGATCCATTAAAAGAATTGTTGACACGTGTCAATGTCGCACAAAGCCCTGTTGACACCGCGGGAAGGTCAAGTAAATGACCTTTCTTGTACACGTAAAGGACGGACGGGCTCCTTTCAAACCGTATGAGCCAATAGAATGTTGACAAAAGTCAACAATTCTTTTGGTGGATCTCACATTGCTGGTCTACATTCCGTGCTTTCTAGTATACATTCTAGGATTCATTCTGTCGCTGCTCCACAGTCTGCAACAAGCACTATCTGGCTCATCCACATGGCAGTGATCTACAGCGTATGGACCTTTTTCCTGGGCTAGAAGACTGGCTCATCCACATGGCAGTGATCTACAGCGTATGGACCTTTTTCCTGGGCTAGAAGATGGCCCAGAGGGCCATTCCCCCATACAGGAGAGAAGACAATCATGATGAGCTCAAGAAAGAACTACACCATATAATAATGATCAACATAAAGGAAACAAGTATATTAGCCTAGAGAAATTTTTTTCCCCAATTCCGTAAAATTGGGGTGGGGCATTTTCTGCTCCATCCGCCTATCCGTGTTTGCCACGTGGCAGTGATTCTTTCCGGGAATCACTCATTCTCACAGGCCATTTTCCAGAATCAGTGATTCTGTTTGGAAATTTTTTCCAGATCTTTCTAGAAATTTTACTTGCATTGTGCCTCACAGACCAAGCAACAGATGATGGCTGCAAAGCCTGCAAATGCATGCCCCTCTGCCACTGCCCATTGGTCCGTTGTGGCCGATCTCTATAGATAGCTTGGTTCTGCTTCATAAAAAATCGATAAATGACACATCTGATAAGAAAGCCAAGAAGAAAAAGGGATCTTGTCAATATGCCTCAAATTTTAGATAGAAACCGCAAGGCACTAAATTGCTGACAAAGAATGGAGGATCCAATTAAAAACAAGGAAAGCGAACAGGAACATTAAAGATTCAGAAGAGGCATAAAGCGAACAAGAAAGATTCATGACATATCCAAGAAGCCACGGTTTGATTTCATATTCTTGCTCTGCATACGGTTGCTTAGCATCCTGAAGCATCGTTTGCGGAAATGAAGCATCCCAACGCACATCTAACCTGCAATACATGCAAAAGAAATACTTATAAAACTAGAAGCTGAAAAATCTTACTTGCAAAACATGCAAGCTCCTTCTGAAAGCAACAAGGCGCCAGAGCCGAAGCTTCTTGAAGCAAGAAGGTGCCACAGCCATAGGAGCATCATCTACGGTAAGGCGCCATAACCTATAACCTATCAAGATTCTTCCAAAAACTAGGAAAATCTAAGGCGCTCCTCTCCAAAATTACATCAGAAGATAGGTCTCGATCCAGCGCCTCAGGTAATACAAAAAGCAGCCGGATCGACGACGCCTAGGCCACTGGCGTCACGACGGCGCCATAGCCAGACCTCGGCCGCCCAACGAAAAAGATGAACAGTAAAATGGCTGACGTGGCAGAAAACGCCCCTACAGTAAAATATTAAATAACTTGTGCAACTATTAATAAGACTCTAGTTTATTATCTTCTAACTCATAATAATTTCAATGAAACGGGAATAGGAAACCACCTACCCCAGCCGCTGACGCATTTATATTGGACAGATGTACAAAATGTTGCAAAAGTACTTTTAGTACTAGGTAATTTCCACCTGGACCATTACGCCATGTAAAGGGCTCTAGCGGCTCCGCCAGACGAGGTGGCGCACGAGCGGCGGAGCCGCGAGTGCGCCGCCGAGTCTGGCGGCGCCGCTAGACCCTTTACAGGCGTAATGGCCGACAGGTGGAAATTACAGGACGTAATAACCGGTTGGCGAAATTACGTCCATTGAATGGCTATGGCGTATTCTTGAATGGTTACGGCGTAGGAGGAAAGATCTTTTCGAGGTGTATTCTTGAATGGCTATGGCGTAAAACGGCAATAGAGATTTTTTCTTTTTGGGAATGGCTATGGCATTACTTCCTGTGCCGAAATGCTGTTTTTGGGCAGAGGATTCTCTCTAGGTTCGTCTTTGCTCTCCTTTTGTGGCAGATCGATAAGCCAAAATAAATCAACAAAATGCTAAATGCTGTGTCAGTTGCAAAGCTTTAGAGAAAACTCTACTAATCCATGATATCCGGTGGTGGTGATGCCGGATTCGGCTATGGTGGGGCAGAAAGAAACAATGCTTGGGCAAGTTGCTTCTGGCCCTGTTCGGAACTGCAGTTTTGCAAGCGCCATAGCCGCCGAATGCGAAACCAAATAAACAAACCAATTTCTTTTTATTGAATAGTGCAGCGATGGAATGCTTCCAAGTGGAAACAGAGGAACTGAAACAGAGGAACTGAAACAGGAAACAAAGGGAGGAATCAGCGGCGCCGCTCCCGCAAATTGGAAATAAATTTTACGCCGAATTAGGGTAATATTCCAGTAATTTCGACCAACCGGTTATTACGCAAAAGAAACTGTCTGCAAGGGTGCTTTTGCCATCACCTTCAAGTATAACTATGCCAAGTAGCAATATTTATGTTAACCATTAAAGCAGCAATGCTATGAGACCGCGTATTATAAGATGTAAGTGGATAGGATCCTTCAAATTCCCAAATGTCTGACAGATCTGCCGAAACTTTAACAAAATCTTAAAAACCAGAAGTTGTCGTGACTTATAAGGGAACAGCTTGTGGGCATTGATAAAAGCTAAGACTTAATAAACACAATGTTTTGCAGCTCATGACCCTGGTGAGATGAAAAACGTCTCTGAGGTCGGGTAATCGGCATGCTCTAGTCTCTGAGGTCTGATAAACAGTATAGTAGAACATTAGCTTGCAACTCACGATCCACTGGTAAATGAGCATGGAAAAACTTTTTCTCCTGTCAAGTAGCATACAAGCATGTCAGCTGAAAGAGAATACCTTATTGTCAAACTTTTGCTTTCAACTAACTTGATTATTAAAATAAGAATGACCGAGAAATCCCTTTACCCTTTCCTCATTTGTACCGATCAGATGAAATTAGGCTAACGTATATTGTTGCAGCAGAGAATAACATACAAGCATGTCAGCTGAAAGAGATCAAACTTTTGCTTTCAACTAACTTGATTATTAAAATAAGAATGACCGAGAAATCCCTTTACCCTTTCCTCATTTGTACCAATCAGATGAAATTAGGCTAACATATATTGTTGCAGCAGAGAATAACATACAAGCATGTCAGCTGAAAGAGATCAAATTTTTGCTTTCAACTAACTTGATTATTAAAATAAGAATGACCCAGATTCTACATGTACCCTAAAACACTTATTACGAAAAGCGAAAGTATTACTTATTATGAATAATTTCAATAACTTCATCAGCAAAAGAGGATAAACAACACAACCAAGAAAAAGGAAAAAGAACGAAAGGAAAAAGGGGGAAACTGGTGGAAGGGAGTCTTACCAGAAAATAAGAATGTTCATTCAGGAAGCTCTTAATGGCAGGTTCCCATGAATCAAAGAGAACGATATGGCTAGGTAAGTCCATATGATTTTCTGTCATGTTGTACATGTTATTCAGCATCTCCAAAGGATTTGCTGTAAATTTATCGGCCTCGGTAATATAGCCATCCTCGTCACTAGAAACTCGTCAAATGTCTAAAATATATCATTATGCATCAAAAGCATCACTTTGGACAACAGGAAAACAAATTATCACCTTGGAGAACAGTCCAAAAACTTCATTGGCAGATCCTGATGGATTGAAGAATAAAAGGGCGTCCCATGGCATTGCATAAGGAACAAAATGCTCTTAACCTTTCCTCTGCTTGCTTCTTCCCCAAGATACTGTACTACTGCCTCAGATCCTCTCTGCACATCAGGTATGTTGTTGTGATTGCTTTATTTTGCAATGTAGCAAGCCATGTGAGAACTTAGGACGTTAGCAAGTAGACCTGGTGTAATAAAGATGTGTAGAGCGCAACTGGAACATTTGTAACCAGCAGAAACATAAGCATACGCTGAATCGTACATGAAACTTGTCTTTTAGAAGAATACATTTTGTGATTTGCTGCCAGTACTGACAGGCTATAGCCAGCAAACATCATACTCAGTGGAAGCACAGGGAAAACAAACCTGCACAGAACTCATTTACTAAAAAAGTAAGGAATGGTATCAAAATTTAAGAAACAAAGACAAAACATACACAATGTAATATTTACAGGCTGTCTTAATCCGCTTAGATAACAAACCTGCACAGAACTCATTTACCAAAAAGGTAAGGAATGGTATCAAAATTTATGAAACCAAAACATACACAATGTAATATTTACAGGCATCAGTCTTAATCCTCTTAGATACAGAACCAACTTAGCAAAATCTGAACTTTTAACATTGTTTACTTCAATGCTTTTGAGACTTTATGCTCGTCAACGAACAGGGCTTAGATTTACATGGCGAGATATGACTCAAACAAATAATAGCATCTCCAACCTGCTGATGTTGGCATCTAAGATAAGCCAGATGGCAGTTGCTTCATCTTTGCTCCCAAGAAAAGGCAACACTGACAAAGGATAGTTTGGTTCTAGGTTAGTACACCTTTGACGCTTGTCTAAAACAAGTGCTTTTCCATCTACAAACAGCAGCAGCGAATGGATTTTAGCGAGGATTTCGTTGCATGTTCATTATCATAAAATGCCATGTGAATATGAATTATTTGTCTACCGCAAAGCATCACAATTCATTGATTGGTGTACTGGATAAGGCAAAGCGGATGGGAAAGTTAGGTAGATGAATCACTCACAAGATATGGAAAATCTAAACCAGCTTGCAGACATTAACTTTTGCATTTAAACACAAATATCTCATGGAAAGAAGGCAACAGAATAAAGTTTACCTAAACTCCTTATGTTGAAGCAAGCTGTATGCTCCCAGGACCCATGCAATGAGACTTGATAATATCTTCTCTTGTGACCACCATATGCCCAAAATTGAAAACGGCAACAATGTGAAGGCCATAGTTGGAAAACCTTGAGAAAAATACCAATGCCACGGATGGCTTCCATAAAAACTTGCACCTCCTGAGAGCACATTAAACTGAATAAATTTGAAAAGAACAAACACCCATTTGCCATACATCCATCGGTCCACCAGGCATGTAAATCCCAAAGTCGCCAACCTAAAATATAGATAAATAGGATATTGCTAATGTTTTAGCAAAATAGACAAGAGAGTCCTATAATAAATACTGATGTTTCAAAAAATAGGAAAAGTGTACCATATCAGATGACATTTGAAAAACACTAATTTCTAACTCAAACCTAAAAACCCCAAAGTCATAATTGAAGAAAAAGAATAAACTTACATGATGGGGACCACCTCAACAATAGCAAACTTCAACTTGTCTTTACACTTGAAGAGATGAAGCAGGCCAAGATACATCCATATGATAGCATTTGTTGGCCTAATTGCACATGTGATCCCTGCAATAAGTAATGCAATCTGTCGAGATGACAATAGCCATGACTTTAAAACTTCCGAATAACCATTTCCCAATGGCCAATAAAACAATGCCATGAGGGTTAAAACAGTTTCAAGGCTGCTGGACAATGTCCGGACAAGGCAAAAGAAGGTAAACCAATTAATGATCTGACAGAAAAGCTGTAATGGGTCTTATCAAGGTCACACTTGAAGATAGACACAAGGAACCACAGCAATTGCTTGCCAAAAGAGAGTAAGGATACTGCATATCTTGCTACCGTTTTATTGAATATTCTCTGTGAGAGTTTGTAGAGATAAAGATCGCCAACCGAAGCGAACATCGCCTGGAGAATACGAGGTGCTCTTACCTGGATACATCTACATAGAGTCCATAATTCTATTCCAGCTTAATTCTAAATTCTGGAACAAGCCCATTATGTGCATTAGATGCTTTAGTCACCAGAATAAACTTTGCAATTTTGAAAAACTGCCTGGCCACTATCTGCCTTTATTATGCCATAATACATCTAAGAAGAGGGTAACTATCATAATTCTTCATGCACTATTAGTCACAACTACATATCTTTAACTAAGCAGATATTATACTGGATTTCCATACTTCTGCATCTAACATGATAAGCACCATATTATATACATGATGTCAAACTATCACGCATGTTATCAAACATTTGTCCTTATTGAAACGGAAGTTGAAAACATCTTATTTGCAAAATAATCTATTAGTTCAAATTGCCAGAGCCTGCTAAAACATAAAGTGGACTATAAAGAAGAAATACAAAATGGCGTTAGGATTTTCACTAACCATATGTCATACCATAGTGCTTGGCGTATCCCAGCCGAACAATGCCAATAGCTTGTAAAGAGAGGCAAAAATAAGCGGATGGACATAACTCCGGACTCCTTTGTTCCATTCCCAGGTCAGATGACCATACCTAAGTCAAAATTACAACAGCTTCAAAATAAAGAATCGTCTCATTCCACATAAATGGAACATGTTCTTATTAATCAGATTGGATTCTCACTCCCATGCCATATTAACAAAATCCTTTCAAAACAAAGGAATGTTGCTTATTGATTCAATATAAGAACAATGCCGAGGATATACCCAAAAACAGTGCGGTGCGCAACCTCCAGGGATTGCCAATGCTCGTCTGGGTTGAAGTATGTCCTAACCAACAAGGCATTGATGAGCCTAAAACAAAGGCAGGCAAGCCAGACATTTCCTTCCCTCCAGCTGCTGGGAAATTGTTCCTTAGTGGGGATCGATTCAGCTGATCTCTTCGTCAGTCGTTTTGGATGCTCCCTTCTTTTCAGCGGCATGCCTATTACTTGCAGTGCTTATGTAGGGTTCACATGGCGGTGCTGAGAAGCGGTTGTTCAGCTGCTGAACCTAGAATTTTCAGCCCGTTCAAAAATTTCAGCCCTCGCAAGGTCTATATATGCAAAACTGAGTCATGTAGGGTTCGCATTGGGGGGGCAAATTCGGTGGTGCTTATGCTGGGGTCACATAATGACGCATTTTTTTTGATCGATTATTCCAGCTGGCTAGGTCAGCGCTGACCCAACACATCAGCCACGTATTTACATGGCATGCTCCATTTCTAGGTGCCCTCTTGCTGAAAAATGATCAGCCATATAAAATCTGGCCAAAGACCTGTCAGCAGAAACCATTCAAGATTCTAATTGTTTTCGGCCGATGGCTAGCGATTCATATAGCCTGGATGATTCTTCTGATCACAATGACTTCAACCAATTTGTGGGTGTCGTGGATTGGGAAGGATGGATTTGAGTTACGGGAGCCTTTTGTTTATATAGCTAATTTTGGGCAGCAAAACTTTTTTCCATGTGAACAGGTCGAGGCTGAATGAGCGCTGATCCAAAATTGGATCAGCAGGAGGAAGTTTTTTGAATCGGTTCACGCGGGATAGCCCACGCATGGCTGAATCAGCTAGAAAGTTTTCTGTAAGCACTGAATCAGCGGCTTATATCCGCAGACCTGAAAAACGTCCATGTGAACGACCCTTTAGAAGCGGTTGTTCAGCTGCTAAGCCTAAAATTTTCAGCCCGTTCAAAAATTTTAGCCCTGGCAGAGTCTATATTGTGAAACTGAGGCTCTTTTTCCACACTAGTCGCAAAATATGGCTGTCATATACAATATACAATGTACGACACCATTTGTGACTCCAGGGCTAAAAATAAGACATATATAAATTCAAATTTACTTTTCCACTACATAGTAGTCATAAAATATGACACCACTAAAATACTACTGGAAAAGCATGAAAAAATAAGACACGTCATATATTTAAATAAGACAGATGTAAAATTTTACGGCGGGGAAATCCCCCGAAATAAAATAAGACTCCATTTGTTATCCAAACCTATTCCGAAGCTAAATAAGACATGTCCTATTTTTGTAGTGGAAAAGTGATTTACTTTTAAGACAATAGGTGGCCAAACATCATTGGATAAAATATGTGACTTTTAGAGAAAGGGCCTGACTTAGTGCTGACATTAGGGCAAGGGCCGGGTCACATGAGGATATTGACATGATCTACGTCATGTCGACATGAACGTTTCTAAAACGTTGGGGTCATATGTTCGTGTCCAAATATAAATTTCGCGCCACTACGTTTTCTCTTTCTCACGGCGCCATTCTATTCCATCTCCGTTGCTCTTGGACTGATGAGACTTCCGACGCCATGGATCGTCGCAGCGACATAAGAGGCATCAAAAACATTCTTTGGTCATCATTGGCTCCACTTGCTTGCAGATTTTTGGGGCAATTGTAAATCTACTTCTCCAAATTGCAACGATATTGTTGACATAAGATGAGGAAATGGTAGTATGTTTGGGGCATTCGATTGACATCCATAGTCTCAGTGGTCCAATTGTTGCAGTTGAGAAATGTAAGAGCAGCTCTTCTACTCTTCATAGATAAAGAATTACGTTTGAAAGAATTGATAGGCATTCAAACAGGTTCTTATTACATTAAGCCTCGCTCCCTCCACTGGTGGAATATGTTTGGCCACGGGATTATGAATAATGATCCTATGGGATGGAAAGACTATTTCCAACTTTCAGCCCCAACTTTCAAGTATGTATGCAGCCTAGTAGAAGAAGATTTGCAAAGAAATCCACCTCCTGGTTTGAACACAATTATGGGGAGGTACATTACAGTAGAAAAACAAGTTGCCTTGTGTCTTCGCAGATTAGCTAGTGGTGACTCTTGGTTAGGATTATCATAAACTTTTGGAGTTGCGAAGTCCACGTGCATTAACATATTTGATCAGTTCATTGTTCACAGTGTCATATTATAGCCTGAAGGTGCAGCGTTAGAAGAAGTAAAAGCTGGATTCTGAATGTATCATGGTTTCTCCAATTGTGTAGGCGCATTGGATTGCACTCACATACCTTGTGAGTTACCAAGTAATGACAATCCTGCAGATTATTATGATTGGAAGGGAGCATATTCTATGACAATGCAAGCGATTGTAGATATAAAGACCAAATTTTTGGACATATTTGTTGGTTTTCCAGGTTGTGTGAGTGATAGAAGAGTTTGGTCTAACTCGGGCTTTCGTCGACTTATTAGAGTAGAAGCAGATTGAATGGGCCACTATTTAGCAAACCCTATGGTGGTATTCCTGTATATTTGATTGCAGACGAAGGCTATGACTATGTTCCAGGTTTACTTGTGCCATTTCCTAAAAAATTTGCTAGTAAGGATCATAATTTCATGCATTCTTCAACTAGGATTGTTGTGGAGAGATCATTTGGGATACTGAAGCGACAATGGAGACTTCTCACTAGGCGCATTTATCGAGGTAGTCCCCAAAAGTTGAGCAATACAATTGTCGCGTGTTGCATCTTGCACAATCTCATTGTGGATAGGGGAGATATATTTTCTGAAGACTTCGATGCAACTAAGTACTCCATGATCCAGGATACTCCCGTCATGTTTAGCTCATGTTCTTGATCCCATGTTCTTGAGATCCGGCAGAGCATCAAGGGTCATAGCAACAGGGGTGGAGCAAGAAGTTGAGATCCGGCAGTAGAAATAAGGGCAGGACTTATCTGCCTAAAGTTTCCATTTATTTCTGTTCCGTTGATTAGTGAAGCTTTATCTTGAAAGGCCCGAGATTTTTTTCCCAGTATCATACGGTTTAGAAATGGGTTTGAGTAAGCCAAAGGCAAAAGAATTTGAAAGAATGCTCGATCCCTAAAGCTTTATGTTGAGGCAGAAGAAGCTTCATCTGTTTCTTGCTCAGTCGACAGATTTAGAAGCTAAACAACGAAATCGCCAATTGGTAATAAGACGAAATTTCTATAAACCACCGTCTTACATTTGGTAGCCAGTTGGATTTCGGGGTTTTTAGCCCGATAAACTGGCAATCGGCGGCGCCATTTCAGCTAACGCCATTCATGGCAGCGCCGCCTGCTGGTTTACCAGCCAGAAATCCCTCAATCTGGTTCGTTGCCTAGCACAAAAACTACCAAAATGCCTTTTTTATTTCTCGGATTTACCACAATGCCTTTTCTTATACGCTGTATTTAGGCTCATTTTGGTATGTATAAAGGGGCATTTTGGTGAATTTGAAATGTTTAGAGGCATTTTGGTAGTTATCAAAACTTGTAGGGGCATTTTGGTAGTTTTCTCTATGTTAATAAGGGCATGCAGTCGTGAGGATTGCATGTTAATTGTCATTTTGTTTGAGGCATAGGTATAACTGAAAATGAGTACACTCATTTTGATTGATCTCGGTACAAACCCATGTATAATGAGTACACTCGTTTTGATTGATCTCGGTACAAACCCATGCCATGTTAAGAACAAATCATATAGATTATGGCTTTACACAATGGAAAAATCACAAGAAGGAAAAATGTATAATTCATTATGAATCATCATTAGAGGGTGTTCTTAAGAGAGTGCCATTCTGTCCATCTGCATTTGCTCCAGTAGTAGTCCTCAATGTCACAGAGTGCAGGCACAAAGTCTGTTCATATGTGGTCGAGAGATATTGAGGAGCGTGTGGAGGCCTTGACTTGTTGGTATGGTTGTTTGAAGTCTCTTTGTGATGTGCTTTGCTGTAGGTTGTAGAGAAATTCATGCATGGCCTACATATGTTGGTTATCTGAACGATGGTCTCGTGTTGCGATCTCCAAACATAGTGAGCGTGCCCGTCACTGAGGACTCAATGATTTGCTAATGGTAGAAGAACTTGAGCATGTTGGCGTTATAGAGTGTCGTTGTTCTCCATGTGTTGTTGTACCTGTACTTGGAGGTTTTGAAAATGGATGTGCTTCCCTTGAACACGTACCTCTTCCAATGTTGATGGCATGCAGCTTTCTCAATAGTTTCATCTATCTGCAATGGCGTAGCACAATGGCCATCCTTCGCCAGCTACACTTGTACATAGAAGAACCAGAGGGGCGGCTCCAGTGTTGTGGATTATGTGCTCGTAGCTGAGCATGATATACACTTGGCTACCCACCTTCGTGCTGAAACAAACAGTAGGGATGAAGAAGTGGACTCAAATCACCAATCAGTTTTCCTGCAACTGGATTGGCAGACTATTCGGATCCCCTGTGCTACTACTCCTTGCATGCCTCAGCTGCGCTTGGATTATGACCATGCAGAGGCTTATGCCTACCTGCTCACAATTGACCTAGTGAATATTTTGCAGCATCTCATGCTATACAACGACAGATTGGCCATATAGTTGATGTGCTTATGACTATTGCCGAGAGATGCTTTGAGATAAGGACTTCATGGACAACGACCTTCTCTCGTAACCAGTGGTTTAATGCTAAATGTAAAGAACTTAAACGCTGGCTTCAACAGGTCATTGATCCTGCTTTGCTCCCACATGCAATCAGACAATACCATACTTTTCTCAAGGGAAAGAAAGCCGGGTATATTCCGAAGCATCAAAGGAAAATATTCTATCTTCTAGACCGTCACCTCAGGACCTTCTGGTAAAAGGTACTAAGAAAGCTTCTATATCCTACGGGAAACATCACTTCTGAGCGATGGGCACAATACTTGCAATAGCTCTATGATCCTCTGAAAGTTCAAGCAGCAGTACCCGCACAGATGGACCCAACGCTAAAAATTACAGAGGTTGAGGTACAGAGGGCTTAAGTGCCTTGCCAATAGAAAGGCATCAAATTTAGACGGCATGCAGGTAGAGCTGCTCAAATGGGTAGGGCCAACAATAGTGCCCATCCTAACTGCATTGTTTAACAGGGCATTACAAGAAGGCTTTTCCATACAGTGGGCTACTAGTAAGGTTGCTCCCATCTACAAGGCAAATAACCCTCACTGCTCAGCCAATTACTGAAAAATTATAGTTAGTTCGATGTTTACAAAGATGTTGGCCGGTATTCCGGAGCAACAGTTGATGATGTGGATGGAGGAGACGGAGGTACGGGCCCTCGTACAAGCAGGATTCTGGCCCAAATACTCAACCATTGATCATACTTTTACATTGCGGACGTTAGTTAACGATAGCAGGAATTATCAGCAGGACCTGGAATAAGTTCAACGTTTCATATTTAATACGTACGATTCGTATGATATGCCACTATTTTGAAGTATAATATGGCAAAAATACGATCACAAAAAAAGGGACGTCGAAAAAATTTTGGGTACATGAAAAGGACTAAAAGTACATTTTTTTATTTTTATTTTTATTTTGAATTTTGCTTTAGTGAAATACATGTTTTGCGTAAAAAACAACTTCTGATATGCAAAATAGTGCGTTTGGCGTATGTGGACAAAAATATGTGGAAATGAATTTTTTTCTTTTCCCTTTTTTTTCCTTTTTTTTTTTTTTTGCGTACATGAGACACATTGTCTTGCGTGCATGAAGTTTTTTTTCACATATGCGAAAGTGTAAATGGGGATGCCCTTTTCTTTTTTGTGTACGCAAAATATATTGTTTTGCATACATGAAAAAGACTTCGGGTACACAAATCAATGTATTTTATATGCGCAAACCTCCCCTTTTTTAGCATACTTACCTTCAGATTTGGCATACTTACCTTCAGATTCATTCTTATACATAGATAGGTGGTTGTGCTCAGTTGGATCAGTTTAACATCGTAGAGAGCTAACCTTCAAAGAAGGTGAATATGTATTCTTACGAATAGTTTACCCCTCGGCACTCAAGGTTGGGACCTTGAAGCCACTGGTCAAGGGAAAGATTCCCAAATTGACGCCCCGATATGCTGGACCCTTCAAAGTGTTAAGAAGGATCAATGAGACAGCATGTGAGTTGGAGCTTCCAGATGGAATAGGAGTGCATCATGTATTCCATGTAAGCCAACTCAAGAAAGCAATATTGTCCACGGACAATGTAATTGCTCCAGGGACAATACCCCTAGCCCTTAGCTCTGAGGTAACTCCTGAGGCGATTCTAGACACTCGCACTCGGAAGCTGCGCAATAGAGATATTGCAGAGTACTTGATCTTGTGGCGAGGTCAATCACTCTCCGAGGCCACATGGGAGAGTGAAGAGTACGTGCAGCAAAACCCTCATTTAACTCAAAATCCGTGGAAGTCACGGAAAGATTAGTTGAGTCAACGTGAGGTTAGTTACCTAGTACAATAAATTATGGGCTTGCATCAGGGATGGCAAGTAAGGACGTCCGCAAACTATGAGCTACGAAACCATGGTCACGAGGTGACTCGGGGAACGGGTTTCTGAAGGGACTAGATGACGAAACTATGGTCACGAGGTGACCCAAGGAACGGGTTTCGAAATACACTCCCACAATCCTTGGGGACCAAGGATTTGAAAGGGGGAGGTATGCTATGAACATGTTAAGATACATGGGGCAAAAGGTAAACTAAATTAAAAATCCTTAGCTATGCAAACAAATCCCTCATTAAAGAGGTGAGGTGGCATAGCCCGATTGGGTGGGCAAGCCAACAGCCATAGGGCTGGGCTGTGGTATGGGCAGCCTCACGAATCCCCCTTTCAGAGGTCGATTTGATCCCAAGAGGGATCTAGAAGCTAGGAGAGGGATCGATTTGGTGAAATAGGCCCTTGGGGTTCAGGGAGAGCCCTTCATATCCCAGTTTGGGGCTTTGTATATAAGACCCATCTTCTCTTGAAGTGGGCAGCCTGCTGTAAACCTGCTGTAAGCAAGTTCTTGGGCAAATATCTGATTGCAAACATCAATCTAAGTCTTCAAGGAAGACTGCAACACCGTGGGGGGATCAGGGATCCCGAGGGCTGAGGAGGAAGGTGTAGATTGATGCGCTTTGTGGCATCTTTGAAGCCAAGATCCATTACACTTCTTCCTTGTATTCATTATTACCATTGGACGTGATAATAATCTGATATTGAAGAAGCTTTTGTAAACTTAACATGAAAAATCAAACGGCATGACTAGTATTATCATAAGTGTGCTCGTAGGCATTGTGTAAAATGTATGGGTAACTTTTACTCGTATATATGAACAATCAATAGCTCTGCTTAATTTGATTTTGACATATTGATCTCATGTTGCATAATGATGAACTACATGGATTTTTTTTGTGAATTGGTAGCTTTAATCCAAAGCAATTCAGTATTAGTGGAACTATTGCTTAAGCCATTTCATTCCCACTTGGTTTGTGCAGTAGTCGTAGTTGGTATTGCAGTACAGATGAAATACGATAGAAGTGCGGTGTAGGTGGTTTGTTTAGTTACAGATGAAGTAGATGGTTACGGTTGTAAGTTGTAGTTGGTGTTGCATTGCTGCTAACAAAGTAAAGTACATTTAAAATTTTGATAGTTATAGTTGCAGGTACAACCTATTTGCAGTTGCAGTTGCAGATGCAGGTGTAGATAGTGGCATACGTAATGCCAGTTGCATGTATAGAATGACAGCTGCAATTGCAGGTTTAGTTGTAGTTGCAAGTTGCAGGTTCATGTGCAGTTGCTTTGGGGATGCAACCATTGGTAACATATATTTAGTCTCAATTATCGGAGCAACTTTGGTTTTTTATGTGCATCTAACAATGTTCAAAGAGTAGTTAATTCTATTGTATATGCTTGGTACTTGTCGTCTCTATGTTGCATGCACTACATATTGATTAGTACAGATTTGTTCACAGAACAAAGTGATATGCATGCAAGAACTAAACAATGTATAGCTCTCGATGAGAAACGCATAGTTGTTAAATTATTTGCTACAGTCACGCTCACGCTAGTTTTCTATCTCACTTGGGCTTGCATGATGTCCCAAAAAATACAGTATGCTATTTCATAACAAAGCATTCAGATAAGTTGGCATGATGGTAATGTCTGTGTACATATGATACTTTACATAAAGAAGGTAAGATGCATGTGAATGTTTTAACTTTGTTAAAAACTTTGATGAATAATGATGCTGGATTTTGATGTTAAATTGATAGATCTGAAGTCGAGACGTACAAGCTCTTGGTTCTACTATGACATTATCTGTACGCATATGCGTCTGAATTGTGTCACATATTTTCTTTGTGACTGCCAAGATCCTGCTGAGAACATTGACAGCATGTTGCATCACTCAATAAATGGCAGGCTAGTATTGTATATCTCTGTTATTAGATGATTAATTGATATGGTAATACACAACTTCTTCTCAAAGCAGCTTGTTTAAATTGCTTGGAGTGATGGCATGAATGCGCAAGCTTTGGCGATTTGTCTTTTTAAAGGGGTCTGATGTTGAATCGTTTGGCACACATGCCTACTTCCAAGGGTTATGTATGGTGGAATTTTGGTTAGAGGACTCTCTTTAATGTGAGCTCATTGTTGGCCAGCTTGTACTGGAAAGTCACATGAATCTTTAGGTTGTGTATTTTGCTGTTGCTTTTAAGATTTTAGCCTTGCAAATTTGTTGTAACATTGAGAAAAATGTATGGTGTTTATAAATGCCACATCCCCATTGAAATTATCTTCTCATTTTTGGACTATGTTGGCTGAGACAGAAGCATTGGAGTTGCTGGCCATTTTCCACGGTTGTTGCAATTGCAATATTTGTGGCAGTAACAAGAATGTACAGACATAGCTTCCTAGTAGAAGCCCTCTAACTAGATTGTCTCGAGTTGTTGTGATTGCAAGTAGGAAAAAGGATCTGCAAATGCCTTCTGATTATGTGACCCTTCACAAGGCCCCCAAAAATGAACTTGCATAAAAAATCAACATGAAAACCAGTTTGTATATGGTTTTTTTATACAACAATTCATAATGTCAATAAAAACCATGTGCCTTTGATGGTTTTGCAAAATTATTAGTAGTTCATATCATACTTTTTATACTAATTCTAAAATTTAAACTAGTTTATATAAATTATCACTAGTTTGTAAGATGGTTTCTAAGCATACATTGATTTTATAAAATCATTGCTAGTTCATATCATGTTTAATTACATAAATTCTACACAGTACAATGGTTTTTTGAAATGACTATTAGTTTGAAAGATGTGTTTTAAGCATATGTAATTATACGCATTCTAGATCTTAAATTTAATGGTTTCTTAAAATCATCATTAATTCTTCAGATGCTTTTTACATATGTTTTTTCAATATTATAATTTTGGATGCTCTCAGATACTAGTTGTCGTTATCGTATATGTTTTTCAACATAATTTTTATACTATCAAGTTTTTGTTGTTAGTTCAAAAACCATGTTGGCTTTTGCAAAGAAGTTATTTCCTATGCTTGTTAATAGTTTTTTATAATCTAGCTTTTTGCATCTATATTACACAATTGTCTTAGTCCTTAATATCATTACTAGTTTTTATATATTAACTAGTAATAGCAACTATTATGTTTAAAATCTTCGAATGTAGCACTATTTTTCTAAACAATGCTTCCCTACTTTTTTTCTTTTTTTAAGAACAATTCCTACTTTCTCAACACAGGAATTCGAACTTGAAGTGTCCTAGTACCTTACCACTAACTATTGCAATCCAGTTTTTGTAAGAAAATAATGCACTAACCACGACATGTCACCAACATGAACATCAACCTACCTACCTACCTATCTATCTTCTGCCTCATAGCCATGATAAAGATCCCATGTCCGTGCCAGAAAATCTTGAACATGTTCTATTTTTGCTCTGAATTGCCAGAGTTTTTGCTCTGAATCACCGGGGTAATTCCTTGGACATGCTCCATTTTGTAGTTGTTATCATTATATTGAATTCAAAAAGGTCCCAACAATTGTATATTTGAGAATGGTAAATTTAAGTTGGTCCTGTTTCTGCTTGAGCACTTTTTCACCACATAAACTGAGACTTTCGTGCATACTTTGAAAGTTTGTTCCATATATTTAATTGAATTTGGCCTTGATTCCCCGTCTTCTTTGGACATCAAGGCTCTACCATAAAGAAATAAAACACTGCAAGTTCTTGAATGCCAACAGTTTCCTTCAAGTCAATTATATGGCAGAAAATATCGAGATAATAGCATGGACTAGTTTCGACTTTGAGAAGGCCATAGAAATATTGTCCAAGAGGTGTGTGGTGTGTTGAGGCCGAAAAAGAGCAAAAATTGATGTTTGATTTATGTTCAGCAAGATCCAGAAGAGGATGGGAGCTAAGCCATCATAAGGCCCTTGCTTCAAGTCTTTTTGGCATAGCCAGAGGTTTGTTGTGCAAAACGACACACATATCAATAAACAAGACAGTCCTAAACAAAGACAGCCATGTCAAGTTTTCCAATGCAAACAGTGCAGATCTTATGTACTTTAACGTGAGGCCAACAACAAGAGTGTAGTCTACAGCTGAGATACCTTCTAATAAACAATTTACCTTTGAAATAAGAGCTTATGAGCCCAAATTCTTTCTATATTTTGTGGATTTCATAGGGACATCTTCCTCTGTGGACGTTAAAATAATATCTATCTATCTATCTTGTGTTTTTAGCAAGTGTCAAAAGCATCCCTACCAATTAGTGAAACACCAAAAATATTGCTTTTGAACATGTAAAAAACTGTCCTAAACAAGACGAGTAATTGCTCATTGCCACCCCCACCATCAAACAAAGGTTTGTCCCAGGGGCAACCCAAAAAGCACTAGAGAACTATTAAGCATTATAAGGGAAACAAAATGACAAAATCGATTTTGTACATGCAATTTGAAAGTTCCAAGAAAAAAAAATGTTACATAATGGCCTAGCTAGATATTTATAACGTCACTTCAAGGATTCTAGCAAAATGACAATGTTTCATCTCGTTTATAGGTATGATAATAGCTCAATATTTTTATAGAAGTTCCGTCTTTTCACAATAGCGTATAATATACTTTTGTTAGTTGGCTTAGAAAACTCTGCTTCCCATGTTCTCATTTTGCAATTGAGGTTTTGAGGAATGGTGAAATTACCAGGTGCCTCAAGCTATATTGGTCCCTAAAGAATGGTTAGGCATATTTGAACATACACGTTCTTCAAGATGTTTTTTGTCTCAGTCTTGTTTGAAGTTTATTTCATTGCCTCTTCCCTTATTCTTTTTGGGTCTTTTTTAGTTCGAACCAACTATGGAAGTTGTACTTTGTTTGGATGTTATGTATACAGGAATGTCCAGTGTGGAAACCATGCCGACACATGAAGCGTGGAGGCATGGTTGATGGAGATTTTAGAAATGAAACATCGCCACGTGGCTATATATCATTAGACAATGAGGAAAAACGAAGACTAAGTGGTTTTTACATTGGTAGTTGAACCCTAAACTGAAGCAAGATTATGGAGATATACAGGACAAGCTATCTCAAATGCTATTTTTGGCCTTACAAAGTTAAAATATGCACCCATATGGTCTTGAACAGCTCCAAGGAACAAAGGATGACACCCTTCCTTGCCAAACGGATCACGCCCAGAACCCTATGATTTGACCAGTTGTAAGTTTGACAGCCCAGATCGTTGTGTAAACTGATCCATATTATCAGAAAATATGGACTTTGTGGCATGTAACCATTGGAGCATAACTTCTGCAGGGTAAGTAGGATAACATGGACCAAGAACTCTAGGGGAGTATAGTGCATGGGTATACAAACATAATGGGCATGGAGCATGCATAATGTTGGTTTTGACATGGGTGTTTGAAAAATAGGATCGAGTGACAATTTGACAGATAATCAGACATGGTTCATAGGGCCTTTGGAAATGTAGGCACAAAGTCTTTCTTCGGCACTATTTTCGGCATGTACCTTAGGGAGTTAAGTGGCCACATTGCAGTTTTTAAAATCATAGAATGTGGCCATTCATAGGACATGCTTTAGGAACTATGGATTAAGTCTAGGCTCCGTTGACAAGTTGCCTTTAACACGAGGTCCAATCTCCCCATGTTCCCTCTTGCAACTGGCCTAACTTTCACCATAAAATCTAGACCCTGTTCAACATTGCCCAAACATTAAAAAATAGTGGTTTCTTAATGTTGGCCAAATGTGCCAACATTTGAGCCAACATGAATGCCCAAACAAACACGGCCGGTCCCTTCGGCCAAAAACTTCAACTTCAAAATATATTTTGGGCATAGGAAGTGATCATGGGGCAAAGGAGCAATTCGAAAGAAAATAAATATGATGAAGCACCAAGGTTTAAATGAAATAGGTGGATAGCAGGTGAGGTTATCAGCCATATGAAACGGAAAGGGAAAAAAGAGCAATGGGAAAGCAGATATGGCGGAGCCATTCCCTACAGTCCAGCGGTGGAGGAAATGCGGGAAAGCGGCAGAGAAGTCGGGTTTGTGTAAGTAAGAAGGAAGGCAGCAGCGAAATAGGTGAAAAGCTTTCGCTTGGTTCAGAGATATGGCGTGCACTTCTTGCAAATCCACCTTTGCATTGTAGGTAAGCATAGAAAAGCAGAGCAGTACATGGCTATAACAATTTCCTGGCAAATCCGGCATGAAATAAGGATGTGGGAGAGTAATGTGCTTTGGAATGCCAAAGATAAGCAGGCTGACCATATTATTTCCTTGCAGATCTGTCAGACCAGACGAACAGGGCAGAGCATGGACTAGATGCTTCAATTCGTTTTGCACAGAAACCACCATGTTTTTTGTTGATGGAGTCTGCAGATGCAGGGATGAACCGAGGTATCTTCTCTTCACATCTTTTGGCCGGTTGAATTGTTTCTCTTGCAGATAAAATCCACCAAAAATTTGCTTCAGAATATATTCGGCTTTCTCAGACTATGACTGCATCATTACTGATAACACTGAATAAGTATGGATCTTTTAGAAAATATCTCATGATGCACCTGCTCTTGCTCTTCAAACAAATCAGGAACCAGGATTTATATGGGGAATAAAACCCTGCTCAAATGAACAGGGTCCCGGCAACGGAGCCACATTCATTTTTCTGTCTCCAGCAAATTATTTTTCCTTTTGTGCAACTACAATTTTGCCTTATGATCTCTCTTTTATGCGAATTTTTTTGCTGAGTTTGAGAATTTCTGTTTTACCATGGTTATTTATTCATACTTTCTTCCTCAAATTTGTTAGGTCTCCTGAACTTGTGGATAATAACCGGTCTCCGAATTTTGGTTAAAATTTGATGGTAACCTGGATTTTGTTTATTACTTCTATAAATGCTGATTTTGTTGCTCAGGTTTCGTTTATGTTGTGCAGGCTTCTGCAAGGCTGGATGAGATAATATGGAGGTTGCGGGGAAGGATGCACAAGATAAGAGAACTGTGGTAAATTTATGTTGCCTATTTTGTAACATAAATTTGATTGATTTATTTGCGTTTTCTTTTATGCTGTGCAGGCTTCTGAAGTGCTAGATGAGACAGTATGGATGTTGCGGGAAGGATGCACAAGATAAGAGAACTGTGGTAAATTCGCGTTGTCTATTTTGTAAATTCACGTTGCCTATTTTGTAATATAAATTCGATTGATTTATTTGCTTTGGAGTAATGACATAAACACATATTTTACCAGGCAAACAAGAGTCTTGTATGTGTCTTGGAGGACCACAAATAAATTGCAAGCAGGGAAATAACGAGTCATGTTCACTCCCTACCCGGAATGTGCTATGCCATATCACATGTATTAGATCATGTATGCTGACGGTACAGGTATCTGCTGCTTTTCATGCAATTGGATTGTTCCCTTAATCTTGACCTTGTGAATAAATGGCATTCTCCTATGTTTTCTTTATCATTGTATAGCCTAAAAGAATGTCAGATCCTTCACTATCTTGGTTGCAAGTGTAACGATTCTGCTGCATTTCATAATAAAGGAGATATAGTGAGATCACCAGCCTCTTTGACTGAGCTCTCAAATGGTATATTACAAGAAGGAACCTGAAGTGAATGATCATGTTCTTGTGGGCTGCTATTGCTTTCTGCTTTGGAAGCACTCTTATCCTGGATTTCATGGTCCTTATGAAAGGACTAAAGTGATGAATAGACCCTAGCCTGGACGGGATGACAGAAATATGCAGTAGTTCTGATCTGATAATGGGCAGGGTGTTCATGTATCACATTGTTTGATTTGGCAATCAATTGCTCACACAATTCTTGTATGCAGTCATCACGACTTGGGACAGTAAAACATGTAGTATCTGCTTGTGATTCTACTGGGACGTAGAAGTACATTTGCTCAAAACTTGGTACTGCTACTACTTGGTTGGTTGTTGCAATAGGAGAGACCACTAGCAGATTTTGTGCAGACAAAGGGAGGAATGATCGTGTCAGATTTTGTGCAGACAAAGAGAGGAATGATCGTGTAGGATCTTCAACCCCATTGTTAGTGCCTTAGAGATTTGTAGTGAAACCTCCATCGCTCAATGGTCGCCAGAACTTGAGGACTAGTGGGAGAATCTTTTCGGACTAGTGGGAGAATCTTTTCGTTGAAAGAGTTGTTTATCTTTACAATTTGTCTTTTAGAATTTAGAATTGTACTAAATTTTTGCTATGACTAATTCCAAATGTTGTCGTATTTTTGTCCTAAATAAAAACAAGCAGTAAATTGTTTTATAAATGAAACCTACCAATCAATAATCATTACGTATTAAACATTTTACCATTTTACCATGCTCCAATATCATATCACTAAATGCTACTCAGGAAGCACTATTAAATATCATATATTAGGAACATATTAGGAACTTATGCATATGTACAACGTTTAAAAATTGTATTGAATAACTATTTGAAATCATAGAAAAAAATCATATTAACAAATTTAAACCATATTAAATTTCCACTTGATATACTAACTCAAAATACTAAGCAATTAGTTCGAATTAGACATTTTAAGCTGTTAGAAAAACTAAGTGAAATAAATAGGTTTTTAATACCATGGAGAAAAATAGGGTAAAAAAACTCATATTATCAATTTAAGCCAAGATCATTTACCACCTTGTGCATTGACCGTTAATCACTGTAAAATATCATGATAATTATGCACTTCAAATTACCATGTCAATATAGTAAAGAAAATAGACGCAATCAAATACCAGTCTACTAAACTTGACATACCAAACAATAGTACATATCGTATAATTTAAGTTGTTACAAAAACCAATTAAAATTGCCATGTTTCAATACCATGTCACAAAACTGTGTTGGCTTGTCACCTTAGAAAAATATGTTGATGAACTATATTGGATAACTAGACATGGTTTGTAAACTTTTGAACCCACTAACATGTACTGATTTATGGATTTGATTTTCACCAATAAACCATATAAGAAAATTCATATTGGTTCGATTTTGGGGGCCTTGTGCTTTATGAAGTTCAGGACAAAGAATTGCCAATCTTGGAGAGCAAGAAGTTAAGTGTTGAGCAATGTTTTATTCATCCTAGAGAGTGCCATTGATTTGTTATAAACTTAGTCTTGGAGATATGAAGTAAAAGCAATCAGTTAAGTTCAGCCATATGAAAAGCATTTTGTTTAGCGTATGCTGGACGACAGAGATGTCTCTGGTTAAATCATAATTTTGCAGCGCACTTACTGACACATTGGTTTTCCTGCTCTCGGTGTTTTCTTTTTTCTAGATGAAAAATATTGGCATTGCTGCAAATGTTCATTTATGTCCAGCATTACCAAAGCATCTAGAGCAATATGTGTTATGTATGAATTTCTCTAAGAAAGCAAGTGTGTTGCTTCCTTTTTCAGTTTTGTCCTTCATATTGTTCGACTTTGTTAAATTTAACTACAAGCATTTTTGGGTTGCCCCTAGGGGGGCAAACCCTCGTTTATGTGGGTATGTGGGCATATCCAAGTATATGCCGGCATATGCTGGTGACTGCTCCAAACTGGGTGCTCCCTGTAAACTCTCGGTCATCTAGCCCCATTGCAGCTCGACCCTTCTTCTTCGTCCAAGCATTTTCCTCTGGCTTTCAAGAGCATGGCAGTTATTTACCATACTGCTTTGAGTTTGGATCTACAAACAACAAATGCTGTACTACAGGTTGATATTGTTCATTCGGAATATCTGGGTGCTTTGATCTTGACCACTGATTCTAGGGGTTCTTCGCAGGCTATCTTTTAAAGTATCCTCCAGGCTTTTCTTTATGTGGAAAGATTTGAATATTGATGATGCTTCGATTCAATTTCGATTCAATGATGCTTTTGAGTATTGGTTATATAGAATGTAGTAATGGTTCGTGAACTGATACTTGCCATGGAGAGAAGATGGCTATTGTTTGGGTACGTACTTGCCCATTAAGCATTTGTTATTCTTAATCTTTCTATAAAATGGACGATGAAGAGTAGCTATAACATCCAGAAAATGTCAAGTTTTCTAACCAATTTTGGCAAGTCTCATGCCAGTCAAGATTCGAAAAGCTACACCACGAGTTTTGTTTTATGCATGTGCTTATTATTACACTGGAAGTTTAAGTTCAAAGCTTGAACTGAGTCAGGATGCAGTAGATGTAAATAAATATGCATCACTTTTGCAAAAATGCAATATCATGTCCCAGGGTAAATATCTTCATAACTGCATTATCTGGTGTGGATTACAAAGTGATAGATACTTGGGCAATGTTTTTATACAAATGAATGTATGATAGATGTAATTGCATATCTGATGCGCAGACAACATTTGCCCATATGTCAAAACGTAATTGTTTTACATGGAACGGCATGCTTGCTGTTTATATCAACCAAGGACTTCTTGAGGAGGCTATCCAACTTTTCCAACACATGCCTCAAAAAGATATTGTCTCATGGAATTCCATGATCTCCGCATGTCAAGTGTGGACAAATCATGGAAGCTTTGGAACATTTCCAACAAATGCCTAGCAGAGATGTGGTCTCCTGGACCATCATGATTTCAGCATGTGCACAACATTGGATGATTGAGAAAGCCATTGAACTATTTTCATAATGCCTCATCAGGACCTTATTGCATGGACTACCATTATTTCTTTGGTCATCTAAAAAAAGCATTGGATCTTTTTAAACTAATGCCAGAAAAGGATGTAGTTTCTTGTACTGCTATGATTTCAGCATGTTCACAACAAGGACACTTAGAAAAGGCTGTCCAGATATTCGAGGAAATGCCTTTTAAGGATTCTACAGCAGCATGGAATGCTATGATTTCTGGTTATGCGTGCAATGGACAATTAGAAGAGGCTGTTATGTTGTTCCAAAAGATGCCTCATCCTGATGCAGTATCATGGAATATCCTTATTGCTTCACATGTTGAGATGGGTGAAATTGAAAAGGCTCTCGATTTATTTGAGAAAATGCCTCAAAAGGATGTAGTGGCATGGACTTCAATTGTTGTGGGCTATGCCCATAAAGGATTGCTACAAGAGGCATTTTTGTTCTTCCAAAGAATGCCAATGCGAGATATTGCCTCATGGAATGCTATGATATTTGCATATGCTCAAAATTATCAATTGGCAGGGGCTTTGGAGTTATTTGAGCAAATGCCTTATCGAAATGTAGTATCTTGGACAACAATTGTTTCCTTGTATGCCTAGTATGGGTATCTCAGTGAGGCATTCCATCTTTTCCAGCAGATGCCTCAATGCAATATTGTCTCATGGAATGCAGTGATTTCTGCTTTTGCTCAACATGATCATGCAAAACATGCCTTTCAGCTCTTTCAGGAGATGGTAAAATATGTTATGGATCCAGATGATGCTGTTATTGTCACTATCCTTGATGCATGTGCTGAACAAGCAGCTATAGTTGAGGGCAAACAGATGCACGCCTTCATGCTAAATTTTATACTCAAACCTCACCTCATTTGCAGTGCTGCCCTCATGAGTTTGTATGGAAAATGTGGAGATTTGGATGAAGCGTTGGTTGTATTTGACAGAATATTGGCTAGGGATGTGATATCATGGGATTCTGTTATCTCAATGTATGCACAACATGGGCTTGGTGGACAAGCAATTAGGGTATTCCAGGAAATGAATCTGGAGGATGTCATGCTCCTTCGTGAGAGAGTACATGGATGAACTGTGCCGCAATTTTTTATCATAAATACTCCCCAAGCTGCTGCAGAATTGTTGATCAGCCAAGGGCTTTGAAGGAAATATATGCCAACCATGAAAGTCTCATCTGGCCTTCTTGCATGTTAACAAAATGGAATAACTTATGCATCTAGATCACTGCTTGAAAGGCCACTTCGAGCTGTAGAGACTTAGCATTGAATTAGCATTAATTTTAGGAAGGAAAATGTCATACGACACCTAAGGTTTGCATCAAATGACCCATAGAGCTATAGCTGACATGTCAAAGAGAAAGAGCTTCATTGAGAGTCTACTGTTACTGCTTATATCAAGACAGCATGTCCTGGTTTGCCTTTCCCTATGAAACCTCGGTCTAGTTCATTTCTCCTATTTGTTTGTAACCGGGGTTTCCTCTGGTATCAGCTTGGGTTTATCAGTTTAATTCAAATCCTGCAATTGGAAATGGAGTTCTAGTGGCATCGACCTAGTTATAGTTAAGAATGGATTGCTTCTCATTTAAGCTTCAGTGTACCATATTCACACGGGGGGTTACTCCGGGCAACGAGAGCTGTGGGATGGGCATATTCGCCCTTTATTCCAAGATCTAGACCGTACATAGCGATCCTCGTTTATGGGGTATGCATGTACAAGTTTTTGTATACTGTATATTAAAGTTTGTAAAATACTATAAGGTTTGAGAGAATGTACTTAATGGTGTTAATTTTGTACATGTATTATGAATTTTTTGAGGCTCTCGCTGCCCTACGTAACCCCCCGTGTGAATATGCACCCAAACAAAAGGGGGTTTAAGGGGGATTTTATTTTAAATGTGTCAAATGCAATGGTTTGTGTTAATAATGTTAGTTGTGTGTTAATGGTTTGTGTTAACTAAAAAAAAATTTGGCCCCTTCGGGGCCTTAAAGATAGTGTAGGGTTGCATCTTGAACCTTGGAATCCAAATATGCACTAAGGATTTAATATTTGAAGTATACTAGATAACCATCGTTTAAATATTTAGAAGCTCACCTTTTAGAAACTTCTTCAAATACATTAGCTTGAAGATTAAAAGGCTCAACCGAGAAGATTAACTAATCTAGTAGGTTAACCAGCTGGAACAAAGGGTATAGCAAATTCACCAACAGCTATACTCAGAGGGATGCTTCTAAGAGAATTTATATTTCAAGGCTTTACAATGAATCTGACCAAATACCATTGTTTCCTCATCTAAATTGATTGGCTGTGCTTCGTGGTAACTGATGGTGAGGTTTTGACAAGCATCTAGCAATCATCGCTTTACATACATGATAATAGAATAACAGATAATATGGTAATGACTAGAGTTATATTTGTTGGTTTCAGATCAGATACACAGAATATTCAACAACACTTCTCAAATATAAGCCATAATCACAGACAGTTTGATAACCGGAACCATATTCACAGTTTTAAAATTAAATAGACAAAGAGCTCACACTTGAATCTTCTTCGGACCATGGACCTTGAATCCTCAACACTGCAAGATCAAATTCGTCTTCACAACACAAACCAGTTGTTGCAACTGGCACTACCTTTTCAACTGCAGTTGTTGTAACCGGCACCGCCTTTTCAGCTGCATCGTGTCTTTTGGAAAGATTCTTCTCTAGGACCATTACAGAATCTGTAGACTAAACACCATAACATTAATGAGATTGAAAAATTGATAAGCTTATAAAAGTATGCAATCCAAACCATTATTGAACATCGTGAAAGAAAAGCACTTACTTGGGAGATTCTAAACGATAGCTTTAGGTGCATTTCGAGGTCTTGCTTATCTTCATGAACATTGTGACCCGAAGATAATACACCGTGATGTAAAGGCTGCCAACATTTTGCTGGATGATAACTTTGAACCTTTAGTGGGGGATTTTGGATTGGCAAAGGTGAACTAACCTTCCTTCCTGGTCTCCTTTTAGGTGAAGACGAAGTTATTCGCTGGAAAGATGAATGAATTTGTTGATCCAACTCTGTTGGAAATGGAAGCAAACCTTGGTGAGATTGAAGAGATGGTGCGGTGGGCTCACAGTTGTGCACAAGAGCTTCGGCCAGAAGATCGACCAAGATGAAGGATGTGGTAAGAATGCAGGAAAGAAAAGAGATGGTTTCTCACCTATGGAGGGAATACCAAGGAGGAGAAGAAGAAGTCAAATCTCGCATCCCCAAAGACCGCAAAACCAATCAATCAATGCAGGGCCTCGAAACCCTAAGCTGAATGGCCTCCAAGCCGTAAGCTGAAGGGCCTCTAACAGAAATGAAAAAAGGAAAATAGCTCCATCGTTTAAAACACAAAAGCAGGAGGAAGGACTTTCATGGATTGGCAAGCATCTGCTTCAAGCACTCAGGTAGCTCTCTGCTGGAACCGGTTAAGCTCTGCCCAAATCCGATGCTGCCAGAAGCATAAGAAACATAAAACGTAACTTTGCCCTAAAACACGTAACTTTGCTCTATGAGACCTGCTTGAATCCGACCCACATAACCACGCCCCCTGTTATAAGATCTGCCACCATTTTTTATGAAGAAGCTTCTCTCTGCAACGACGATCTGTTTAAATGGTAGCTTAATCATCGAGATCCCTTACAGCAAAAACCATAGCCCAGAGACCTAATTTTGGAGTTAACAAGAACCCTAAAATGAGCTGCTCGAGCTTTGCATGTCGAGCAAAATAAAATATAATACGAAAAATAAAACTTAACTAAAAAATATATGATATATATGGGTCTACACTATTGAAAAGAGGCATTAAAATTAATTCAAGCGTATGCAAATACAATGCGCACTCTAGATGTACTAATTAGTAGGCCTTGTGTAATACGCCCATCAAATCATATAAAAACCATTGGAAAAACCGTACAAAAATACAAAAAAAAACCCCTGTTATTATGCTACATATTTGTTAGAAATATGTCTAGAGAGCTTCATCAGATATGAAATTTGACCTTCATTATTTACAATTAGCTGTTTATGGTGGTGATTTTGAAGAATCTAATTGAATTAGCTGCTAATGGGCAGTTTTGCAAGATTGTTTTTCTTGTCCACAGAAGCCATATAAAAGCTCTGCCCTGTTTGATGGTTTTGCAACAAGGGCCTGCTAGAAATATGTAAATTCGACCCATCTTGCATCTTCACTCCAGAAAAATCCAGGAAATGTATTAATGAAACTGAATTTACACTTGTATCTGTTCTCAGTTTAGATGTATATGAGGAGCGTTTGGGGTTATTTTCCATGCCAGTATTCTGGAAATGGTTATGATGTTTGTGTGTTAAAACCAAATGCATTGGTCAATATGTATGCATCTGGGGTATGTCATAGACTGTGTTGAAGCTTATATTCAATAAATGGATTAGAGTTATTCATGTTTTATCTTAGTGTTTGCAGCAAAATTCACGCTTTTATTTGGAAATCATTTGATCCAGTGGAATCAGATGTTCAAGTGCAGAATTTTTATCTACATAGCCATCAGCTGCTGCTGGAGCTGCACTATGACAGCAGATGGCAAAGAAAGAGAAGGGCATGACGTGAAACATATTTCTTCGTAGTGAAGTGAAGCCATGAAAGTATCTTGCATGTATTTTTGTTATCTTGGCCTTGAAACTGAAGCAGAGGTCAATGGATTCAGTACAGGCAATCGTTGCAATTTTATAGGCCTGATTGGATTTAGTTCAACCTATTTGGCCTATTATATGATATGCAATGAATTATGGTTTGATGCTGAGGGAGTACTCCAACTTGATACGTATGCTTTGTTATAATCTGATTAATTAAGTGCCATAACTCTAGTTGCAGTGCAAATAGTGCAAATATACCTGGATTAGTAAAAGCCCAACTGCCAATACGAAAGGATGTTTTTGAAGACGTTTTTCCGTTTGGCATCAAGTGCATCAAGCATTGATGTAAAGGGATATTTTTGGAGAGGTTCTTCTGTTTGGCGTCAGGTGCATCAAGCATTGAAGTAAAGGAAATGTTGATCTTGAAACAAAGTGACAGGGGCTGAGAGTTGGCTACAGCTCTAGTAAATATTGGTATAGAAATTATTTATAGGCTAGGATCGATGTCCAGACATGATTGATTGATTGTTTTGCGCTATCACATCATGATTTCCACGTCAGGATGCAACTCTCTTTATTTGCGCAATGCTTCATTAGGATAGAAGTAAGGTAATTTGGATAGAACTAATTATGTAGCACGATGCATCAGTGAATAATTTGCAGCCTGCACTATTGAAAACAATTATTAAGAACTATCAATGTTTTGCAAGCTTCCTAAACATCTATATATTTTCATTTATATTGCTTTGCATATTTGCGAGAGACATTAGATAGTGTTTTTAGAGTTCTTGAAGATCGAGCAAAATAAGCATCCTTATTAGAAACACATAACGTACTTCATGGTTGTGCAAAGTTCTTCATCCATGTGGGTTTGTGGCATATTCCAAGTGTATGTCAGTATATGGTCGAAAACATGACTTTGAAGTGTGATTTAAGCCATTTCACTCTCGGGTCACGGAGGGCAACCCTCCGTGCGCAGCACCTTGTTTTAATTTGTTGCAGGCACATTCATCTAAGACGTTAGATTGTTGGGCTTTCCACTCCATCTACGGTGTTGGAATTTGCAAGAGAGCAGCACGAAAATATTCTTAAACACAAACAAAATTTTGCAGGTCCATCTCAGTCTAATTAAGAATGGAGGTGCCATAAGATATTATAGCATCCACTTGACTTTATGATTGCAGTATTATTCTGCAATTCTTGAAATGCCACAGCATTGCTAAGAAATCAAAGTATCTAAGGTTATAAAATGCTAGAGCAAAGATAAAAAATCACATTTATTGACATTATGAATGTTAAAGACAACAATTCTATGCTAAAGATAATCAGAAGTGCGTAAGTGTTGAAAGAAATATCCACAGTAAGATCACTGAAGCTTGATTAAGAGCAAGAGGGTTTATGTTATTGTCCTCTAAAACTGCACAACCAATGGCCTCCCCACATAAATTCCACATTGTTGTCATCTTTGTCCATGCTACATATGGGCTTTTGGTTGAAATACTAACCACAAGCGCCGTGTCCAACTCCCTTCATAGGGTTAAAGATATTCAGCATGGACAAGCGAACTTCTCCTAGATGACCAGTATCCAAATGCTACATACACCTTCCCACGAACAACAGCACATGCAAAGTTGCATCTAGCTGTCTGCATGCTTGCTGCCTTGCTCTATTTCTTGTAAAATGGATCAAATTGCGAAATCTCTTTTGTTGCAAAAAGTAAATGGGAAGTTGTGTTCCTATGCATCCATAGTAGCCACCAATTATGAGCAGTTTGTTTGCAATAATAGCAGTGCCAAAGCCACAATGAAGATTGTAATTCATCCCAGGAATGGAAGGCAACGGGTGCCATGCTTTTGTAGCTGGATCACATGCTACCCAATGTCCATCAGATGGCTCTTCTTTACATATGACTATAATTTGAACTTTGTAGAAGAAACTACCATCTCTTGCAAACAACTTGTAAATCTTTGCAAACACTTTAAAGCTAAATCATCAGGTAACAACCACATCAAAATTGCCACTAGTTGTGCCGAATGTCTTGAAATGGGTACAACTAGTTACTTATAAATACTTGAAAAGTCCTGGCAGAGAAAGCAGTGTGACCCTTTTCTCTTAGAGGACGGTTCATATTATATCTGCAACGAGCACTTCCTTCAAAACTTTGAAATCAGAATTCTGCATCTTTGATCCATCCAGTGCTAAAGTAGACGTCGTAAGTTCTGCAACTTGAGTTGAATTAACAGTTGGCTACCTTAAACATAAATATAATAGAAACAAAAAACAAGTTTTAACTGATTCTCAGACATAGGCACATGCACGTAAACCCCTCCCCTTTTTTGAAGGACGATAGGCTTTATTTACCAACCCACAAAAAATGCAAAGACATGATTATAACCCTAGTTGTTGGCATTTAGTCTGGCTCGATCTTGAGCCTTCTTTAAGTTTGCCCTACACTGATATAATATGGCTTGCATATCTTCCAACATATGGATAGCCGCATCAGTTTTCAGGGCTTCGTTAGTCCCAGTATATGATCTTGGGTTTCTACCCATCATTGCCATAAAGGGGCTCATTTTGGTTCCTGTGTGGTATGCGTAAGCGAACTCCACAAAGGGCAAATATTCCTCCCTCTTGGACTGTTTTTCAAACACAAAACTTCTTAACATATCCTCCAGGATCATGTTAATTCGTTCGATTTGTCCATCAGTTTGGGGGTGGTTTCCACTACTCATACTGAGGCTTACTCCTAGCCCTTTCATGAAATCTTTCCAAAAGTGCCCTGTGAATTTAGAGTCTTGATCGCTTACAATTCTTCGTGGCAGACCAAACATAGGGTACACAACCCGTAGATACTCTTTGGCCACATCATGTCCAGTAGCATCACCTCGTAATGCTAAGAACTTTGCATACTTTGTGAAACAATCGACCATCACTAGCACTTGGGTGTGTTGTCGATTGGAACGTGGGAGTGCAACTATGAAACCCATACTTATACATTCCCACCTTTCCAAAGGTATGGGCAACGGTTGTAATAATCCTGGCAGTTTGCCATGATCTGTTTTTATCGCCTGACATACCGGGCACTGTGATACATAAGATTTTACATCTTGTTTCATACCAGGCCAAAAGAATTGTCTTTTAATCAATTCGTATGTCTTCCACTCCCCCCCCTGCCCTTCTTGCGGGGTATTATGGAACTCGTACATAATCTCCTTCCTAAGATTCTTTACTAAGGGAACATAAATGCGTCCCTTATAGAACCATAAATTGTCATTTCGTGCCCAGAGAGAACCTTCTCTTTTGGTTAGATCTTGATCCTTCTCATACAAATCCCTGATTTGTTGGAAGCGATCCCATTCTAGAGATGTCATTCCATTAATGTATTTTATTATGGAAAGTGCATCTGCAACTGGGTTATCTTTCCCAGGGGTGTGCCAAATCTCAAAGTGAAATTCACGTAAGAAATCCAACCAGCGCGCTTGTCTGGGACTTATTTCTGCTTGACTTTGCAGAAATTTCAATGGTTTATGATCAGTGAACACAATAAACTTCCGTGGCTCTTTATTGGTCCCTGACCTTAAGTAATGCCGCCAAGTTTTTAAGGCATGAACTATGGCCAACAACTCTTGTTCATATGTGGCATAGTTCTTTTCTGCCGGATTTAATTTACGACTAGATTGGGAATCTTATAGGATGGGAGGTAATCTAGGACAAAGCCCCTAGAATTTGGGCACAAATTGATGTGCTCAAACCAATCCCAGACTCTATAAACTTTGTGGACTACTTTGGTAATCCCAAAACCCTGAAGCTGGCATGATAGGGTCTTCCACAACCATGCTCAGCTTGTGCAATTAGGCTTCATGAGGGACAGTTGTGTAAGGAGACAAAAGAAGAAAGGGTAATATCTCAGTCACATAATGTAGGAAACTCTAATCAAAAGGAAGGAAGCTGGATTACTCCTTCTAAAGGCAGGCAGGAAAGACCCAGGCAAAATAAGAATGTCAATGAAAAAAGGAGGAGGAGACAAAGGATCAGAGCTGAAAAAGAGAAAGAGAAGGCAAAGGTGGAACTTGAAAAAAATTCAGAGAAAAAGCAGAGAAGTGAATGGAAGAAAAAGTGCAGTTTTTGTAGGATTTATCCAAAGTGAAGGTGCTCAACGATCCTACTTTCTAGGGGAAAGGAATTTTGGAGGTAAACTCTTCAACTGTTGTCCCTGCATATGAATCGAGGTCGACGTCCCTTACAATAAAGGAACCTTATGGGCTTCTGGTAAATGAGTATTTTTCCTCAGATGAATCCCCCGGTAACAAAGACCTAGGAGGTCCGAGTTCTCCAAAATCCTCTCTAGTTGAATCTCCATCTGCTTCCCCCTTCCAGTCATAGAACTCTTTCAACAAGAGATTAGAGCTGCTGAGATAACTGTGAAGGCATCAATAGAGGCTCAGCCAATTGAAGCCAAGACACGAATTGAGATATCCTCCCAAATGGAGCCACAAAAGGACCAGGAAATTCCAGTAACTAAGGATGGAGAGCTTCCCCAACCCATTGTTCAGGAGGAGGAGCCTTCAGAGGAGGTCAAACACGTGCTGCACAACTCAAGAGATCTTAAGGATCCTTCCTTCAAGCTGTTTGGTAAGTTATGGGATGATGGAGGGAGAAGTGATGCGAATGCTAAGATTGAGGCTACTGAAGTTTCCGTTAAGGAACCGGCTGAGCAAAATTTTGTTACACCTCTCCCACAGGTGAAGAAGAGATAAAAGAAGATCTATATTCCAAACGAATATGGGCCTTTGACTAGAAGCTGTAAATCCAAATGAAGTTTATCTCATGGAATGTGAGAGGTATTAAAGGTCCTCTGAAGAGAAAAAGGGCCTTAATGCTTTGAAGGAAATGAAAGCAGATATTAATCTTTTGCAGGAGCATAGACTCCCTCCTTTTGAGGCTTCAAACTTTGGAAATTGGATCTTTTCTAATGGGAATTCGATATGGTCCCCAGCAAATGGCACAAGGGGTGGGATCTGTATTGCATGGAATGGTTCCAAGCTGATGGGCTCTTACTGCCACCCCTCGGGCAGATGGCAGGCAGTGTTTCTGGAAGTAGAGAATGAACAATTAGGCATAATTAATGTTTATGCATCTACTTCTCCAGAAGAAAGAGAAGTGCAATGGAAAGATATGACAGACTGGTTATCAAGTCAAATTGTTAACAACTGGTTTTTGAGTGGAGATTTTAATAATACTCCCTCTTGGGAATAGAAAGCAGGGATCCAAAGGGGAGAGGTTACAATGTGACAAGCTAACGCAACAATTTTTCTATCAGGCACCATCCTCGTCTAGCACATATTAATGGAGTAACAAGAGAAAAGGTTCTGACCGAGTATTATGTCTTCTAGATAGATATTACATATAAAAAATATCTATTGTAGTGGGATGGGACCACCTGATTGTTAACAATGACTGTAGAACTCCATCTCGGATCACTTTCCCCAAATTTTAGACACGGGCATGCTTCCCCATAAAAGAACTTCTGATACGCCCTTCAAGTTCAATACTAGTCTATTGAATAACAAGCCATTCTGTGAAGATTTTAAAGATTTTTACACCTCGTTGCACGCTTTGAATGCTAGTGGCTCTATGAAGGAGTTTGTAAGCAGAACCAAACAGGTGAAGAACTGGATTAAACAGTGGGGCAAAAAATTGGAATAAAAAAAAGAGGCAAGAAAAAAATGAGGTAAGTCGCATTTAATTAAGGGTCAAATCTCGAAATTTGGGACTCAGACTGAAAATGGGACTCATACTGACAAAATTTAAGTTTTACATTGAATCGTTGTTAGATTTTCACATCATATAACAAGAACTGGTTCGTAATATTTTCTTACAGAATTTCCAAATAAATAGTTGAGAAAGTTTACAAAAACCTAGAGCGGGGTGAGACCGAAAGGGAGAGGGAGAGGGAGAGGGAGAGGGGAGAAGTTGGGGGAGAAGTTGAGAGAAGTCATGGAAGGGGTAAGTTAGAAGAAGGGGGGGGGGAGTTCTGAAAGGGGTGAGAAGAGGGGGCAAGGGGAGGTAAAGGGGAAGGTCTGTGTGCAAAGATGATGTAATATTTATGTCAGCACGACCATCATGGTATCTTCAACCATTGTAAAATACAATGTAATGAAATTATTTATTGACTCTCTTGGACCAAAAGATGAGCCTATCGATGATACACAGATTCTTGCAACACCATCTGAGGCCGAGATCTATGGGGTTATAAAAGGTATGGCTCATGGCAAAAGCCCAGGCCCTGATGGGCTGCCACCTGAATTCTATGAACATTTTTGGAGCTTTATGAGCAAGGACATTACCACATTTATCCAGGGTGCTTGGGGGGCAGATAAATTACACCCAGCAATCAATGCTGGATTGATTGCCTTGGTGCCAAAAATGGAAAAGCCTATCATATTCTCTGATTGGAGGCCAATCTCATTGACCAATGTTACATATAAAATATTAGCTAAAATTCCAGCTAATAGATTCAAAAAAAATCCTTCAGGTGAAATTTAATCCAGTTCAGTCAGGATTTCTTCCAGGGAGAAGTATTCTTGATAATTTTATAGGGGCATATGAGGGATTACATTGGAATAAGATCTCAAATAAAAAATATATGCTTCAGAAGAGCATATAATACCATAGATTGGAATTTCTGCTACAGAGCCATGGCTCGGTTGTGCTCATAAAAGGGATCACCAACTCCTTTCTTTGAGTGCAAATGTGGGATCAGGCAGGGGTGCCCCTTAGCCCCTTATCTTTTCCTCATAGTTGCAGAGATGGTGACTATACCACCATATTGCAAGAGAAGGGTAAGATCAAGAATCTAAAGCTTCTAGGTATAGGTGAATCCTTCTCAATAATGCAGTGTGCAGACGATACCTTGTGTTTTTAAAAGGGCAGTTTACAACATTTCCTCTCTGCAATGGAGGAGTTTGGTAGAGCCTTAGGGGTCATGTTGAACAAGGATAAGTGTGCAATTGTCTCTGACAGTCATGTAGACTCTATCGAAGGAATAAAGGTGTTTGGATACCAATCTGCTACTAAACTATTAGGTCTACCTCTGGCCTTAAATATGAGTCTGCATGGTATTTGGGAGCCCATAGTTATTAGAACGAAGAAGAAATTATAGATGTATCCCAAGACGCTTTCTTTGGCTGGGAGAGTGGCGGTTGTCAATGGCATTATTGCCAGCTCCCATGTTTTCTTCTCATCCGCAATCATAGCAGATAAGAAATCCTATCTAGAACTGGAAACAGTCATGCGAGAATTCATATGGCAAGGCTCTCATATGGTGGCATGGCAAAACTTGGCCTTACCCAGAAAAAGAGGGGGCCTGGGATGTAAAGACTTATTCCTTCAAGCACAGGCCCTGGCAGCCAAGCTAGTGTGGAGAGCTCTATTCTCCCCAGTAAAATCTCCTGCTCTCCTCTTAACCAAATATTGGATTGAAAAAACCTCCTTAGTGGGCAGTCCATCCATCCCTCATCAGATTCCCGATTCAGTGTTTTTTCAACTAAATCCGAGTCCATGTACATCTGTCATTATGAGGAGGATTATGCATGCCTAGAACCGAGTATCTGTGTGTTTTAAAGCTTGCCCTATCAAGGAAACTACAGATGACTTTGGTTTTTTCTGGCATCAAAGCTTAGCAGGAGAGGATGAAGGGTGTCTTGCCTTAAAACATCCAAATAAATATAAAGAATGAAAACTTAAAGGATTAGATACAATTGGTAGTATGAGGAATGCAGATGGTTGGAAAACTTGGCAGGAAATATCTACCATGGTCCATAGCACTAAGAGCAACAGAAGTATCTATCAGGCTTTGATTTAGCATGATAGAGATGTTGTTATTGAGTAAAGGAAAACAACTGGGTCCTTGGTGAAAGGGGATACCAGGTAGCTACGGTTTACTCACTTTTGTTAGATACCCATTTGTTAAAAAAGGATGGAAGCTACAATGTGCGAAGTAAATCATTCTATTTAGATGGCTACTCCTCAACAAGAGCCTCAAAACAAAAGTATGTCGAGCCAAATACAATGATCAGATTTCTGACAGGTTTCCATTAGGTTGTGGTCAAGCTGAAACTTCCACACATATTTTCATTTGTCATTGGCTTTCCCCCTTTTGGACGTGGATAAGTGCCTATATAGGCTCCCAACATGTTAAGATGAGATCTTCTCCTTTCTCCAGCATGATTCTTCTTTTCTTGGTACCGTTAGAACACTATGTCTATGGGCATTTTGGAAACATAGGAATAGTGTGTCCATTAATCAGACTCCTCCTGATCTTAATTCTTTAAAAGCATCTCTACAGTTGGAATTGGCTGATACTGCTACTGAAAGGGTCCAATTACGACCGTAAATGGGACTCCGTGGGTTTCTTTCAAGGTTTTTTCTCATTTTTTTTCATCTCACCTTAACAATTTGACTGATGTTGCTGACAGATTTTCTGGTTAGAAAGCACTTGGAGGGTGGACATGGGAGGGAGGTCCCGGCGGACACGGTTGCTCATACTCACCAAGAAGTTATTGAGGCTCTTTACTGGGTCAAAACCGAGATCATTGGAGTTAAGACTTTGAAGAAAATTTTGGTTGATGGCGATATCTGGCGTTTCAACCATGAGCTCAAACAGTACTTCCAGGAGAAGCTTGGCATATGTGAAGCTGCTCGGGATTCATGGATACTGCATATCCTTGATTCTTCTGCATATGGACCCGGGGAGCTAGATCAACTGTTGTTTACACATATAGGAGATGTATATGCCATTCTTACCTTGGATGGAGTCATGGACCAATGAGTCAATAGTTGGGTTGATTTGGATATGAAATCTGCAGTTTTCATAGTACTCTGAGACTTTCGTAGCTATAAAGTTTTCACTCAATTTTTAAAAACAGTCGTGGTTGCTTTTATTGAACCTATTTCCTCCCTTTTGGAGTGTTAGTAGTTGGTTATGCCACTACCTTTATTTCAGGATCCTCTCTGAATTTTTGTATTACTATGTATCTTTGCATGTAATATAATACTACTGTCGTTTCTACCCAAAAAAAGGGAGAAAATTCTCTATGTGTGCAGGCATGCTTCAACAATTCATATCCTTTAAAAGCCCTTGTTCTACAAAACCTACATAAGGGCAGACCTGCCTCTTACCTCAGCTTGGGTACAACGAAGAAGTTAAGGATGAGCTCAATAGCCGATCTCCATAGTGTGGCGCTCCATTCAAACTAGGATGTGGCTGATTAGGACCCGAAACTAGAGTTTGGATCAATTTTTTTTTTTTTTTTTTAAATTGAACACACACTACATCCAAAAACCAAAACAAAACCTCATGTGCCTGTCGATTATCTATGCTTCAAAAACTCGGTGCCAAGTTGTCCCATCTCCCCAAGAAAAACCAGTGGACTTCTTTGTTTCTTCCGCTTCACTGGTTCAAGAGAAATCCGACAAGAAATAAGGGCTGATTTTCTTGATTTTTTAGAAGTTTGTCAATGGTATATGAACATTTATATTTCATTGTTGCTAAGTCTGTGCATGTAGAAATGTCACTAGCCAAAGTAGCTATATGGATGGGCGTCCTTCATTGCTCTGGCGATGAAACGTGTGAATGTAGGATCAATCAAATACTAATGAGCAAGCAAGAGCAAAAAACTTGATATTGTATGACATAAAGGAAATACAATATATAGCAAGAGATCTCGATGCTCAGCATAATCTAAGATCGTCGTCTTATGTCAAGGTGTTGATCCCATTCGTGATCATGCCATGTGTCGGTCAGCGAGAACCATTGATACTCCCCCTTCAACGCTAACATACACCAAGAACAGAAATAAAAAATTGATATTTGTCACGGCTAAGTGCCTTGGTGAATAGGTTTGCCATCATATATGCTGTAGGAAGGTAGAGAGCTTGGAAAAAGTCTTCATTCACTTGTTGGCGCACACAGTAATAGTGAAGAGGGATGTGATAGGTGTGCTTGCGAGCTGAAGGTTCTTCAGCCATGCGAATGGCACTTTGATTGTCTAAGAAGACTGGAATGGGTATCTGTGACTGATGCACAACATTATCCAAGAGCCGAATGGGACAACCAAGCAATGACACCACCATAGTAGAAGAAGCAGCAACCTGTGGTGGAGTTTGGCATTTGTGCCCAAGCTTGCATCAATATAAGCCATAAGATCCAGAGAGACTTGGTTAGAATAGCAAATACCATGACAAAGAGTGCCCTGAAGATAGCGAAGAATGCGCTTAGCTAATTCCCAATGGCGAGAGATGTAAGCATCATTGAATTGACTCAATCTGTTCACGGAATAACAGAGATCAGGGCAGATGCAAATCATTAAATACATGAGGCTGCCAATAAGAGACCGAAAAGGAATTGTGGAAGGGGAAGAAGTGGCTGGCTTGTCGTCAAACAATCTAAGATTGGGTTCCAATGGAGTGAAAATAGGTTTGCAATTCTTCATGCCAAAATGATCAAGGATGAGCATACTCTAACGGCATTGGGAAAGGTGTAAGGTACGGGCTTTCCTATCACGGTGAATTTCGAGACCCAAGAAGAAAGATGCTGGCTCCATGTCTTTGATCTGAAATTTTGCAACGAGAAAATTCTTGGTATGAAGCATAGAGGAAGCATGATTTCCTATAAGAAGCATGCCATCAACATACAACAGTATGAGGATAATGTGATTGTCATGCTCACGAACATAAAAGTTGGGATCAATTTTTTGAGCTATTGAAGCCAAAATCTTTGACCAAGATATCAAATTTGAGAAACCAAGCATGAGAGGCTTGTTTGAGGCCATAAATGGCTTCGCGAAGTCTGCAAACTTTGGAAGAAGATTGGATGTCAAGGTAGCCAGGAAGCTGATTCATGTAAATCTCTTCCTTAAGATCACCATTTAAGAAGCCAGTGTTCCCATCTAATTGATCGATATCCCAATCATGCTTAGCAGCAACTGCTAATAAGGTGCGCAGGCTATCCATATGAATGACAAGACAAAAAAATTTGATTATAATCGAGGCCGTAGACCTGCATGAAACTACAAAGTGCCATCAACATCATATTTCTTAGAGAAAATCCATTTGCAGTCCACTCTTTTACGTCCTATTGGTAGATCAACCAGATCCCAAGCATGGTTAATGGCCACGGAGTGTAATTCTTCGAATGCGGCGGTGTGCCAATGAGCAGATTCTGGGCATTCAATGCTTCTGTGATGGTGTTCGAGGCATCCTTTGTGGCTAAGCAACACCACTCCACCAAACTGCATTGGGCATTGGCGATAACCATTTGGGAGGGAGCACGAACTCTGGGAGGCAAAGAGAGTATAGGAGCTAGAAGGGGATCTGTGGCAAGGGAAGCGGCTGCGTCAACAGTGGGATTTGATGGCACAGGTGGAGCATTAGTAGAAGCTGAGGCATCATGAGAGGATGAAGGTAAAGAAGCAATAGGAGGAGCAGGGTCATCAGAAGGTGGAGGCAGGAACTTTGACGCGAGGGCCAGGAAAATATTGTTCATTGAAAACAACATCTGGACAGTGGATAACGTCATCAGAGAGAGGATTCCAACACTTATAAGCCTTTTTGTTAGAGGAGTAGCCTACAAATCTACATTCAAGACTTTTATGATCCCATTTCGAGCGCAATTTAGACGGAATGTGGGCATATACCTGTCATCCAAATGCACGAAGATGAGAAAGATCCGGCATCATTCCTGTCCACATCTCATGAGGAGTTCACCCAGGGATGGCAACTGTAAGCAAGAGATTTTGCACATGAACAGTAGTCGAAAGGCTTCTTCCCAAATTTTGGAAGGAAAGTTGCCTTGGACCAGAATGCTCTTAGCAGCTTCATAAAGTGTGCGGTTCTTTCACTTAGCTACACCATTTTGGTGAGGGGTGTAGCGGGTGGTCAATTGACGCTCAATGCTGGCCTCATCACAAACTTGAGTGAACGAATCACTGAGATATTCTCCTCCCCCATCAGTCCACAATGTGCAAAGTGATTCTCGACAGAATGTTTGTGAGAAAGAAAAGCTTGAAGGGCTTGGCTTTTCTTTCAGGGAAAAAACAGAGAAGCACAGTGGCTATAATCATTGATGAAGGAGATGTACTTGCTACCTGATCTGCTTAGAAGTTCCATGGACCACAAAGGTCAGAATGCACTAAGTCGAGACGACCAGCTACTCTTATTCCCACAGCAACATAGGATCTGCGATGGTGCATATAAGCTTGACACATTGGAGCTTCAATCTTGAAGAGCTTGGGAAGTTTCGCAACTAAATTCTTGGTGCTCATGGAGTAGACTGCCTGAAGTGAAGATGAGCATGTCGCCGATGCTAGATTTTGAAAAAGGAGATATCAGAAGAGTGTAACACACAGTGCTCTGGAGAAAGGGGCAATTCATACAAATTCCCATTTTGAAATCCAGTAGCTAAGAGGGTCCAATGATTTTTGCTTGTGAATTGTAGAAGAAAACATTTTCTTGGTCAAAAAGAATCTTCATGCCATGGTCTGCCACTTTGACCACAAAGAGCAAATTCTCGCGAAGTTCAGTAGCAGATCCGAGTTGAACTCCACCATATCCCGGGGTAGAATCCATGAGCAGCATGGGATCTTTTACTATAATAGAGGTGCAGCTGAGTCAACAGTGATGACATCATAGGAATCGTGTAACATGCAGGACTTCTTCAGTCAGATAAGTCTCTTCAACAAGATATAAGCCTTTTACATGTGGAGAATCAAAAGAATAGAAGACTTCCTCAACTAAATAACTTTATTCTGTAAGTTTGAGGTCAACTAATTGGACAACATGCTGGACTTGAGCAGCAATTTAGTATCAGAGGAAGTTTTGGGCTTCTTTGCATGTGGACAATCACTACTATAATGTCCATATTTAAGACAGGTTTTGCACTGGCCTCTTTGAGCTGGAGGAAAACATGATGAAGATGTCCTTCCTTTTTGCCGAAATTTCTCTTTTCGATTTGTCATGCAAGCCTGCTCCAAGCGTTGATGTTCTTCCCTTTGACGCATGAGGGAAATCTGCAATAAATCAGAAATAGTCTTCTCCAGGGTTGCATCAGCTTTGGTGGTGGGCATCATAGTATTGGAATTATATTTTACTGTTGTACGTGACAAGTGGCATATTGTCACTGTAGTTTGTTAAAATTAGATTGTTAGGGTTGTTCCAGATATTTTGGGAGCTCGGTGCAACAGTTCCTGAGTTCCAATTGGCCGAAAAACAGAATGGGGAGAATCGAGAAACTGTCTTATGACAGTGGTAAGGGGAAAATTGTCAGCAAAAGGATTGTGGTACGTTATCTCAGGAGATGAGCCTCGATCTGTGATCTCTGCTCAGAAGGCTCAACCTCCTACTGTAGCTGAGGTTGTGAAGGGAGTTGTAAGCAAAGGGGACGCAACAGAAAGCTCAAACGAATATGAGAGGCAGAAACTGCTTAAATGGCTTCAGAAGGATTAAGAGGCAAAGAACAGAATGATGAGATATCTTGACGATACCTTGAAAGCTCAGGTTGAAGATGCCGAAGAGGTTTGGGAGCAATTTGTCAAGATCAGTGTTGTCACGTACTTAGTGTACAGTACTTGTACAATACGTCTTCCAAGGTACTGTACCTTTTATGTACTTTAGAGTTTTTTAGTACGTTATGTACATTTGCCATGTGCTGTTCTGTTTTATGTATAGTACGTATAGTACGTTACGTACGGGAAAAATATAAAGTTCTTTATGTAAATTTTGCAAATTTGCACTTGAGGTTAGACTTTTTTGAGGATTTTCTATAAGATCTGAACTATAAGGAGTTGGTTAAGAGATCTGGCTGGTCAAATAAGAACCCACAATAAGAAGTTCATGTAAATGGATTGAAATTAGTACTAAAGCAAAGAAATATAAGCACAAAAGTTTTACCTGCTCTTTGTCGAACACTACAAGAGCTAGAAACATACAATTAGAGTTTTTTTAGCCTTGAAATTGACATTAGACATTAGGGAGGCACAAAATTGTCTTGAGGATATGATTTAAACTCATATTTTTTTTAATTTTTTTTTTTGACCCTACACTTTAGAGGTACAAGACGTACTGTACACTATCCAAGGTACTATAAGTACACAATCGTAGTGTACAGGTACTTAAACAACACTAAAGATGTACAAGAAGAAGCACTTCTCACAGCAAGCTAATCTGTATGCAATCATCTTCACAACCAAGCTGAAGGATTGCATAACAGCAGAGGAATTTATTTCCAAGATAAAGGCTGCCTCTATACAGCTGAAAGGCATGGAAAAGGGCATCGATAATGACCTCATAGGAGCTTTGTTGCTAGGACTCCCTTCTCCAGGTATTTCTTGTTGATCATTGACGATTTCATAAGGAAAAATTGGGCATACTTTATGGTTCTTAAATCTGATACATTTAAAATTTTCAAACAGTGGAAAGCATTGGCAGAAAATTTTGTTGATAAAAAGATAAAGGCAGTCGGGACTGACCAAGGGGGAGAGCTTGTGAAGTGAAGAATTTGACGCCTACCTTGTAGATTGTGGTATTCGTCATGAAACCTCCATTGCATACGAGCATCAGCAAAACAGATTGGTCGAACGGAAGAATAGGACCATTCTTGAATGTGCAAGATCTATGATATTGTCAAAAGGAATCCATCATAGATTTTGGGCTGACGCTGTTAATACTGCTGTTTATTTGCTTAACAGACTGCCCACTAAAGCTGTTCCAGATCAAGTCCCTGAGGAGGCATAGACAGGGCAGAAGCCTACTGTTGAGGGCTTAAATTTTTTTGGGTGCACGACATATGTCCATCTCTCCAAAGACGAGCGCAAGTTTGGTAAGTTCTCAAACCGTGCCTTGCCTTGTATGTTTGTGGGATATGGAAATACGGTGAAAGGGTACAAGTTGTATGTCCCATCTACTAACAGAATGATTGTAAGAAGAAGTGTCATTTTTCATGAACATGATTTCAATATTGGTAGTGGCCTCATAGCAGGTAACACTGATGGCCCCTTGTAAACAGTCCATGAGTACAGTGTGGATAGTGAGACCGCTTCAAACAATGATGACAATGATTCCCATGATAAGTATCTTTCACCTGATATGACAGACTTACCCTTTGAACCAGAGTCAGAAGATGATGATGGAACTGCTAGTCCTAACCCCACTGTTCCCGTCCGACAGTCCACCAGACAACCCAAAAGGACAGCCGGAATGATTGAATATCTGGAAATCCGACAACCTCGTAGTGCAACCTACATTGCTTTGCATAACCAAGCATCATTGGATGAGCCAAGACATTATCAAGAAGCCATCGTTTGTCCTGAGAAACTCAACTGGCAGAAGGCAATGGATGAAGAATACAATTCACTCATGGAAAATCAGACCTAGGAATTATGTTCTCTTCCCCCCTGGAAGGAAAGCCATCACTTGCAAATGGATATACAAGCTGAAATATGTTGAAAACAATAATATTTCCAGGTTCAAAGCATGTTTGGTAGCTCGAAGTTGTTCGCAACATGCTGGTGTTGACTTTCATGAGACATATGCTCCTGTAGCACGTTTGTCTTCAGTTAGAACAGTTCTTGCCCTTGCCACGACAATTGACATGGACATCCAGCAGATGGATGTCAAATCTGCCTTTCTCCATGGCAGATTAGATGATGAGGTTTATCTGAAACAACCTCTGGGCTATTGTGCTCACGGAGCTGAGCACCAAGTCTGCAAATTAAAAAAAAGCCATATATGGCTTAAAACAATCTCCGAGATTGTGGTATAAAACAATTCACTCATTTTTCTCTGCACAAGGATTTGTGAGAAGCGAAGCGGATTGGAATGTATACATTAAACAAGCAGGCAGCAAGCGTGTCATCATTGTACTTTATGTTGATGATCTAATTCTTGCATCTAATCACCTTTCTATGATGCAAACCACCAAGCACAGTCTTGAACAGCAGTTTCGTATGACAGATCTCGGCCCTTAAAATATTTCCTAGGCATACAGGTTGTCAAAAATCGCAAGGAGAAAACACTTGTTCTGCATCAGTCCAAAGCCATTGAGTTCTCTTCTTGCATGGACAAACATGCTTGCATGTCGTGAGGTGAGCACCCCTGCTGTTGCACACACCTCTTTCCCTGTGATTAATCAAGAACATCTTGGAGTCTCTTATAGGAGCATAGTTGACTCGCTCTTGCATCTGATGGTCTGCAGTAGGCCAGATCTAGCAGAAAGTGTCATTACTGCTAGTCAACATATAGAGAATCCCCAGCCCATCCATTGGTAGTCTGTCAAAAGGATTTTGAGGTACTTAAAGCATACCTCCACTTTAGGACTCAGTTATCAAGGTGCTCCAGATGTTCCCCACCTGCTCCTTGAAGGATATGTTGTTGATGCCAATCATGCAGGTGAGACTGATTGCAGAAAATCTCGAACTGGTTTCCTTTATATGCTGCAAAGGGGAGTGGTTCTTTTTTTTGTTTTTCTTTTTTATTTGAGGGAATGAGATTTTTTCCATTCATTATAGATTAAACAATACATGATATCCAAATATTTGACCAAGGGAGATCAACATACTGGAACAAGTTTGAGCAAAACATAGAGTAAAGTCTGGAATTATCCTAGTGCATATCCAAAAAATAATGGATTGATATGCATTGTAACTAAATTATACTGATAAATCCTGATTTGAGAGTTTAAGAAAATAAAAGCTGGAAGATAAAACTGGAGTTCTGCTTCTTGACAGTCTGAAATATTTGAAAATCTTTGTAGCAGTAGCATAGAGTCGCCAATTACCTGAAAGATAAAGATGAAGATGACAACACAATGGCAAGTTAAATGAGGAAACAGAACCTATGGATCAAGGAATGGGAATCGGTCAGAGAAAGCTGGCTTCAGGATAAAGTTGGTTTTCTTTCCCAAGTCCAAACACTCCAGCAAATCAGAGACACAGGAGATGGCCATTAGGATAAGCAAGTTTCCATATATATCTGCTTTCTGTGATAGTAGTAGCATTCCCTGTAGAAATTGAACTGCTTCTCTGTCATGTGCATGCTGGTAGTTTCCATAAACTAGAATAATGTATACATATGATAAGTACTCTTGCAGAACTCATATGCCCATTGGATCTCAGAGACCGGAAATTCTTCAAGGCTTGGGAAGATTCTGTCATGAATTTTTGATTTCCAATAATAGTCCTGATGAGCATTCACCTGAGTGTTGATCTGACCTTTATACCTGATAGCTTCCTTAAGATCAAAGCTAGTATCCAGATCCCTCTTGCAGAACTCCAGATATTCTAGCACAATCATAATAAAGACTACTATTAGTATTTGAACAATGCAATTTGAATAAATTAAACTTTCCATAGAAACTCCCAATACTATTCCATTTATCATTTAATGAATTAGTCTGCCCTTTTTGAACAGTAGCAGTACTTTGCAGATCATGATAATGTTTATTTTAATCCAAAAAATGGAGGTCGAATGATTCCCATATAGGCATCTGTTCCTGTGTTTCCAGATATTTCACAATATAATGAAAAGAATAGTGTTATAGAAAGCATCATTGGTTAGAAAATAATCAATAAAGGAATTAACTTTTTTGACATTGAATTTATCTTCACACCAATTCCATAAATCATTTAATTTCCAACAATGGAAGATGTGAGTCATAGACTCAGCTGAATCTTGACATATAGGACACATAGAGGAAATTGGAGCCAGTCCCTTTTTTATTCTGCTAGGATTGTAAAGCTTGGCTGCAGATTCCAAATTTGGAAGGCTTTTATTTGCCATTAGCCAAATGAAGAAGGAAATTCTTGGGGTACAGAAAGAGAGCCAGATATTTTTGCAAAGTTTAGAATCCAAGTCATCATTGATATTCCAGTAATGTTTAGCTTCAGAAGGCTTATCATTGTTTGCAAGCAAATTGTAAACCTGGAAACCTTATATTTAGGCTTACCTTTATAAATCCAGTCCATAGGCAAGGCATTAGTCCCGATATTAATATTTGATAAAAAGGCTTTTATGTAATTATAAAGCTTTTTATCAGATAGAGTACCATTCAACTTCCTTTTTAAAGCTGTCCATGTGATCCATCTGTTATCTATTTGAAGATCCCCAATGACATTGATTCCAGCATTTTTCCATTTCCTGTAGATTCTAGGATGCTTGAATGCAAGAGGAGTGCTTCTGGAGTTTGAAAGAGTAGAATTCCAAAAAATTGAAGTGTGAGAATTAAAATTATATGCCCCCCTAATGTTCAAAGCAACCCAAAATTTTATTTCAAGCAATAATCATATTCCTCATAATTGGTGAAATGTCAGGAGCAGGTTGGATTGGAAAGAAAGCAGAAGAAGGCAGGAAATGCTCAATTGTTGGATGGCCCTTAAATTTACATTTTTCCAGCCAATATTTAATAAAGACAGTAGCTGGATTATTGTTTTGGAATAGAGCTTTCCATATATATTTGCCAACTAAAGCTGATCCCTGAAGGAAAATATTTTTACATCCAATGCCTCCCTTTGATTTTGGCTTAGTTAGGTAGTTCCAATTGATAAGATGACTTTTACCCCAAATGAAGTTTCTTACAATTTTCTCTAGCTGCATATAGATAGATTTTGGAGCAAGCAAAGCAGAAGAGAAAACAGTTGGTCCAGTCGAAAACAGAAAGCCATAGCTGTCAGCACGTGTGAATCCGAATACATGGCCGTATGTGCAGCAACAAAGGAAGCAATTTGGCTCCAAAGATTGATGAAGGACCTCTGTGCAGAATAGAAACATCCCACTATGATCTTTAATGACAACAGAGCTGCTGTTAGCTTGGTCAAAAATCCCAGCAATTTCACCAAAGCTAAGCATATAGAGACACAACACTATTTTTCCAGGGAAAAGGTAGAAGAAGGAAAGGTAAACATCAAATACTTGAGCACCCATCTCATGACTGCCGATGCATTGACCAAACATGGAAGCAAGCGGATGAATGGTTGCAGCTAAAGGGGAGCTTCTGTGCTCTACGATTTAGTTGATAGGGAGTTCCTCTTGAAGAGGAGTTACTCTGTTTGCAGGTTTGAATGATGTGTTTACAGCTTGTCGTATTTCATGTTTGTAGTCTATTTGGTTTGTTTTGGTTCTGTTATGCACTTGAAGGGGAGTATTGGAATTATATTTTACCGTTGTACGTGACAAGTGGCATATTGTCTGTTAAAATTAGATTGTTAGGGTTGTTCCAGATATTGTGGGAGCTCGGTGCAATGGTTCCTGAGTTCCAGGAGCTTATGGTGGTTTCTCTAATTAGCACCGAGCTAGCTGTGTACAAAAAATGGAGATCAATAGAAAACAACAGCTTTTTCAGTCCCAACGCTTTTTGTTTTCCTTTACATATCCAACGTGGTCCCAAGATTTGGGCAGAGACTTGTATACTCGGAATTTCTACTGGGCTTGAGAGAGTGCACATTGTTCTCCAGCATCTGCAAGAAGGTCATACTTTTCTTGAAGCTTGGCTATATGAACACGCAGATCCTCCTTGTCATTGTATAGAATAGCTTCTAGTTCATTATAAAGTTGCATGACTTCAACTTCTGAGCACTTCCTATACCTTTCATTCAGGAACTGCCAAAGATGATGGCTGTCTTTATCAAGCTCTCCTTTCACCAGTTGCAACTGGTTTCGTGAAAGACACATGGCAATGCAAGCAAGAGCCCCATCATCTCGCTGCCGCCATTGAAGATGCACCTTCAATTGACCACCGTGGGCTTGTCATCCAACACGGGGATGATCTCAGTACCATCCACAATTCTCTAGACGATTTAGCTTTCAGAAAAAGCCTCATCATCTGCTTCTAGCCTTCAAAACCTTTTCCATCAAAGGTTTGTGGCTTCAGATTTTTGAGCTTGAGCTTACGGTTGCCATATTCTCTAGATTTCTCAATTCTTCAGGGAAGGAAGACTATCCTTACTTCAGCTGAAGAGTGGCTCTAATACCATGTGAATATAGGACCAGTCAGATACTAATGAACAAGCAAGAGCAGGAAACTCGATATTGTATGACAGAAAGGAAATACAATATATAGCAAGAGATCTCGGTGCACAACATAATATGAGATCACCGTCTTATGTCAAGGCATTGATCCCGATCGTGATCATGCCACGTGTCTATCAATGGGAACCATTGACAAAAGGAAAGCCATCATTGAAGAGAGAGAAGGCAATTTCCCAAAGGTTTCCAATTTCTCTGGCCGCACGATAAAAATATAGGAAATCCAAAGGTAGTCATGTTGCCACTTTAATTCTAGAATGACATGGCAGACACATGGACAAACTAGAATTGCAGTATTTCTTGCAGGGCAGCTGTGACGCTCCCTGAATATATACGGCGCTCCGGACGTATACATACGGGGACTTCCCCCTCCCATGGCAATCAGCTCACCATGAGCAGGGCCCTCCGTCTAACTCGGACCATCTATAGAAAGATGCCCGGGTGAAGGACACGGAGGTGTCATTCGGCCCACGCCTTCAATGGGACTCCTAAGTCGCGGAAGCGTGAATACATGTTAGCACACAACATAAATATATATAAATAACCACCACGAAGGGTGGCACATCCATCCAAGTACTAACGGCAAAGAATATGCATCTAATCCTAAGAAAAACACCCCAAACCCATGGTTCTACCCCGGCTCAGACTCCTGTGAGGATAGACCCGGCGGCTCGGTCTCAAGAGATCGGCAGAGGCAGGTATAACACGGTGTTACCTGCATAGAACGTCGGCTAGGGTTGTCCACTCCATCCGCCCCTCCATTGCACACTTTTTGCGGATGGGTCAATTCACGCTATGGCCGCTTATAGCCTTCCTGGAGACGCAGGGCTCGAGGCATCACCCCGCTGAGCCTACTCCGGGGTTCATGAAGCCCCCGTCCGATGAGGCAGTCGGGGAAGCGCCCCTTCCGAATCACAAAGTGGTTCCATGGGTGAGCTAGAGAATACGTGCGGCGCATCAGCGACCCCCGCATCCGCATGCCCGACTTACTCACCCTAAATCTACTCAAAGTGCAAGGTGCCCCATACGGGTCACACCTCTACACCCCTGTGGAGTGTCGGACCCATACCCGCCCCTCGTGGACCGGCCTATCGCCTAGCTCAATCAGTAGGAGTCTCGGGAGCCTTTTATGTTCATGCAAGACCCCACCTCCACTTCACCACTTTGTGTTCCTTTGTCCGGTGCTAAGCCCATCCATAGCGTCTATGACCCTAAGTGGGCTCTGGTACACGCCGCATCTAATGGGAATAATACGAGGGCTCTATCTAGGAGCATACTACAATACATGGGCTCATAGGTCTCTACCCCCCGTAATCCCCCATCTCCGGAGTGCTAACTAAGCAAAGAACTACTAAACCATCAACCAAAGCACGTACAGAGACTAGAGATAAGAATACTCACCATATCAATCAAGGGTTAGTCTAACAGGTAAACCACAGAGAAAACAGAGAGAGAACACACCACAGAGAGGCGCTATGCTATAAATCAACAAAGTAACCTACTGACTAACCGTCAAATCGGTCTTGGGCTGCTCCATCTCGACTAACTGAAGGGCGCCTGGCTGCTGCTGCTCCTCCTCCATCCCCAATTGCTCCCAATTCGAATTGGGGCACAAAAGCCCTAATTTGGGTGTCCAAAATGGAAACCCTACCTTGCCCAATCGATTTGGGCCAGGTGGCATGTCATAAATTAACTAATTTGGTATTTTAGCCCTTTTTAATATTAGGATAAGCCCTAAATTCGAATTAGGGTTTTGGGTTAGGTTTCCACCTTTATAATTTAATTATTAACATAGCTAACCTTAGCTTATGAATAATTAATGTGCCATTAATTATTCATAGTGACGTGTCATGTATTTATACTTAAATATGCGTATAAATATGTGGAACGTCACATTCTCCCCACCTTAAAAATGATGCTGTCCTCAGCATCAAGATTACTCTTGTTGCAAGGCACATCATACATTGGAAGGAAGTCTCCCCTCCTTAAAGAGATAGCGTGGGATTATAAGTCACACAGACGTTGTCATGTTCAAAGTGATGAAGTTTTTTTTTTTTTTTTTTTTTTTTTTGTGGAAACGGCAGTAGTATTATATTACATGTAATTACATGGTAATACAAAAAGACAGGGGGAAACCCCCTGTACTAAAGGCCAAATTGGAAAATGGCCTTGACACTCCAGAGGAGGATAGTTACTAAAATTAAAACACTGATTGAAGTTTTTAACAGAATATCAGAAACAAAATTATAAAAGCTTAAAGTTTCTTTTGTTCTGGTAAATCCTGCTGGTGTGCTGAGTCTTCAGTTTCCTGTGACTCCGTCTAAGGAGATTACTGCCGAGGCGTGAATGGTAAACCTAAAAAGCAGATCATCGAGCTCCTGTGCTCCATAGGAAGAGGAATCCAGTGATGAAGTTTGAAATGACTTGTAATGTGCAATTTATAACTTTGGGATATAAGGAAGGAAGGAAGGAAGGAAGGTACTTTTATCGTCCACGGAGACCAATCGGTCTATGGGACCCAATACAAAAACGCAGCAAGCGGATTACTGCCCGGATTAAAAAACCCCCGCGGTAGAGGTATATATCAGACATGATCATCGCTTAGGACTGTAAAAAAAATGAACAGTCAAAGTTTGTGGAAGTCTCACTATTTCATTCGTGGTGACGAGCTTACAGTCTATCTATTTTAGAAATCATTCATTTGATACATACAGATAACTGATTATATATTAAAGACAGGTATAGATATAAAGAACTTCCATTTGTTGTTATGTTATAAAACAGAGTTATTAACGTCGCAGTCATTCTAATCATATTAACTTCTGTGTATATATCTATTATATTCTCCCTTCACTTTGCAAGTGATTTTATTACAGCCAGGCTTAATGTAATTTGTAGCAAAATTTTATTTTCCTATTGTATTACGATTTTAACAACTCCTATATTATTTTGCCCCTGATGTTTATAGCTACCCTTTAATAGAATTATATATTATACTGTATTTGCCATTTTGACCTATATACTTTAATATTAATTACAGACAGACATTCTTCATTTATTATTCATAACCTTGTTATAACATTATCTAAGTCTCGTTATTCCCTCAGAAGTTTGTGTAAGATATATATACTTATCTTTTTCTATTATATTTGATTATATGTTTAAATAGTTTGCTCCTTTGGATTATCGTTAATGTTTCCACACTCACACTCTCTATCTTTAGCATAGATTATAATCACATGAGGACACATATTAATTCATTGGTTATGTTTATACATTTACCAGACGTCCCGATATTCTTACATTTGAATTACTTATTTATTCTATTCTTTGTTTTCGTAAATTTATCACACATCTGAGAGACTCTTATATTTTACAGGGGCATAGATACAAACCGACATATACATTCGACGTAATTGGTACCGCCCGGTCCCGTTAAACTTTTAAGCGTGCTATGGCTATGCAATCGTCTGTATCCGCGACGAAGCCGCCAGTGACGATGGTGTCCACGCGGCGGAAGCATCGAAACCATGCCCGGTCCGCCTGAGCACATTAGATGGTGATGACCGAGGAGGTCCCGGCTACTACCGAAGTAGAAGTCTTTTGAATGTTGGGAATAAGGAGTGTTAAGATATCCCTATTTTGGATGGATACTCGAGAAAATTGGTATGACGATGTTTGGTATCTAAGTGAAATACTGGACCTAATAATTACGAGGATTGATTTATTATGCGGCATATATATTGCCATTCAACGTAGAAGGAGACTGGATAGCACCATATATCTGATGGAGAAGTGGTTTATAGACCATGTTAAGGAGGTACTATGCTAAGGTGGAAACTGGATTATAAGTACCCAGCTCATGAAAGGAAGATCACTTTAGAAGTCTAGGTTTTGACAATGGTGGTGAAGGTATAGCATGTCCGACACTTTATAACTATTGCTACTTGAATCAAGGTATGATTCGCGGAATGGCGGAGAATAAATAAATAAATAAATAAATATATTAAATCACCCCCCCATGGGACCTTGAAGGTCATGGTGTATGAGGATATCGATCCATAAGCTATGGATTATAAAATTACATATACATTGTGTTCCTGAGGCATGAAAGATGCAAGAGTATAGAGGACTAAGAAGACCACGTAACCACGTGGATACGCTTAATGACATTGGTCAAATGCATGACCAATATCTAGCATTATAACAGGGGGTTTTTTTTCTGTTTTTGTACTGTTTTCTCTAAGGTTTTCATATGATTTAGTGGCCGTATTCATCCAGGTGTACTAAATAGTATTTCTAGAGTGCACCCATTTATTAGCCGTTGATTTTAGGAAAGGGGCAAATCTTGTGGTGGAGGCTTTTTTTTTGTGTAGAAGTTGGATGCATGCAAATATCCTCCCAATTTATTTTTAGGGTTCTTTTTAGGGTATCAAGGATTTTAGGATATCAAGGAATCCGGCAGCACTTCTATCCTGGGATTGTTGCCATGGGCTTGTCTTCCTGCCATAGCTGGATTCGCTATACATACTTGTCTCATCCTGCATTCACTTTTCTCAAGCTTTTTGTTGCAAAATGGCCTTCCGAATCCCGTTTTTCATAGCTCTAATCTATGCCTCTGTGTTTGCCTTCGACGCCAGACTCTCTTATCATCGACATCTTTCTGAACTTGTTTATCTCATCTGGTATGGATCCTTCACCCCTGCACAAAGAGCCGTAGTCAAGGATTTCCTTACTTCTTTCAACTCAGCCGATGAGAAAACGCCTTCTGTTAGCTCATGGTGGAAAAAGACTGCTGGTTACAACAACACTGCTGGAGAATCTGTTTTAGAATCTGCCATAGCTGGCGTTTTCTTCCCGCCATAGCTGGGTCTCAGCAAGCTGGCTTCCTTCATCTCCACAGAAAATTCGGTACAGCTATTGTTTTGGAATGAGCCCCTTCGGCATTTTAATGGGGACATATCTTTCTTCAAGCTGAGGTCGGGCGGAATCTTCACATCCATATATGGAGATCTTGATAGTATCTGCTATGTTTCACAAGGACACGCAACTGCAAGCTTGTTGTAGCCTTCCGGCATGCCCACCAATGTGAGGTATGTCTTTTGTTTCTGTTCAAAAACAATTTGTATATTATTTGAATGCATCTGTCTATATTTTTCTGCACATCTTTACACTTGAATGCTGCAGCTCTAAGGACTATTGGCAGACCCTATGTGCAAGATACATTTGAAAAAATATGCCTCAAGTCAATTACAAAGTTTTATGATTACAATGGCAGCACTTCTGTCCTGGGAAAGCCATACATGATTCTTCTGATATACGACATTTTGGTGGTTGCAGTTGTTACCATGGGCTTGTGTTCCCGCCATAGCTGGATTTTCTTCCCACCATAGCTGGGTAATGAATCATAACAGAAATACAAGCAGTTCCTAAGAGTTGAAGATTTCTCGTTCTGCCATGAGTCCATGCAAAGAGATGTTCTGATTGTTCTTCACGAGCAAAAATGCTCTGGAAGGTAAGTACACCTATCTCTTGAACCCATTTCTCGTCTGAACCCATTTCCAATGAGTCACGCAGATGTACTCTATTGAATATTTGATCCAGACTTACAGGGGTTTCTCCAATTGTCTCGCATTCCATGCTGAAAAATGATTGTCAAGTTGTTTTGAGCCGTAAAACGTTCGTTGGATACATCTTTACACTTGAATGCTGCAGCTAAGGAATATTGGCAGTCCCTATGTGCAACATGCATCTGAAAAAACATGCCTCAAGTCAATTACAAAGTTCTATGATTACAAAGGTAGGGATTAGCAGAATTCGTTAGTTTTCAACCATGGATGTGTTGCTTTATTATAGTTCCCATTTACCTGCGAATGCATCGAGACAAATTTGTTGACCACTGCAGAGCAGATCTGGAAGATGAGTCGTGTTTCAAACGAGATACTGTTGAAGACTTCTTGGGGCATTCTGTTGAAGACTTCTTGGGGCATTCTCCTTCTGAAGCTTTCCTAGCCTGGAGTTGCCACAAGGCAATCATAGGTGCTGGATCTAGTTCGTTGGAGCTAGATCGGATTTGCCCACAGGCCATCCGATTACAAAAGGACTTCAATTATTGTCTAAAAGTTACTGTAGTTGTCCGCTTGTGATCTGCATGTCGATTCCTTAAAATATCCTAGAAGGCTTCCTTTTGAGCAGGAACCTCTCCTCTTCCAAAGGCCACAACTATAATTAAAATTTCCTTTAACTTGGCTTAGAAATACAACGGTTATTATCATCAAAAGTTCGCCAAACGGATTATCATTACATATAGGTGCACTTGCAATGCATGCAAAGTCCATCACTTGGACATGAGAAAAGTTCTCAATATTTGGATCAAACCATTATTGTTTGTGTTATCCTAACAATTGTGCTTGAATGGAGTTTCTCATATATCTTCGACAAGTCGTGTTTCTTTAAAAGTTAAAGCGCCTAGGTATTTACTAGGGCCCGAAGGGCCCAAAAGTTTTTTCAGTATAACATCCAACACACAACTACTATTAACATTATTAACATAAACTATTGGGTCCAACACATTTAAATTAAAATCCCCCTTAAACCCCCTTTGGTTTGTGTGCATATTCACACGGGGGGTTGGCGTGGGCGCAAAGCCCCCTTATAATTATGTTTTGCACGTACAAAATTAACACCATATAGTATATTGCCTGAAATCTTATAGTATTTTGCAAATCTTGTTATACAGTATAACAAATTCTGTACATCTATACCCCACAAACGAGGAACTTTGTGTACGATGTAGATTAAGGAATAAGGGGTGAATATGCCTATCCAACAGCTCTCGTTGCCCGGAGTCACCCCCCGTGTGAATATGCACCCAAACCAAAGGGGGTTTAAGGGGGATTTTAATTTAAATGTGTTGGACCCAATAGTTTATGTTAATAATGTTAATAGTAGTTGTGTGTTGGATGTTATACTGAATATGCATGGTATAAATTAAGGAAACGGACACATGTTATGTCTGCTGGGAGCATCGAGATGCCGTATAACAGACTGGAGGATACTGTGGAACGTAGTTTCTACATAAGGTCAAGAGAAGACGACAATTGATAGGAACAGGCGCAACCATCGAAAAGGTGCAAGGTATGTTGGATCTTTAGTGAAGCTAGATTATGAAGGGAAGTTGACCTTCAACTAATGATACATTAGGAAGGCAAGTAATGTACCCACACGACAAGTGGGAGAGAAGAGGTGCTTGAAAGTTGTTGTAAACAACGTTTCAAGTATAGAGAGTTTGGAATGACACGTTGAATGTACCAAAGTCTGGAGTATGAACAAGGTAGGCGCCCAATGAACATCTCACCAAGGAGGATGTGCTCTGGACTTGGTATCGTGTGTGTATCCCGAGGAGTAACTCCGCGTTGGTATATGTGTACTAGGAACATTTAATAGTAAGACATAACTAAAAGAAGATAAGATATATACTAGAACTTTTAGTTCACATATATGAATACAGAGGTAATGAAGATAAGAATTGCTATACTAGACATTAAGTATGTCCACTAGGAACTTAGGGTGGCATGTGCCCCTGTGGAATTTATGACTAGAGCGTGAGGACCAAGGAAACCTAAGGATAGAGAGTTTAGAAGGTGTGGTGTGAAAACCACAGCATATATAGTACAAGCAGCTAGGGGGCTACGTCAATGAATTACATATGAGTCTAGAGTTAGGGTTGGTGCACACATGTTACTATATCTCATAATAACAACGTAGTGGTTTCGGATGTTTGAAGGATTTAGTAGTATTACATACTACAGTAGTGAGGAGATCAAAGATGTTAATTGTGATATTTAGATGTATATCATATTAAAAGATAGAAGAATAGCCGTACGAGGTGAGTGAAACATTACTTAACAAGGTGTAAAGAATAAGCATAATGATATGCTTATATACGAAGATATTGGGTTAGGTATGGTTTACCAGAGATAAGCATTCAAGTTATCCCAATGGTTGGAGTTGACTATCTTAGATACGTCGTACTAAGGTAGATGAGAAAAGTTTAAATCAGTGAGAATAGGGAGAGTAAGTCTAGCACGTACAATGATGTTACATTCAAAAACATCCCGAGGATGGTTGGAACGGTGTCGAAATAACCGATAATGAGAGCTTAACTACTCAAAGGTTCTAGATACCAATGAATTATTTCAGCGTTATAAGCTGAGAGCATTTATTTGGTTTTTTTTTTTTTTTTGGAAATAAAGAGATGTTTAAAATATCGCGTCTCCCTAATGGAAGAAAAGAAGGAGTACGATGAGTTTGGCGATTATACCTTTAGGAATAACCGAGAAGAGGGCAATACATAGCAATTGTAAGTCCCGATAAAAATCAAGACGAAGTGTATAGATTAGAAGAGGTAAGATTATGTAGACCAATAGGCCATATATCCTAAGAGTTACCCTACTCGCGGAAAACAATTCTAGATGCTAAAGTAGAAGGTGGATGCCTTGAGGCATAGACCCGTTAGAGATTATGAGTTTGAAACGCTTAAGAGGGTAAGGAATTGGATAACCATATGGCGGTTACTAACGAAGATTGAAACATTGGGTTTTTTTTTTTCTATTAAAAGACCAGGAGGTTTTAGTGCCTCGACTTCATTACGAGGGAGTCAAAGACGGCAGCATTTGAAGCTGATGAAAAGCTGAAGTCGACCTGATAATTTAATAACAATAGGTTAATTGTATCTAAGTATGGGTGGTATGGACACAAAGGATCCTTAGCGAAAGGAGCCTTTAGAAAAACTCCTCATCTGGGGTAGCAAACCTTCGGAATTATGGCATAATCCCATGGGTGGTATGATAGTGTATATACACGACTGGAAGACCATAAGGCACTAAACGGATGGTTAAAGTAGCTGGGGATCCTATCAAAAATGTAGGCAGCATATGGATTTCCAACGTAGAGTTGGCCACTGCCCAGTTGGGAAGTCGGTGGCTCAGTCACATTATAAAGGTACTTAGGTAATAAGTTTTGTTTCAAGGAACTACCAAGCTTACACTTTCGCTAAATTAGAGCAGAGCTCTAGCATTGTGGGATGTGGAGATATGTTTATTATGTACATACCATGTACAGATACGATAAACATCTCAGGGAGGTAATTTAGGTGGCGACGCAAGGAGAGAAAGACGAGGGTATCCTAAAGTTGGAGATACGTTTGAAATGTGCAAAGGATCGTCAATCCGTTGCATGCTAGGGTATGAGGTAGTAGTTGGCACTTGAAATAAATGTCAACGGCCAATAGAATAAAGCTTACGATGAGGGGGTTGAATATTACAATAGTACAATTCCAGGATAAGTAGCGAATAGCAGTTACCTGCTAAATGTTCGAATGTGTCTTGCATAGACACCTAAGACTAGCTTTCCCACATGATCCATACCTGGATCAGACAGAGGTGACGCCATGGGTTACATGGGGGGGTGCAAGTTAACATATACAGGACTCGAACATTGATACAAGCCCGGGTTATATTAAACGTAGGTAATTGTAGAAAGGCTCACTAAATACAAGGCAAGCACCTTGATGACTCCAGGTAACTTACGAAGGCTCACCCGCTCTTAGGCCATGACTATGGCTTAGATGAGGATGCCAAGTTATTTTGAATGCCAGAACAGCGTTATGGCATCATGACAGAGAAATGTAATGACTAACATTTCCAGGATGTAGGACAATGTTGAATCATAACCCCCAATGATAGGTAGGTTGACAACAGAAGGAGCATATAATAGCGGCTTAGAAGCTACAAGACGGTTAACGGATACGTAAAGGAGTAATTGGATTGGTGACTCTACTAAATAAAGATCACAGTCAAAGAGTGAAACATGTAGCTGTGGCAGGCGTAAGGGTCGGAATACTGAAAATCGATCATAGACTTAGAAAACATATTGAAGAAGAGAAGGAATAAAGGCCCCTGATGCATGATATTTAGCGTTATTTCCTAACACGAAGGTTAGTCTTTGCTAACATGCAAAGATATACCTGCAGCTTGAAAGGCTGCAAGAGCTGAAAAACTCTTTAAAGATTTGGTGTATGGCTTAGGGAAGAAGACGTCCATGCCTTAGGACAACATGGTGAATTGAGTTCACCAAGGAGCTTTTTAATAAATAGAGAGATAGGTAGATAGCATTTATACGTCATGCCATATTGGCAGCGTCCATGAGGATATATGACGGACCCCCAGAGACTTGAACACAAGATCTCTGAATAGAGGAGGCCTATCTTGAGAGGTCTTTGGGTGGTACTGTCCTTTGGGATATTCACATAATTCCTTGGAATATGTAAGTTTATTTTAAATACCTAAAGACGTTTAGGTATTAAAGTAATGGTTAGAAACATTTTGCTCGAACCTTATCTAGGTACCCTAGAAGGAGGTGAGTAATCAACAATGGTTGGGTGGCATTGGAATGTGCGGGAGAACATTCCAAAAGAGGGTAGACGGTTGTCACTTTGACAGGCGTGTGGCACAATAATTAATCACATCCATATAGACGGTGAAGTTTGGCACAAAGTGTTGACATTATTATGGGGGTTCTAACACATGCACTCACTACGTATTACAGAGTTTGTACCATGGTCTGGGAAAATGGTCCATAAAAAGAACACGAGCATTGAGAAGAATGAGGGGTGGTAGGATTAAAGCTACCCATGGTCTAGAGGAATGCTGCATGGCAGTCCCTAGTTGGTTGGGTGAAAAGAGATCCTTTCTCCGAAAAATGAGTTGAGTCAAGGTTTAGACACTAGAGAGAGACAACGTTAATTATAGTTATGTCTATAAAACATTACTTATATAACGTCGAACAAGGTCTAATATAAAGCATATGAATATAGTATGGATTGAATCATGGCAAGGCCGGAAGAAATTGTGTTATCAAGGCATCTACCAAAGGAAAAAAATAATTAAAGTTATAGGTCGAGGAACGCCGATAACTGGACATTATTATCGTCGCCTATAGAATATCCAAGGATGTAACACATGCTGCTATTCTAGAGAGTTGCCCTGTCGTTGTTAATTAAATTTCGGAATTAGTCCCGCCAAGTGAGTTGATGTTATCATAACAAGTTGGCCGGACTTGCTAGATTACGTCGTTTCATTTGGTCGGTTTATTTCTAGGGGATACTAGCTTTATATATGGTTAACAGTTATCCGGTTGACTATGGCAGAGAGAGGTCGACTCCCATGGCTATGGCAAGACTGCTTATTCCGGCGGCTATGGCGAAAGAGCTTGCTCCGGCGGCTATGGCGGAAGAGCTTGCTCCGGCGGCTATGGCGAAAAAGCTTGCTCCGGCGGCTATGGCGGAAAAGCTTGCTCCGGCGGCTATGGAATAGATGCACTATAAATACTAGAAAAGCATTATATCACTTCAAGAAAAAGTTGGCTTATTGGTAAAGGTGTTGGCTTGGGTGTAGAAGGTCAGGGGTTCAATCCCATGATGTACCTTTTTTTTAAAAGAACTGCTAACTGGACAAAACAGAATATTAGATATGTATAACAAATGAATAGAACATATATACGCTATATAAAGATAGTTGGCAAGATGGAAAGAGTGTTGGGTTGGAAGTGGGAGGTCACGGGTTCAAAACGCGGGCGGAAAAGGAAAAACTTATTTAAAAAAAAAAAAAAAAAAAAAAAAACGGACGCATATTTTTATACGGCGGACCGTATGGGGCGCTGCGATCCTTATACGGTTTCAGTTCGTCGAGAAAAACACCTCTAAAGACAGCAGCGCCCCTTTTGATTTTTCGGCGGCCTGTTGTCTTTTCGACCTCGGGAGACGTGCCCCTTAGGGTATTTGGGAGGTGCCCGATCCATTGGATCCGTTTTCGCCTTCATCCGAACTGCCTACAAAAAGTTATAGCCCTTCCAAACTTGGGTCCTCCAGTCACAACTTTTTCCCTCCAATATCGCCCTAAACTTCCTAAAACTCACAATTTATTACATCCACCTAACACAAAACTAAATCACCAAAAAGTTAAGCAGTCCAACTAGCCTAAACTCCCACTCAACTACCGAACTAACGGGTTAAAGATTTGGTCAGTGCTATGATTCCGGTCAACCAAAATTATGGCTCTGATACCACTGTGACGCTCCCTGAATATATACGGCGCTCCGGACGTATACATACGGGGACTTCCCCCTCCCATGGCAATCAGCTCACCATGAGCAGGGCCCTCCGTCTAACTCGGACCATCTATAGAAAGATGCCCGGGTGAAGGACACGGAGGTGTCATTCGGCCCACGCCTTCAATGGGACTCCTAAGTCGCGGAAGCGTGAATACATGTTAGCACACAGCATAAATATATATAAATAACCACCACGAAGGGTGGCACGTCCATCCAAGTACTAACGGCAAAGAATATGCATCTAATCCTAAGGAAAACACCCCAAACCCATGGTTCTACCCCGGCTCAGACTCCTGTGAGGATAGACTGACGGCTCGGTCTCAAGAGATCAGCAGACAGAGGTATAACCTGGTGTTGGCTGGCATAGAACGTCGGCTAGGGTTGTCCACTCCATCCGCCCCTCCTGTGCACACTTTGCAGATGGGTCAATTCACGCTATGGCTTCGCTATAGCCTTCCGGAGACGCAGGCTCGAGGCATCACCCTGCTGAGCCTACTCCAGGGTTCATGAAGCCCCGGTCCGATGAGGCAGGTCAGGGAAGCGTCCCCTTCCAGAATCACAGTGGTTCCATGGGTGAGCTAGAGAATACGTGCCGCATCAGCGACCCCCGCATCCATACCCGACTTACTCACCCTAAATCTACTCAAAGTGCAAGGTGCCCCATACGGGTAACACCTCTACGCCCAGGGAGTGTCAGACCCATACCCGGCCCTCGTGGCCAGGCTGCTCGGGCCTAGCTCATCAGTAGGAGTCTCGTGAGCCTTTTATGTTCATGCAAGACCCCACCTCCACTTCACCACTTTGTTTCCTTGTCCGGTGCTAAGCCACCATAGCGTCTATGACCCGGTGGGCTCACACACCTGCCGCATCTAATGGGAATAATACAGGGGCTCTATCTAGGAGCATACTACAATACATGGGCTCATAGGTCTCTACCCCCGTAATCCCCATCTCCTGAGTGCTAACTAAGCAAAGAACTACTAAACCATCAACCAAAGCACGTCAGAGACTAGAGATAAGAATACTCACCATATCAATCAAGGGTTAGTCTAACAGGGTAAACCACAGAGAAAAAGCAGAGAGAACACACCACGTAGAGGCGCTATGCTATAAATCAACAAAGTAACCTCTTGACTAACCACAAATCGGTCTTGGGCTGCTCCATCTCGACTAACTGAAGGGTGCCTGGCTGCTGCTGCTCCTCCTCCATCCCCAATTGCTCCCAATTCGAATTGGGGCACAAAAGCCCTAATTTGGGTGTCCAAAATGGAAACCCTACCTTGCCCAATCGATTTGGGCCAGGTGGCATGTCATAAATTAACTAATTTGGTATTTTAGCCCTTTTTAATATTAGGATAAGCCCTAAATTCGAATTAGGGTTTTGGGTTAGGTTTCCACCTTTATAATTTAATTATTAACATAGCTAACCTTAGCTTATGAATAATTAATGTGCCATTAATTATTCATAGTGACGTGTCATGTATTTATACTTAAATATGCGTATAAATATGTGGAACGTCACAGCAGCCTATAATAATAAATAAATAAATAATAAATAACTAGTGAAAAGCACGTTTGATTACTTTTTATAGAAATTACATGTTTAGATAATGTTCTCTACAACATTGAACCTTCGTCTAAGGTAGTTTAATTGTTAGATATTAGGTATTTTTATGATGGATGTATATTAGCCACTATAGATTGTATATTTAAAAGCAAGCTTGTTTTGCATTGGAGTATCAATTGTCCTTTAAGCTAAAATTTCAATTATTGCAGGAAGAGCATTAGCAAGCTGGGGAAAATGATGACCAAATTCACAACCAGATAGGAACGCGTACTCATGGTAATTAGATTGGTCAAATCTCTAACTGAAAATCCCAATTATGTAAGGAGAAAAGCCAACACGCAAATATTTTTGCTGCATGTTTGGTTTGGGGCAATTGAAAGATTTTGTAATACACGGAAGGCCTATTCTTGTGAAACCAAGCACATTGGATGTACGATTCCTTATATTATTGCATCTTTATTGACTTTTTGTTAGTATTTAAAGTTACAAGCGCTTTTTGCTCAATAATCACAATTGCAGACACACTTTGGTAGTTTTTCCTTATTGGTAGAAATAATTGTTTAAACATTCAATTCCTTTTTTCAAACTAGAAAATCTGTAACTGCAGAAGGTCTACCTCTCTTACAATTCACAGTAGTACTAAGATAGCGTTTTATGTTGATCGAAACAAACAACTCATTAGCGCTTGATGTTGATTTGAGCAAACAATTCCAAATAGAACTTGAAACAGTAAAAATTGGCAAGATTCGAATTTATCTGTTATAGTAGAAGAACTGCGGAAAGTGGCAAACAAACATTAGTATTTCGACCATCATGAGTTTGGTGAAATGCATTTGCATAAGTGATGTTTCAGGTTTTTAATATCAGATATAAATGCAATTTGACATTCGATCCCCTCGTATAATTAGGCTGACAATATCTTTGTGAAAGCAAATCTAGAGTAACAGTATGGGTCTGAGTAAGGTCCTCCAGCTGTGTTGATGACGTGCATCATGTGACAGGTTGATGGTGAAAGAATTCTACATTTGGTAGACCATGTACTTGACCTGCAATGGGCAATTTTGCACTTGAGTTGTATCACAGCATGCTGCAATGTGGTTTTGAAAGCGACAAGTATACTTGAGCTAATGCGACATGACGGTTTTTAAAACTAGATAGAGTCATATTCTTGAGCATTTTGAAAGCTTGCACTGGCATCCATTCCATAGAACAATGCTGGTTTAAATAATTCAAAGTGGCTTTCATTTAGACCTCATTATTGGAAATACTATTGTGGATATGCATGTAAAATTTGGGGACGTAGAGAAGGCTGTTTTTTGGACAATTGCCAAGCAAAGATATGGTTTCATGGAGTGCATTACACAGAGCAAAGGATTAAATAGCTTATTGATGCAACAGGCTGGAACTTCTGACATAGTGCAATAACAAAGGACTGCCCTCAATGCTTAATGATGTTAGTGCTCTTAATGCCTAGTCATTTCAGCGATTTAAGTCTATTTGCTGCATATCTAAAGCATGAAGTGGGATGTCCGATGAGTACCTTTACAAAAGATCACCATGCACTTGTATTGTGCAACTCTTGAAGATGGGATTTGTATTCTATACAGTCGTGGTTTTCAATATCATGGGAAGAAGCAGATCATGGCATGGATAAACTGCAAAAGACAGCTGGAAAAGATCTTTCAAGCTTTGTACTTGGAAAAAAATGAATTGAACTAATTTTCAGCAGAATTACAGAATGGTGGATGGAAAGCTGAAGCAAGTTGAGGATGACACCACATGCCATGGCATATGTTATAAGCATGCTGTCATTGCACCCATTCAAATAGCTGCTAAAAATACACTAAAGCATCCACTGGCCTAGGCTTTTGTTTCTATGAAGTTTTACTCTGTGGACGGTACCAAGAAAAAACACCAGAATCAACATTGATAGCAGTTGTCACTCACCCATTATAGGCAGAACAAAGATCTTGTGGTTTTGTCTTCTCTTCCCAAAGCACATTCTGCTTCAATAAAAAAAACAGCACAAAGCTTCATTTGCAGACCCTCCAATAGCCTCTGGTGAATTGGAGACCCATCTGCTCAAAACACTCCGAGGTTGATCAGTTTGATCATGCTGGTCTTTCCACGAGGAAATGGGCTTTTGGAAGGCTTTGTTGGCTCTCTGAGCCTGTACTGATGCTAAGATGATAAAGCACAGGAAGGATCTTGCATTGACACCACTAGCATTCTTGGCATGACACTGAACTAATGCATTATGTGACAAATAAGTCAAGATTCAGAAGATGGGTAAAAACCATTCTGCTGCTGCAATAACAAAAATTTACATTAGAATATGCGCCAGTGGCCAAAATAGCCAGAAGATTAGAGGTTTGCACTTTAAAGGTCAAATTGAACACAAGTTCCCATTGAACCTGCAAAGCTCCAAAATACATATATAAGCATTGTGGACATGGATAGCAATTGAAGTGTAATGCATTTGACTATGTAGATCAGAGTTCAATACATGTATAAGCATTGTTGACATGGATAGCCATTGAAGTGTAATGCATTTGACTATGTAGATCAGAGTTCTCTTGTTCCAGCAAATCAAGCAAGTTTGAGAACATTTCATTTATGGATAGCCATTGAAGTGTAATGCATCTGACTATGTAGATCAGAGTTCTCTTGTTCTAGCAAATCAAGCAAGTTCAAGAATATTTCATTTATTAGGACTCAGATGAGATAATGCCAATGGAAGGATGAATTTGAATTCCTGCAAGATAATGCCAAGGGAAGGATGAGTTTGAAATACTGCAAATACCACGCCTTAAGTTAATCTAAGTCTCGAACTGTGTATGCTAAGGTCACGCCAGTAAATTGAATGCCATCTTAAAGGCATAAATAAAACCTTGAAGATCAGATGTTTGTGTCATATACCTGTTACAAATCTTTGAGCATTACGGAGCATCAATAAGGCATAAAAAGTAATGCATATTGACAATCTGAAGAGCACGTTGGACAGGAGCAGTGCCTCTGTATAATGGTATCAAGCTTGGATGAATATTGATTGTCCCTGCAAGAAGTTGAGTTTCAGACCGAATGTATCCCAGTTAGTAATCAAAGATATACTTCTCTTAATGCTTAGGCCATGCTTAGCACTGACAAACAAGACAACCATATTGATACCAACCAACTAACATCCCAGTTAAACCTTAATAATTAAAGCACTATGTCCAAATGCTTATATTTTCTGCAAAAAATAACGTGTGGGCATACTTTTGACAGAAAATCAGAGAAAGGCATTCCTATATCCATATCTGTGACAGATGACGAGAACTAATACGTGAGTGAAGAACTTACTGCAAGTTCGAGTGAAGACAAGTTCGAGTATGTGGTATGTCCAGAAAACTTTGTGGAAGGATGTTTCCAAAGGCTGCTGTTAGATCGAGATCAGGCTTAATGTACTTCAGACACCCAAAACTTCTCAATCCGGTAGAACCCTAAAACCATAACGATGAAGCATCATTTGAAAATGATGCCGCTCTAAGTATCCTGCACCAGCCAGTATTCCTGCTGCCTATTCTCAGAATCTTCTATCAGTTTCGGCTCCAGCCATGGCCGCTTCAGCTTCAGATCCTCTAGAGCGATATCTCTGCAACACGTGAGAGAGGGATTTGCTGCTGTCGAGGCACACGGCCAGGAACACTTCCGCAAGATATCCCGTCGCACCCATAACTGCCTCTGACTTGGAATTGAATTTTTTAAGCCGTAGATGAAATCAAACGACGGAAACAGCAGCCACCTGCACAAAAGTCTCACCTTGCAGCAACGTGGACACTCTAGAATTGCTTCAAAGTGTCAACTTGCGTTTGTGCAAACATGCGAAAATAAATAAATAAATAATAATAATAAAACTAGCAAAAAGGCACGCCAGGGGATGTTGCCGGGTTATGCAATGTAATGAAGGTTTTTAAATGATGTTCTTCCATTTTAGGTATCAGTAGTTGTTTTATGTCAATACATTTGCAACCAGTAAAAACGTATTGTTTGAGATGCATAAGGTGTAGGATTATGTAGGGTATCCAATCATAGGTTAGATCTACTATATTGAAAACCCATCTATTACGTACGTACATATCCCTTAAGATGTATTTGAATTTTGGGTCTTAGTTTTTGAGGATTACATGAATAACCAAAGAAGTTTCTCAAGAAAGACAAGAAAATCATCCCTTCAGGAGACTTGGGTAAGTTTAGGCTTAAATTCTGTTTTGCATTTGAATAGATTGGAATTGGATTATTGAACCCGAACTAGCATTTGAATATTAAAGGATCAAAACAATGCAAAACAATATGGTAGCTATTAAATGCAATATGCATTTGTAGTTAGGCAAAATGTTCTAGTAAAGTTGATTATGATGAGGCAAAATACAAAACTCCAAGCTGATCCTTATCCTATTGAAAACCAAAAGCCCCATGTTATAAATTATTATGAATGAAGACATCCAAGAAACCAAAAGAATCTTTTGGATAAATATCATTACTTATCTATGTAGAAATGATGCCTTCATTTGAACTGTTGCCTGGAAAAAAGTACAAAGTAAATTAAGAGCACAACTCATAATTATAGAATTGATGCCTTCATTTGAACTGTGGCATGTTAGTGCACGTCATTCCATGGAATGTCCACAACAAATCTTCCATGACATGGGTCAATGTTGAAGTTACCATTCAACAAAGATTTTAAGATTTGGACAAGTAGATGCATATGCCGCAAGTTGTCCACATCCTTTTGATTCAACTTTGAATAGATCAATATCACATTCTTTCAACTGGCTTAATGCCTTCATATTTGATCTGTCCATTCTACATCCTAAGGCGTTATGCTTGTGGTGGAAATTGGTATTTGTAAACTCGTGCATTGATTTATTTTTTCTTTCTGCAGGGCTCCATCAACGTTCTAACAATTGAATGCTGCAATAATTCCCCGATCTGGAAACCAATAGAAAATTCCTTCATTTCAAAAAATGTTTAAAGTGCACATCACGCATATAGACTAGATGCATAAACCCCATGACCTGAAATAAGCAGGAAAGGTTTATAAATCATTCATGCTGTGCTACTATCACACATATCCAGCTTGAACAACTTACCTAAAAGCAATTTATGGACAGTTGTAGCTCGTAGGCAGGCAAAATAAAGCTTTCCATGTATAACGGCTTAATGTGACATGGCTGTCATGTCCAAGATCTCGTTAATTTGAATATTTCCATAAACCATTGGAGCATATTGTCTGCATATGTTGAATTGCCTTGGCATAAGAAAGGCTCCGCATAGCTTTCTATCCCATTTCACTAACATGGCGGCATAGATTAACCGTGAATCACAAAATGTTTAAACAGTAATTACGTCCTTCAGACTTCAAATATAGAAACCATTTTGCACATGCCTGGGAATAAAAAATGCACCGTAACTTATATAAAAATTGAACTAACAACAGAAGCCATGTTAAGCCTATATTCATTGATAGGAAAGTTACAAATACAAACGGTAAAAGAACATCGCACAGCGCCATAAGTATCTTGCAAGTTCCTTCTAGAGGTTCGTGACTTCAGTTCAAGTACCTATATTCAATTCGATAGAGTTAATTAAAGAATAAAAAAGACATCGTGGGATACAATACCATGTATATAACCAGTCTATTGAAAATAATGCTTGGGTATTGAAAAGACTCATTATGAACTCTGCAGATTAGCAGAAACAAATAATACTAGCTACATAGATGCTGTTTAGTAGCGCGGAGGAGTAAAAAAGAATAGAGGTAGAGGTGTGATTTAAGCTGCATATAGGCAACAATCAAGATTAACAACTAGAAAGTGTACAAACGTAGTTTGATAATTTGGTGAACAACAAGGATAATGACGGTTCTAGATTGTTTGCAGTTGCCAGGATTGTACCTTTGCAGCAAAAAAAAGCAGAAGTTGCACCTTTAGTTTCAAGCTTTGATAAGTACTTTAATTTGGTCAGAGATGGGAAATCAATGCAGAAGCACTTGCTAAAACTCCCTTGACTTCTAGTATAAAATTCGTACGAAAAACTATAGCAATCATGCCCCACCCGTAGCAAGGATTCAAACTATTTGGATTCTTTAAAGATAAGATGGCACAAATAGACATTACCTTACACGAATTTGCGGACCAAGAAATGGGCGGGGATGTCTCCACACCACGCTTTCTGAGATCCACTCAATCTCCATAGCCCAGAAATATGAGTTGGGCAGATGTGAAGGTGAAGAAAAAAATGAACAAAGCTTGGAATGATCTTGTTTACCTGCAACTTTTGTTGGCCAGAACCTCTGGAGGCTGAAGACTCCTAATCAAGAAAGAACCGTCTAAGCAAGAAAGAACCGCTTTACAACTTGATATTTCGGTTCTTGTCATGATAACATGGTCGCAGGTCAGCATGGACTAATTACTATGACCCTTTTTCTGGTGCTGATATCTGAGGACAGTGTGCTCTTCTTCATTGAAAAAGAAGTCTTAACAGATGGCTTTGAAATATACAGGGCTCTTAGTGCCAGGAATGTTGCAGACTTTAACAACAATGTTACGCCACAAGGTATTATTGCTATAATAATAGTGATTTTTTGATATGATAAGGCATGAATCTGAACCTTTTAATTCAGCATAATGGTTTGAGACTTTTTTAAATGCAGCAAAATATGTGATGGGACCAGCAGCAGGGTTTAATAGAAAGATGGGCAGAGTCAGGTTGTAAAATGTTCTTGAAGACTTTCCATAGATACGGTTGCCACACCTGGAAGCTCATTGTTTGGTTGAACGTCAGCCAGGTTTCAAAAAACATGTCAGTGGATTCACGATATACTACAGTCATAGTTCTAAAACTGCACATTATTAAACAACAAACAATTGCTGCAGAACTGACTGGATAAAGGTTGAGATAAGCACTCAGAATGATGTCCTGCCGAACTATGTTCAATGATAAATTGCTGCTGGACATCCTAACATGCGCACTGCTGTTCAGAGCATTACAAGCTTCACTATGTACAGATGCTAGAAAAGAAAGAGGCTATACCTTGCTGTTCCAACTGAAACAAAGGTTGCACTTACAGATCATGAAGGCCGGCAAATACATGCTTATAGAAGCTGTGGGTCACTTACAGAAGCATTGTAGGCCTTTGACAAACTTCCAGATCGAAATTTTGTGTGTTTTGACAAACTGCCAGACTGTTGCCAGGATCTCCAGGAAAGCGCCCAAAATTTGCTACCTGCAATGTCGAACAAAAAAGAGTTGGTCACAGGAAAAATTTCCTACAACACAGCCGAAATATGAAAATCCATAACGAAGACATTTTTTGGCAATAGCGTCTTACCAGTTTACTATTCGGTAAACGGATTCGCTACAGCCTTGAGCAATGTGCGGCAGGAAGAAATGCGAAAAGACTATTCCTGAGCGGATGGAAAAACTGCCGGATAAAAGAGGAACTTGTCAGATTCGTGGCCTTTTCCATCTCCGTGCTTTTTTTTTGCCATTTTCTAATTTTCTTGGCCGTAAATTTTTAAAGAAAGAAATCTAATGGCCAAACTTTTGCCACATCGGTTTTTTATGAGGCGGACATGCTACGTGGATAGCCTAAAATTGCAAGAGGGTTACACGCTTGGTTAGGCTGGCGTGCTAATAATAAATAATAAATAAAAATAATAAATAAAAATTTGCTAGGATTGTTTTATTCCACGTGATCAATAACATGTGCCCTGCCTGCCAAGTCCCGTGGCGTGGATAAATGCTAGGACTATTTTATGCCAAGTCAAGTTTCAAAAAACACGCTTCAAAATAAGCCACGTTGCCCAAGTTATTTGCAAGTGGCTCTAGAATTCCAGCAAAGCGAGACTGTCAACCCCTCTGTTCATCTTCAAATCAAAGGAAAACATTCTAGCTCCGATTCTTTGTATTCTGCCTCTGCCGACTACACGAAATGGTTGCCCAAATTGGCCCATTTCCTGACGAAAGTAACTGTATCAGAGGTTGCTGCCACAGCGACAGAATTCCATTGGCTTTGCCCAAGTCCTCCCTCAGACTTCATTCTGAAATCGCTCGTGGTAAGTCTTTGTTGGTCCCGTTATTTTGTTATTTCGCAAGGCTATCTCTAATACTCCGATCCGAATTTTTGTTTTGTTTCTTTTCATTTTCTTGTCGGTATTTTTGTTGTTTCTCTTATAAGGTTGAATTGCTTACAGATCTAGTGCTCTTCGTGAAATTCACGTCCAGAAAGAATTTTTATCTTTGCTTATTGAAGTGAGATAGTAAATAGTAATCAGTTGTCATTCTTTCTTTTAGGAAATACATTTTTGCGCTAGATTAGTCATTTGTTCAATTTCGTTTTGCATATTTCTTTTTGGTGAATTATATAGTATTTTTTTTCTGTTACATATTTCCTCTCTGACTTGAGCACTGCAGGGTCAGAGAGTGTAGTCTATGAGGCTTCATTGGATGGAAAGCTCGCTGCAGCAAAGAAGCCAAAATTATCAACATCTGAGGATCTAGACCGGTTCCATAAAGAACTACAATTGTTAAGGTTTCTTCCTAATTCTATTTTCCTGAAATTATAACTTGTTACATTTATAAAGTCAAAGATTTTATTTTGGCAGTAAGCTGGACCATCCAAACATTGCAATGTTGCTGGCTGCTCATGCTCATCCTCCAGATTACCTTTTTCTATTTCAGCACTATCAGAATGGAAGCCTTCATGATGCTCTACATATCAGGGAATGGAAACCAACGACTCAAAAAGCTCTGTTAATCACTCTACAGCTAGGTGTGCAATGAACATGTACTCTCCAAATGGATTCTTGATGAGAACATTGATTTTCATAATTTGAATATGGGATTTATAAAAACATAATGAAGACATGTATGGCTGCCTGCTCTTAACAGCAAACTCATTACTTTATTTACACAATAATGGAGTGGCCCATAGGGACATCAAACCTGCAAACATTCTGGTAAGCAAAGAGAGACGTCCTTCGCATAGCACGGTAAATTGAACTGATTATGTGTACTGTGGTCACATATCATTTTTCTAATTATTTTTCTATCTTCCAATAACACATGTTTTTGGATAGCTTGACAGTGATTGGGATGCATATCTGTCGGATTTTGGACTAGCTGCATATCTCAATGATCTACAGCTTCCAAGTTCTAAGAGCTGGAGACAAGGGGGCAAACCAACAGGAGGTTTTCATAAAAGAAATATGGTTGGCACAGTCATATACATGGCACCTGAAGTACTTAAGAAGGGAGTACAGACAGAAAAGTCTGATGTCTATGGATTTGCCATTACTATCAAGTATGCATCAGCTTGTCCACTTGGGCCTGCAGATAATGTGGAATTTTGATGAAAGTCCTGTGAAAACCTACAGTCCTAACTTCCTAACTTCTTCTTGTGATACTCGTAGTGAGCTCTTTAGTGGAGTGGTACCTTACACAGATAGGCGAACTGAAGCTCAGGTTAATTGACTGTGCTCACTACCTCTTCTCCTACTTCATTCTTTATTTTATAACCAGAATCTTGGTTTGTCTACAGGCACATACAGTTTTAGAAATGAGTTACACTGATCAGCAGCTTACCAACGCCATTGCTTCTGAAGGTCTTCGACCAGTCCTTGCTGACAAAGGATCTGGCTGCCCACCCAAGCTTGCTAGGCTAATTGAGCATTGCTGGCATCAAGACCCTGAAAAACGTCCAAGCTTCAAAGATATTGTGGAGCAGGTTAAAGCAATTTGTTGGAATTATGAACATAATACTGGTGCACCAGATGCATCAAGGATCTGCAAGAATTTGTCCAAACACGAAGCCATGCAAGTTCCAATAGACTGGGGGAAGATTGCTTTAGAATCCAATATCTGTCAACATGTGGATGAGAGTTCTCTAAGTCCATTAGATGACATTATGACTTATCTTCCTACTTTATCATGGGGTTCATTTTCTGACAAAGGTGGGCGGCAAACCATGGAAGATAGACATTTTATGCTACCACATGTTGCTGGAGCAAAACATACATATGCCTTTGGTATTTTAGATGGTCATCGTGGTATGTTTGGAAAGTCATTGCATATATTTTGTTCAAGTTTAGGCTTCTTTCGTAGACGTTAATATAATATTTTTTTCTTTTTGTGCATTTGCATATTTAAAAGGCTCAGAGGCTGCTGAATTTTCTTGCCATGCAATACCAAGGTTCTTATCTGCAAAGTTATTGCTGCTGTGAGTAAATTTGCAGCTTTTCTTCAAATTCTTTCACCAACTTGCTTTGTATTCTTGATTCTGCAATATGCCATTGTGAATGGCAGACCACCCGAAGCTTTAATCAGCGCATTCATGGAGACAGATAAAGTATTTCGACAAGAACTTGATGCTCATAGGAACCTGAAAAAGTCTGGGCAAGATTGGCATCCAGGGTGTACTGCTACAACAGCTCTGATTGTTAAAAATAGACTTTACATTGCTAATGCTGGGGACTGCAGAACAATCATGTGCCGTAAAGGTCAACCTATTGTCCTCAGCAAGGTAAGCACTAATTTTTGTAGATAGCAAACATAACCCTTTTTAGTTCTTTGATCCAGAGCATAGACAATAATGCAATGTAGGATCACACTGCCACTGATGAGAAAGAAAGGGAGAGAATACAAAGCCTTGGAGGTCAAGTTTCATGGCAAGTTGACAGTTGGAGGGTGGGTGCAGCAGGGCTTCAGGTATAATATGACAGGATGCATGGTTTTCTTAGAGAATCTAAATCTTCTTTTACCAGGTTACCCGTTCTATTGGGGATGATGACCTGAAACCTGCAGTGACAGCTGAGCCAGAAATCCAGGAGATTGAGCTTCAAGAGCCTGATGAGTTTTTGGTAGGCTGGCTAATTTATTATCTTAGTATCCTTCCAGTATACATAACATTTCTTTTATAATTTTTCTTTTGTGGAAAGATTCTGGCTACAGATGGACTATGGGATGCCATAAGCAACGAGGATGCGGTGGCTATTGTCAAGAGTACAGTGAAGGATCCTATGCTGTGCTCAAAAAGGCTTGTAATGGAGGCTGCTCAACGTGGTAGCAGAGACAACATTACTGTGATAACAGTCTTCTTGCATCCTGTATCCACTGTAGAGAGAATATATTGAATTACACAACAGTTGGAAGACCACCCTAATTCTGAGGTGTTGTAAATTTGATCGTTTTACCACGAGATAGTCTTCTCGCATGGAGAGTATATTGGAATACACGAGTTCGAAGGCCACCTTAGTTTTGAGGTGTTGTAAACTAAATTGTTTACCACGAGATTGTTGTATTATGATTTGTAAATTATGATTTGAACGGAATAAAAAGTTTCTTAATGAATCTATTGAAGGTAATACGATTTATTACCAGGAGATAGGAATCAGGTAATTCATTTTAATCAATTGCTTGCAATAAAATTATAATACAGACATTGGATGAAAAGCTTAGAAGCAGGAACTGAACCTATTTTAATTTTCTCTTAAGATGCTATTTTTTTCGTCAATTTGGAATTACTGATGTAGAAAGTTCCAATGTCAACTTTTAAATATCTGCCCAGGATGATTACCTCTGTTATTGTACTATTGTAATTAGTTCTTGCTGTCGGATGATCAACCTCTGTTATTGTTATCTGTACTATCATCACTATCTCTCAATATAAGTTATTGCTACTGAAGATTTTGGATGAAAAACTTCTCTTCTGTTTTGGCATTGCCTAGAAAAATGCATTAAGGGTGTTCTGCATTCTCTTCATGACAAACTCCAGTCCGTAGCCATTAAAAGGAGATTAGATACAGAACTTAATCTTGACAGCTCTCAAGAAAGGTTGCATAGCAAGTCTCCTTTAATGAAATTTGGCTTTCAATTGTATGGAAATGTCATCATTGTTTTTTGTTTCAGGACAGGTGGTTGGATATGGTCACAAATTTTCTCTAGAGGACAGTAAGATTCACAAACCCCACCAATCAAAGGCCTGTATTTGTATGGCAATGTGGGTACGGGAAAGACAATGTTGATGGACATGTTCTATGAGGAACTGTAAGTCACTTTTCCAGTCTTGGGCTGTTTATTTTGTGATCATAAAGGATAAGGAAGTTATATTGGGGAAATTGGATCATTGTCTCTAAGTTTGATAGATCATGGCTTTTTGTTCTTATTCTGAGGTTAGCTTGTGACATCAATCCCAAAAATGGAAGAGAAAATAATATTATAAACTTACGGCTGTCAGAGTAAACATCTATAATTTGCAAATCTGATTAACATCATCTGCAGAACCTTGCAGACCAGATACGTGGTCTAAGACAAGGAAGCATTTTTACGATTTCATACTAAACGTTCACAATCATTTGCACATAAGTTATTTTGACAAAATATGTATATTTATGTCAGGTTTTTTTGCACATTCTTTGAGAAGAAAAAGATACCATTTCTGTTAACTGTTTATAGTCTCTCATACATGGTTTATTCAATGCCTAATGTGAGATCAATTATGCATATGTAACCTAACACAATGTTGTATTGCATTCGTTTTTGCCTCAGAGGTATAAGGGTATGGGGGAGCTTTCAAAGGTTGCAGCAATATTGTATCTTGATGACTTCATGGTATATTACATGAGACATGGTAGGCCCAATGTATCACTATATATATATATGGCAAGTGCTTGTTAACGTTTTTGGACAATATCAGATGACTGATGTTGCTGATGCGCACATATTGGATCGGCTGTTCGGCTACTTATGGAAACGAGGAATTGTGGGTGTCTATGCTTTGCATGGTTTGAGTCCATACATTCTTATAAGTGCTTATCCTTGCAGGTTTTAGTATGTACTTTAAACAGTGCTCCAGATGAACTCTACGAAGGAGGCTTGCAGGGGGACCTCTTTTTACCAATTATTGATATGCTCAAAGTAAGTAGCATGGTAGTTTCTTTGTTTTCTTATTATTAGCTGTTTGCATGCTGATTTGACGCACGTTGATTCTGCGATAATCAAGAGGAGCTGCAATGCAGGAAATTGGTTCCATGATCTGTTATCGTAAGCTCACTGCAGTAAGCTCTGCTAAGTTTTGCTGCCTCATTGGTGCTTTTGCGAGTTCAGCAAGTTTTATATCTTTTGTTTTGAACACTTAGTACAAAAGGCATATTATTTTGTCGGGGATGAGGCAGCGGAACTGCTTAGAGAAAAATTTCATCTGTTGACTGCTGGGAACCAAGTCAAGCCAGAAACTGTGGAACGAGTCATTAGGTCGAAAGTTACAGGTTATGACCAAAATGCCTTTACTATCATGTTTGCAAATTTAATTTAACAGTGCTATTCAGGTGCTGGAAGGTGCTGTTGGATGCTGTTTCTTTCCATTACATGAGCTGTGTGAAATGCCAATAAGAGCAGCGGACTAAGCATACCAATTTGTAACTCTAGTAGATGTATGTGGACTTTCTTTAAAAGGATAACACCCTTTTGCCATTTGACTCTTGCCATCATGTATGTGGAGGATAACACCCTTCATTTCATTACCATTTGACTCTTCTCATCATTTCAAGTCAAGAATGAGCACTGGGCGAGGTGTATATGCTCCGTAAAGACTGATCCATTTGAATTATTCTGCCGCATTGTAACAATTTGTGAGGCACTTAAACGAACATCCGCTTGTGAAAGTCGCTAAATACGAATTGAAGTAATAAGAGCATGAGCTTATGATATAAACTGCACCTGATTCTGAACCTGTTCCTGTTGACACGGATGCTATCCGGGAAGGAGCTGGATACGCCGAATACATAATACCTCCCATAGGTGACGTAGTGATAATGCAGACATTTGTATTCATAATGAGCTAGGTTTTTCAAGGAGCAGACTATCAGCACTATCAGCAGGTGAGTTAAATGCCATTGCACGTTTTATTGTAACATGCTTTTAGACTTACAGTGCAACCCCCAATTTGCAGATTGACAGAAAGGAGTACATTGAATGCCATGCAACTGTTTATCTGGATAACGCCAACAACAGGGGAAAGATCATGAGTCCATTATATTAATATCTGTTCGTCTTATTTTTAGCACTTTTGCACAAACGCAAGTTCAAGGTTTCGTGCATTCTAAGGTGCTTCAGGCAACCATTATGAGTAAAAAGATTGTAAAGAAAAAGCTCAAAATTTGAGTTGGAAGTGCTTTTCCAAATCAAGAAAAAGGAGATCTCATCAAATTTATTTATTATTAGACTCAAGTTTGAATGTGATTTCAATCCAAGAGGGGCTCTGACCGAACCTATGTTCAAAAGTCAGATACAAGAAAATAGGCAGAAGACCCTTAAATTTGCAATTCTGACCAAGTCAAAACTTAATCAATACACTTGGTAGCAAGCTACAATTTTGATGAAAGAATACACATTTTGTTTCACTTCTGACGCTATACGGACTCTGATAAAATTGCATGCATGGTGCATCAAATTTTTTTCAAAGAAAACATGCAAATATGCTCAAAATTTTTGATTTGTCACAACGCAAAAACAAAAAACCAGCAAGTCAATTTTTGCAAATCGAGTTTGAGTAATTTTTTTTCCCACTTTTGAGTAATTTTTTTTCCCACTTTTGACACCTTCTGACAACTCTGACAGGTTTGTAAGCAAGATGCATCAAGTTTCTTGACAAAAAATCATGTCCAAATGGTCAAAAATCTTGGTTTTTTGCAAATAGAATGTTATGATGCAAGAACCAACAAGTAAGTTTTTGTAGAATGAATAAATGATATTCTTTTTTTGTTTTGACACTTCCTATGATTTCTGACAAACCTGCATGTGAAGTGCATCCAACAAATTTGCACAAAAGATGTTAGCTTGCCCTTAGAGATCAAATTTTTAAGGAAAACTATGATGGATGTTGAGTAGTTGGAGTTTGAGGAGGTCTTCTTCTAAAAGTTTTATGTAGGATATAGTATCCTAACTATACAACGAACATGTACAAAATCATTAGATGCATAATCTCCTTAATCCATATCCTTTTTCTTCCAAACTAGTGACATGTCTATACCATATTATCTAATTTGTTTTTACTTGATTTTTCTAATATTACTCTCTTAAATAAACATAAACATGCCAATGCAGACTTCTGTAAAGGTAGAGTGTTTTTCCTTACTCAAGTTGAAGCTTTCCCTTCAAAATTTACCTCTTGTTGTATTCTTAAGCACGAATCGAAGGGAAACCTTATGCCAAGGGGTCGGATTTTCATTCAAATGAACATCATACAGTGAATTTCATCATTCCCAAGCTTTGAGTCTTGGGCACAGGGTCGAAAGTGAAAAAAAGTGAAAAAATCTTGCAATTTTAGCCTAAATAAACACGATTTCTGAAGCAAGGAAAGTTTCTTTAAGCATCAAATGATCATTTCGGTCTGTACCACAGGTATTCTCGCTGATATAAGCACCCAAAGCCTTCAAAAAACTTCAGATAAAAAAACCCCTTTTTAAAATCCCCTATTTTTGCTCAAATCTTGGCTAATTCCGGCCTCTTTTCTTGGACCACCAAATCAGGCCAAAACTCTGAATCTTGGCTTGCAACTGATTTTAAGGTTCTTCAAAGATCTCTGATATATCCCACAGGCCTAATTCGATTGTGAAGACCAAGGCTTATAAGAACAAGTCCACGTAGACTTATAAATGACGTGTTATCTCCACGTGGGTCCTGGCCCGTTCCCACCCTACATGCCCAAAGGTACCACTTGGTCGGGGGTGATTGGAGGGAATGACTAACTAGCTCCTGGGGATTTTTTTCATTTTATTTCAAATTTGGCACGAATCTCAAGATATGGAATATGAGGATCATAACAAGGTCTTTTTAAAAAATTCCTTTTTTTTCAAATGGAATCTTTTTGATGCACTACATGATGGGAGAATCTTTTTGCAAAAAAGAGCATCTTCACTTTTGGCCAAAAATAAGGCTAATTATGATGATGTGGCAAGGTTATGGAATGATGTGGCAAATGGGTGATGACATGGCACAATCAGGCGATGATGTGGCAAGCAAGGTTGCAAAATAACTTTTTTCTAGTCCAAACTTTTTGTGATGTTGAAACAAATGGTCTTTTCTACCTGCAAAACTAGCAGTCACAGTTAATCCAAACAACTTTAAGACCCAGGAACAGGATCTTCTGGCACAAATTCACCACCCATCCGGGCTCAGATTTGCGAACACTGCAAAGGATCTTTGTGGCTCTTCCCAAAACTGAAAATTCTGTTATTCAATTGAATAACTTCTCTGGGATCAACTATGGATCATAAAGACTTGGTTACAAAACTGTGAAGTCGCTGCCGCAGTATTTTGTGATCCCTCATCACATTTTTAGGCATTACTCTCTCGCCCGGATGAACTACAGACTGTACCACCCCAATTCAGAAACTAGGCTCCGAGCTGGTTCCAACGAGCTAAAGGTTGCTTCAATCGGAGCTCTGGTTGCGGAGATATGTTCAACTGAACTTTCTGTTCTATTTATAGATCTCTCTGCGACTTTAGCCTTTTTTAGCAGGCATGGCCTTTTTTAATATTAAAATAGCGTCTTCTTTTAACTCCGCGACACATCTAGATTTCAAAATGATGACTAACACCTTTGCCTCTGTGTTCATCTCTGCAAATCCTCTGAGCCGCTCCCCCGAGCTTGTGCCGTAACAATTCCTCCCCGATCGTCCTCGATCATCTGCCTTGCGGGTCTTAACAGATGTGGCGATGAGGTGGATGACACGTGTATGGTGATGTGGATGTACTTAGGTAATGATGTGGATGACGTTTGGCATTTTGAAGACGATGTGGATCATTTGGCACTCGTGCACATCATTAGAATTTTGTACAATAACTTGGCAAATTTATTTTTTTCAAAATTGTTCAGAAAAATGTGCACTTTCTTTCTCTATTTTTGTTTTTAGAGAGAGAAAATGGTCTTAGACCTTGTTGCTTGTTTAGCTCATGCACACAAGTATCAATCCAAATGTTAGCTAAAGGTGCAAATTATGTGCATGGCTCTTCTATGCTGCCAAAACGTGGCAGCATCATGCCAAACAAAGAAGGATAGGCTGGTTCTCCAGCCTCTAGTTCTTCATATCTGGAAAAGTATCAGAAACACCAAAGGACGGGTCATCCGTGTGGATGTGTGAGAGATAATCTAGTACAGTATGAGATTTTCTAGGTCTGTGGATAATTTCAAAAGGTGCAAACTCCTGTAAAATGAGAACCCAACGTGCGATGCATCTCATGGGTGTGGTCTTGTTGATCCCGATGATCAACAAAAAATTTGATTTCGCTATCTAGGAGATAATGGCGGAATCATTGAACAAAGAAAATGAGACCCAGAGCTTCAAATTTTGTGGCAGAATAATGGCGGTACGGGTCACCTGTCTTATGGATGGGAACAACTCTGCTATTGGTCCACTGCGGTGGGAAGCCTTTTCTTAATGCCTTGTTAACGAGGGGATCAGCACTGGTACTATGGACGACCCTGCCCACTTGAGCAATTCTGACTGCATACCATCTAGGTCTGGCGCTTTCCCATTGGCAAGACGCTGTAAGCCGTGGTCCACGTCTGACTGTGATTTCTAACACTAGGCCTTATTGCAAGGGTAATGTTGCTTGTGCACTCTAAGGGTTGTATAGCTGTTGCAAGTATTGCCTCCACTGCTCGGGAGTGATGTGTCCCATGGGCTATACTGGCTTTCTGAGAACCCTTTGCCAGAAGGTCCTGGGGTGACGGTCCAGGAGGTAGAACATTTCCTTTTGATGCGCTGCGATGTATCTAGCTTTCCTAGATTTAAAAAAGACGCGGTACTGTCTGACCACGTGTGAGCGTAGAGCAGGGTTTGTGACCTAGTAGAGCCAGCATTTGTATTCCTTTCACTCCATATCAAACCATTGATTACGTAGGAAGGTTGTGGTCCCGGAGGTCCGTCGAAGGTGGCTTCTCCCAAAGCACCTTTCCACAACAATCCTAAGCACTTCAATCAGCTGGCCTGTCTGTTGCTCTAGTGTAGGGTATTGCAAAATTCCTACCATGTCATCTATGAGCATCTGAGCATAAGCCCCTACATGTTCATAATTCAATCGCAGCTGAGGCATGCGAGCTGTGGCACAAGGGTTTCAAACAACTTGCGAAGCCAACTGCAAGTAAAGTGGTAGGTAGTCTGAGTCGACCTCTTCATCCCTATTATTTGTTCCCACCTAGAAGAGCTTGACGACACCACTAACCTTATTATATATTCATGTTTTGTACATCTATACCTAGTCTTCTGTTGATGTACTTAAATACCTATAAAAATGAGACACTTTGCATGCCCCTACAAGTTTTGGAGAGGCCTTCTCATATTTTCTTCTAGAAAATACTTTAGAGAAATTTTTAGTTACCCCCCACATTCCTTATAAAGCATTGTTCTCTCTATCGAGCCGGCTTCAAGCTTTGGGAGTTAGAATCCAGCAATGCCATAGTGGCTGGGATCCTTCCTGGTTCCTACTTAGACTCGCAGAGTGTGGCTTCTGCACTCTTTGCTGTGTCTTTGTTTCCTTACCTAACAGAGTTTAAAATGAAATGCACTTATTTGCTCCAAACGCACTTTAAAAGGAATCTTTGAAAGATTCCCTAAAATTCCCTCAAAAAGGTCCTTTTTCGAGGTAAATTTGTGACAAGTGTGACAATTTGAATATTTTAGGTTCTATTTTTGAGGGGCTAATTCAACTTAGCTTCCATGCAAAATTGTTTGGTACCCCTTTTTGGCCCCGTAGTTTAGCATGAAAAATAGTAGCAATTTCAGAAACTAAAAAAAAATAGACATTGAATAAAACATCAAGTGCATTAGAGCGACAAAAAGGCACTGCATTTAAAGTTTTTGAAATCACTACAAATTTTTAAACAAAATTGTAAGAAATGTGTAGATTTTTCATTTTGAACAAAGTTATATTGCGGCTAATTCAGAATGCATGTTGTCGTTTGACATGTTGAGACCATGGTCACTAGAGCTATTCGTGTCCTCTGCCAATGATTATACGTTCCTCAGCATTGTCTACCAATGAAACCGCAACCCGCATGCTAATCTCAGTATCGTTTGAGTCACAACATGCAACTTGTTAGCGCCGCCTTAGAGTTGCTCCAAAATGTAATCATACAACATGGCCAGGTAATCATACAACATGGTTGTTTCATAAAAGGTGTTTTTTAGTGTTAATTCGAAAGCTTTAATGTTCCCCATGTTATTGGACGGTATAAATTTATACCGGGTGAGTTCAAACAATACAACGAATTTATCAAACGGTATAAATTTATACCATGTGAGCTCAAATTTCTACCATGTGAGCTCAAGCAGTACACAGGGAAAGAACTCGAGTGGTATAAATTTATACCGCCAGTGAGCTCAAGCGGTATAAGTTTATACCGTCTCCCCACATGAAAATGCTGAGAGCAGTATAAATTTATTCCAAAATTTTTTAAAAAGGAAGTCACGGGATAGATTTATACCATGAGATCTCTTGAAAAACATTTCCTTTTAAATTCAATACATTATCTTGAAAAACATTTCCTTTTAAATTCAATAACACAAGAAATTACTCGTAAACGGAATTTTATTTATGGTTATAACTTGACCTTTCATGGATATAACATGATTTTTGCCTGGCTAATATGGCAGATGCTTTTGACGGTATAAATTTATACCGAGGCTAGGAAAATTGTGTGTTGGGAAAACTTTAGGGTTGTGATAATCGAATGATTTAGGTGTTTTATTGGTGCGGCATCAGTTTCTTAGTGATGTAGAAGGTTTGTTTCTTAGTCTGAAGAAGCTTTAAAGAAGATTTTTTTGTTTTTTTTTAGGGTTTTAATCGGCCCAGCATCTTTGTCCAAGTTTTCTCAGATGTGGAATAGGTTTTCACACAACGAATGGGTTCTCACAGATTGTTTCGGTTTCCACAAGTCGAAACTGAATGTGTTTTGAATGGGTCGGCATACAGGTTTTTGTAGCCGATTCTTCTGGTAGCACACAAGTTCTGGTAGCACAGCAGATTTAGAAGTTTTGATCTTGGATATTGTTACACATGTTCGGATCTTGGATATTGATACACAGGTTCAGATCTTGGACCGTGACTGCAGACACAGGTAGAAGCTTCTATCTCTTTTTCCCTTGCACTAGTTCATGGAGCATTATTCCATTCGAAGCATGTTTCTTTTTGCAAATATTTCACAGATGCAGATATTAGTGGCAGATCAAGTGCAAATGTATTTAGAAGCTGCATTTTGATTAACCAGCTATATATGAATATTGTTTTCCATCTGACCTTCTACATCATTCTGCCCACTAAGGCAATATAGTAGGACTAATTCATCATCTGTCGTCTTTCTTCTTTTCTTAACTAGGCTTTCTGAAGCCTAAATCTTCCGACCCTGAAAACTGCAAGATTCTCATATAAGTAAGCATAAACTAGAAGGAGAATAAGGATTAGACCTGCCTGTACATATTACTCATTAAAATGCGGTTAAATTCTGTAGTTATGAGATATGGAGTTATCACTGGAGCAATCACTGGCATTCTTATAGCAACAACAAGGATATCAATTCCTTGGTTTATCTTTTGACCTTTGTTAATTTTTCTTGGGCTTGGCTGATTTTTCAGTATTTTTTAACTCCTCTAGCAGTTCTCCTATTCTTTGCAACTCGTTCTTATTTGCTTCCTTTTCAGGTCAGCTACAAACTAACAACAAGTGGCGCAACTAATTTTATACTTTCAAGACACCTATTGTGCTTGGAATTTGTATTTTGGGATCAGAAATCTAATGGCATCTCAGTCAAAATGTAAGGGTCTACTAACTGTGGGCAGGAAGTTATAACAATGTATATTTAGGGGTCTACTTGGCTTGAAACAACAACAAAATTGTACTACCAGGTACTTCTCTTATAATTAGTCTAAATTTTCAAGTCTGCAAGTTATGTATTTGCTAAATCCTTTGCAATATTATCTTCCATTCCTTGAGCTCTAGATTTGCTACACTTCAATTATGCATTTATACAGGAACAACATACATTTAAAATAATGTACATTTACTGTTGTACAGCAAGCATGAGTTCATGGGCTTACACTTCGCTTCTGTTGTGCTACTGCAGTTAAGCCTGCAATGATGGCAATGTTTGAGGTAAGTTTGAACAATAACTTTATATCTTTGAACTTGCTATATCTTGATCAGATATGTAAATTGATTTTTTGTTATTTTATTCTTTGTATATATTAGCTTGGAGCGAGGATGTGTTCAATGGCTGGGATTGTCGAGGAGCATTTTGGATGTGTTCAAACTAAGTTCAAGCATAGACTTTATGTGTTGATAGAATCCTTTTTTACTACCCAAATTGGGGACAGCAAGGAAATTCTTGACGCTCTAGGGACTTCGTGCGAGCAATTCATGACACTTTATGTTCGGCTTCCTAATTTACAATGCTTTGGAGTGTAATCTTGTCCAAAACTATTAAATAAGTCACTATTTCTGTATTTCTTCTATTTAGTACTACTATAAAAGAGGTATTTGCCTACATTCTAACCCAAAACCTCAACAAATAGAATAATTCGCTAAAGATTTTAAAAAAAGTTTGAGCAATTTAAAATATTTGCCACAAAACATAACCTTTACCTTCTTTATACATTTCTATATACTCTAGGTCTAAAGAAAAAATAAAAGCATCCCTGGCTTGGACGAGGCAACTCTAGTTTTTGACATCAAGACATTGTGACTTGGACGTCTATTTTATGGTCAATACAATTTATGGTCAATACAAGCAGCTGAAGTACTTCAAATTATCAAACAAATGCATACAGAAGGAATGCATACAGAAGAACGATGCTGGAGAGATCAAGGAAAACAAAATCTCAAGGTGATGAGAGTCTTGTGGACTGGGTGGACCCACCACCTGTGGTATAAATTTATACCGACGGGTTTTCATTTCAACCTGTCGGTATAAATTTATACCGCTGCACCTGACTATTTCTTACTTGAAACATTCTCTGCAAATTGGCTGTGACATGCCCTGTTATTTAAAGACCTTATACGGATAGTGCTATGTAACAACTTTTGGTAACACTATTTAATATGGATACTTACTTCGAATGCTTTCTTCTTTGTTAAAAGTTTAAAGAATTTATTTCTGCTAAACGATGTGTTCTGCTACCGTGAGAGTATTCATGCACGCTTTGCAACACAACCTACTTCAATTGCATGTATTTTGGCAATGGAAATTCTATGGCTCCCGTAAAATTCTGCTTGACCCCCCTAAATGGCTTCCTTTTTTTTTTGGTCCATTTTTCTTCAAAAGTGTTGTTTTCATGACGGCTTTGCAAAAATCATATCCAAAAAACTTGAATGCCTCTATTTTTTTGCTCTTTTTAAAAATTTCTAATTTTTTTGAGGGAATCTTTCAAACGCACTTCTTAAATAAGTGCGTTTCATTTTAAACCTTGTTACCTGGGATTCTTGTATCATCTCACGAAGTCGAGAACTGCTCCAAAGCGCACATTATTTGGGTTCTATTTTTTGGTTGCTTTTGTGGGAGCTACAAGTAAGTATCTTCATAGTTTATGTACGTGTTTGCTCTTATTTGTTGCTTAAATGCAAACGAAAACTTTTATGTTAAAATCTCTCAAAAAATATAAACTCTGCTAGCTCATGTAAATAAGATATTATATCTGCATATCATGCTCTATAGTTTATGCATATGACTGTTAAGTTCATTGCCTTTTCCTCATATGGCATCTGCATATCATGCTCTATAGTTTATGCATCTGACTTGCTGATTTCCATTCTTTCTTATGATACATAAGTTGCACATTTATTACCTAGAATAGTCAAGTTATCAACTTTACATTGAATTTCTTATATGGTTGTCAGAAAAGTTCTGATTTCCTAGTTTTTTCTTGTGATGATGGCAAATCAAATATAAACTGAATGCTGTTCTTTTTTGTTTTGTGATGCGGATGATGTACCCTTCCAAAGTTCCTGCCGGTATATATAGTAACTTGTTCTTGAATCTAACTTAATATATATTTTTTCTACTAATAAAGCTTGGGATTTGATTTAGAACCTTGTTCTTGCAGCTAAAATCCATTATGATACATCACTATCGAACGTTGATTGGTTACATGGATCGACAGAGTCACTTCTGACGCTCACCAATCTGTTTATTGTGTTTGGGTTTAGGAAGGCATTAAGAGAATCAAAGCAAGAAAACCAGGACGTCATTTTAGAAGGTCTTATAGATTAAGTCCAACAGATTTGCTTCGCTTCTTCCCAACTCTCAAACCACATTTAGAAGAATAAGAGCCTAGACAAAGAGAGTAAGAATGGGGTTCTAGTACTCTTGCTAGCAAATTCCTGAAAGACCTAAAATATGGTCTTGGTGGGCTTAAGGTTTGCAACATACACATGCTCTTAAATACTTAGGGAAAAAAGTTTTTTTTTCCTTACGCAACATGCCTATAAAGTATAATTGTGGAAACTTGGGCCCATATGAAGAAAGGGAAAGCTTTAGTCTTGTTGCCATGATCCTTTGTATAGATTGAGCTATTGAAATCTTCAATTTGATATTAGGATTGCCATGTTCGAAACACAATGCAAGTTTTATGAATTAAAAGGAAAAAAAAAAAGGAAAAGAAAAACACATGAAAAGCATCGGGTCATGCGACATTTTTTTTAATCAGTTTTATTGCTGTTGCAAACCCAGCAGCCATAACCTTGCTTAGCTCAAAAAAATGGAGCAAGCTAAGCGGGAGCGACAGAGTCGAAGGCATCTTGAAATCAGTCTATAGTCCAGAAGCACCAGGCTCTGTTTTGAAATCCAGCCGATTTTGTCTTCAATTCCTCTGGTTTCTTCTACTTCTTATCTTAATCCTCTGTTTTTCTCTATTTGGATTTGCCATCAAATCTGGTCCAAATCCAGCCGTTTTGGCCGCTTCAATCCTCTGGTTTCTTCTACTTTTTATCCTAATCCTCTTTTTTTCCCTAAATTTCCTTTGAGCCGACCCGCCAGAGTTCCAAATCCGCCAGGTTAGAGTACTGGCAAGAAGCATGATCTTGTCGGTCTGCATAAATATTTGCCCTTCAATGTTTTCGTCGGATCTAGGCTCCCCAAATATGAGACTTTTGTATTCAAAATTGGAGGGCAGTGATGTTTGTCTTTCGGAGTTTAGGACAGAGCAGAACATGAGTCCTGTATGATTTGCTAGCTTCCCCATCATTTGAAACTGAAGCATCCTCTTCTTTCTGCACAGATTTTGTTAGGAATAAGCACAGGAAATACTGCACAAAAATAATTTTTATGGCCTTGCTGGTAGCACGACCAAGCCTGCCAAAACTCGGATTGCCTTTTTTGTATGCCCTCCAGCTCCTCGCAAGCCCCGCCCTTCAACTTTCGATCATGGAATAATTTAAGGGCTAAACTTAGCTATTTGGCGATTTTTTAGCACATCTTCAAAAAACTTTGGCTAAAGTAAATGGAAAATATTGGGAAAAAAATAATAATTTTAGCTTAACTTTTTTCGGGACTGCACCAACCCTGAAGCTCTTTAGCCAAATGCTAGAAAGTAAGAGAGTGAAATTTTGTATTGTTTAGCTAAACCATAGAAACTTTTAGAATGAATTTCAAGCTAGTTTAGCTAACATCATTCTAGTTTATATGAAATATATGATTAGTAGTTTAGTTTTTAGCATTATGAATTAATTTGAGTCCTAGACTTTGTTAGTTTGCATTATTTTAGAATGTTTTCACAAAGAAAATGACTAAAATAAGTGGAATATATTGAAAAAAGGTATAGTAATTTTATTTAATATTTTCTGTTGACCACACCATAGAAATTTTTGGGATGATGTTTAGGTTAGTTTAGCTAAACGCTAGAAAGTATGAGAGGAAAAATGTGTAGAGTTTAGCTAAACCACAGAAAGTTTTGGAATTAATATTGAGCAAGTTTAGCTAAAGTCATTCTGGCTAATAAGAAATATGTGATTAGTAATTTATTCCCTGCTTTCGATCTGTCACAGCGGGCTAAAACGGATTTATAGAGCTTGCCCAAAATTTTAAAACAAGGATTGTGGATCAAGTGCTTCAGAACTAAAGAATGACTCCCTTCTCGAATGATGATCTGAGATATCTTCAGAATTGAAGATATATCTTCCTTCTTGACTGGTGATCCGAGATATCTTCAACAGAGAAAAGGGGCAGAGAATTAACAGATTAAGGTGAAGAATGAATTAACTTCTGTTTTAAGCAATGTTTGTAAGGATTGAAAGGCAGAGTATAAAGATGGCGAAAAGAATACTTGTTTTTTTGTATGAGGCTACTTGCCATGGTGCCGGAGCTCTGGATTTGATCGATTCTTTGCCGCCCAAGAGCAGGCATGGTAGAATACAATGCCGGCCGCCCAGATTTCTACATCGCCAGAGATAATGAAAACTAAATCTGAATTTAGAAAGGGAACTGGGTGCTTTGATGCAAGAGCTATGGTGGGCAAAAAAATCAAATCACGTAGCGCTTGACAGAGGATCTTGAATTTCCTGTATCCTATAGCAGAATCGTGGATTTCTGCGGCATATCTTTCCCACGTCGTTTTCAAACGTACATGTGGCTTTTTGAGGAGTGCTTATAGCACCTTTTGGCACTAAGAAAGGACACTTGGCATGCCACATGGCACAATCTGAGCCCTCAGGACACTTGGCATGCCACATGGCACAATCTGAGCCCTCATGTTTGATGCATGACATACATACTTTTGGTATAATTTTTATACTATAATAAGATATCATTCTGACATACGAAAGACACATTCATATTTGGATCATCACAAAAAAGTTACGATCGACTCTATCAAAAGTACCCTTAAAACAGGGGCATTTTCATAATTTTGCATAAATATAAGGATTTTTATAAATTTCCCTTAATATTACAAGAAATTAATCGCGGTGGCCAAGGCTGCTGCGAACATTTCTCTTCATCCGTCTTGTGTACATGTCTAGAAACATACATGGTTTGGACCTGCATTTTCTCACCTTGTGTCTTAGAAGGAAATACTGTGTGATTAAGAAGTGATAATGTAAAGTTAATTGTCTTTCTAAACCTGTGAAATTGGACTCATTATTTACGAACATCTATTACTACAATGCCATGAAACACACTCGGATTAGAAATATCTTTGTCTCCCCATGAGTATACTAAAACTATAAATGGTTCATAAATAGCATTCGATATGATGAATTTCAGTATGATGAATTTCTAACTTCATGCATATGTTAATCTAGTTCTTAGGCAAGGCTAAGCCTTTCTTAAAATTTTCAATAGTTCCTTAATGTCTTAATCAATGTTAACAAAAAGATAATTAGTTCGCAGAGTTATTGTCATTAGATTATGGCAAGAGATATATGAACATGTTTCTGGCTTTACCTTGTTCATTTCTATAGTTGTAATTCTTGCTGCAAGTAATTCACCTTCATCTATAGGTGGATATGGCAAAACATATTCTCCATCACGTGATCCATTACCAATTTCAGAAAGCCCACAAGGCATTTGTTTACAATACGTGAATTACTTGTACTCCAATAATCAGTAACTTACCCCTGTCTGCAGCAGCTGCAACGTCTTCAGCATTTTTTGTCCATTCATCAGCCACTGATTTCCACACTCTGCAAGTTGTTACAGTAAATGCTTCATCAGCAATCAAGGGGCCATATGCGCCTCTTTAACAATATATGTACTATCTGATAAGCCCCTTCACTAATGTTCTTATTTTAAAAGAGTCATGTTTACGAGGTTAACTTGCTTGCCAATGGCAGTTGTCTGTCACGTGAAGACATGATCAACAGCCAAACACAACCACATAGGCGAGGTCAAAAGATCATAGCATGGTCATGTAATTTGTAACCTGATTAAGAAAGCCTTATCCTCGGATGTATTTATAGACTGTTATTATTATTAACCTTACAAAGCTCAGAACTGTTTTTACAACACAAAATTTAAGCCAACCTGAATTAATTCTGCCCCATAGACATCATGTTGAATCTGTTGCACTCAAGCTTTAATGGTGAAGAACCTCCACGCTTTACTCATTTTACAAATGCATCTGCAGTGAGAACTAGGCACATGGCATCACGCCAAAATTTTGCATTAGGCATCAAGCCGTAGTTCTACCATTATCAAGGTAGACAAAACTCTCTAAGTGTAATGGAACATATCAGGGTGCGGGCCCATCGCGGTGGTGGTCTAGTGGTAAGGCCTTGGATTGGGGTAATCCCCACCAGGGTTCAAAACCCACTGGCCACCATCGGGTGGGAGACGTGGGTGGGTGCAAGTCCCACCAACCATGCCTTCAATTAAAAAAAAAAAGTAATGGAACATCAGGATCAACAATGAGACTTAGCAGAAATATGTTTTTAATGCCAGGAGCACAACATGATTTATGCAGCATAAATAGAATATAACAAACACCTTTGTTGGAATCGTGTAGGTAGAGTATTTGACAAAAAACACTCACAAGCTTTAGCATATATAATGAAGCATCCCCTGTGTTAGTCACCACTTGCAATTTCTATTACCGTCATCATTCATGAAAGCCTTTTACGGCAAAAAACCAAGTTTTAATACCTGATACCACAGGAGTATTTGCACAGATGGGCACCTAGTCAGACTCCCAGAGACCAAATCGGTGGTATCTACCACCCCACGACCCTATCAAACAGGTCAAAATCATCCTTACATCGAATCTATCTGCTCAAACACAAATGTTTTCTGAAACTAGCTAGCATACTGCCTAGTAACTCACCCGATCAGTCTTGTGGGCTGGGCTAGATGTTTTTGCATCCAGTCTTGGACGGTTCCAACCATATATCTATGCTTGTAGAATCCTTATATGCATCGATCATTTTTATTAGCTTTGTATTACTATCTTGAGAGTTGCTAGGTCATGCGGGCGGCTGTTTTGGTGCCAGAAAAGCCCCAATATGCAATACGCATTGTCTGCCTTGATTTCCATGCCATAATTTTCTTTTTTAAAGTGAAAATCGACCCCAAAGGTCTCCCGATCCAGCCAATCCCACACCTACTCCGCCCAATTTCTCCTTAAGAAACCACAACAAAAAGCAGCATTTTCTCAAGTAAGACAACCAACATGGAAGCCCCGTTTACAACAAAGAGGCTGAAGGGAAAGGCCATCGGATCTGGCTATGGCGGCAGAGCCGGGATTGCTTGCAGAGCAAGAAACTAGAGTTGTACTATGACGTCATTTTTGGGTTGCCCCTAGGGGGGCAAACCCTCGTTTATGTGGGTATGTGGGCATATCCAAGTATATGCCGGCATATGCCTAGCATATGCTGGTGACTGCTCCAAACTGGGTGCTCCCTGTAAACTCTCGGTCATCCAGCCCCATTGCAGCTCGACCCTTCTTCTTCGTCCAAGCATTTTCCTCTGGCTTTCAAGAGCATGGCAGTTATTTACCATACTGCTTTGAGTTTGGATCTACAAACAGCAAATGCTGTACTACAGGTTGATATTGTTCATTCGGAATATCTGGGTGCTTTGATCTTGACCACTGATTCTAGGGGTTCTTCGCAGGCTATCTTTTAAAGTATCCTCCAGGCTTTTCTTTATGTGGAAAGATTTGAATATTGATGATGCTTCGATTCAATTTCGATTCAATGATGCTTTTGAGTATTCCACGTTGGTTATATAGAATGTAGTAATGGTTCGTGAACTGATACTTGCCATGGAGAGAAGATGGCTATTGTTTGGGTACGTACTTGCCCATTAAGCATTTTTTATTCTTAATCTTTCTATAAAATGGACGATGAAGAGTAGCTATAACATGGTTCAGCACATGTATCCAGAAAATGTCAAGTTTTCTAACCAATTTTGGCAAGTCTCATGCCAGTCAAGATTCGAAAAGCTACACCACGAGTTTTGTTTTATGCATATGCTTATTATTACACTGGAAGTTTAAGTTCAAAGCTTGAACTGAGTCAGGATGCTGTAGATGTAAATAAATATGCATCACTTTTGCAAAAATGCAATATCCTGTCCCAGGGTAAATATCTTCATAACTGCATTACCAGATGTGGAATACAAAGTGATAGATACTTGGGCAATGTTCTTATACAAATGAATGTATGATAGATGTAATTGCATATCTGATGCGCAGACAACATTTGCCCATATGTCAAAACGTAATTGTTTTACATGGAACGGCATGCTTGCTGTTTATATCAACCAAGGACTTCTTGAGGAGGCTATCCAACTTTTCCAACACATGCCTCAAAAAGATATTGTCTCATGGAATTCCATGATCTCCACATGTGTCAAGTGTGGACAAATCATGGAAGCTTTGGAACATTTCCAACAAATGCCTAGCAGAGATGTGGTCTCCTGGACCATCATGATTTCAGCATGTGCACAACATTGGATGATTGAGAAAGCCATTGAACTATTTTCATAATGCCTCATCAGGACCTTATGGCATGGACTACCATTATTTCTTGTTGTGCACAGCATGGTCATCTAAAAAAAGCATTGGAGCTTTTTAAACTAATGCCAGAAAAGGATGTAGTTTCTTGTACTGCTATGATTTCAGCATGTTCACAACAAGGACACTTAGAAAAGGCTGTCCAGATATTCGAGGAAATGCCTTTTAAGGATTCTACAGCATGGAATGCTATGATTTCTGGTTATGCGTGCAATGGACAATTAGAAGAGGCTGTTATGTTGTTCCAAAAGATGCCTCATCCCCGATGCGAAAGATCATGGAATATCCTTATTGCTTCACATGTTGAGATGGGTGAAATTGAAAAGGCTCTCGATTTATTTGAGAAAATGCCTCAAAAGGATGTAGTGGCATGGACTTCAATTGTTGTGGGCTATGCCCATAAAGGATTGCTACAAGAGGCATTTTTGTTCTTCCAAAGAATGCCAATGCGAGATATTGCCTCATGGAATGCTATGATATTTGCATATGCTCAAAATTATCAATTGGCGGGGGGCTTTGGAGTTATTTGAGCAAATGCCTTATCGAAATGTAGTATCTTGGACAACAATTGTTTCCTTGTATGCCTAGTATGGGTATCTCGGTGAGGCATTCCATCTTTTCCAAAGCCAGATGCCTCAACGCAATATTGTCTCATGGAATGCGGTGATTTACGCTTTTGCTCAACATGGTCATGCAAAACATGCCTTTCGGCTCTTCGGGAGATGGTAAAATATGTTATGGATCCAGATGATGCTGTTATTGTCACTATCCTTGATGCATGTGCTGAACAAGCAGCTATAGTTGAGGGCAAACAGATGCACGCCTTCATGCTAAATGTTATACTCAAACCTCACCTCATTTGCAGTGCTGCCCTCATGAGTTTGTATGGAAAATGTGGAGATTTGGATGAAGCGTTGGTTGTATTTGACAGAATATTGGCTAGGGATGTGATATCATGGGATTCTGTTATCTCAATGTATGCACAACATGGGCTTGGTGGACAAGCAATTAGGGTATTCCAGGAAATGAATCTGGAGGATGTCATGCTCCTTCGTGAGAGAGTACATGGATGAACTGTGCCGCAATTTCTGATCATAAATACTCCCCAAGCTGCTGCAGAATTGTTGATCAGCCAAGGGCTTTGAAGGAAATATATGCCAACCATGAAAGTCTCATCTGGCCTTCTTGCATGTTAACAAAATGGAATAACTTATGCATCTAGATCACTGCTTGAAAGGCCACTTCGAGCTGTAGAGACTTAGCATTGAATTAGCATTAATTTTAGGAAGAAAAATGTCATACGGCACCTAAGGTTTGCATCAAATGACCCATAGAGCTATAGCTGACATGTCAAAGAGAAAGAGCTTCATCGAGAGTCTACTGTTACTGCTTATATCAAGACAGCATGTCCTGGTTTGCCTTTCCCTATGAAACCTCGGTCTAGTTCATTTCTCCTATTTGTTTGTAACCGGGGTTTCCTCTGGTATCAGCTTGGGTTTATCAGTTTAATTCAAATCCTGCAATTGGAAATGGAGTTCTAGTGGCATCGACCTAGTTATAGTTAAGAATGGATTGCTTCTCATTTAAGCTTCAGTGTACTTGTTAGAAATATGTCTAGAGAGCTTCATCAGATATGAAATTTGACCTTCATTATTTACAATTAGCTGTTTATGGTGGTGATTTTGAAGAATCTAATTGAATTAGCTGCTAATGGGCAGTTTTGCAAGATTGTTTTTCTTGTCCACAGAAGCCATATAAAAGCTCTGCCCTGTTTGATGGTTTTGCAACAAGGGCCTGCTAGAAATATGTAAATTCGACCCATCTTGCATCTTCACTCCAGAAAAATCCAGGAAATGTATTAATGAAACTGAATTTACACTTGTATCTGTTCTCAGTTTAGATGTATATGAGGAGCGTTTGGGGTTATTTTCCATGCCAGTATTCTGGAAATGGTTATGATGTTTGCGTGTTAAAACCAAATGCATTGGTCAATATGTATGCATCTGGGGTATGTCATAGACTGTGTTGAAGCTTATATTCAATAAATGGATTAGAGTTATTCATGTTTTATCTTAGTGTTTGCAGCAAAATTCACGCTTTTATTTGGAAATCATTTGATCCAGTGGAATCAGTTGTTCAAGTGCAGAATTTTTATCTACATAGCCATCAGCTGCTGCTGGAGCTGCACTATGACAGCAGATGGCAAAGAAAGAGAAGGGCATGACGTGAAACATATTTCTTCGTAGTGAAGTGAAGCCATGAAAGCATCTTGCATGTATTTTTGTTATCTTGGCCTTGAAACTGAACCAGAGGTCAATGGATTCAGTACAGGCAATCGTTGCAATTTTATAGGCCTGATTGGATTTAGTTCAACCTATTTGGCCTATTATATGATATGCCATGAATTATGGTTTGATGCTGAGGGAGTACTCCAACTTGATACGTATGCTTTGTTATAATCTGATTAATTAGGTGCCATAACTCTAGTTGCAGTGCAAATAGTGCAAATATACCTGGATTAGTAAAAGCCCAACTGCCAATACGAAAGGATGTTTTTGAAGACGTTTTTCCGTTTGGCATCAAGTGCATCAAGCATTGATGTAAAGGGATATTTTTGGAGAGGTTCTTCTGTTTGGCGTCAGGTGCATCAAGCATTGAAGTAAAGGAAATGTTGATCTTGAAACAAAGTGACAGGGGCTGAGAGTTGGCTACAGCTCTAGTAAATATTGGTATAGAAATTATTTATAGGCTAGGATCGATGTCCAGACATGATTGATTGATTGTTTTGCGCTATCACATCATGATTTCCACGTCAGGATGCAACTCTCTTTATTTGCGCAATGCTTCATTAGGATAGAAGTAAGGTAATTTGGATAGAACTAATTATGTAGCACGATGCATCAGTGAATGTTAGATAAAATCCAGCCTGTACACCTGTCATGGAGTCTATGGGCCATGTGTAGACGCCTGGAAAAGCGGTGGCCCAGACAGAATCAATATAAGGAAGGAAAACGAACAGTCTGGCGAATCCCAGAGAAGAAGAGTGATCGATTTGCCGATAGAAGGCGGCTATTGCAGGAATCCCTTTGATGTGAATCAGATCAGGGAAGATTCAATCCAGAAAGGAAAAGCTTGGGTTGTCGGGATCCGGTTTTGTTCTGTAAGAAGTGCTTGGGCTATCGGGGTTCTTTTTTAATCTGAAGGCTGACAGTGGTATCAGAGCCGTGCCATGGCCAGCAGGCTTGCACTGACGTACCTGAGCAGCACCAAAGTTTTCGAGGGAGATGAAGCCGGTTTTCAGTTGTGGAAAGCTATGATTTCACAAGCTCTCAAGGTTGACAAGCTGTGGGGTCTTGTGTCAAAAGGAAAGTTGCCTGCGACACCAATCAAAGTAAAGAGAGAGGCTTCTGCTTCTGCAGAAGAGAAGAAGGAAGAGATCTCTGAGGATGAGAAGGAAGAGATTGCTAAGGCGATCATTATGGCGAAATTAGGAGGAGACATAGTGCTTGAAATTCAGCACAAATCTCCTTCAGAGATGTGGGAATATCTTCTTGAAAGATATGAGGCGAAAACCTCCTCGCAGATTGAAGTGCTGGAGATGCAAGTTCGCAATTTACAGTTCGAGAAGGGTGGAGAAGTGACGGATTTGATACGGCGGATGCGTTTGCTGTTTCATGATCTCGAGGGAGCCGGAGTAAAATATTCGGAGCAACAGAAGGTATTAGCTTTGACAAGAGCTTTTCATGATTCTTATAAAGATTTGGCTGTGCTAGTTAGGCGTACTTCTGCGACGTTTGATAAAGCTGTAGAGGCGATAAGAACGGAAATGGAACAAGAGAAGATTGCAGAGGTAAGTGCGAGGGAGAAATCTCGTAGAGAGGAACACCCCACTGTGTTGTATACAGGTGAAAGAAGTCGGGGCCGAGGGCGAAGCCGAGGAAGAGGAAGAGCACAAATTCAGTGCTATGGTTGTGAAGAATTTGGGCATATAAAAGCAGAGTGTCCCAATCGAGAAAAATGGGGTCGTGGACGAGGGTCATATGCACGAGGAAGAGGTAGAGCGCCATTTGTAGCATCCATAAGTGAAACCGATGATGGTAAAGAAGATTTAGCAGCGGTAGGAATGCTTGCTGAGGATAAGGTAATAAACTCCAATATAAAATCTATGAGAAATGTAGTATCAAATGTTGATTTAAAAGGGGGATTGGATAAAACTAACACTTTGACTGTAGATTCGGGAGCTGAAGTCTCCATAGTCAATTCATCTGACTTGTTGAGAAATGTTGAGCCAAGTCGAGGTGGTTCAAAGGTGCAAATGGGAAATGGCGCAACACAAAAGGTGTATGGAAAGGGGAAGTTGCAGGTATCAAGAGAAGGCAAGGAAGTTTTAAATTTGCCAGATACTTTGTTTGCACCCGAAATGTTATTTAACTTGGTCTCAGTTGCCAATCTTGTTGATAATGGTTATGATTTGTTTTTTCATAAACATGGTTGCAAGTTTATTAAGGATGGTGTGAAACTATTTGATGCTGAAAGAAGGGGAAATCTATTTGAATTTGATATTAAGTCGATTAATAAGATATCTCCCATAGATAAGTTGCATACTTGGCATTTGAGATTGGCGCATGCAAATCACAATAGTATTAAAATTGCGAACAACATAATCTTTTGGATGACTTGGTGTGTGAAGACGAAAAGTCATGATGATGTTTGTGAGGCATGCATGTTAGGCAAACAGTAGAAGAATACCTTTCGTAAATAAAGGTAAGAGGGCACATAAATTGCTTGAATTAGTGCATTCGGATGTCTGTGGTCCAATGCAAGTTCAAAGCCTTGGATCAAAGTCTTATTTCGCGACATTTATTGATGATTATAGTAGAAGGACTAAGTGCTACTTTTTGCGGTCCAAAGACCAAGTATTTGATGCCTTTAGACTCTATGTTGCGGAAGTTGAAAGAGAAACATCATTTAAGGTTAAATGTTTAAGATCTGACCTTGGAGGGGAATATAGGTCAAGTGAATTTTGCAGGTTTTGTCAGGTACATGGGATAAGAAGACAATACACATGTCGATATACGCCACAGCAAAATGGCGTGGCGGAACGAAAGAATCGCACCATCATGAATGCGGCGAGATCTATGCTTAAACATGCAGGCCTACCTAATAGCTTGTGGGGAGAAGCGGTGGCGGCAGCTTGTCACATCCAAAATAGATTGCCTAGTGCAGCAGTAAAGGGAGGTGTACCAGAACAATTTTGGACTGGACAAAAGCAGTCAGTGAGGCGTTTCAGAGTTTATGGATGTCTGGCTTATATGTTGATACCAGAGGAGCTAAGGAAGAAATTGGACGATAGAAGCGTATTCACCTTTCTTGTGGGTTATGATGAAGAAACAAATGGTTACAGGTTATACGATCCCAATACTCGTAAAATACATGTTAGTAGAGATGTGATATTTAACGAAAACATTTTGTACAAAGACAGGAAATTGCTTAGCAAGCAGGAGACAATGGAATGGATACCAGTTGAGTATTTGGAAGATAATTCAAAGGCAAGCGAGGAAGCACAGGACAGTTCAAAGGAAACAGCTGACTTGCCAGTGGAAGATGAATTTGAGCTTGAAGGTGACGAGGACCAAGTTGTGAGTGAGCAGGTAGGCATAGAGCCAGATGTGATGCATGAAGCAAACATAGAGTCTGATGTGGTGCATGAAGTCATAGAGACTGATAGTGCATTGCATGGGCAAGATACTGAGCCAGAGGAGGTGCATGAGGTCTTAGAGACCGACAGTGCACCGGAAGCTGAGCAACAGGGGGAGGAGAGCAGTGAAGCTGTCATCGAAGAAACCCAAAGGAGTACGAGTAGAGCTCGACGCAGTGAGGTTGAACGTCTAAAGTCTCAGCTCCCGTTTGATACGGATACCTATGGCAGAAAGGAAAGTGGCAAAACAACAAGACCTAGAAAACCTAAAGCCTTGTCTTGTATTTTAGAACCAAAAACAGTAGAGGAAGCAGTAGCGAGGCCGGATGCAAACTTGTGGAAGGAAGCAATGAAGAATGAATTAGATTCATTCAAACAGACTGGGACATATGACTTAGTGCCGAGACCAAATGATAAGAACGTGGTCGGTAGTAAATGGGTTTTTAAAATTAAAAGAAAAGCAGATGGATCAGTAGAAAGGTACAAGGCTCGTTTAGTTGCTAAGGGATATACGCAGTTGGAAGGGATAGACTATAAAGACACTTTTTCGCCTATTGTTAAGATGACTAGTTTGAGGGCCCTTATAGCGATTGCAGTACAGAATGACATGGAACTAAGTCATATGGACGTCAAGACCGCTTTCTTGAATGGAGACTTGGAAGAAGAAATTTATATGGAGCAGCCTCATGGGTACGAACAAGGTAATGATATGGTGTGCAGGTTAAGAAAGGCCATTTATGGACTTAGGCAGGCGTCTAGGCAATGGTACTTATGCATGAACAGGTTTTTGGTTACTAATGGATTCATCAAATTGAAAACAGAAGGAAACCTTTACATGAAAAAGGAAGGAGATAAGCGCCTAATAATGGCATTATATGTTGATGATTGCGTCATTGCTAGTAATGACAAAGCCTTGCTGGATAAGTATAAATTGTTGTTGAGAAGCCGTTTCCAAATGACTGACCTTGGAGATCTTCAGAAACTGCTTGGAATGGAAGTAAGAAGGGACAGAGCTCAGGGTGTGTTATATCTTACCCAGGAGCAATATATCAAGAAAATGCTAGTCAAATTCAGGATGCTTGACTGTAATGTAGCAAAAACACCATTGGTTGCAGGAGTAAAAATATCAGGAAAGATGTGTCCGAAAACACCTGAAGAGGAAAAGGAAATGAAAAGCAGACCTTATAGGTCATTGGTTGGGAGTTTGTTGTATGCAGCGAATAGCACAAGGCCAGATATTGCTTATGCTGTTAATCTACTCAGTAGATTTTTGAATAATCCTGGAAGGGAGCACTGGATAGCTGCAAAAAGAATTCTTAGGTATTTAAAGGGTACCTTAACCCATGGACTACGTTTTTCAAAGAGTATGGAGAATAATTTAGTTGGATATGCAGATGCAGATTGGGGAGGAGACATTGATGATAGAAAGTCAACATCTGGATATCTTTGCAAACTTGGAGACACGGCAATATCATGGGCCAGTAAAAAGCAAGAATGTGTAGCAAAGTCCAGTGCAGAGGCAGAATATGTGGCAGTCTCTCTGGCAGCATCAGAGATCGTTTGGTTGCGAAGAATGCTCAGAGAGTTAGGGAAGTCATGTGCGGATGCCACTACAATTTATTGTGACAACAAAAGTGGGATAGCAATGAGCAAAAATCCAGTTTGCCATTCACGAACTAAGCATATAGAAGTCCATCACCATTTTATTCGAGATGAGGTAGAGAAGGGAGAAATAGATGTGAAATATATACCCACTAAATTGCAGGAGGCAGATGTTTTAACTAAGGTTCTTCTTGAACCAAACTAATAGTTGCAAAGAGGCAAATGGGAATCATGATTTGTGCAAGTGAGGGGAGAATGTTAGATAAAATCCAAATTGTACACTCATGGAGTCTATGGGCCATGTGTAGACGCCTGGAAAAGCGGTGGCCCAGACAGAATCAATATAAGGAAGGAAAACGAACAGTCTGGCGAATCCCAGAGAAGAAGAGTGATCGATTTGCCGATAGAAGGCGGCTATTGCAGGAATCCCTTTGATGTGAATCAGATCAGGGAAGATTCAATCCAGAAAGGAAAAGCTTGGGTTGTCGGGATCCGGTTTTGTTCTGTAAGAAGTGCTTGGGCTATCGGGGTTCTTTTTTAATCTGAAGGCTGACAGTGAATAATTTGCAGCCTGCACTATTGAAAACAATTATTAAGAACTATCAATGTTTTGCAAGCTTCCTAAACATCTATATATTTTCATTTATATTGCTTTGCATATTTGCGAGAGACATTAGATAGTGTTTTTAGAGTTCTTGAAGATCGAGCAAAATAAGCATCCTTATTAGAAACACATAACGTACTTCATGGTTGTGCAAAGTTCTTCATCCATGTGGGTTTGTGGCATATTCCAAGTGTATGTCAGTATATGGTCGAAAACATGACTTTGAAGTGTGATTTAAGCCATTTCACTCTCGGGTCACGGAGGGCAACCCTCCGTGCGCAACACCTTGTTTTTTTAGCAGGGTTGCCTAACCCCCCCGCCCAATTTCCTGCATTCCTAGCTATGCCACGTGTCGTGCCACGTTAGCTGTTTTTAATCTCAACCATTAGATTTCTTAATTTCAAGTTATTATTTTTAGGGATACGTGTTGCCCTCAAGATTTTTCGTGGCGAAAAAGTATTAGCTCAAATAAAAAATACCACTGCCTTATATATGTTTTGCGCTCTCAACCCTAACCCTAACTTTTAACCCTAAATCTCTCTTTGCGCTGTTTCCTTCTTGTTGTTTCGTTCTTGTGTTCAGAATGCCGGAACGACAGGGAGAGCGTGTTCGGTGAGTTACCATATTTTTGTAGCTTTGAATCTCTATAGCAAGCAGTTTCCCACCTTGATTGTTGGTCATATTAAATTGCTCCAGATCATATGAAAAACGGGTTTAGATTTTAGAGCCGGTTCTTGTGTCAGGAATAGTTGCAACAGTAGTAGACATAGTAAAGCTAAGCTTTATCTGGGGCTACCTTCGATTTGCGTCATATTAGTGTCTCGACGTATGTTCTTCTTTTTCTGTGATTCTTGATTTTTTTAGTGTGTAAATAATTCCTTTGTATCCATTTGGCAGGTTGTATGTAAGGGGGATCATCCTCGGTTACAAAAGGTAACATTTGTATGAGACATATTCTAGTTTCTGGGAGTCCTATGATTATAACACTGACGACTTGTTCAGGTCCAAGTCAAACCAGTATCCTCACACGTCCCTGCTTCAAATTGAAGGCGTGAATACCAAAGAAGAAGTAAATTGGTACCTGGGGAAGAGGGTTGCATATATTTACAAAGCCAAAACGAAGAAAAATGGATCCTTGTTTCGTTGTCTGTGGGGCAGGGTTACAAGAGCCCATGGCACAACAGGGGTTGTAAGGGCTAAATTCAAGAAAAACTTGCCCCCTGCATCTTTGGTATGACTCTATTAATGTAGATGCTCAAGTTTTCTGTACTCAATTTGTCTGATATGAACATTTTTGGTGCTATAACAGGGAGGAAAAGTGAGAGTGTTTCTGTATCCGAGTCGGATTTGAAGATGCAATGGCGAGGCATTATATAGTCTATTCTGACTACAGCATATTGTTTGTCAGGGTTTTGAAATACGTGAATTGTGTAATTGCAGCTTCAACGTTAACCACATGACATTTTCCAGTGTTCATGGTGCTGTTTCTTTTGCTTATTGTTCGGTTGAAAACTTTTCTATTTCTTTGGCATGTGATGCTGCCATGTACTTGGTTCTACCACGAATAATACTGCAGGTTTCTGCTGCATTTTGTAGTGGTAGCAATGCCAACATATTCAGTTATGTAGTTTGATGCATTCTAAGTTGCATGCATGACTTTGAAAAAGAGAATGCATGATTATAATATTCCCTATGCTTGTTGCATCTGGATTGTTGGTCTATAGAATCTACCAGAGAATATACCATATTCTTAAACCCTAAAAGAAGATGGGTGAGACGCCCATTTCCACTTCAAACTAAGACTTCATGGCCATGGTGTAGAAGTCAACGATACAGTCAATTACACAAGATCCAAAACAGAAGCTGGTCTTCAATAAACAATGAAGAGTGCGTGTGTGGCAACAAGATACAATGGAATTGAAACAAACATGTTTCTTTAAGAAAAACCCTTAGAAGTGTTCATTTGATACAATTTGGAAGTGTTTCCATTCCTTCCACATAAACTCAGTGGGCGTAAAACGGTGAGCCCTTTTACGTGATGATGAGTGAACAACACATGATACAACTTGGAAGTGTTTTGATTCCTTCCACATAAACTCAGTCTTCCATATGAACAGCCCGGGTTCCAAATTCTTTACAATTTAAGGTATATAAAACTCCTTTTAATCCCAAAACTAGTAGGATTTTCTTAAATTGAGTAGAACATGTCCAATTCAAAACCAAAATTGTAGGATGAAGTCCAATTTAACAAACCTATGAAATCCCATCAAAAGAAGTAAAATATAGCATTAGAAATTTGAAATTTGCAAAGACAGAATAATGTATTGAAATAAGAACTGCTACAAATATGCCAAGGTACAAGAGGATCACTTGTACCGTTGTAGATTTGACGTATTGAAATAAGAACTGCTACAAATATGCCAAGGTACAAGAGGATCACTTGTACCGTTGTAGATTTGACGACTAGCACTCCTTTTTCACATTTCAACACTATCAGTGTAATCAAAATCACACAATTGTCAATACCATTTATGGTAACATGCAAGTGCGCGTCAAGCATCTTTGATTCCATCCTATTTGAAAACTTATCTTTTATGGCAGTTCTATGGCTAAACACGGTCTCGGCAATGGCATTACTTGCACACTGAACAAGGGCAACCTGTATCAATTTCAATACATTGCTGAAACCGTTAGCATGATAGCAACTCCTATTTCTTCAAGTTTTATGTGTGTCCAATTAGCTTGAACATGTAATTTGAATTCAGCATATTCTCTTCGCAAAGCCTGCCCATCAATCAAAGGTAAAACAATATCTTTCTTACCTCCAATCACTACCTTCTTTGACATTCCATGAAAAGATATGAGCTCTTTCCATTCTTCCATTCTTCCTCACCAAATCTTTTGCTACTGTTGGCACTTTTTGGCATACTCACTGCAAAAAAAATTCCAAGAAGTTTAAGAATAAAATTGTCTTCAAACCTGGCTTCCAAGCTCTTGCAAATAGTTGTTGCATCAGCTACAGGCAGGGTTCCAAATTCTTTACAATTTAAGGTATATAAAAATCCTTTTAATCTCAAAACTAGTAGGACTTTCTTAAATTGAGTAGGACATGTCCAATTCGAAACCAAAATTGTAGGACGACGTCCAATTTAACAAAACTATGAAATCCCATCAATAGAAGTAAAATATAGCATTAGAAATTTGAAATTTGCAAAGATAGAATAATGTATTGAGATAAGAACTGCTACAGATATGCCAAGGTACAAGAGGATCACTTGCACCATTGTAGATTTGACGACTAGCACTCTTTTTTCCATATTTCAATGCTACCAGAGTAATCAAAATTACACGATCATCAATACCATTTATGGTAACATGCAAGCGTGCGTTAAGCATCTTTGATTCCATCCTGTTTGAAAACTTATTTTTTATGGCAGTTCTATGGCTAAACACAGTCTCGGCAATGGCATTACTTGCACACTGAACAAGGGCAACCTGTATCAATTTCAATACATTGCTGAAACTGTTACCATGTACCTCATTGCATTGCAATAGCAACTCCTATTTCTTCAAGTTTCATGCGCGTCCAGTTAGCTTGAATATCTAATTTGAATTCAGCATATTCTGCCCATCAATCAAAGGTAAAACAATATTTCTTACCTCCAATCACTACCTTCTTTGATGTTCCATAAAAAGATATGAGCTCTTTCCATTCTTCCTCACCAAATCTCTTGCTATTGTAAGCATGTTTTGGCATATTCACTGTAGAAAAAATTCCAAGAAGTTTAAGAATAAAACTGTCTTCAAACCTGGCTTCCAAGCTCTTGCAAATAGCTATTGCATCAGCTACATGCTCCTCTGTTGGTGCACTAGATTTTTTCTTTGTAAAGAAATTCATGGACCCAGTGATCTGCCCATCTTCATTTTCATCATCTTCATCTTCATCTTCTTCATCTTGGTTAACGTAATATATCTTATAGAAGCAAAGAATGAAGTTTAGATTAAAAAAGTGAGTTTACATCTCAAAGAAGAGACAATGACTCACCTTATTGCACAGTGGCAGTGCTTTCTTACATGTATTATAATAAATATGTCATTTCCAGCATGCAACTCCCTGATTATTCACATAAAGTATTGAATCAGAGGTTTATCCCCTTTCAAAGTAATAGAAAAATGACAAATGCACCTGCCTTGGCATGCTGCTATCGTGCTATAGAATGGAATTTGGATAGCGGAACAGAATGGGCTGGATTGGATAGCAACAGAACGGAACGACCTAGCCTGCCTTTGATGGGTGAAGCTTCTGTTCGTGCCCAGTGGAGCTTCTGTTGGCAACGGAACAGAGAGATAGCCACGAAATTGAAAAGGAGGGAAAAAGTGACAACTACAAAAAGGCACGCCAGATGCTATAGAAAATAAAGGCATTGGAAAATTAGGGCAAAATAATTTATAGAATTAGAGGTCCTTTGTTTGTCATTTTTTATGTCACAAAAAATATGGCTCTTTACGACAAATACTTGAGACGATAAACTAATTACAATTTCGTTATCGTCCCAAGTTGAATGTGAATGGCAAAAGAGAATCTTTATGTAGTTTTTCTTTGTGAATGGCAAAAGAGAATCTTTACGTAGTTTTTCTTTGAGGTTGTTATATTCATGGTTGATGGTTTATTTAGGATGTACAAGTATTTTTGTAGTTCTTAATTAAATATTTGCTAGGTGTTTTACCAAAACCATTGACTCAACACTTAATTCAATGTGATGTAGACTAGCTTAGATAATGACGTGAAGGCCATTATTTGACACTGTTTTAGATTGTTAGTGACAAGCATCTTAAGCATAAGTTAAGAAAACACATCATTCAAAGTCTACTATGCACTGACCATGTCTGCATGCATCATAAAGCCAACATCTATATTCTGGCAATCAATAAGCCTTTCTGTATTTGTATTAGATATGGTGTTGAAATGTTCATCCTTGACTGCAATCATACCGCAGCTGTTCCTTCTCCTTCTCCTTCTCCTTCTCCTTCTCCTTCTCCTTCTATAGGATTGCAGAAATTTGAGGTACAATATTGAAGCACTTCATGTTCATGGGGCGGCAGAGCAGAATCTTACAAGCCTGTTAACATATCAAAACCATGTCCTCGTTGTCTTGTAAACTATACACAGCGAATGCAATTGATAAAATGCACATATGTAGTTTCTTCCAATAATGACTATAAGCAATCCCTTGAATTTCCAATTGAGATACACAGTATAGGGTGCAATTATAATTAGAGAATTTTGAATATCTATCTCCCGGTCTACAACTAGCCAAAAAGGCATGAAATAGTTTTGACGTATCTTATACGGCTTGATAGACCTTTCAATTGAACAAACATAAGAAATGCTGCTATCCAAACACATGACTTCACTCAACAATCAGATGGCTTGAAATAAAGTAATGTTCTAAGGGTTATTGCAAAACAAGAAGAATGTATACTGTTCTTGCACATGAATACAATAAACCGTAGACAATAGATAGTTCATTTTCTCCTTTGTATCAAGCTTGTGTTCCTTTAAACATATAATGTTAAGCCAAACTAGCAAAAATTACCCTGGTCTTTCAGGATGCACTTGATGCAAACGGTGCATCCCTGTATTGAGTGAAGCAACTCCAAACATGGACATTTTCTAGAAAACATTTAAACAACATCATAATAACATATCTGAATAAATCAGTTGAAGATGCGGATCTGTGCTACTTGAATACAACATCCTTAAGCATGTGGCAGATCTGCTACTCGAATGAAAGAAAACAACAAAATAAATCAAAGAACTATCGTTACCAAGCAAATAAATTCCAAGCATATAATGTCGAGGCTACCTCCATATGCTTCTGGAACCCTTTAAAGTTTGCAGAAAAATGCATGGATATAGCATGCTAATGCATCATGCTCTTAACTGCATAATCCATTCTGCATCCTGTACCTTGTTGAGCAGCATGCATCCATAATGCAGTTCAAGAACTGCTAAAAGTAGATGATATATATTGAGACAGGACGTTGGGCTCGGGAAGCACGGGAGGAAAGGCTTTGCCAGTGTTGCCACCAGGGCGCCATTGAAGATGAATGTCATGCCCCACAGATCTGCCCAGTGTTTGCCCATATCCGAGTGCGGTATATTCGATTAGTAGTGCCTGGCCAGCCGTTGCATGAGTTATTGAATACGACGTTAGTGGGCTTGTTGGGGTCATACCTCCAGGAGGTTATGGATGCACAGACTCAATTTGTCCTCCGGGACAGTATTGAACTGTCCTATACAATTGTACAATGTACCAACATACTTATTACTGCTAAGGTTTTTCCCTCGAAAACCCTTCGGGGCGGGGGTTTTTTAATCCTGACAGTAATACGCTTGCTACTCTCTTTTTGTTTGGGTCCCATAGGCCAATTGGTCTCCGTGGACGATAAAAAATCCATTCTATTCTATTCTCTTAAATAAAGATAACATGCCAATGCAAACTTCTGTAAAGGTAGAGAGTTTTTCCTTACTCAAGTTGAAGCTTTACCTTCAAAATTTACCTCTTTTTGAATTCTTAAGCATGAATTGTAGGGAAATCTTATGCCAAGGGGTCGGATTTTCATTCAAATGAACATCATACAATGAATTTCATCATTCTTAAACTCTGCAGACTTGGGCACAGGGTCGAAAGTGAAAGAAATTGAAAATATCTTGCAATTTTGGCTAAAATAAACTCAGGATCTTGGCTTGCAACAGATTTTAAGGTCCTTCAAAGATCTCTGATATATCCCATATGCCTAATTCGATTGGGAAGATCAAGGCTTATAAGAACAAGTCCACATAGACTTATAAATGACATGTTATCTCCATGTGGGTCCTGGCCCGTTGCCACCCTACATGCCCGGGGGTACCGTTGGAGGGAATGAGTGGCTAGCCCCCTCGCTACAAGGCAAATCTTAAGAAATGGAATATGAGAATCATAACAAGGTCTTTTTCAAAAATTCCCTTTTTTTTCAAATGGAATCTTTTTTGATGCTCTATATGATGGGAGTCTTTTTGCAAAAAAGAGCATCTTGACTTTTAGCTAAAAATAAGGCTAATTATGATGATGTGGCAAGATTACGAAATGGTGTGGCAAATGGGTGATGACATGGCACAATCAGGCGAATGATGTGGCAAGCAAGGTGGCAAAATAACTTTTTTCTAGTCAAAACTTTTTGTGATGTGGTGATGAGGTGGATGACACGTGTATGGTGATGTGGATGTATTTAGGTGATGATGTGGATGACATTTGGCATTTTGAAGACGATGTGGATATTTTGGCACTTGTGCACATCTTCTTATATTACTATACTAGTAATGGTGCCCAGCATTGCTGGACATAAGTTGGGAATCTGTGTGGACGAAAATCTATTCAGCTCAGACTCCTTTTCATAAATCTAATATAATAGAAACCAAACCCAACATTGATGAGCTTTATGAGATTTTCGTGCATTCCACACTCTTCCTCTTCCCTTTGCCTTTTGCTCTATCCCGCATTTCCCTTTTCCCTCGTTTTCCTACACACTTTCTTTGTTCCTTTTCCCTTTTTTCTTATTTTTCCTACACGTCTTCTTTTTCCCTTCTCTCTTTTTTTCTTTTCTTTTACCATCTTCTCCCTTCACTTCCCTTCTCTTTCCCCTTTCCCTTTCCTCCCCCCTCTTTTTTTTCTGACGGACCTTTTCCCTTTGATTTTCTTCCCTTCCCTCCCTTCCCATTTTTCCCTTTCCTTTTCCTTTTCCTTTTCACTTTCCTTTTTCCATGCCCTTTTTTTGTTCTCTTTTCCCCACCTTTTCATGTGCCTTTTTCTTCCTTTCTCCATCCTCTTCCTCTTTATCACTTGCCCTTTTCTGCTTCTCTTTTCCCATTTCTCTCTCCAATTTTCCTCGTGTCCATATTCCCTTACCTTCCTCCTTTTCCACATTCCTTTTCCTTTTTCCTTTCACTTTCCTTTTCGTTCTTTCACCACCCTTTCGCTTTTCTCCATGCCCTTTTACCCTTTCCTTTTCCCCTTCTTTTTCCTTTTCTCTTTCCCTATGCCTCTTTCCATTCCCTTTTCTCTACCTTCTTTATGTGCCCCTTTTCCTCCTTTCTCCACTGTCTCCCTCTTTTCCCTTTCCTCTGCTCTTTTTCCCCTTTCCTCACCCTTTCCCTCTTCCTTTTTTTCCCGTGCCCTTTTCCCTTTCCTCTTCCTCTTTTTCAATTCCTTGCTCCGCATCTTTCTCCTGTTCCCCTTTTCCTCTTTTTTTTGACCCGTTCCCTCTTTTCCTTTCCTTGGTGTTTTTCCCTTTCTCTTTTCTTGATGGACTTTTTCCTTTCTGTTTTCCTCTTTTCCCGATCCTTTCCCTCATTCTCTTTTACCCATGCCGTTTTACTTTTCCTTCACCCTTTCTCCCTTCATTTCCTTTTCCCATACCCTTCCCACATTTTTTCTCTTTTCTTTTTTTCTATGCTTGTTTTCCTCTTTTCCCCTGTTTAGGGTCTGGGTTCGGGATCTCCTGTAAGACAGCCCTTCTGTGAGAACCTATGGATCAAACAGGAGAATCCTGGCTGAGTGTTACGCGGGATTTTGCAAAGAACAAAAAGAAGGAAACAGAAAAGGACAAACAACAAACAATGAAGAGAATAATGCTTCCTTGATATCACTGAGTGTACATAAGCTCTCGGAAATCGAGAGGAAAAGCTAGAGACAAGGACTAAATCTCATCTCCAAAACTGAGTTCCATCTCTACTCATATATATAGTACAACGGCCTTGGGCCCAAAATAGATCTTTTCAGGCTTTCATCAAGGAGTTGATCCGGACTTTGGACTATACTCCATGGAGGCCGTCATTTGTCCGTTTTGAATCTCTTCTTTGACTGGGGCGTGGTCGTCTGCTTGGGTTTCGGCGGGGGCGTGGGTCTACTACCCTATGCTTGATCTGGTGCCTTATTCCTGCCCTGCTCCGTGGTTCTCAGGAATAGTCCTATACCTAGTCGTACAGGACTAACAACGCTGAGAGAGCTTTTGGGCCTCGAATGATAGAGCTAGAACCTGGAAAGGGTGATTCTAAAAGGTATACCTGGATAGATGGTCATGTACCTTGCATGACTGGAAAGATGATTTATGCTATTTGATGAGTCCTCACTTGAGAGAGGATCTAAAAGATAAGGCTGTTGCATGGAATACAACTTGGATTAATCGAAAGCTTAGAAAGGAAACCCACCCCCCACCTGGTTAAGAAAGTATTGGCACAAACTATTAGAGCCAAACATCCTGGTGAGAATGATAAAGAGTGGGAAAAAAAGAAAAATGGCAGATGCTAAGACTATCTGGTTTGCAATGGTAGATTCCTTTCAGATAGTTAACAGGACTATTGGATCAGGAACATATGAGACCGTGTACAAATGCATAATCTTGGGTTCCAGTTTTCTTCAAGACGAACCTTATTAGAATGATGATGGCGGTTAGGTACTGCGAGACCCGATATGATAGTAAAGGCCATGATGAAAAATATGAGGGAGTCGCAAATGCAGATTAGACATGGCTCTATTATACGCTGTATTGGTCGTACAACTGGATTGGAAAGAATAGGGTTGATATTTCCTTATTGGATGGGGGTTCTTGTGCATCTCTTTTTGTACATCATGGAGATAATGAGTTTGCGAGGCATGCATTTAAAAGATTAGGATATATGCCTAATGTGGAGGTCGATGTCTTTAAGCTTGAACAACGGAGAAAGCAAGAGTTATATGTTGCTCGAAGAGTGGGTGATCTAACTATGTCATTTTTAAGCGGCTTGCTTAAGCTTCATAAAGAGCACCATTTACACATGGACTTGCACCCGAGCAATGTCCTGCTCCATTTTGACTTTGGAAAAGAGAAAGGATGCACGGAGCCCCATGCTATTTATATTGGTATTTGTGATTGGGGAGAAGAAACCAGTGGAAGTGAAGTGGTGGGCATACAAAGGCATGGATGGTGTTGGCAAAAAGGCCATTGAGAATTATCTGTACATGCATGATGATTTATATTGGGGTCCCAAAAAAGATGGAACTAAAATGGTGGCTGCAAGGGTCGACTTCGACCTCTTAGGGGCAACCTACTTTATCTATTACCTGGCCTGATTTTGCACGTAAGCATTCTTTCTTGGAGGCTATGGGTACTAGTAAACAAAGCCAGAAGTTTTGAAACATGTACGATTATTTGAAACACCGTGTCAAATCCCCAATGAGAGACAAGGCACGCAAGTTTGATATGAACCAGCTACTGAACACGATGCGGAGCACTTCGAATTGCTCTCCAATATATTGCACAAGACCCCAAATGGAATCAGATTGGATTCCCCAAGTTGGGTTAGGTGCGGACGATATTGACCAAGTTGGACCAAGTCACGCTTAGCGTGCATCTATGAGCTCTCTCATACGCTATCTTAAAAGTCAAAAAAATTTATTGATTGAACAATTGCTTTAGGCACACATTTAGTAAAATATCCTTGCCATTTTATGTATTTGTTTTCGTCGCACTTGATTTCTTTTATAATTTATAAGTCATATTGAGTTGCTTTTATTTTGCGCAGTTAACATAAAGCATATACGCAAGAAATTGAACAAACAACCTACTTACAAACCGTGCCAAAAAATATGTCTCAACAACCGAGTACGTCTCATCAATAAGAGAGTATGCCTCGTCAGCAAAGAGAAGGGGCTGATGAAACTGGGCAGGGGGCCAACTTCTTCTTCTCGTCCTCTTTGAGGACTCCAGAGGGCTTTGCATTCCCTTCTCTACCTACATTATCGGAGGTTAGGGCACCATAGTTACAGAGAGCAGAGGAACATGCTAGAGCAAATGAAGCGCATGCAAAAGAGTTGGTGAGGCTAAGGGCAGTGGCGAAAGTGGCCAGAAAAGAAGATGCTACAATTACAAAGGTTCATGGAGTTGCATGTGACATGGGCCCAGGTTGTTGCCCGTCAGGGGCGGATTACGAGGATGTGGAGGCAAATTTAGACGCCAAACAGTTTAAGCCGACTAGCCAAGCAAAAGAGCAGGTAAATATAAAGCATACGACTGCAAGGTCCCTGAAGTCTAAGCTAAAGCTTTGGAGAGATGGGTTCAAGTGAAAGGAATTATGATAAAAAATCATGAATTCAGCAAGATGTTTGCCAACCAAGTGTATTATGAGATTGTAAAGGGTAAGCCTGTAAATTATGCTAGCAGAAAATGGAAGCAAGAAAGTGGTAGTGGCAGCAGCAAGAGAGTTAAACAGATGGACGATTCGGAAAGTGCCTTGGGTGATGAACTTACTTGCTCGCAGATGCTCTAAAACTTTTTAGAAGTGGCCGGGGTTGTAGCAGCAGGTGCGGTAACCGAAGAGGCAGATGTGAAAGCTCAGTTAGAAAATGAAAGAAGTCAAAATTTTACTCTGTCAGAGGAGAACTTGCGCTTAAAACATCGTGCGAATGCTCATGACAAGATGGTTGCGGAATTGGTGGACGAAGTATCAGCTTGCAGCTTTGGGTAGGGAAAACACGGTGTTGATGGTAGATAATGAGCATATGCACAGTTTGACGAGAGCTTTAGATTCTGATCCCCTTAGAGTCGCGAAGGAGCAGGGTATTGTATATCTCCCTCCCGAATATCTATATGAGAGCTAGTGGGAGGATATGAAGAATGGGGACTACTATGCAAGTTGTGGGGATCATCTGCATTTGAGGTGTTTGTTGGATTGGATGCTAGCAGATTCTGTCCAACGAAAGATGGATATATTATACCGGCGCGGCAGTATGCCGTGCGTAACATGCAATCACGCATGTTACGTATTCTGAACACAGCTTATATGTATTCCTTCCGGATTTAAGCATTTTCTTTCCAACATAAAATGTAGGGACAGTAAACACATATACTTGATCCCCTAACTATAACTAGAACTTTTCATTTAGAATGCACTGGAAATTGTGGAATGCATTAACATATACTGATCTTAGGAGAGGTAATTGGGCAGACTAATCCACCTCTCCAGAAGCATTTTAAGTTACTAAAGAGCTTGGCGGTTGCAATCGACAAAAGAGCAGCAGACCATTTCAGTGCACAAACTCCCTGCTACAAATCTGCTTCTGACATTTTCTCCTTTCCATGCCATGGCTTATTAATCTAATATGCCTAGTTCAGACAACACGTAGTCTCACCAATTAAGAATACCATAGAAACGTTTTACCTTTGCAGACTTTTAGAAAGGCATGCATTTGAAAGCAAGCTTCAAAAAGGAAAGCTTCTCACCAAGTCAAAATGTAGAAGCTCCAATAAAAAATAAGAGGCAAGCAGAGATTCGAATAGATATAAGGCCGAAGCAGGACCGTGAGCATCTAGGGTTAGGTCCAGGGCGAGATGTTTCGAACTGGCATCAGCTTGTTTATTTTTCTCAACCGTCTCTTTGTTTAGATCAAAATCTAATGGCCTATTTTCTGTCCATGTCATATTTTCAGACACGTAGATAGGCTAGGCTTCAAGACAACGTGACACCTAGGGTTGGGCTGTTGCACCAAAAAGTAAACTTCTCCTATGATGGGGATCCGGTTCCTGATGCTCTGATCTTCAACTGTGGTATTTGTCTTGTTCATTCCAGAGCTATTTATACCTTCGCAATTCTTACAATTACACTGCTTAGTCTCAAGCGGGCTGAAATAACCATTAGAGCCGCTGATCTTGCATGCAGTGGTATCTTTCTTGAGCCGAGTCTGGTAAGTTCCATATTCCTGAGAAACTTCCCCCAAGAACAGATCTGCACCCGACGGGAGTTTGCTCAAAGCCTGTTTACGGTGCCGTTCGATGACATGGTCTTCCGCTTCCTCCCATCGTTTGATTAGTTTTATGGAGGCTTTGGATTTCCATTGGAGGTTTTCAAGGTCCACCAGAGTGGTCTTTGCCAGATTGAGCATCTCGTTCATGGATTTCTGAAAGATGTTATTTTTGAAGCTGCAACAGTCTGATTCCGAGTGACCCTGCTTAGCCATGATCCTTTTACAAAGATTTCTGTCCATTTCTTGAAGCAGTTCTAAAGTATTCCAGGCTCAATCCCTATCATTTGCCCTTCCTGAGGCGTAATCCTTCTCCAAGACTTGAGCTTGTCCATGGTTTCACATATAACCCCATCTCCCAGGACGTCCATGCATACCGCTGCTACTTTCATGAGTGCAAAGGTGATGTACAAAGTTTTCGATTTATCCCAGACCTTGTCTTTTCTGTCCTCCATCCAGAAGATGTTCGTCCATTCCTCATCCTCAATACTCTGGAAAGTTTTCTCCCTTTCGTTTTGAATCTTAGGAAGCCCCGAGCCATTTTTCCCTGTTCTATTAGACATCTTTAGTTTTCTCCCACAAATCTCCACACTAAAATTTGTAAATCTGAGAAGAACCAGGCTGGCCGAAGATCAAAGAAGTCTGTCCAGTGAAGAATTGGTTCAATTCCAAATCTTTCCAACACTGAATCTTCCTAAGGCTAGATAACCCGAATTATGAGCCGAGACTCTTAAAGAACCTACTCTGTCAAAGCACAGAATATTAAGATAATGACTACTGAAATCTGATCTACTAAATCCTATTCTGGTTCTGGAGTTGTACGATTGAATGATTAAGCTATCCAAGGCTGAAACAGTCACATCAAAGTCAGAGGGAATAACCGGGAAACCCAGACCCTGGAGAACAGCCTCCAAGAAGGCCTCATCCATCGAGCCTGGGTTTCGCATGGAGTCCGAGGCGTCTATCGGAGCGCCTAACGTTCATATTTTTTCCACCTTGACCGTTAGCATATCAGTTCACCAAATTCAGATATAGTCGTAGATGCAATAGTTGCCAAATACAGCTATAGATGCAGTAGATGGAAACCCAGATGCAACAGACGGCAAATCCGGTCGTCTCCACGCCCTACACAAAACCCGAAGGAACAGATCACTTGGCCAATATAGCCAGATCCGACAGAGGACTAGCATTCTCAGTACAAATATAGAAGCCCAGGTGCGCTGCACCTTCCTAAAAAAAAAACCATGCCCACAAAGCCCAAAATATTAAAAAAAAAAAGAAAAAAAAAAAACCCAACTTTAAAAAACGTTTGCAAATCGAAACTACATTTATAAGTGAAAAAATGTCATATAAGATCAATTTTTGCCACTTGCAAGCAACTTGATTATAATGGTGCATTGTTGTGAATGCTTCAACGGGTCTTCCAACGGGCATGGTCACCATCTTATTTTACTAGTGGATAACTATAAGGTAACTTTTTTTACTAGGCAATAAAGGTAACTATTTTACTAGTGGATTGATAGTCCATGGCAAATGCATGTTCACTGATTGTCTCAAACATTCATGGAGTTGTCTTGTGCGTCCAGAATGCCATAAATGAGGTGAGGAGAAATCGCTTCCAGAAAAGGTCAGCATTAGTCATAGCAAATTCCCACATTGCAAATAGCCAAGTACACACCATTCTCTTAAGCGAACCCAGGACAAAAACTTTGAGTTCTAATATCCAGGATAGAGGTGTTGAGAGGTATGGAATGCGGAAGTCATATGTACATGGCATCTTCTGTTGCTGTTCTTTTCCGTTTTGAGTGGCGAGTCTGATGATTGTTGTCAGCTGAAACTATCCGCTCCTTATTAGTAACTTCAAGTTTAAGGAGGCCGCTTTCGTTCTTATAGTAAAATGGTATCCTGGCACAGAAATTCCTTAAATTTGTGTACTTGAGCATCTTGTTCGTGCATCTGTTTATGCAGAAATTTCTTCTCAAATTATATTTTAAAGACAGGGAGACATGTGACTCTGCGACATACCTAAATATGTCCGAATTAACCGTCTGTTGCAACACTTTGCAATGGGCAAGGAATTCTTCTTTTCCTGGAATAGCAGTTGCTAGGCTGTCCAGCTTAATTTGCGTATCCCTGATATACTGATTTCCAAAATACAAAGTAGAAGTAGTCAAACAGAGGTGCATGTTGCAGAACCACTAGTAAGAGGCTTACCACATATATTGGAGTGGGACGGACCAAGTCACGGTCGTATACCATCCACACCTCATCCTTATCAGGATATATGAAGTATCGATTCTTCTTTATTTTGTAAAAGCCTTTCACTCTAAACCGAGATAAGAAAAGTACGCCTTCAGGCTTGTACCAGACTAGGCTAACAAGAGAGACAGAAAGCCGGTAGATGGATTCAGATAAATCTAACCTTTGACAAAACATAAACATATCTTGTGTATCCCTTCTATTCCCCAGGGTATAAAGTCCTGTTCCACGCTCTGGACTCCAATCATCAGGTTCTCCAACTAAATATGGTTTGCTTAATTCCAGAAATCTCCTGCAACGAAAATTCAGGGATAAAGTCAGTTCTGGCTGCCAGCTCGTATGATAAAGTAAAGTGTTGCAGGGAAAACATACACTTCTACTTGGGGTTGCTTTTTCTTTGCACGTTTCTTAGAAGAGGAAAGCCTCCTCCCTCCAGAAGTTTTTAAAATAACGGCATACCAATTTGGCGTTCCATGTGTATTGTATAGTGACCAGATCTGTATAAATGTTAAAAGTTCTATTTCAAATAGCATCATAAAGTTTGTTGCCATCCATGAGTGTCTCACCTCACCAACTTCTATCATCGAACATTTAGATTCTTCTACTTTCCCATAATAATTGAATGGCTTACGCTCCTCCCAGACACAGTTGTTTAAGAGCGGGTTTAGAAGGTAAGCTATAACAGGAACCTGAATTAAAGCCCAAACGGTCATGGTACTTAAAAAAAGAAATAGAATTCTAGAAAGGTAACTACCGTAAAACTGTTGCCCAGCAAACCCCAGCGGACATGATGGGATCTTTTTGTTTCTTCCTTACTAGCTTTTTTAGATTTTGAACCTTCTACAATTCCTTCATCACTGTCACTGATGAAACATGAAATCAAATATAATTGACCTCAAAACTCGGAAAGAATTAGGATGGATAAACATGTACTTACTCAATAATTACAACCTCAGAGTGTTCAATTTTGTCTATCCGTTTTTGGTTGGTGTTAAATTGATAGGAGACATCAGTAAAACCTGCCGGGTACCCCATTGCTTTCTCCACTTCTACTACATTTATATATCGCATTAGGCCACTTGTATTATCTATGACACGTAGCAGCTGGCAGTTCCCGCCTACGACATAGTTGCACGACACAATACACTGGAACAAATGCATTGTTTAATTCCTTTAGTACAGAAGAAGATAGTCTATTCCATACAGATTCCAGAAGCATTCTTCAAATATCACAACAAAAACTTGTCTTACATTAAGTTTCGACTGTAGGGCTGTAGCATTTTCCAAAACGCTTTGTAAAGAAATAGAGTCTTCTTGAACACGAGGGAAATTGGTTGGATATGGTATGTTTGTCCAATAAAGCCTTTTCCTCTTGCTTGCTGACAACTCTTGAGAATCAATTTCAATTGGATAACATCTTATATACTTAGATATCTCATCTCGATCTGTCCATTTCATCGATGCTACATTTTCCACAAGAAACCTGACATAGACGATAAGTGCTACTTTTGCAACTGCTGGTATAACACTGTAACGTAATACATGAGATTTGAAATATGGGGATTAATAAAAGCCAGAGCATAACTTTGATTACTGAAAGAGTGTTGGCATTGGCAATGGGGAACGTATAACACGGTTGGCTCATGTTGCAAAGGTATTTTGTGATTTAAAATATTCAAACCGTTTTCTAGGATATATGGCTAAACAACAACCCTACATGATCAATCCGAGATCCCACATTTAAGCCATAACCCCATGAAGATGGATGCTTCACCAGCTACGCTACAAATATCAATGTAAACTCACATCATTTGGGTACCAATAACATCACTCAGTAATTTAAATCCAAGATAGAGCTGTGCATGTACTTCTTGTACAAAAACTCCTCATATGCAGAATAAAATATGCTTAAAGCAAATGGAATCATACCATTTTGGTTTAAAGATGTCAAACACATTGACCATGTCAAAGAATAGTCCACTCCGTTCACCATGCAACCTATAGGCAAAGTGTTAATAGCAGAACCTTTACAATGGCTACGATTATTAAGACCCAAGAAAGACATACCCAGCCATCCTTCCCAGGGACGAAAGATCTTGGCATGGAAAACCAGCAATAATCAGGTCCACCTCTTCTTTAATATCCTCCTGCTTCAAATGTCTAATATCGCCAAGATTTCTGACATTAGGAAATCGTTCTTTCACGACTTGAATGGCATGGATGTTCTGCAAGTACGTTTTTATAAAACACATGCTAAATGCAAAAGTTTACGAAGGTTCAGAAAAAAAAGAAAGCTAATACTTACAACTTCTGAACTAAAACCTATAAACGGAATGTTCAGGGACGAAAGGGCAGCCCAAGCTCCACCAATTCCGTCAAATAAACTAAGTACGACAAGTGGCCTTTTGGTCCATGATGAACCAGAGTCTGTCGAAAAGGGTTTCGACAATCCCTCGCACTGCTTAGTTTGTTCATTGTCAATCTGACGAACAGAGAAAAGCAGCTAATTTCAGATATATAAAGACGAAGACAATGATAATGCAAAGCGGATCGTACCGCTTGATTCTCAAGATTCAGTTCCCCCATATTTATGAGGCCTTCCAATGAAGAATTATCCTCCAGTATGCAATTCCGTCCTGATCTAAGCCGATCTGCTTAAATCTTTCAGAAGAAGAGGCATCTTGAAGAAATACTTCATTGGTCGTTTCCGGATAGAAAAAGCATTTTGGCTCTAAATTAAGATTCACAAAAGCATTAGTGAAAGTTAGAAGAAAGCCGAGGTGGTGAGTTCTTCTGGTTTCGGGACTTTTTGGAAAATACTCCGTCTTTCTTGGTGTCGAGTGCTTTATAGCCGTGTGGCCAGTTTGAAGAAGTGCTTTTCCATTTGCCCGAGTGGCATGCAAAATTTTTTTAGTGGCATGCAAATTTTTTAAAATGCGTGCAATTTGGAGCAACTTTAAACCTCATGAACTTTAAATCACTTTTTGAGTTGCCCAAGAGCAAACCTGTTTGGTATGTAAAGGGTCCAGATTCCAGAATATATTGCAAATATTCTTTTTCTGACCAATTCTTTTCTTTTTACCTTTGATGTTGTGTGCGTGTTTTTCGTATGTGCTCACATAATTAGACATCATTCTTTGCAGTTAAAACGATAGCGTTGTCTTGCTTTGCGATTTGGCAATGGCGACAACAAGTTGCACGACAAAGCCATCCATCCATTCGTTCTGGTCAAAAGCTTTGTTCATTTTGATTTGGAACTGGCCTACAATGGTTTATGAATCAACGGCATATGTCTGTAATAGGCACTTCGTGGACAACAATGGTTTTAGAATGTTGTAAATAGGGGATGGTAAAGGGACCAAGGTTTCCTTTAAGGGGCGAATATTCCCTAAAATGCTATTTTTAAGGATTTTTGGTTTTTCCTGCGAACACTAGGTAGTGTTCCGTCTAATTGTATTTTTTAAATTTCGTCTGCATTTCTACAGAGGAGGCTCCTGCCTCGACCGCAATTGCCCTGCTTACGATGGCAAGATCGTGGGTAATTGCCTGGGGTTCTTCAATAGGTGTACAGATTTCTGTTTGAATAGCCTCCCATTTTTGGTTCAAATGAAAACTATCATTCTATCTTGGTGGACAATGGGTTTTTGGAGCATTTAGGTTTCCGTCAAAGTCGCTTTGCGCTTTCTTTTTGGCTTCTCAAATCTGGATGACTACTCTTGTAACGATTTTTCTGTTACAAAGTAGTTAGGTACAACTCATCCCAAAGTTTCTATATTTTAGCACAGGCTGGTGTGATTTTGCTGGAAAGTTTTTGGAAAAATGATTGATTCTAATCATAATGTTTGTCCGGATTTGAGTTCAGTCCTTCATTGGGTTGTTTCATTGAGTTGTAGATATGCATCTTTGTATTCGATTACTTTCTCTGATTTGAATCTATTAAAGATGTGGTACAAAATATACTGAGCCGACCTACTCTGAAAAAAACAGTCAGTTTCAGCAGCGATTACTAGGAGTGTTTTTGCCCATAAAGTTGTGTCCTCTCATCTATATTGTCACAAGAAGGTACAAAATTTTTTCTTTGTTCTTGTAGAATTGACCATTTTGCTTCTGTTTTGAGGCTCTGGGGTTTTGAAAGGATAACTTTAAACCTAATATTTGGTGAGTTCATCTTTCCTCGGTCGTAGAGGAGTTCAATGTCAACCACAGACTTGAGGCTTCAAAAGACTTGCCTCATCTTGCAGACATATAAATGTCAAGTAACTCAACAGATCATATGATTTATACATGGCAAACATCTCTTGGAACTTGACAATTGGAATAATCATATTTTGCAGTACATGCTAGGTTTGCTATATAATGTGGAAATTTATACCTGCTTTAACCTGCAAATTTAAGTTCAATGTCAACTACAGATCTAGTTCAGTGTTAAGCCTGCAAAGATTTTCTTCATCCGCCAGACGTATAAATGCAAGCAAACATCTTTTGGAATTTGAATATCTGGAAGTTTGGATTGGTAGATGTACTCCCTTGTTTCAGTTTCTGCAGGCATATTGACCACAAAAGAAGAAAGAACAGCTTCGATAATTGGAGTAACCATATTAGTAGTACGCACTAGGTTTGCTATATAACGTGGAAATTTATAAGTAGAAAATGGAACCAATCAAGTTGAACATTAGAGATGGTCAATTGTCTAAGAATTATGGCCCAAAAGAACTGGGTTGAAGAGTAGCAGTAGTAGAAGTAAATGTGTTTGTTGAACCAGAACATAACCAGACAGTAGTGCTTCAAAACTTCACTGATACAGGGAAGTGAGAACTTAGGTCCTAAATTGGCATAGACTTGGGTTGGTAAGGCAAATTGGCATAGACTTGGGTTGGCCCTAAATTGGCATAGACTTGGGTTGGTAAATTGGGTTGGTAAGGCATTTAACTTATTATATCGTTTGCTCTTAAAAATTGTCTGATGCAGCTGTGTAACAGGATAATTGGCATAAACTCTTCAACAAAATATACATTTCTCATTTTGGCACTTCAGATCATACATTTTTGCAGAAAGTATCTTCATCTGTTTACTTTTCAATGTGAACAATTTTTTGAGTTGGTAAGACATCTTTCTTTTTTATAGAATAATGTCCTTTTTACAGGCAAATTGCATTATACATGCAGTAGTTCATTATAGCTATGTCTAAGTTAGTCTACACAATACATTTGTAGAAAGCAATTACAGTAGAATTGGCTGATTACTCTTATATTGTCATTGACCAACAATCATCCGTGTGTGAACTAAGCAATGGCTGCCCAAGTTCCACAAGCCATTGTTTGCATGTAGTGGGGTATCTCTTTGCAAGCACTTCAACATTTGGATATCCACTAAAACATGGTGTTCACTTCGTTGAAACCTCTTCCATCAATTTGGGTATGAATGCCAATTTATTTAAAGTTACTAAACATGGGTTCTAGATAAACACATGCCTTGGAGATGTGGAGGGTTCCACAATGGAATATATTTACATGTGTATTAAATGGTCGTCCATGATTAAGTGTGAGAGAGAGCTTTCTGGCAGATCTATGTTGTATATATGACTCGCAACAGACCAAATTATATTGGGGATCGCGACTATCAAGTATTTGAAATCAAGTTTTTCAGTGCAAAGAAACACCTCATTTGCATATAATGAAAGGCAGTATTAGTGCTTAGTAGTTGAATATGTGCCATGAACAACAATGATGAACATAGTACTTAGTACTTGAATGACGTGCCATGAACGTGCCATAAACAACATTAATGATGAACATATTGGAATTATTAAAAAAGAGTGCAAAAGAATTTGTGACGTTCCAAGTATTTATACGGTATACGTATAAATATATTGACACGTCACCCAGTATAGATACGCCCCCATGGGGTATGGTAACCTAGGGGGTTGACCTAAAAGGGATTAAATTAGCTATGCTAATTTAGCTATTAAGGATAATAACCTATAATTAAGGAATTAATATTTAAAAAGGATAATTAAGCTAATTATGGTTTGGGAAGGCGCCACCTGGCCAAACTCGATTGGCCAGCATGGTGAATACTACTTTGAACCATTAAGGTGGATCACCACCCCCATATCAACCAAAATCGACCAGGAGGAGTTGAGCGCCTACCTTTTGCCAAGCTGAGCGCCACCTTTGCCAAAGCACTTATACCTGTGTAGCCAGAGCTGAGCATCAAGTCCCAGGAAGATGGAGGCACCAAATGATAACGGGTCCAGCAGGAATACAGGTGTGTGGTTAGTGTAGCTTGAGAATTCTAGGGTAGCGCCCCTGTTGGGCACTTGTTGTGTTGTTTTGTTGCTCTCTCTGTGTTTTACTTGTAGGAACTAACCCTTGATTGTAAAGGTAAGTTCTCTTTATATTCTGATTCTGGTTTTTCTCTTAAAGGATGGATTGATAGTTCTTTGCATCGAATTACTCTGGAAATGGGGGAATTAAGGGGGGATAGAGACCTCTGAGCTCATGTATGATAGTATGCTCCTAGATAGAGCCCTGTAATATTCCCATTAGATGCGGCCTGTGTACAAGAGACCACCGGGTCGTAGACGCTATGGTCTGGCTTAGCACCAGAGAAGGGACGCAGTGGTGAAGTGGGGGTGGGGTCTTGCACGAACATAAAAGGCTCCTGAGACTCCTACAGTGGGCTAGGCTTGATAGCCGGCCACGTAGAGGGTCGGGTATGGGTCTGACCTCCCTGGGTGTAGAGGTGTGATCCGTATGGAGCATCTTGCACTTTTAGATTTAGGGTGAGTAAGTCGGGTACGGATGCGGGGGTCGCTGATGCGGCACATATTCTCTAGCTCACCCATGGAACCACTGTGATCCTGGAAGGGGACGCTTCCTTGACCTGCCTCATCGGACCGGGGCGTCATGAACCCTGGAGTAGGCTCAAAGGGTGATACCTTGAGTCTGCGTCTTCGGAAGGCTATAGCGAAGCCATAGCGTGGATCGACCCATCTGCAAAGTGTGCACAGGAGGGGCGGATGGAGTGGACACCCTAGCCGATGTTCTATGCCAGCCAACGCCAGGTTATACCTCTGTCTGCTGATCTCTTGAGACCGAGCCGTCAGTCCAACCTCACAGGAGTCTGAACCGGGGTAGAACCTGGGGTTTGGGGTGCTTTCTTAGGTTTAGATGCATATTCGTTGCCGTTGGTATTTGGATGGATGCGCCACCCTTCGTGGTGGGTATTTATATATGATTTATGCTGTATGCTAACCTTGTATTCATGCTTCCGCGACGTAGGAGCCCATCGAAGGCGTGGGCCGAATGCCACCTCTGTGTCCTTCACTCGAGCATCTCTACGTAGATGGCCTGGGTCAGACGGAGGGCCCTGCTCATGGCGAGATGGTCGCCATGAGGGGAAAGTCCCCGTATGTATACGGCCCAGGGGTCGTATATATTCAGGGAGCGTCACAGTGGTATCAGAGCCGTGATTTCGGTTACTCGGAATCATAGCACTGGCCAAACCCTAACTCGCTAGTTCGGTAGTCAGGAGAGAGAGTTTAAGCTAGTGTGATTGTTTGGCTCTTTGATGTTTGGTTTGGTGCTAGGTTAACGTAGTAGAATGTAAGTTCTTAAGAAGTTTAGGGCGATTGAAAGACCCAAGTTTGGAAGAGCTACAACTTTTTGTAGGTAGCTCGGATGAAGGCGAAACCGGCTCCCATGGATCGGGCACCTCCCAAATACCCTAAGGGGCATGTCTCCCGAGGGCGAAAAGACAACAGCTGGCTGAAAAATCAGATGGGGCGCTGCTGTCTTCGGAGGTGTTTATTTCAAAAAGTTAAGGCCGTATAAGGAGCGCAGCGTCCCATACGGTCGCACGTATTTTTATACGCGTCTGTTTTTTTTTCTTTTTTTTAAATTTATTTTTAGCACACCAGCCCTACCTGGCCTACGGCCTTTCTTGCAATTCTAGCCTATCCACGTGTCTCTTCCACATCAGCAAAATCTGATGTGGCCATATATAAAACCGTCCGATCTATAATTTTATGAATCTACGGTCATGAAAATTAGATAAGCCCCAAAATTTAGACACGGGGATGCGAAAAGGCGTCCCGTGCCATGAGCATTCCTCCTTCTAAGCTTTGCTTTTTTTTTTTCCTTCATGCACTCTCGACGCTCAAATGAGCAGCGCGGGAAACCAACAGTCTATGGGAGCCATAGCCGAGCTTCGAACGATTTTATCCGACGGCTCTAATCCTTGGCTTTGGCGTAGGTATGATTTCGCAAATATATATTTTGAAAATACACTTTTGTGTAACGGGGACCCTATGACCCTATGCTTTCTGACGATGGCAATTGCGGCTAGAGCGAAATGCCAGAAACGTTGAAATCAGAAATGGCCCAGTGGTCGCATAAATGTGTAGTTATGGTAAAGAAATTTGTCCTCCACAACATCCAAGACAGACAGCTGCAACATCTTCAATACCTGCAATTTGTCTTCTGGAGGATCACAGCAGGAACATTTTGGAGGTCTATTGGTGGATCCCGTGTGATTGTGTGATCGACATCAACCGCAATCTGCTTCAAGTTGCCTAAATCCAATTATTGATAGTATGGATGCAAGTAACGGTATGTTTTCTTTGTAGAATCCTCTAGAACCTTCTTAGGAGCATAACCCATAATTTAAAACTCTGCAAGATTGTCAGGCTTTCTCGTTTATATGCCGCTTATCAATGTTTTTACTTTTTGGATTCCTTAATAACAAGCATGACAAAGATGTTAACTGAATGGATGTTCTAACTCCAGCAGTTGTGAATTTCATCCAATTTTTCATCTAACGAGAAAATGCATTTGTTGTTTCTTCATTATTACATTTGTTTCATCGCCATCGTATACCCAGGAGCAGATCAATTCGTTATGCTGCTTTTCTTTTTTATGATCTCATATATATCTAATATACATGGACTTTCTTGTAGAATGGTGCATGTTTTTAATTCTTGTAAAGTGATGCTTACGTATTTGATAGAGATGGAGAAGACTAGCCAAGCTTTGCTCCCTTGTGCCTTCTAGATTCTCATCCTGCAAAGGAATGCTCCGTGCTGGCAATGAAGCTGGCTATGAAGCCTTGCAATTTTCTTTTGTACGGGTCAGCAAGATTGATTAAGGGCTATAGATTGAGGTTTTATTTAGGATTAACATGGATCTTAAGCTTTGCCGTCTTCACAAAAAATACTTCCAAGCATCGCTGATTTAATTTCTGTATGATAAGGATCAACATGCCTAATCTTATGACTGCCAGAAACAGAGCAATAGATGCTTTTCTTTTTTTAATCTTTTGATCCCTACTAGGATGGTATGCTTTATTTTTTGTGTCGCATTTCTCTTCGACCAATTCTGTTCTGTACATGGCGAAGGTGCTTTATAATAGCATCGGATTGATCTTTTCGGCAGGTAAATCCATATCCTCTATTCATGTCCATGCTAGGGCCATCTATAACTGAGTTCGGCTCCCTTTTGCAGTTGTTAAACAACCCAAGAAACCCTTTGTAAGGTCTGTTTGATGGAATCCTAGAACAGAGGAAAAAATACAGACGAAAGGCTGCATATATGGCTCGGAAAACGACAGGTATCGAGATTGACTTATTTTACCATGGATTGTAACTGTGGTATGTACCAAATATCTGGTAGAATTGTTTTTGCACAGTTGGATTAGTCTATAGTAGGAACATTTTGCAGGTTTGTGTTAGAACTCTTAGGGTTATGTATTTTCTGCCATCTATGTGAAGATTATTTTCTTTTTAGCATGTTAGATGGCTCTTGATACCTATACACTTCGAACTTATTCCTACGTATATTTTTCATGATTTCAAAGCTCTGCCTAGTCTATGCTCAAGCCTCAGAAGGTAACGTGCACAACCAGAGGCAATAGATTATGCTTATCATGAGCTGATACATATCAGCAAATTGAGTCTTCTCTCATGTATCAGACTAGATGTGTGCCCAAATCAACAGATAGATAGAGTTCTTGCATTTGTCCTGATTATTATTAGAGATTGATATGGTCGAATTTAGAGCTCTATTCTCTCTAGCAGTAGGCCAATGAATGTTTTGGAAACTCTTCAGAATAGTGAGTCTTCTCTCATGTATCAGACTAAATGTGTGCCCAAATCAACAGGTAGAGTTCTTTCATTTGTCCTGATTATTATTAGAGATTGATATGGCCGAATTTGGAGCTCTGTTCTCTCTGTCTGTAGACTCTTCCGTTGATTTTATACTGTATTTGCCTTGCATTGGCTGGTGCTACGTCGTGGCCTTTGGCAGCAGTGTTTCGCAGCTGGATTGTAGCTTTGACGACACTTGCTTGATAAACATGAAGGGGATTCCATCTTTGAGGATAAACTAATTTAGTAAATAATGTCAAGAAAGAGCTCTAATAGTCATCAACTCTAGTTATTCAGATTGACTTAATCCCTGTGTATAATGGAGTAACTGAATTTTGATGTATTTGTATGCCTACCTTGCAAATGCCTTCTGCTTTCTTGAACTTGGTTGCTTCTTTGTATTGTAATATATTTAGACTCCTAGTGTGTCTTTTGGGGAATCTTAACAACCCTTATATCTTTTGCATGCGAACAAAAACAGAAATAAAGGAGCATCTGGGTCTTTTCCAACCGCGGCATGAATCTCAAAAGCTCGATTCCAGTCCTTTCTGTCCCGAAGTACTATCACTTCTCTGTTTTTTAATCTCTATTAGCTCTATCTTTATAAACTAACTTTCTCTTGTGTAGGTTGCTACTGCGTCATTTAAGCCATCAACTTGATAACATCAATGTGAGTTGGATGCATTTTCTAATGCTCTGTGTTGGACCACATGTACACTTCTCTAATCTTTTGTCTGTAAGGAGTTGCAGAACAATTGTCCTTGATGCATGATGAAACGATAGAAAGTACAATGGAGTTTAATGAAACCAGCTTAGGGAAAACAAGAATTGAGCCCAAGGGGTTGCATGTTTACTATCTTTTGATGTACATGCATTTCTTTGAAAGCAAGGCATCTATTTGAAAGCAAGTTCTGTAGTCTCATGTCTTGAAATCAAAACATGTTGGATTATAAAATTGATTATTGGACATTTTCATACCTAAATAGCATTTAGCAGAGGCTAGCCCATTGTAGACGTTGAGTTGTGTAAGTGCCTCTAGTAATGTACTTTATATGTACTGGATGACCAGTTATAAAATGATTATCGATGCTCTTGCATTGTATTACGATCATGAATGGCACTTCGGTGGAACAACTGGATATGGCCACAATGATACAGGAGGTCGCAGAACATTGGACAAAGCATTTGCCCTCATCATTGTTGTGGTCGAAGCGGCTATTGTATGTTCTCAGGTGTAAATTCTGTTCTTTGTTATGATTGTAAGTTGATACGATTTTTCAATCTTTGATGTTAACTTTTTTCGGCTTTAATATCTGTAGTTTTTCTCTGGCACGCATGCACACGTTACTACGATTTGCTGGAGAGATAAGATTGGCTTCAATCAATAGGCATTGAAGATTGAATACATCCTATGTGCTTTGGCTTCCACCATTGCTGGAAAAGGAAATTATCATAAATTGTCCTCCAAGAACAACAAATGATAGAGTTTTGGATGTCCATGACATAGCATATGCCATTATCTGCTGGTATAACTTCCAATCCCTCCTTTGCAAAAAATTGCAATGCTTCCTGGTGCTCGTAAGGCCCTCCTTGATTCAAATAAGCCATTTTTTCCTTACACATTGATAGGCTAGGCTTTGCATTTGATTTCATTAACAATTCGGAAAACTTTTGCCACATGGAATATGGAATTGGTGCATAATTCGCATTGCTATCACATGAACAAAGAATTTTAGGATATGTTTTCTCTACTTGAATGATATTTTGCCCCTTGGCAACTTTGGAAAGCTATTACTGGCTTTGTTTTCAAAAGGCTTATATACAAATGGATTACGCTTAGTAGATCCTTTCCTTTACATTGACATCCAAGTTGTATCCTTCATTTCAAGGAAGATTTTCATGAAACTACACCGATATTTTTAGGTAATTTGGGAATGCTTGACATGAAGTCCACATAACTAGACTTCAAATTATTCACTATAAAAGAACAATAAAATTTTAGAGAAAATAGTAGGCAACACAAACTCTAGAAAACTTTATGATTGACCGAAATGTTTAGGTAATTTACCGAAAAGGGAAAAACTACAAAATACCCCTAACTTTTTGCAAAATTCACAGTATACCTCTAACTTTCTAAAAATTCACAAAATGCCCCTAAAATTTCACAAAATGCCCCTAAAAACCTATAAGTTAGGGGCATTTCATGAATCTTTTAAAAGTTAGGGGTATGTTGTGAATTTTGCAAAAAGTTAGGGGTATATTGTAGTTTTTCCCTTTAGAAAATGCTTATGACATGAAGTCTACATAGTTAGACTCAAATTATTCACTGTAAAAGAACAATAAAAATTAGAGAAAATAGTAGGCAACACAAACTCTAGAAAACTTTATGATTTACTAGTCTTTTCACATGGCTTTCTTCTTTTGTTTAGGCAATGTCTGTGACAGACTGCTCCCAATTAACTTTAGAAGGTCCTCCTCTGTTTGCCATGAAAATATCGTGATTAATAGACAATCAAGATGCGGACAACTAGAACGGTTAGCTTTTGCACTTCATGTTGACTACAATCTTCACAATCTAAGGAGATAAACATGCCTAACATATCAAATAAAAAGCTCCTGGCTTGAAATAATTCATGCACGTCAGAATTGAAAGGTTTCTTCTAGACGGATTTAAAACTTGCCTGGAAGCAATGTTTCTCCCCAACTCGCATTATCTAAAAATCAAGGTGTGCTGAAAGCCGTCAACTGCAAGCAAGAGGAAAGCAAAACTGAGTTTCCAGGTATAAATATGTACATTCCATGTGTTTCACATTAACGACCTTGGCATGTCCTGTCAACTCCCATAATTATTGTTATGTTCGATCTCGTTTAAAAGAGAGATCCTAACTACATTTTCCACATTCACTATTAAGCTCTGCTTACAACAACAGTGTTACAACAGGGAACTGTATGTTTTGTTTGCGCATTGTTGTTCTATGAAGGAGCTAACGTTTCTCCTTACGTTTCTTATAGGAAATGATTTAACACGCCCTCAAATAGTGGACACTTCAGAAAAATTAATAATAACCTTGAGCGATCAATTATACCTTTGAAGCACTATGAGATACCCTTTACAATTTACCACGTAATAAACAATCAACCATCATTCGAGAACTTTGGGATTATGTCATAATTTTTGGATTCTTTTCTGCGTCCGCTTTTTCTCCGTTTTCCAGTTGGCGTGCGTCTCTTTCTTTTTTTTCCACTGTTTTCTTCCCTCGTATTTTTAGACTTTTTGTGCGCACACTTTCTTTCTATTTTCAAGTTGGCGTGCGTCTCCATTTCTTTTTTCCCACTCTTTTCTTCCCTCATCCGCGTGCCTCTTTTCCCTCCTTCCCTGTGCGTTTCCTTTTGTGGCCGCCTTTTCTAAACCTATCCGCTCATGCATCTTCTATTTCTTCTATTGGAGTTCGATTCTCTCTCTTCAGGGTTTGTTCTGCCGGAACGGCTATGCTGTCTGCGGGAATCAAAAGACATTTTTTTTCCTCGCCCTGCCATCGCCTTTTTCAGCAAACAAAATGGCAAGCATAGAAGCCTTGATTACTCCAATACTTACTCGAGTTCCTAAGGAACCAGATTTTACACAATACAGGGATTTGGTTTCTAAAACAGGGTTGATGCTTGCTCAAACGTGATGTCGTCAAGTGATAGTAGCTTCTGCAAGTACAGGATTGTTACAACAGGAATTTTTCACCGCATCTGACCAAGATAATCATCACCTTGCATTGCTGAATTTGGTGTGATTGGCGTATGCATCTGAATCGGATGGATGCATAAGGAAGCAATAACGAATTTGGGCGAATGGGAGGCGCTTTACAAGCCTCTGCCTTCTGTTTTTCGGGCTTTTGCATGAAGAATTCATGTTGCTCTGATATGCATAAAAGGGATTGATCTGCTACATACCTGCTTCTGGCATTTTACAAGCCTCTGCCTTTCTATTCTGTTTCTGACACAGAGGAGCAATCTGCAATGGGTATGGGTACTGACCAGTGTCCCTGTACTCAAGTATTGATGCTTGCCCTTTCCTTTGCATTTTGGTAAGAAAAACCAAAAGAGAATGCCAAAATCCAGAGGCATGGATCAGAAGACGTGTGTAATTTTTGTAATGGGTTTGTGCAGGTATTCTTGCTTGAATCTAAGCACATGTTCCTTCTGGGTAGCGTTTGGAGTTTGTGACAAGGATATTTTTTGAAACAGCTTGTTTTATCTGTTTTCTGTTGCTATCACATGGCTACTGCATCTTGCATGACTTTCTGTAAATGAACGCTGGAGTATAGCAGGGTTAGCATCTCTTTTGTATCTAGCTCTTACTGGATACAAGGCTGCTGTGCCACAGTTTGGGGTACGTACTTCTTCTATACATTTCTATCTTCACAACTAACTTGCTGCTAGTTTATGGCTGTCTTCTTTGCAAGTGTTGCAATCAGACAAAGTGCTAACATTACTAGAACCCATTCTTATGAGTACGTTTGCGCTTAACTTGAGTCCCTTTTCTATTCTTCATGATCTTTCTTTCTTTTATGGTCATAGTTGGCCATAAAGATGAAGAGGACGAGGAGCTTTCTTTCTGTTGATGGCTGTCAGTTTAGGTTAGCACAGATGCATGCAGAGCGTTCCTGGATGCTCAATATAATTTGCATCAGAAAATAATGATGGTCAAAGTTGCCCTCTCAGGTTCTGCTCTAGTTTCAGCTTCTTACGTTGGTGCCCTAAAATTTATGCTGGAATTCAACTGACCCTAAAGGTATACACATCAATTGCTTTTTTCTGTCATTATTTGCCAGGAATTTTTCACTATGCGGATGCACTTTCATATAATAAAGTTACAAGCTTGAACACTTAGTTGTTTTTTAATCTGAAGCTGCATATAAAAAAGGAATGCTGATAGGATTGCTGCACATAGTAAAGTCCAAGCTTTGCCAATCTCTGTAAATGGGCTAGCTTTTTTCTTCTGCAAATGGGTTAGCTTTTGCTTTAGATATCAACTATTAACATTTCAAAGAAATCTGCATTTGCACAAGATTGGTGCTCATACTCCAAGCAGCTCATATCTGTTAATCCCTCCTTTGAGCCGGAGGAGTTTATGTGCTTCTCCCTTGCTACCATCTTATTTCTTGCAGCCCCTTAAAATGATCTTCCATTTTGAGGGATCTATTTTTCTTGCATCTTCTCCAACATAGAATATAATACTAGTCATTTGTTCATCAGGAACATTCTATGCATTTATATTAGAAGTTGTTCCATCTTATCCCGTGGTAGACTTTTATAATCTGGCTTACAAGCTTCATATTTTGCAGATTGAAAAATGGGATGCGGAAACCTTTTATAGTCTTTAATCTTAAGCTATTGTAAATCTTCATGGTTGTCTTCTGCAACTAGAAACTCTAGACCGAGGAAGTTCTCAGGTTGATCCAATTTGCTAACTGTGCTCTGCTTGATCTCAGGTTGATCCAATTTGCTAACTGTGCCTGCTTGTGGCAATCAGATTTCTTCAATGTCACATCATTTACTATGAGCGCTCTAGTTGCTTCTCAAATATGAATTGCATGCACAGTCCTATATGCAGCTGCACATTCAATATGGTATCTTTGATGATAGTCACAACATGGCTAAATTGCATTGTATTTTACGATGTTCATCAAATTCAACACAAGATGCGTATCTTCGAGCTGACTATGAACACAATCCAAAAATATCGTTACATCCCTAAAAATGCCGACAATAAGCATATTCGGCGCGCTTTTGGAATAGACATAATCCCAATTTAATTGAATGATGGTTAATCACTTCTTCAAAACACCCGCATCACTGAATAATTGCTTCAATGATAAAAAATTATTCTAAAGAAAGCCATTAAAGAAGAGAATCAACCTCTATACACTTTTACATGTTTGAGTTCAACGACTTATGCATGCATCCATTAATGTCTACAACCAACGCGCTAATGTCACAAGATTTATTTTGCAACAAGTACTTCAGCTCAAAAATGGATATTGTGATTTTGCAATTCAATTTGTAACAAGCTTTTGTACGCAAAAAAATGAAGGAACGTCAAGCAAAACCAAGAAATATTGTTTTCTCAGATGGAATACAAAGAAAAAATCATCAAATACAAGTTAGTCTTCAAGTACAATAATTTACAACAAATACATACCAAAAGCACTTTGCCAATTACCACTGTCTAATGACACCAATTCTAAATTCCTGATACTCACATGTTGCTAAATCCTAATGCTTGAAAATATATTTTTATCTTGTTTATATGTGCATCCTAAATCTACTACTAAGCCTTGACCAGTTTTGCCTTGCTAAAGCCTTCTGGTATGCCTTTTGCTAGTTGGAAATTTTTAATAAAAAGTTAAACGTTGAAATTTGAAGTTGGGTTACCTTTTTTTTAAGTGTGTTTTCTCTGAGCGACCTTTTCCGCCATAGCCGCCGGATTCGAGCTCTAGTCCCGCCATAGCCGACCTCCTCTCACACCTCTCAACCGCCTTAACCCTTTAGCGCCCTCGCCACCCGCTAGCATCACCTGTTCACGTTTGAGCGGCCTACTCCTTCCTCTTTGTTGTCCAGCGCCACTGCTACCATGCCGCGCTTCAAGCTTACCGTAGACCTGAAGAAGATGAACGTGTTTCAATTGTTCAGCGCACTAGTGGATCATCTTGCAGATGACAGCCCCACAGTTGACACCGTTCTAGACCTTTTTGTAAAGCACTTCATTGAGGGCCGAAGAATTCCCTACCCCATTTTCCACTTCAATGAGCGCTTCCTTATGAAGTTAAACGAGGCAAATCAGGCCTACACTCTTGTGGAGCAGCCTGACCGTGCTTGGGCCGTAGTTAAGTTCTATCCTCTAGCCGGACCAGATGAGGATCCCGCATAGGCCCAAAGGATCATGCACCTTGCTAGGATAGAAGACTTGCAGCAAATGTGCCCCACCGGAAGCACGGAAGAACCGCTTCTATTACCTGGGTAAGGGCCGCGTACTTATGTATCAAGAATACTTCAATCTCCCTCCCTTCTTTTGGAATGAAGACCTTAATAGCTTCATTTTTTAGAATGTTCCACCTAATTTTGACCAAGCCCGCATGGACCTCGTGCAAGATGACATGAGAGCGCGGCCGGATAGGTACCATACGGAGATTGCCAGGCGAATACAAATGAGCTTGAACAAAGAGGCTAGGGACGCAGAAGAGAGAGAGCGGCTCCGTAAGGAAGAGGAAGATGGCCAGAACCAACAGAGCGGGAACCAACAGGTGGATCAGCAGGACGACCAGCAGGTTAACCAGCAGCAGCCTCCAGATGTTAATCAGCAGCAGAACCCAGATGTTGATCAGCAGCAGGATCAAGGTGTTGGTCAGAACGTTGACCACCAGGGAGACCAAAATATAGGGTGAAAATGTGAACCAACCGGTAGATCAGAGCGACCCCAGCAATAGAAAGCATACGGAGTGGGGAAACAGGAAGCTGAAGAGAAAGAACACCAAACCCGTTAAGGGAGGTGTGGATTACAAGACCCGCCTACAGAAGAATGCCACCGTTGCCAAGAAGACATCAGCTCAGAGACGGGAGCAAATTGTGCAGCGGGCAAAGCATCCAACAACTGGTGGGAAATCCCTCCCATCGTTGAAGGCGACCCTCAAGCCACGGAAGCCCCATAGATATCGACCGGGCACGGTAGCACTTCGGGAGATACGTAAGTATCAGAAGTCTACTGAGCCATTGATTCGTCGGCTCCCTTTCCAGCGGCTTGTATGGGAAATTGCCCAGGAATTTAAAACCGATCTGAGGTTCCAAGCCTTTGCAATCCTCGCACTCCAAGAGGCTGTCGAGGCTTACCTCATCGAGATTTTGAGCGACGCCAACCTCTGTGCAATACATGCAAAGAGGGTCACCATCATGCCCAAGGACCTCCAGCTAGCACGAAGGATTCGAGGGGAGTTTCGGTGACTAGGCGATCGTCTTTTTCTGTTGTACAATTATTGTAACTTATCTATGTACTATTCCTATTTTTGGAGGTTGTGAATATAAAAATATCTTTTTTGAATGTAAATTATTAATTAAATAATAAATTTTAATAATAATTTTGGGAAACGTGCCGAAAAGTATAAGACCCCTTTTTGGCCATTAGGGTTTCATTTCCCTTTGTTGCTTTCAGCGCCTCCTTTCTCCTCCCTTGCGCCTTCAACCCTCATGGCTCGCCCAACCTTGCAGCAGTGGTATTTAGATGGAGAGCATTGGGACCCTATGGTCCCCTTTGATCTCCTTCACCCTTATCTACTCCAGCAGGTAGACCTCATCTCTAACATGCAGGCACATCCTGATTACGCCACCTTTCTTCAGTTCTACTGCGAAGAGATTGTACCTGCATGTGTTTACAATGATGATGATTCACAGCTCTATCTCGACTTCCACACCCTGCACCAGATGTTAGGGGGTGATGAGCATGCCCGAAATGTCATCAAGGGCATAAGGAGGCGGGGGACTGACTTCCCTATTGTTACAATAGATCGGAAAACCTGTTTTGAGGCCCGATTTGCACTGGCCATCATTATGGACCAGTATATTGAGGATGAGGAGATAACTGCTGAGCATTCCTCTACGCATGTACCTCCTGACCCAGAAGACGACGAAGTCGTCGACGAGCAGGATTTTGTAAGGTGGAGGAAACTTGCCACTGAAGCCCCTGCCAGTCGAGAGAAAGCCCTCAAGCTCGAAGGGCTAAACCTTCTTCCTACAGTACTCTTGAATAACCAAGAGTACCTGATTCTTGAGGACATTATGTGGGCCTACCGCGTCATTACTGGGATCTGCCGCAAAAAGATAGAGGTCCTCTATGATCTTGCTGAGTATTGCGCCAGGATGACTTCATCGACTTTACCACACCAGTTGTGCATCCCTCACCAGTTGAGAACTTGCTGGCATACCGGCCAGAAGAACTAGAGCCCGTTGGGACCCTTTTATCACTTCGGCAGTTCTTGTTGACGGACACACCCCAGCCTCCGGAGGAGCATTTTCCAGCACAGATGCGGCTTCCACCCCCAGATCAGCCATTGCAGATAACCATGGGAGGTATGGATGAAGAGGTGGAAGACCTTTGGGACACCAAGGTCAGCCTTAGGGATGACAAGAAGGAAGTAGAGGAGGAGAAGCTCCCCGTGAACTTGGAGAAGGAAGCGGAGACCTCCAGAGATCCTCAGATTAGGGCAATGGGTAACCATGTGCCCCGATTCTTTCTTTCAGCCTTCCGGCAAGGTGAGGTATTGTTCTTCTCCAAGAACTTGGGGCCTTCTTCTGAAGCTTCTTGGTGGGCGCTCCGAGCCATATCCACTTCAGCGGGCCATAAGAAGATTGACTATCACGCCACCACCATTACGTTGGTCCGTAGGGATTTGGCTATAGCAGCATTGGGGGACGTGGCGGGCTGCGCTAATATGCGACTTCTTGTGGCGGCACCTTTAGCCACTTGCTTACCACCAGAGGCAGCAGCTCGAGCCGCCCTCTCTGCTAGCCCCAGTGCTACCCTAATGCGCTACCGTCCACCTCCTCAGCCTATGGACGAAGAGGGGGGACCTAGTTCTTAGAGATTTGTGTTACGCATTTTGTACTGCGTATAGTTGTAAAATTTTGGTTTGGCACTTTCTTTAGCCATTTTATAATACATGATGTGCCATCTTTTTATCAATTGTGGCTATTGTATTAATGAATACAATTAAAATTGTTCTCTTCCATGATGCGTTCTTCTATCTATTGGAGTTTGGAGTATGACAAAATTGTTCAATGTTCTTTATTCATTTTTATCGTCTTGCAGAAGAGACACTCGAGGAGTACGAAGAGAGAATTACCGATCAGATAAGGAGGGATGACCCAGGGCCGCCCGACCAGGACTATGGCCAAAGGTATGGGGAGTACCCGGAATGGGACGAAGGTTACGAGATGGAACCCGCGCCACCAGGGGAGCCATATGATCCAGCCAAGGGGATGGAGATAGTTAATATTCTCAGGGAACGGGCTTTCGAGGACCTGAAGCAAACCCTTCGCCGCACATGGGATTATTGGGATATGTCCAGGCACAAAGCTTTCGAGGATGCCAACGACCACTTGTGGCAAATCTTCTATGCATTAAGGAGGCTTTTTAATCTCCTTATTATTAGCCCAACGATGGATTATCAACCTGTTATCGTCCAGGCCTGGGCACGTTACAAGCTCGTTAGGGCTGTACGTGAAAGTGTTCGCTACTCAATCTTGTACCCATTTGCGAACCCCTAGGCTCGGTCTCCTTAGTTTTGTTCTTTTTTTAACGCTATATGTGAGTTGAACTTCAAATCTCCAATGTATAATGTCTGTTCTTGTATTATATCTTTGTATCAACTTGTGTTACTACCAATGTACTGAACCTTAATGGAATGACAGTTTTCACTTGTAAAATTCTCTTGTATTCTCTTTCTACCCTATCCGGAATGATATTTCTGTCAGACTTTATGTACTATAATTTTGCTTATACCTTTTTATGCTCGATATAGACGGTGCACGCAACGCCGCCTGGCAGACGCCTTCAAATGCCAGTAGACTAACATCTGAGCAGGAACTTATGTTGGACCGGAGTTACCTCCGCCACCGCCAAGTCCACCTACACAGTAGCCGTCCCCACCTGAAACCAGCCCTGTACCTGCACAGAGGTGACCCTGTTCTAAACGTCGTCGGAGTTCCTCTAGGGATAGTGCCACCTCCTCACAATCCGCCACTTCTGTGTCCTCTGAGTCGTCGGTATCAGCGGGTGACCATGCAAAGCGCAGGGATAAGGAGTACCGCAAGACGGTTGATACAGCCATAACTAGTATATGGAAGAATAGGAAACTAGCCCAGTTTGATGGGAAAGCTAGAGGCGGACTGAATGCAGAGTCCTGGTTGGACGAAATGAAGGACAGAAAAGGATACAGGAAAGGTTGCCCTGCCCGTATTTGGTGGAAGGGCTATGCCAGAGCCAAACATTTGGACCGAAGCAGGTGCAAGTTCAAAAAGTTTGCCAAAGCTTTTAAGTCGCATTATGTGCCTCGTGCGCACAAATGCCAACAAATTCAGACCTTCTACAGGTTAGAGCAGAAGGGTATGTCGGTTCAGGCCTACACTGACGAATTTATGCGCTTGAGGCTGTATGTACCCAGTATGAATGAAAAGAGGGCAGTGGAGGGCTACATTGAAGGGTTGGCCCCATCAATTAAACGAATGGTCAAGGCCATAGACCCGAAATCAGTTGCGGAGGCTGAGGCTAGGGCATTGAGCCTCGAAGAGGACACACCAAGGAACCAGTATCCACGTCCTGCTCCTTACTCGCAGCCACGGCCGTCCACACCCTACAAACCCCGCTCGCCAAGCCCGGGGCCCTCTCAGCAGAACTCTTATGGCCGCCAGGAGAAGAAAGTCACCTTCAGCACACCCGATAAGCCGAACAATGTCGGTAAGGAAGTTCGCAACCTCTTACAGTCTATTCCTAAAGAGGCCTGAGAACAGCTCCGCCGAGATAAAGCATGTTACAGGTGTATGCGGCCCGGGCACTTCATGCAGAATTGTCCTTATGTTACGCGGACTGCCCAGCTGGCCATGGCCGACCTCGATTGGGACGATCTTGAGTCAACACTACCTGTCGAGGAGGACGCTCCCAAGTATATTCACGGTGCGTCTCATATCCTTGCAGCTATAGAAACTGGCAATGCTGAAAGTCAGTCTGCTGTCATTTCCACCATAGGTCAAGTAGACAGTAAGCCTTTTGTAATTCTTATGGATACGGGGAGTACACATAATTTTGCTTCTCCTAGAATGGCCCAAGTATTGCAGCTTGAAACCTTGAGGTCCCGACCGAAGCCTGTCACTTTAGCCAGTGATAAGATCAGGCACACTCATGGCCGTCGCATTAACCTTAAGATGCAGTTGCCAGGTGCACCAGTTGCTTTAGGTGCCGAGTTGATGGATATTGGCAAATACGACCTCATTGTTGGTATGGAATTCTTGGCATCTGCAAAGGCCAACATAGACTGCGAGAAACGGGAAGTTACCTTCAACGCAGCTAATGGAGCCCGCGTAACTATAAAAGGTAAACCATTCAACCCTATTATGCAGTCTATGTCCATCAGGCAGTTAGATAAAGCTATACGCAAGGAAAAGCTCCTCTGCGTCATTAGACTTGCCTCCATTGAGTCAGATGCTAAGCAGAAGCAAGTAATCGACAACTTGCCTGGGGGGATTGCTAATCTTCTCCGAGAATTTGGTGATCTCTTCCCAGATGAGATCCAGAAGCTTCCTCCTTTTAGAGGAGTAGAATGTGAGATAGCTTTAGAGCCAGGTACTAAGCCTACCAGCAAGGCCCCGTACCGTATGAGTCCCCCAGAGTTGGAAGAACTTAAGAAGCAACTTCAAGAGTTACTAAACCTAGGTTTCATTCGACCTAGTGTTTCGCCCTTTGGCGCTCCTATTCTTTTTGTTAAGAAAAAGGATGGCTCCTTGAGGATGTGTATTGATTATCGGCAACTCAACAAGCATACCATCAAGAATCGTTATGCTTTGCCTCGAGCAGATGATCTAATGGACCAGTTGCAAGGGGCCAAGCATTTCTCAAAGATTGATTTACGCTCCGGATATCATCAAATAAGGATTAAGGAGGAGGACATTCATAAATATGCCTTTCACACTAGATATGGGCATTATGAGTTTACCGTTATGCCTTTTGGATTAACTAATGCCCCCGCCACGTTTATGCGGTTAATGAATGATGTCTTCCGACAATACTTGGATGATTTTGTTGTTATTTTCTTTGACGACACTCTCATCTATAGTAAGACCCTGGAGGAGCATGAGAAACATAGAAAAGCTAAGACGCCATCAGCTCTTTGCCAAGTTTTCTAAATGCAAGTTTGCCACACCCAAGGTGGATTATTTGGGACATATCATTTCAGCAGAGGGCATTGCTACAGATCCAGCAAAGATAGAGGCGATAAGAGGCCCTATTAGGGTAATGTTTGAAGTCCGAGTTTCTTAGGACTAGCGGGATATTATCGGAAATTTGTAAAGGATTTTGCAAAGATTGCCGCACCTCTTCTTGATCTCACAAAGCCACGAGAAGGTAAAGTTGGATTGAACAACTGGAAAGCAAAAGTCCGGTAGATTTTCAGCGGCTTAAGGATGCTTTAACCTCGACACCGGTCCTCACATTGCCCGACCACGAAAGGATAAACTAGTAACAGCGGATGCCGGTAAAATTGCTACGGTGGAGTCCTAATGCGAGGAGGGAGGGTTATTGCCTATGATTCAAAGAAAATGAGCGAGGCGGACAGCGATACCCTACCCATGATCATGAATTGTTAGCCGTTGTCCGTGCTTTCTGCGGATATGGAGACACTACCTTCTTGGTAGAAGATTCCAGGCGGATCACGGATCATCGAGTCTCCGTTATTTATCCACCCAGCCAAATCTCAATCTCCGTCAAAGAAGATGGATGGAATTTACGGAGGAATATGACTTTGAGATTATGTATAAGCACAGGAAACACAATGTGGTTCGCGGATGCCTTGTCCGCCATCCCTTGGTAACCCGAACCCATTGTAATGCAATTTCTACACTCACTAGTGAGTTTGGGAAACAGATAGAACAAACCTTGGCCCACGGATCCCGAGTTTAGTGATGTGTGGGATAGTTTGACTAAGGAAGCTTCGCCTGGATAAAGAGCTTGAAGCTTTCCGTTCATTATAAGAAAGAAGGCACCTTGTTATATTACAAGGATAAGTTGTGTGTACACGAGACTTGAGATGTAAATAAGCTCATTCTCCATGACCGCTTTAACAATCCTATAGGCTGGACATCACGGGGGTTTATGAAGACCTACTTTAAGATCCGCTCCAGTTATTTACGGCCTTGATGAAGAAGGACATTGCCGGTACATTAAGCGGTGTCAAGTGTGTCAACAAACCAAAGGCTGAGCAACTAAGGATTCGGGGAGAGTTACAAGCGTTGGATGTGCCCAATGCTAAGTGGGAAGTCATAACCATGGATTTCATTGTAGGCCTCCGCGTACTCTCTCGTGGATATGGCGCGTGATGGTAGTGGTCGACAAATTGTCAAAAATGGCTCATTTCTTGCCATGTCGTACCACGGATACAACCTTCGATACTGCTCTGCTTTTTGCAAAGGAGATCTTCAGATTGCACGGAATGCCACGAGTTATTGTCTCCGACAGGGATCCCAAATTTGTAAGTGCCTTACGGAAAGATTTCTTTGCTACTATCGACTAAGCTTGCTATGATGCGGCATATCATCCTCGGGGCGGATGGTCGACGGGCCAGACGTACCAATCATATTATAGAGGACATGCTACGCTTGATTATGTGTGGAGTAAAGCAATCACAATGGGCTGACTATATTTATCTAGTTGAGTTTGCCTATAACAGTATGAAACAGGAGTCTTCCAGAATGTCTCCCTTCATGATAAATTATGGTTATCAATGCCTTACTCCCGACACATGGCATAACCCCTTTTCTAAAGTGGAGGTTTCTCAACAACTCCTATTGGAAATGCAAGCTTTGGTTGAAGAAGTACGCGGGTACTTATTAGCGACATCTGATCGTCGAAAAGTGTAGCCGATAAGCACAGAACCCCACGCGTTTTCCAGGTGGGCGAATCAGTTTGGCTTAAGATTAAGGTAAAACAAGCCAAGCTTAAGATTGGCAACTGTAAGAAGTTGGCACCCAGATGGGCTGGGCCGTTCAAAATTATTGAGCGTGTTGGAGAGCAGGCATATCGCTTGGATTTGCCATCCCGCTTGAAGATCCACAAGGTCTTTCCATGTGAGTCTTCTGAAACAACACACCCACGATCGAGGAGGAGGTTTTGGATACCCCAACCCTCCTAGAGATGACGGAGGAGCAGGCGGAGATAGTGCACGAAGCTCTCTTGATCGGGCTTATAAACAAACCCGAGGAAGGACTCAAATGTTGCGATTACACGGTTAAGTGGAAACACTTACCAGTTGAGGATGCTACTTGGGTGATGAAGATAGACCTTGAGAAGCACTATCCGGACTTCATGCGGGAATCTCAAGGCCGCACCATCAACGATGCTATCAACCCCGCAGCCGGCGGTAAGCTTCGAAGCTTGATTGCCAAGGGTAGCGCTCAGGAGGGGTAGATGCATCGTAAATAATAATAGTTACCGATGATGAGATCACCTTTGTGTTCTCTAGGTCGTGGTTGACATGACCACGACTTCCTTGGACAGCATATAGTTCATCGGCCGCGTTCATCTCGGCTACAATGGGAACTTGACCATTCCCTATGCTGTCATGAATTGCAAACCATAGACATGATAGGTTCTCAGGTAGATAGAGTTTCTTTTCTTTATTATTAGGTGGTGGTCCCTTCAACCACAATCTAATTATATATGCTGATATACTGACATGTGCAGGCCAGTGAGCAGTACGTGACCTGCCCATGTTAGAGGGTTGCTGATAGCCCGACTTCTTCAGTTTTATTTTGTCTACACGTCTTGTTATCTTGTTACTCTGATGTTGATATTGGACTTCGGTCCTTGAACATTTTGATTATCATAATCATAAAAAATGCACCTCGGTGCTTAAACTGTTTTAAACTTTAAAGTTTTTAATATATTACCTGTGGAAATAGGGAATTATCTTCCTTCATAATGTGATTTCCTATATTTGTATCTAACCCCAATGCTGAGGACAGCATTAATTATAAGGAGGGGAGAATGTGACGTTCCAAGTATTTATACGGTATATGTATAAATATATTGACACGTCACCCAGTATAGATACGCCCCCATGGGGTATGGTAACCTAGGGGGTTGACCTAAAAGGGATTAAATTATTAAGGATAATAACCTATAATTAAGGAATTAATATTTAAAAAGGATAATTAAGCTACTTATGGTTTGGGAAGGCGCCACCTGGCCAAACTCGATTGGCCAGCATGGTGAATACTACTTTGAACCATTAAGGATATCAACCAAAATTGACCAGGAGGAGTTGAGAGCCTACCTTTTGCCAAGCTGAGCGCCACCTTTGCCAAAGCACTTATACCTGTGTAGCCAGAACTGAGCATCAAGTCCCAGGAAGATGGAGGCACCAAATGATAATGGGTCCAGCAGGAATACAGGTGGGTGGTTAGTGTAGCTTGAGAATTCTAGGGTAGCACCCCTGTTGGGCACTTGTTGTGTTGTTTTGTTGCTCTCTCTGTGTTTTACTTGTAGGAACTAACCCTTGATTGTAAAGGTAAGTTCTCTTTATATTCTGATTCTGGTTTTGCTCTTAAAGGATGGATTGATAGTTCTTTGCATCGAATTACTCACGGAAATGGGGGAATTAAGGGGGTAGAGACCTCACGGCTCATGTATGATAGTATGCTCCTAGATAGAGCCCTAATATTCCCATTAGATGCGGCACTGTGTACAAAGAGACCACTTAGATTAGTAGGCGTTATGGTGCAGCTTAGCACCGAGAGAAGGGGCGTAGTGGTGAAGTGGGGGTGGGGTCTTGCACGAACATAAAAGGCTCCTGAGACTCCTACAATTAGGCTAGGCGATGGCCCGGTCACATAGAGGGCGGGTATGGGTCCGACCTCCCACGGGTGTAGAGGTGTGATCCGTATGGAGCATCTTGCACTTTAGTGGATTTAGGGTGAGTAAGTTAGATGCGGATCACGGGGTTGCTGATGTGGCACGTATTCTCTAGCTCACCCATGGAACCCTTGTGATCACGGAAGGGGCGCTTCCACGACCTGCCTCATCGGACCAAGCGTCATGAACCTGGAGTGGTCTCAAAGGGTGATACCTTGAGTCTGCGTCTCCGGAAGGCTATAGCGAAGCCATAGCGTGGATCGACCCATCGCAAAGTGTGCCTGGGGAGGCCCGGATGGAGTGGACAACCCTAGCCCAGATGTTCTATGCCCGATAGCGCCCGGGTTATACCTCTGTCTGCTGATCTCTTGAGACCGAGCCGTCAGTCCAACCTCACAGGAGTCTGAACCGGGGTAGAACCTAGGGTTTGGGGTGTTTTCTTAGGTTTAGATGCATATTCGTTGTCGTTGGTATTTGGATGGATCGCCACCCTTTCGTGGTGGGTATTTATATATGATTTATCTTTGTGTGCTAACCTTGTATTCATGCTTCAGCGGCGTAGGAGCCCATCCCGAGCGTGGGCGAATGACACCTCTGTGTCCTTCACTTTCCGAGCATCTCTCTCGTAGATGGCGGGGTCCAGGAGGAGGCCCCTGCTCATGGCAAGATGGTCGCCATGGGAGGGAAAGTCCCGTATGTATCGGCGGGGTCGTGTATATATTCGAGGGCGTCCGCGAAATTTGTCAAAGTGAATTAGACATTCGAGAAGATATAAACAAACTTCTTTACTCTTAAACATAATGAAGCAATTACATAATTTGCTTTTTTTTTTTTTTTTGTCTTATTTATTGCTGATTATTGTGGCAAAAATTTGACTAAGATACTATCTTGTAGGTTGCATGAAGTTCAAAATTCGCCAGTATGATCTAACCTTCAAATTGTACAATTCGCCACATGTTCTAAATTTGCCCACCTAAATATTTCTCCTATAGGAAACCCCGAAAGGGACCCTCCAATTGTTTACGCAAATAGATGATTTCATCACAGATGCTATGGCCTTCATTGGCATTCTAGATGATTATGTTAATACGAGGTTGATTCCAAGTTATTAATGGAAAGTATATGGTAGAGACCAAAATATAGAAGCCTTGTGTCGTTTCAAAGATCAGACAAACGGATTTATCCCACGGAATGCACTAATTGTAGCACATTGTAGAATCACATTATACAAAAGTTCATGAAACTTTTGAGATTGGACTAGGCCAGATGCCATCACTTTTATAACAATAATCTCATCTTGCAACCACAAAGGCTTCTCATTTTTTTTTTCTTTTCATAAATAGAGAGACCACCACATGATCCCAATGGGAAGCATTACAGTTCCATGATTCATTTTATTGAGCGAGTAGGATGGCTTGATGTTGTTGAGAAGTTTACTTTTTGGTGCAACAGCCCAACCCTGGGTGTCACGTTGTCTTGAAGCCTAGTCTATCCACGTGTCTGAAAATATGACATGGACAGAAAATAGGCCATTAGATTTTGATCTAAACAAAGAGACGGTTGAGAAAAATAAATAAGCTGATGCTAGTTCGAAACATCTCGCTTTGGTCCTAACCCTAGATGCTCACAGTCCTGCTTCGGCCTTATATCTATTCGAATCTCTGCTTGCCTCTTATTTTTTATTGGAGCTTCTACATTTTGACTTGGTGAGAAGCTTTCCTTTTTGAAGCTTGCTTTCAAATGCAGGCCTTTCAAAAAGTCTGCAAAGGTAAAACGTTTCTATGGTATTCTTAATTGGTGAGACTACGTGTTGTCTGAACTAGGCGTATTAGATTAATAAGCCATGTCATGGAAAGGAAAGCATTACAGTTCCATGATTGATTTTATTGAGTGAGTAGGATGGCTTGATGTTGTTGAGAAGTTTACTTTTTAGCGCAACAGCCCAACCCTGGGTGTCACATTATCTTGAAGCCTAGCCTATCCATGTGTCTGAAAATATGACATGGACAGAAAACAAGCTATTAGATTTTGATCTGAACAAAGAGACGATTGAGAAAAATAAACAAAGGCGATGCGATTCGAAACATCTATACGGGTCCTAACCCTAGATGCTCCTGATCCACCTTTGGCCTTATATCTATTCGAATCTCTGCTTGTCGCCTGATTGGAGCTTCTACATTTTGACTTGGTGAGAAGCTTTCCTTTTTGAAGCTTGTTCCAAGTGCGGGCCTTTCAAAAATTCTGCAAAGGTAAAACGTTTCTATGGTACTTAATGGTGAGACTACGTGTTGTCTGAATTAAAGGTATTAGATTAATAAGCCATGGCATGGAAAGGAGACAATGTCGGAAGCAGATTTGTAGCAGGGAGTTTGTGCACTGAAATGGTCTGCTGCTCTTTTGTCGATTGCAACCGCCAAGCTCTTTAGTAACTTAAAATGCTTATGGAGAGGCGGATTAGTCTACCCAATTACCTCTCCTAAGATCAGTATATGTTAATGCATTCCACAATTTCCAATGCATTCTAGATGAAAAGTTCTAGTTATAGTTAGGGGATCAAGTATATGTGTTTACTGTCCCTACATTTTATGTTGGAAAGAAATGCTTAAACATGGAAGGAATACATATAAGTTGTGTTTAGAATACGTAACATGCGCGATTGCATGTTACGCACGGCATACTGTCGCTCCAATATAATGTATCCATCTTTCACTGGACAGAATCTGCTGCCCAGCATCCAATCCAACAAACACCTCAAATGCAGATGATTTTTTTTTTTTTTTTGAAGGACGAAAGCCAAAAAGTTTATTAATCAGAGAAAAAGTACAAAATTTACATGTCTCATCTAACTGTGTAAGCACACAAAGATGCCACAGGAGCACGAGCCTGGAGCACAATGTACTTACTCCAGAATAGAAGACTAATGATAAGAATCAATTCGAAGATACTGAATCCAGATGCGTTCCACCAGTTCTGAGTCAAGGGAGGAACACTCGTAGGCTGTCAATTGCAGATGATGTCCACATCCCAAGGCATACCAACTAACTTGAGTCAAATTATCCCCACAACTTGCACAATTTTTGTAGTCCCCATTCTCCATATCCTCCCACTGGCTCTCATATAGATATTCGGGAGGGGGATATACAATACCATGCTCCTTCGCGACTCTAAGGGGATCAGAATCTAAAGCTCTCGTCAAACCGTGCATATGCTCATGATATTCTGTAAAAGGGCTTTAAGAACACGACTTCTTGCATAACAATTTAGGGACGATTAGGGGCAGGTGTTCTAGAACAGAAGCCCTTTATTTGGGAACATGAGCAAAAGGAATTAATGCATAAGAAATGGGAACACTGAGGAGATAAACTGCAGCAGCAATAGGATGTATACAAGCTGGCTACTCTGATACGCAGGAAGAATATCTGTCTATGAATATCTATTGGAACAGAAGAGACTGAAACCAACATTTTTGGAATCTGTCTATTCATCCCAAAGGCCATAACTGTAGAGCCATGGTTGCGAGCTATAATTGTTTAACAATCCATCTATGTGACGACCATAACTGCAAGCCATAATTTGTAAATGCAAAGGCCATAACGATGAAGGCCATAGTTGTGATGGCTGCAGACGCCATAGCTGTGCCGGCCATAGCTGTGAGGTAGTCTGCCAAAATTTTTACGGAAGACCCAAACAGGAATTTCGAGGCACCTTCTAACAAAAGAAAATCAAATGAGAATGCCCCTAACTGTAGTTAAGGGGCGAATTTGCTCTCAATGCGAGAGTTCACTAAGTGGACTCTCGCATCTCTCTCCTCATCTCTCCTCTCAAATTGTCTCTCGTCGAGCATGTGGCCGACGCCTCTCTTGCGTCGGCCACATGCTTCAAATTTTTTTTATCTCTCGTGCTATACGGCGAGAGACAATTTTTATACCGTATAGCATGAGAGAGGATGAGAGATAATAATCTCTCGTTGGTTAACGTAGGCTGTTAAGCCAAAAATGAAAATAAATAGCCGGATTTTTTAGGTAGGTATCGCATTTTCGGTTTGGGATCCCTGTTTTGGAAGAATCATAGCTCAACGCCTGGGGAATAGGCGACGAGGAGGAGGAATACAGACACGGATCGGAATCGCCATTTTCAAGCTTAAATACATCCTAGTTGCAAGCGGGAAAGCATTTTTTTTATCGCGTGTTTTCTTCTAGTTTTCTCTTCTTAGGGGCGATTTTCGGCGGGGTTTTGTCTATCGGGGTTTTCGGCGGGGGGACGATTTTTGAGCGGGATTTTTCGGCGGGGTTTCTCTTCTTAGGGACGATTTGAAATTTTGTATTTAAAATGCTCGTTTTAAAATGCCCAAAACGCCCAAATTTTTCTTGCTCCAAAACGCCCAATTTCTGCTTCCATGTATTTCTGCTCCAAAACGCCCAATTTTTCTTGCTTCCATGTGATTTTCGGAAGCCCAAATTTGTTCTTCAGAAGCCCATATCCATAAATTTAGGTGTTATTTGTGCTCGAGGAAGTAGATGTTCTTCCCCGCATCTATTTTCATATTATAAATCCAGCACTGGCATTCTTTGGAGCTCTAAATGATCTTAGTTTGCAAACATTGTTATTGCAAAGCTTCCCTGCAGATGATTCTCGACCTTTCCTACAGATAATCATGTAAGCATCGAAAGGTTTCCATGGATTTTTCTTAAAGAACAGAGCATTCTATTTCCGGCCAAAGGAGGAGAGCCAAATCCCAAATGTTCATCCAAACATAAGCTTTAAATAGACCAAATTTACAGATTTAATAGCAAGCAAGCTCGGGATATGGAAATATGGAAGCAAGCTTGGATATGGAGCGACCCCGTGAGCTTCGGATTGAAAGCTAGAAGCTTGGATAAGCTTTGGATGGAGCTGGAAGCTTCGCCCAAAGAACAAGCGAGGATGGATCAAGGCCGGATCAGGCAGGACGGGAGTTTACACCAAAGAACATGGGGTTTCACATTGGGGCAGAGTTTTTGGGCGCAAAACAAAACATTTAACCGGTAGCTATGCTAAACTGAAAAAAAATATATGGGAATGTCCCTAACTATAGTTAGGGACAAATCGTCTCTCAAGGGGAGAGTCAAAAATTTGACTCTCCCCCTATCTCTCGTCATCTCCCATCTCTCGTTATCTCTCATTTTATCTCTCGGCTCACATGTGGCCAACGCATCTCTCTCTCTCTCCCTCTCCCTCTCCCTCTCTCTCTCTCTCTCTCTCTCACGGGCGGCAGCAAGGGCGGCAAAGAAAGCAGTGGCTACGGAGAAAGCGATGGCGAGCAGTCCAGGAGGCAGCTCGCAGTCAGATAAGGGGAAGAATGCAATAGAAAATGAACTACCAAAGGATCAGTCTGCATCTGTCACGGTAGGTGCAATAGAAAATGAATTACCAAGGGCCCAGGAGTCTGCATCTGCCACAGTAAATCCGGTGCCAAACAAGGGGATAATAATAAAAAATGCAAGTGAAGAGGCACAGTCGGCGCTTCCGGAAAACCTGGACTCTGCAACCAAGGTGGGGTCTGAGCTTAGTTTCGACCAACAGACAGAAGAAGGAACGAAATGTAACTCGAGCAAAATAGGGGAGACTCTGTTTTCGATTACATCAGGGGATGGCAATGAAGTCCTTGGAGCTGTAACCATCGAATCGGCACTCCCGAACCTGGGCTCTGCCCCATTCCCGAACATGGGCTCTGCCCCATTCACTCCAATCACTGTTCAAACAGGTTATCACCAGCCGTTCAAAACTATGCTAGCAAGAGGAAATCCGGCACTGCCTGCAGCAGGACAGCCTCCTCAATATGCAACAGGGCAGCTGGGGGCGAATCAATGCAAATGCAGCAGGGGCGGGTCTTGGAACAACACATGCAGGGGGATTGGCTTATGTGTCAGATGTTGAATGTAATGATGAAGATCCTAGAATCCATGGAACAAACCCGAAGAGAAGCTGCTGCAAACCAGGCACAGATGATGAAACTGCTGCAAGGTATGACTGACTCTCTTCATTGTTTGAAAGCAGAAAATTTGCATTTGCAACAGGAAATTGCAGAACTGAAGAATGATTCAGTGAGGGGAAGCATTGAGAATGGAGCGAACGTGGAGGGAAAAAATGAAATGCTTGAGGATATGCTGCGGAAACTGCATGACAGGGTAGACACGCTGAATGAAAACCAAGAAAGAGAGAAAAAGAAGACCAATATCCGCATTGCCGGGCTGCCAGAGACAGAAAATGAGAATGTTAAGGAAATTGTTGAAGACTTGACTGCCACTAAGATGGATATCCATGCTGTAGACATCGTAGAAGCATACCGAGTAGGCAGGAAGATTGGAGGAGACCGCAGTATTATTGTCCGCTTTGTTACAGAGGAAGCAAAACTTAAGGTGATGCAAAGACGGACAAGCTTGAAAGGGGAAAATATATGGTTTAATGAAGATTTAACTCAGGCCCAGTTTGCACAGAGAAAGGAAGAGATTCAGAAAATGAAAGAGGCGAGACAACAGGGGAAGAAGGTGGCTTGGCGAAGAGGGAAAGCTGTCATCTTAGAATAGGGATTAAAGACCATCAGGATATGTTCGTGGAATACCAACGGGAAGGCTGATGAGATAGCAGCACTTGAAGACATTCTCGTTATTTTTCTGTTAGAAACACATGAGCATGAAGGGCAAGGGGCGGTGGAAATACCAGGCTTTCAATTATTGCAGTCAGTTTGGAATTACAAAGGGTGGAAATACAGAGGGACAGGAGGTATAACATGTTATGCCAAGCACGAAATAGCGCATCTATTCACCGTTGTGAATAAGGGCACATCAAAACAACACATTTGGGTAGAAGGCAAAGGGACAGGTGGTAGAATCTATGTTGCAGGTTGCTATTATCCCCCTCGGGAATCACCAGTATATAGAAGGACAAACATGGATAAAGATGACCCCTTTTATCATCTAGAACAGGAAGCACTAGAACTTAGTAAACAAGGTGATATATTGTTGCTTGGGGATTTTAATAGCAGAATTGCTAGTAAGCAAGCATTCATTTACAGCGGGGGAGGAGAGCCCATATGGGTGGAGCCAGCCAATGAGCATGATGTTGCTGAACTAGGATTATCACGCATAACTGAAGATAAGGAGACAAACCCACAAGGTGCACACCTTCTTAACATGTGCAGCGGACTGAATTTAATTACTTCCATTGGCTCTATGGGAAAAGGCAGCAGTGTGGTCGATTTTGCACTAGCAGGAACACATATGATGGATACAATGCATAGTTTTTATGTAGACAATACATATGCTACTTGAGACCATTACCCATAGTGCTAGATGTGCAATTCATGTATAATTCCATGCGGCCGGTGATCTGAGAGCACAAGGGTTTCAGGGGTATACGCATGCATCATAGAAAAAGGACAAATTTATGGCAATATGTGAAGGAAAAGCTAGCCAGTTGCCTGGCCCTCGGATGCTAATGGAATAAATATCTTTGCTTCAGATATGCTCATAGGAGCAGCCAAGGAATGCTTTGAATCAAAAGGAAAAGCCAAGGGCTTACCTTGCAAATAACTAGTTCGATAATGATCGCAAGCGAGGAAGCTAAAGAGTTTAAATCGGCAAAGAGGGACAAGGATAAGATTAGGAAAGAATACCGCATACTAACCAAAAGGAAGAAAGGGCGTATATAAATACAAAACAAAGAGGAACTTACAAATGAATTGTTAATAGACCCCATAAATTTTGGGCACGCTTGAAGGCAAGGAGGCCCTGAGACAATAAAATTGGATGTGGATGCTCTTATCAGAGTTAAATAAACTCTACCACATTCTTTGGGTTAGATGATAGAATGCAAAAGCAAGGTGACATTCTGTCCCTAAGCGAAGAGGATGTCAAAGAGCCTATGGCGGAGCTGAGCGTCTGCAATTGGCACAGTAGCGAGAAATGATAAAATGGGCAGACCCCTACGATGCTTACAATAGTGACCAACATGATAAATGATGCATTGGCTAATGGCTTTCCATCCGGCAACTTGGCCGAATAGAGTTGTACCATTGCATAAAGCGGTGACATACGACCACAGGAACTATAGAATGATAATGGTTGGAAGTCACGACTTGCTAAATTGTATGCAACAATAATAGAAAGGTATATAAGCAACGTGGGAGAGAGGAACCACATCGGGGCTACATGGCAAGGGTTCGGGCGAAAAAGATGCCTTTGTCAACCATTTGGTCACAATCCGGGGCTATTATGGACTCCATCAAAAAAAACAAAAAGCCGCTATTTGCATTGTTTGTAGACTGGCAAAAGCATTTGACCTGATAAGCAGGGAATATGTGGGATCACATGGAGCGATAGGGGTCCCATCGGAAATGAGAAATCACGGTTGCAAACTTGTATGAGAAGGTAGTGGTACAACTCTCTTTCCCCTTCAACCAAGGCTGCCAAGAAAGCTGTTGATAGTAATATAGGGGTCCGACAAGGGTGCCCCTCTCCCCTACCCTATTTGGTATTTATATTGATCGGTTAGAGAGAACCGGATCTTGGAGGGAGCACGGAGGGGGGTAGGCATGCCACTAGCGGGATACACAATATTGATCTTTGCTATATCACGGATGACATTGTAATATTTGCGAAAATGCAAAGACATGCAAAAACATTTAGATCGCTAGCAAGCTTTTTTGTGAGGCATGTGCTATGAAGGTGAATCTCTCAAGACCAAGATCCTGATTTTTGGCACAAGGTCACCGAGGCGGGTTTCACTTCTACTATAATGGGAAGGGCGTGGAGATTCTGAACTCCTACAAATATTTAGGGCTGGTTATTGACCACAATTACAAAATTTGGAACAAAGCGGTTGAGCAACGTCGGATCACGGGCATCAAAGCTCTCTATACAATGCAAGCGCCGGTGTAGCAAGGCAATATCATTGATTGGGAATTGAAAAAAAGGTTGTATGTAGCACTTGTTAAATCGGTGGTTTTATATGGATGTGAAGCTTGGGGGCCGGAATTATCGGATGACATGTGGAAGAGAGTAGAAAAGATCGGAAAAAATTCTTGTCTTGGTGAGCTAGGGGTCAAAGTACAAACACCATACCATATGCTACTAGCGAGAATCGGGATTGGTAGCATTGGAGGTAGAAGCACTTACCCAAGCGGCTTAAATACTTTGTTGCGCGTCACGGCGATGGATGAAGATAGATTACCTTTGTTAGCAATGAAGCAAAGCATGGACAAGGGATGGCATATGAGCATCGGGGCGATGGTTAAGAAAATGGAACATGGACTGGATCATTTGCGATGAGGAAGATAAGATGATGGCATGGGTAGGAGCACATGTGCGCCATAAAATCTGAGCAACCCACGAAAATGGCATTCTACAAGTGTCACATTAATAGCAATCTATCGGAAGCACCACATGCAATGCGGACACACTTCACATTATAAAAAGACATTTAATATGTCGATTCTGGATGAGCTCACACCACTTAGGGTCGGGTTGGGAGATGGGGGAATGTTCCCAAGTACCACAGTATGCAAAGTATGTGGTGAGGATGAGGTGGAAGACAAGGAACATGTAGTGCTTTGATGTCCGGCGTATCCGTTGGATAGAGAAGCGATTTGGGATCTCCTCGCTATCCACATTGAGTGCCTTTTTGCACTTCCGACCACTACTATAGGAAATTACCTCATTGAAGTTATGAAGACAAGAGAGGTGACTATTAAGAATTACAAGGATTTACTCGGTATGTATATGAAGAACATGAGAGAGACCGGGAGTTTGAGTTGGATGATGCTCCCTTGGGTGACATCGACTCGTGAATGGGGGTTGTTAGTAGGAAAATGTCATTGTCATATAGACCCGATGGTGCGGCGACAAAATAATAAAACATTCATTCTCTCTCTCTCTCTCTCTCTCTCTCTCTCTCTCTCTCTCTATCTATCTCTCTCTCTCTCTCTCTCTCTCGGGGCGTTAATAAAACTCTCTCTCTCTCTCTTGGTAAGGCGTTAAAGCGCCATACCCAAGGTCACTCGGGTTCAACGCCTCGTTGTAAAGTGGCCATGCAATGCTAAAGTTGGTGGGGAAGGACCCACTTGACAAATGTAAAGTGGTGGGGCAGGACCCATCCCAGGGTGTGTTGTAAAGTGTCACATGTCAGATGGGATCTTTGCCTTAATGGCGTGACGTTAAAATCTTCTTCTTCTTCTCTCTCTCTCTCTCTCTCTCTCTCTCTCTCTCTCTCTCTCTGGCGTTGGCCCTTTCGTTTTTTAGCGATGGGAAAACCTAAAAAATTGATGGGTCCAAATCTACCGTGGGGAGAACTCCAACAACAAATCCCCACCCTTCACTTCTGGGGACAGCTCAACAATGGATTCAAGCGGGGTAAATAGGGCAAGGAAAAATGAGCGGTGCGTGATGCATGGGTCCGCTGAAATTCTACAGGTGAATAGGGCGGGTAAAAGTGAATCTCAGATCGGTCTGGTGGGTCTGCAAAGGAGCAGCCGAAATCGCAGAAAAACGACTTCCCTGTAAGCTCTGATCCGCACACGGCCCGCTCGAGGGAGATTCTGCATCCATCACATCCGATCGAGGATTACCGCATCCACTATGAAGATCATGCTTGATGATTTCAAAATCTCATTCATGGAAGAATTTTCCAAAAATATGCTGCGAGCTTGCTACAAGAGCTAGAGCTTCCATAATTTGCCAAATCACTCTAGAGTTCTGTAAAAATGAAGGCCGAGGATGCATGGATCATCTGGAACCAACTTTAGAGGCAAATTGGAACAACTCAAGAAACAAGGTGGGAGAGCGAAAAATGGTCAATTGAATTCATGTGTTGAGGGACTAAGTAACCGCATCTACTCAAGGTTAAGGGAAGAAATAAGCGAATTGAAAATCCAAACGGAAGCAGTAAGTATCCCAACCCCTTGATGGCTGAACCGAATAAATATGGAACAAATACATTGAAAGTCAAGAAAGAAAAGCAGAGAGCCTTGAACCTCGAATAGTAGGGACTTACTGAACATGAGAATGAAGACACCAAATGTAATGTAGAAAACTGCTTTTGTGATGAAATGGGAATTGTGAACTCGGGGAATTCTGAAGCATTCTCGCATTGGGAGGAAGGATACAGTGTAAAGACACATTGTGGTCGATTCTCTACCGAGGACAAATAGATTCCAGGTCCTCAAAAACAGCTTTAAACTAAAAGGGAAGTTTATCTGGGTGAATGAAGACCTCACAAGAGATCAAATGCGTGAGAAGAAAGAAGAGATTGTTAAGTTTAAAGAGGCCAAAGAGAACCAACAAAAGGTACGCTGGGTTAAAGGTAAGGCAGTAATTGATGCATAGGGGCGCGTGGAGGCTCTTAGAATAGTAATCTAGAATATAAATAGACTAACGGAAACAAAGATTACTACAAGCAGGAGATACTACAAACTACTGATGTGATATATTTTGTAGAGACGAAGGAACATGAGCTGTATGATTTGCCACAAATTGATGGTTTTAATAAAATATATTCGGTAAGAAATACCCGATTTAAACAGGGAGATAATGGTAATGGAGGAGTTGCCTGTTACGTAAGACATGCATTTTGTCATTTGGTTCAGGGGATAAAGAAAGATACAAACAACCAGTATATATGGCTTGCAATTCAAGGGGTAAATCACCCTTTCTATTTAGCAGTGTGCTATTATGCCCCAAGGCACAAAGGGATATATCAGAATAGTGAAGCTTCTGGTGAGGATCTATACTTTGAACTTGAGCAAGACATAATGCAGTTTCAAGGAAAAGGAGAGGTTATCTTAACTGGAGATTTTAATAGCAGAACTGGGAAAAAGCAAGCCACCACTTATACAGGAGAGCATGATCCACTCTGGTTAGATACCATGAGTGATGCTGAATTAAAGCAGGAAGGATGGTATAGAGAATCCAGTGATGGGATAATCACCCGATCTGGACGACAGCTTCTCCATCTCTGCTGCAGTACGGGTTTACTAATATGTAATGGTATTAGTAAGTTCCCTTCCACCTCCCAATGTACATGCAGAATCAGAAGTGTTGTAGACTATGTGATTGCCTCCAATGAAACTATAAACCATTTGGAATTCTATGTTATGGATGAGCAAACAGAATCAGATCATGTCCCCTTGGCCATCAAGCTACCTATCATGGTATGTAACATTGAACAATCACCACCAGGAAGCATCTTAGGGGTGAGATTAAACCCCAAGAAAGCATACTACTATGGACAGATAGTGGAAGATCTAGTTGCAAACACCAAGTGGACGGAAGACGCAAGTGAAATCAGCAAAACTGTACATGGGATCTTAACCGAGGCATCGAACAGAAGTTTTACATCCCAGCGTGTGCAAAAAGGTATGAAATGCAATTCCTGGTTTGATTCTGAGTGTAGGCTTGCAAAGCGAAAATTCAGAAATAGCATAGGGGGAAGACGAGACCAGCATAGAAAGGAATACCATAAGATTGTCAGGAAAAAGAAAAGGAAGTTTATAAGAGATCAGCAAATAGCATTGGTAGATCAATATCAACAAGAGCCAAAACTATTCTGGAATAGGTTGAAAGGCACCATAAAACAAGCAGTCCCCCTTACTGCGAGTGACTTGTGGAAACAGGTTAAGAAACTTTACCATGATGAAGGGATACCGAATGAAATGAGACGGGAATCAACAATGATAATTAGGGATGAGGATGTGGCTGAAGGTATAAAGCACCTTGCTAATGGGAAAGCTAAAGATGTACACGGATTATGTGCTGAGCACCTGAAGTGGGCAGGAGAGACGCTTTATAGCAAGATTACTCAAATGTTCAATGCAGCTATGGTACAAGGGTTCCCTCGGGAGTGGCAAATGAATAGAGTGGTCCCAATTCATAAAAGTGGGGCGAAAACAGATGCAAATAATTATAGAACGCTTATGGTGAGCAGTCTATTCTCGAAATTGTTTGCTACAATTATAGAAAGAAAGATAAGCGGTTGGGCTGAAAAAGAGAAGGTAAGGGCCGAAACACAAGCTGGGTTCAGACCCAATAGGTCCACAATGGACCATTTACTTGTCCTAAAAACCATCATGGATTCGGTGAAAGGTACAAAGATAGCGGCATACATCTTGTTTGTTGATTTCAAGAAAGCATTTGATAAAGTACCAAGGAAGCAAATTTGGGAAAGAATGGAAAAGCTGAATGTGCCTAAAGACCTACAGGATGCGGTACGGGTATTATATGAAAAAGTCTTAGTGCAATTATCCATGCCTCTTGCGTTGGAGATCCCAGACTGTGTGGATAGCAATGTAGGAGTGAAACAGGGGTGTCCGATGTCTCCGACGTTATTTGGGTTGTTCATTGATAGTCTGGAGGAGTGGCTTAGATGTCATGGGAGAGGAGGCACAACCTTGAATGGGTATGTTATACAGTTGCTCATGTATGCTGATGATGTTGTCATCTTTGCACGCACACGAGAACATATGCAACAACATTTAGATTCATTGGCTGCCTTTTGTGAAACGAATGGCATGGAGGTTAATCTTGAGAAGACCAACATCATGACAGTGGGTGCATTAAAACAGGAAAATTTTAGATACAAAGGGAAGACAATAGACACATGTGACTCATATAAGTACTTGGGGCTCATCATAAGCAGGAACCATAGGTGGAATACTTGCATAATACAAAGAATTGAAGGGAGTCTGAAATCCTTATATGCTATGCAAAGCATGTGTAGAAAAATCTCGCTCTGGAATTGGCAACTAAAAAGCAGGTTATTTCAGTCATTAGTGCAAAGTGTTGTCTTGTATGGCTGTGAGATTTGGGGACCGGGGCTACCTAAGTGTTTATGGGAGGATGTAGAACAAGTACTAAAGAATTTCCTGAGACTCGAACTAGGAGTGAAGATCCAAACGCCATATCAAATGATGCTAGCTGAATGCGGTTTAATGCCCCTTGAGGGTGAAGCGATACTCCAGTGCATACGATACCTTAAGAAGGTGAGGAGAATGGATAGTACTAGACTACCACATCTTGCCCTCCAAGTAAGTGAACAAAAAGGATGGTTCTCAGATGTTAAAAAATGGTTAAAAAGATGGGATATCGATTGGGAGGATGCAGTTTTATATGATGGGGACCTTAGACAATGGGTATGTGGGATGGTGAAGCGGAAATTATGGCAGGGACCTTTGACCAAAATGTTCTGTCTGCATGCAAAAATATGAACCACGGATTGGATGTTGCCGCAGACACTTGAGTGAAGACATATCTCATTGAAAAGGCATGCAATTAGTAGGATAAATCTAAGCTCACACCCACCTTAATTGAAGTAGGAAGATGGGGCAGGGATTCCCCGGCGATGCGAGAATGCAAGGTATGTGGTAGCGGAGATGTAGAAGATGAGGAACATGTTTTGATATGGTGTCCAAAGATACAAAATGATCTGGACCGTTTTGGAATAGAGGCAAGTGATCCTAAGCGCGTTTTCCTACTCGGGGTGATAGAATAGGGTCATACCTAATAGAAGTATTGCACTATAGAGAGATATGTATCATAATGTAAATACTCTCTTAAATGAAAATGATGATGAGAGGGAGAGGAGGAGCTAGATGAGGAACCTGAACTCATCTACTTTTTTATGAAGATATGTAAAAGTGTAGTCTTATAGGCCTAAGAGGCCTCCACAGACGTAATACATTTCATTCGTCTCTCTCTCTCTCTCTCTCTCTCTCTCTCTCTCTCTCTCTCTCTCTCTCTCTCTCTCTCTCTCTCTCTCTCTCTCTCTCTGTATGGCGCAAAGATCGGAAGACTAGGGCAAAAAACCACCTTCTTGAAACTGGCGATGGCATAGTGGCCGGGAGGTCCATGATCCTTCCGCTGCAGTGATCGCAGCAGCAAAGGGGGGGCAGGTCTGTGGCCCCGTGAACAGGGGATGCCGTGATGGGGGACTCTTGTGGGGGTTGTAGTCTCCATGATCAAACGTACCTGCAGTACCGTATCAGCTTGTAAACAACCCTCCAGTGGTCAGGATGTGTCTATGAGAGCATCGGAATGGAGCAACCAGGGAGTCCATCTTCGGCTTCTTCTGATTCTGAACTTGAGGCAGGAATAACTGTAGCATCGATGAGGAGAATGCTGGATGATTTTAAAAAATCCCTTATGGAAGAGTTTACCAAGAACATGTTTCATGATTTGCTTACAGAACTCAAGTCTACCATGGCTGCGCAGCTTCACCTAGAAATAGAGAAAATGAAAGCAGAAACTAATGAAACTTTGAATCAGTTGAAGGAGGAATTGGAACAGGTTAAGAAACGTGACCCAATTGTGGAGACAACCCAATCAATACCTGTCATAGAACTGGAATCAACAACTTTATCTCTAAACATGAAATAGGCAGTTTAAGGACACAAAATCAGATTGGCAACCTGGATATGGCAGAATTGAATAATAAGCTCGAGCAATACATCGAAGGCCAGGAAAGAAAGCAAAGGGTTTTGAATCTGAGAATAGTTGGTTTGCCTGAAAATGAGAACGAAGACACAAAAGAGGCTGTTGAGAAGATGTTGCATGATGAAATGGAAATTGCAAATCTGAATAACCGAGGCATTTCATTAATCCGGAAGAAAGATAATGTACAAGACATATAGTAGTGAAGTTTTCATCTCATGACACGATCGTTTATGTGTTACGAAAAGTAGCTTCAAATTAAAAGGAAAATTTATCCGGTTAATGAGGATTTAACAAGAGAGCGGTATCATAGAGAAGAAGGAGGAAATCTCAAAATTCAAAGAGGCTACAGAAATCAACAAAAGGTCGTTGGGTTAAAGGAAAAGTGATAGTAGATGCATAGGAAGATGTGGAGGCCCTTAGGATTGCGTTTTGGAAACATAAATAGATTAACGAAAAACGAAAATTTTTAAGCATGGATCCGAGATATTACAGAGTGGAGACATGATATGTTTGTTGAAACAAAAGAGCACGTTTGTATGATTTGGTCATAAAATAAACGGTTAACAAGATTTATTCATAAGTAACACCCCTTTGGTCGGGAGACAATGGCACCCGGGGTTGCTTGTTATGTAAGACACCATATACATCATCCGGTTCAAGGTATAAAAAGAGCCCAAACAACCAATACATATGGCTCCTAATTCAAAAAAATGAGCTTCTTTTTACTTAGTCATTTACTACTATGCTCCAAGGCATAAGAAAATATATCGAGATTCTGAGATGCCTGGGAGATGATCTGTATTTTGGAACTTGAGCAGGATATTATGCAATTTGAAAAAGGGTGAAGTCATTCTAGTTGGTGACTTTAACGAGAGAAACAGTGCAAAGCAAGCAAGCTGCATTTCACGGGGAACCACGATCCGTTGTGGTTGGATGCTATGGATGATGCCGAAAACTAAGAGAATGAGGTTGGTACAGGGAATCAGATGATAGTATTATCACGAGATCGGAAGACAATTATTACATTTATCTTTGTAGTAATGGAATGATTATTTGTAATGGTATTAATAAATTCCCCGCTGACATCTCGATGCACTTACTTAGTGAGATCAAAGAGCGTTGTAGACTATGTGTGATTGCTTCCCATACAACCGTAGAACATATACTTGAGTTTGTTGTCTTTGAGGAGCAAATAGAATCTGATCACGTTACCTCTTATTATTAAACTACCTATTGCTACATGCAATACTAAGCGCACCTCACTTAGTCATAGGTGGGAGGATTGAATCCGAAAAGAAAACTCTATGAACAATTAGTGGAAGAATTAATTGCAGAAGCAGAGTGGATGTGATAAAGCAAATGAAATCAGCATAACATTACATAGTATCTGGCTATTGCCTCGGTTCCGTGCTCCACATCTCACAGATACAAAAAGGCCTCAGTGTAACTCCTGGTTTGATGGTGAGTGCATAAGCAAAAGAAAATGTTTAGAAACGGGGGGGCAAAGCGAGATCGATGTAGAAAAAGAATATCAAAAAATGGTTAGGCAGAAAAAAACGGAGGTTTGTAAGGGACCGACAAAGAAATGTTAGTAAACAAATATCTTGAAGGCGAAAAACTTTTGGAATAAGCTGAAAGGGACTAATAAACAAGAGATCCCTGACCCCGGTGAAATATGGGGCAGGTAAAAAATTATACCATGATGAGGGTATTCAGGATGAGATAAAAAGGAGATATCAAACTTAATGGTCACTTCTGAGGAAGAGGTGTCCCAGAAGGAATAAAGCTCGCAAATGGAAAGGCCAAGGATGTCCAGGGGCTTTGTCTTGAACACTTGAAGTGGGTCTGGCAAGCCACTATGTAACAATTTCTTGTGAACATGTTTAATCTTTGCGTTATTTCTGGGGATTTCCCAAGGAGTGGCAATTGAACAGAGTTGTTCCAATTCACAAGGGGGTGTGAAGACGGATGTTAACAATTACGAGCAGCTCATGGTGAGTAGCCTATTCTCCAAACTATTTGCTACTATTCTAGAAAAAAATAAGCGAAATGGGAGGCAAAAGGGTGTAAGAGGCGGAGGACGCGGTGGGTTTAGGCCGAATAGATCCACACTAGACCACTTCTTTGGTGCTGAAAATCATCATGGACTCTGTTAAAGGTACTAAAAACCACATCTATATTTCATTTGTTGATTTTAAGAAGGCATTGATAAGGTTCCCGGGGAAGAAACTATGGGAGCGGATGGAGGAATCTGCGGTGCCTAAAGATTTCACGAGATGCACGTTCGAGTACTTTATGAGAAGGTATTAGTTCAACTATCTAAACCACTTTCTCAAGAGATTCCAAACATGTAAGCAGTAATATAGGTGTGAAGCAAGGATGTCAGATGTCTCAGAACTTTATTTGGCCTATTTATTGATGCTTTAGATGGTAGCTCGGATGTCATGGGGAGGAGGAGCGGATGTAAATGGGTATGTAATTCGAAATTTGTTAATGTCTGCAGATGATGTGGTTATGTTTGCACGGACAAGAGACCACATGCAGCAACATTTGAATTCATTGGCTAGTTTAACGAAAAAAGAAGGGCATGGAAGTAAACCTTGAAAAACAAAATCATGGCCAGTTGGGGCACTCGGACAAGACCATCGGTTTAAATACAAAGATAAAGGTGTAGACACACAGTGAGGCCTATAAGTATCTGGGATTGATAATCCACGAAATCATAGATGGAACACTTGCATTATCCGGGAGAGTGGAGGGAGGACCCGAAGGCCTTATATGCGATCACGAGCATGTCGAGAAGAATCTCTTTGTGGTCATGGCGGCTAAAGATTAAGCTCTTCCAATCTTTAGTCCAAAGTGTTGTCCGTGTATGGTTGCACAAAGATTTGGGGACGGGGGTTTGCCAAAAAAGGGTTATGGGATGATGTTGAACAAGTCCTAAAAAATTTCTGCGTCTAGAATTGGGAGTGAAGATTCGGACACCTTACAAATGATGCTAGCGAATCTTGAGATAATGCCTCTTGAGGGAGAAGCGATGCTTTCGGATGCATTCGATATTTGAAGAAGATTAGGAGCATGGATAACAATAGGATACCATATCGGGCTATGCGAGGCAAGTGAGGATAAAGGGTGGTTTCAGACTTAAAAATATGGCTAACCAGGTGGGGGATTAGGTGGGATGATGCAGTTTTATATGATGGTGATATTAGACAATGGGTTTATGGTCAGGTGAAAAGAAAAATATGGCAGACCCCTATGACTAAGATGTTCCTATACAAGCAAAAAATGAATCCTGAGTTGAAGGTTGCAAAACATTTACTGGAGGACATATCGGTTAAGAAGAGGCATACAATTAGCAGGATGCGACTGAGTTCTCACCGGCTTGGCATTGAGGTAGGACGATGGGGGAGGAGCATTCCCAGGGAAATGAGAGAGTGCAAAGTATGTGGGAGTGGTGATATAGAAGATGAAGAACATGTTTTGCTGAAATGTCCCGCGTACAAGCTGATACGAGACCGCTTTGGGATTGAAGAAATGATCTCACAACATTCTTCTCACTTCCGAGGGATAAGATAGGATCCTTCATGATTGAAGTGTTGTTCTACAGAGAGACCAATGTGCGTGTGTAAACAATTTATTGGATGAAAATGATGATGAGGTGAGAGTGGAGAAGTAGATGAGGCCCGAGACTCATCTCTTGTTTTATGAAGATGTGTAATTTTGTTGTCTATAGGCACATGGCCTCCCAGACATAATACATTTCATTTCATTTCATTTCTCTCTCTCTCTCTCTCTCTCTCTCTCTCTCTCTCTCTCTCTCTCTCTCTCTCTCTCTCTCTCTCTCTCTCTCTCTCTCTCTCTCTCTCTCTCTCTCTCTCTCTCTCTCTCTCTTGTTTTGCTTTAATGTCTGATGGCCAGACCCGGTCAACAACGGATACAGATATATAATCACAGGAGCATTAATGGCACATAAAACAAGAACAAGGAAAGGGGATGGGGTCGGGCCTGCATCAGGCTCTGCGGCAACAGTATCCAAAGCAGTGGTCTCTAAAAAGGATAAAACAAAGATTATTTTATCTGATAACCCAGAATCGGACTCTGCCTCGTCTAATGAATCAGAAGGTCTAATAGGAGATTCTGGGACCTCTGCATCAGTGATTCCGGCAGCACAAACCTATGATTTCAGCACCTCCAATGAATCCAGTAGCATCACAAACTTCTGTACCTATGGTTTCGGCAGCAACAACAACAGGGATTCTAGCAGGGATTACCGCAATGTGGGGCTGCGAGTTCCCAAACTTTGCAACAAGGGGCCACTGGTTCTTAACAACAGAGGGACAATTTGGATTCCCAAATTCTGCAACAGGACATGTCTTCTCGGCATCCTCTGGCCCCTTTGGAGAAATGATTATAGGTCAGCTTTTAACAGTTATGATGAAGATTCTAGACTCGATGGAGCAATCTAGAAAAGAAGCAGAGCAGGCAAGAAAGGAGGCAGCAGCACAGCAAGTCCAAATGATGAAAATCCTTCAAGGTATGAATGAGTGTTTGTTTTCATTGAGGCATGAAAATTCAGAACTAAAGCAGCAGATAGCAAGCATGATACCTTTGGGCCAGAATCAACCAGATCTGATAAGTAATACCTCATATATTGAACGAGGCAAGGGAGGATTCCAGGAAGCCATAGAAATGTTAAATGAAAAAATGGAGCATCTGAGTGATATGTACGAGAGGGAGATTAAAGCGAATAATTTCAGAACTTCAGGATTGTCAGAGGAAGAAAATGAGAACACCGTTGCCACCGTACAAAACTTTATAGTAGAAAATATGCAGTTACAAGTGGATGTCTTGGAGGCATACCGAATTGGGAAGAAAGGTGAAGGAACACGTAATATATTGGTGAAGTGTGTAATTAAAGAGGTTAAAGCACGGGTCATGCAGAAATGCTCATTGCTTAAGGGCCAACGCATTTGGATCAATGAGGACTTGACTAAAGTCCAATTTGAGCAGTGAAAAAGTGATATCCTGAAAATGAAGGAGGCTAGGGCAGCAGGGAAACATGCATATTGGAGAGATGGAAAAGTGGTAGTAGATGATGCATAGGAAGTTTCGACTGCCAGGATCTTATGTTGGAACATAAATACACTGAAACATAGCAAGGTATGTACCATGACTGATTTATTAGTTAATGTTGATATAACTTGTGAGCATGAGGAGAAAGGTCTCCCGAATATTTCAGGCTTTACGTTGTTGTGTTCTGTTTGGAATAATAAAGGATGGAATCTTAAAGGTTCTGGAGGCATTGCTTGCTATGCTAGAATTGAAATTGCACAGGCCATATCTGTATTGAAGCATAAAACATCCAATCAATATATTTGGATTGAGTTGCCAGGCAGGAATGGTAACATATATGTGGCGGGCTGTTATTTTCCGCCAAGGGATTCTCCCGTTTATAATAAAGAGAATATAGATAAAGATGACCCATTTTTTCATCTGGAGCAGGATATTTTGACATTGAATCTGACAGGTGAGGTTCAACTGATGGGAGACTTTAATGGTCGTACTGGAAACCATCAAGCAGCTTTGGTCAGTCCAAATGGAGATGCAGAATGGTTAGAAATGCTAGATAATGACGAGTTAAAGATATCGGGATGGAATAGGATATCAGATGACAGGAAATGGCCAACCCCACAAGGACGTCATGTCTTGCACCTGTGTAGTGGTTTCGAGATGGTGATTTTCAATGGCACAGCTAGATATCCGGGTTCTGGTAAATGCACTGGTAAAAATGCAAGCGTTGTAGATTATATCATTGCCAAACCGGCTTTTGTTGAACATGTTGTTAGCTTGACAATTGGAGACGAAAATGAGAATTCTGATCATGTGCCTATATTCATAGAAATCAATGTACAGTGCCAATATAGACAACAGGATGCTCCAGTTAAGGTAAACGGGTATACTTGAAATATGATAAGGCAGACGAATATAGCAAAATTTGTGACCAGAAAGTAGCTTCTTTTGTTTGGCCTAATACATTACAGGATATGAGTGATGCAGTGACTAAGATTTTGGTTCAATCTGCTGACAGTTGTTTTATTTCTTATCGCCAACGGAAAGGCTTACTCTGTAATGCATGGTTTGATGTGGAATGCAAACAGCAAAGGTTAAAATTTAAAGTAGCACAAGGGATACATAAAGTGCATGAAAGAAAAGCATACATTAAGATGATCAAAAGCAAGAAGCATGCATACCTGCACAATAAAAACAAGAAAATGGTGGAAGAGTTGTTGACTGAACCTAAAAAATTTTGGAGAGACTTAAACCGACGGAATATAGGGCTAATGGGTTGCATGTTGATGCTTTGATAGCACATGTGCGGAAGCTATACAATGTGCCTGGGGCTGAGGGTAAAATGGTAGAAGAAGCAAGCACAGATGTGATTACTTTTACTATTGATGATATACAAGACGGACTTAAGAGGCTTGCTAATGGCAAAGCCGCAGATGCTTGTGGCCTTATGGCCGAAATGCTTAAATGGGCTGGAGGAGAAGTTGCAAATAAGTTGGTGGATATGTTTAATATGGCTGTGAGAGATGGGTTTCCCGCATCCTGGCAGATAAATAGGGTTGTACCATTGTATAAATTAGGTGATGAGGCTGATCCGGGAAATTATCGTACCATCATGGTTGGTAGTCTTTATGCAAAATTGTTTGCTTCCATACTTGAGCGCAAAATAAGCACTTGAATAGAAGATCATAAGGTCAGAGCAGTAGGGCAGGCGGGTTTTAGACCCAAGAGGTCCACCACTGATCATTTGGTTACTCTCCGTGCTATGATGGATTCGGTCATCGGTAAAAAGAAACCCTTGTATGATACGTTTGTAGACTTCAGCAAAGCCTTTGACATGGTGGATAGGCAGAATCTGTGGCGTAGGATGATGAATTTGAACATCCCAACAAAACTTAGGCATGCTGTGGGTGTACTTTATAAGAAAGTACTTGTGCAATTATCATTTCCTTTTTTAGGATTATGTGATGAGGTGGTAGAAAGTAATGTGGGAGTGAAACAGGGCTGCTCTTTGTCACCTACCTTGTTTGGTTTATTTGTAGACCAGGGGATGCAAAAACATTTGGATGTGCTTGCAAAGTTTTGTGAGACTATGGGTATGCAGGTGAATTTGGATAAGACCAAGGCTGTGATTTTTTGTGCGAATAAGGTAGATCATGTCCGTCTATATTATATGGGTAAGGCAGTGGAGACTATAGAGAATTATAAATATTTAGGCTTGAATGTAGATAAGAGCCTTAATTGGAATCAAGCTGTTGAACATAGAGTGAATGCTGGCCTAAAAGCGTTATATGCGATGCAGAGAAAGTGTGTAAGTGCTGATATTTGGAATTTTGAAATGAAGCGCATGCTTTACAAAGTGCTTGTGCAAACTGTGGTGCTTTATGGATGTGAAGTCTGGGGGCCCGGCCTTGCTAATGACAGATGGAAAAAAGTGGAAAAGATACAAAAGAATTTTTTTTCATACTGAACTGGGTACTAAAATGCAAACACCCTATGACATGATGCTAGTAGAGTGCGGGATGATGTCACTTGAAGTTGAAGCTCTCTGCAGATTGTTACGCTATGTGAGTAAGGTCTTGTATGATATGCCAATCAATAGCTTGCCCAGACTCACTTTGGAAGAAACTAGGAATAAGGTATGCAGATGTTAATAGGTGGCTTGTGAAATGGGGTATGAATATTGAGGAATTAGAGGTGCACAAAAAGGATATTGATAGTTGGGTTAAAACGAATTTTCTAAATAAATCATGGAGCGTGCCGGCCGTAAAGAAAGAGTATTATAAGGCTCACATGAATCCTTCTTTTCAGGAAGCACAGTATCTCAGAGAGAATCCATATCAGTGAAACACAGGCAAACTATTGCTAGAATCCGGTTAAGTTCACACCGACTTGGTGTAGAGATCGGGAGATGGGCAGACATTGCACATGATTTTAAATGTTGTAAAATATGTGATGCAGGGGTGGTAGAGGATGAGGCTCATTTTTTGCTTTTCTGTGATGCCTATTCTGATATAAGAGCAAAGTATGGGATTGGTGCTACTTCACTTAGTGATTTTTTTCAGTATCCAGGGTCATGTATTGGAGGGTGTATTGTTGAAATTCTCAAACATAGAGAGGAACGACTGAAACAACAAAATGTGGAGGAGATAGAGGTAGAGGAGCCCAGTGTGTTATTTTCAGAGGATGCACTGGATGACTTATTTTATGATTTTGATTGTACTATGTAAACGTCTCATAGGCCTGGCGGTCTCGAAGACGTAATAATAAATTTCATTTCATTTCTCTCCCTCGCGCGCTGTGTTTTGGGATGAGCATAGTTTCAGAGAGATGGCTCATCTTTGGTTCTATTCATTGGGATGTGGTGGAGCACCAACCACGATTTGATTCCCCGGGCTCTGTCATGCATTCATTATGTAATTTCATAGTTGACAACCATTGAATTGTATATTTTGTCGCCATTGACTTGATGGGTCAAAACATGGCTGTTTGACCCATCTTCCTTCGAGGGAATATCCTACAAGATATGGCAATATCTAAGTGGTCATAAAAAATTTAACTAGCAGAACTGCAAGGTTGGTGTAAATTGTTGAAGATACATTGCCAAAAGAAGGAAGAAGTTATTTCTTGAAAGAACTTGATGCGTCTAGTATGCAATGCTTCTCGTTTTTTTCCATGATGCCATATAAAGGTGATCTAGCTTCTTGTAAGAGATCATGCCATGTCGATTCTAAGCATAAGATTAACATCTTATAGTCTTGTCTCAAACAAGCAATTTCTCTACTTTTACCTTTAACACTATGGCAAATCCAATGGTCCTGCCAATTGAAGTAGTAAAGATGCTTCTTCAATGGTTTTGCTCGGATAATTTTAGTTTGCCTTGCTTGTAATAGATGTTGATGTCCATGATTAGACATCTCCAACTAGTATCTTGTTAAAGAACGCCAACACTATGGCAATTCCAATGGTCCTAGAGGTAGTAAAAATGCTTGTTTGATGGTTTCGCTAGGAGAGTATTAGTTTGGTTTGCTTGTAATAGATGTTAATATCCATGATTAGAATTCAAAAGTGGCATCTTGTCAAAGAACTTGAGACTTCTATTGAACCACTCCTTGCATATATATCAACCAAATTTTACCTAGAGACAATCTTTTTGAAGCTTATAAAATAATTTGAGCACTTCTAACATATATGTTTTGGTATGCTCCTACTATATTGCAGATCTTCACCCTGTAGAATCGCTCTAGACAAAATATACATAGTTGCCCTTGCATAGCATATACAAATTCTAAAATAAATACAAGACCTTTATTATATGTATTTTGTAGAATTGGCAAAAGTCTCATGGAATTTATATAAAGCAGTATCTGTCGTGATTGCTACAGATGTAATTTGTAGCGTTGAAAGCAGCTGCTTTAGCTCCCCAAATGCTTTATTTGGTTATCAACATTTAATTCCTGTTGTAAAAATTCTGAGTGATATAGTCCTTCTAATTTCTTGTTTGTGAAAAATGATTGATCCGTAAAGTAGCTTGAATCACGTTTTAATAGTGTTCCTATTTTCTTAAACAATATATAACTTGCTATACGATTATCATTCGAGACAGAGAATCTTCTTTTAGGATTTCTAGAGTTTTTAAATTAAGCTTCCTTCCATATAAGACTTTGCATTTTGGATTATGCTTTGGTTGGATTTTATGAGTTGGTTTTTCGATTGATGGCATATTGGGAAATAACATCCTGCATTGTGGCATGATTGAGCATTACCAATATTCTTACCATAAAATGCGTCTTGTCTCATCATATGCCCTTGTTTGTTTTCTTTCCAACTTGCAAGATAGTTAAATAAACAAGGCATTAACACTGTTAAAGATCTTAGAAAATCAAAAACCTTTTTTCTGCTTCCAGAGTTTGCGGCCAGCTCTTGAACCTATACACTGCATTAGTTAGTGTAAGGGTGATTGTAATATTCAAGTTGTGTGTGTAGACCATCAGATCTGATCAGAACAGATACCCATGCATTCTTACAATCGTCCATTAAAGTGCTCAGAGAAGGGAGAAGACATAAATAGCACCCTTGGCATCAAATGTTATAAGAATGTGCTGCCTGAAGGATGCAGCAGTCTTTGCAGTTTCATTTAGACCTATGATCCAGAATCAAGCATGGCCACCACTTCAGCAATACTCTGCAATGCAACAGCATACATAAAGAGCATAAACGGCTGCCAAACAAAGTAAAATGCATCAGCTGCCTAGATTAATAGGTCCAGAAAGAAGAGTATATAGGATATGCTTACAATCTAAGTTGGTCCAAAGAAGAGAACGCATATTAATTAGTTTTTAAAGTCTAAGATGACAAGGCATGTATGTGCCTGCAAAGTAATCTACGTAAGCAAGCCAGCATATTGAACAATACCTTTCCATCATATAAGATAATGAGTTGAAATTTGGTAATAACTTGCAAACGTAAACTCTGTTCTTCTACCAATAATGTGTGTTTGAAAGCTTAAGAGAAAGCCTAGATAATGCTCGGCACATAGGTTTCTAATTCCTAAAATGAACATGCCAAATATGAATAGAATAGAATAGAATAGTTTTTTTAACGTCCACGGAGACCAATAGGTCATGGGACCCATACAATGGGCTAGTACAATCATTGCTACTAGGATTAAAAAACCCCTGCCTCGAAAGGTTTTCAAGGGAAAAACCTTTGCAGTAATGATGATACTAGACAAGCTTAGATAATGACTACTGAGGGCTCAGTAATTGCAGACGTTTATCTAGAACCTCAAGTATATATAATGCCAAGTCATGCACAGATGGTGTGCTGAGAAGTTGTGGAAGCGTGGAATGGAATGCTAAGGTCGAAAAATGATTCCGGACTATCTCAAAAGCAGGGCAACTCAGAAGAGTATGGCTTTCATCTTCAATAACCTGTAACTGGCAACAGGTACATAGTCTCGCTTCTCGCGGCAATTGCGGCTGCTCCCATCTACCTGTCTCAATCCGTAGCCTGTGGGACCCCGTGCGAATTGGTCCCGTGCGTAGCCTGTGGGAAAATGCATTTGCTGTTTTACCTTTACAGTGACTAGAAACGGGACCATAATTTATGCTTTGTTCCTCAAGCATGAGCATGCATAAGAAAGCTTAGACAATGATCTATAAAAGATGCTAGGGACCTGTTTCTCAAAATCATAGTATAAATTAGTCAAATAAAGCAAAATGTATCAGCACACCTCAATGGATTTCTCTGGAGGAGACAAATTTTAAAACACGCATAAGAAGTCAGAATGTGTATGCATTACATTTCAAAATATACCGATCAAACACCTATGAATACCTACTCAACAACATAAGCTGGCTCATGTATATATTTCTTCAGCCCCAGTTCAAATATATTTTTTGCTACCTGATAATGGCAAAATGTCAATATGAAGATCAACTGCAAAATGTTCTTCCTTTGGTGCAGGCATATAACCTTAGGGTGCGTGTCAACACAAAGTGCTATTGCAGCAGATGAAACATAAACATGATATGTACAGCCCAGTGCTTTTCGTGCTTTAGTAAAAACTTTACGTGAAGCCTCAACACCTTTTGTCCTCCTTACATTGTATGAACTAGAAATAAGCCAATTTGATATCTGAGAACATTAAAAAGAGCCATTGCATGCGACAACTTGATTAACTTATCTATTCATTGGTGTAAGATTCTGAAAAATACAAATTAGAAGGTGGATAAGGTTCTTGCTACTTAACAGGCTGTGAATTATCCAACATAGAACTCTACTTGAATCTAAGCTAAGGCATTTGCTGTATTGTCATTCCTTAACAGGGCTTCATACACTTTCTTAGCCTCATGCCAATATATAATAATCAAATAATCATATACGAGGCGCTTAAAAAGAAGCAGCGGAGGTGTTAATTTGGAAAATGCCTGCAGCAAGAGCCCGATTAGCAGATCGCCTTTTCTAGGTATAAAACAGTCGGAAGGAGGAGCCCGAGAAGCCAAACTCTGACAGAGAATTACTTGGGTTTTCTCACAACATTGAGCACATCATTAATAAGTTCCGTGCCTTCAGTGTAATGCCCTTTAGCCCAATTATTGCCTGCTCCAGTTTGTCCAGAAATAAAATTATTGGGCTTAAAAATCTGGCCATAAGGGCCGGATCTAACACCATCCATGGTGTCAGGTTCCAGATCCATCATAATAGCTCGGGGGATATAGCGACCTCCGCTTGCTTCATTCAAATAAATATTGATTCTTTCAAGCTGGAGATCATAATCGCCACGGTAGGTACCTGTAAGATCAATGCCATGTTCATCTTATGTGACTTCCCAAAACTTGCGTCCGATCTGATTGTCGCATTGCCCACTTTGGATATGCACAATTTCCCTCATTTTTACTTGTCTAATGTTTAAACATTGCCAATATGTTCTCCTTTTGGCGAAAAAGACCAACGACGCTTCACGCAGTTGTGACTCTATAACACGTGGCGCTTATAACTAGTGATTTGGATGACATGTAGGATGCACAAATAGGTAAACAAATTACTAGGAATAATAAATGCTTATTAACCCTTGGTCCTCTTTGTATCCAAACTCCCTGATGAGGTGAGCTCCTCCCTAAGCTGTGCGCATAAGCTCTGAAGGCCTTGAGGCCATGCTCATGTAACTCCGTACCAGGGAGTTAGCATCAAGATACAGAATTGGATCTGGTTCCGTTCTACTCCGAGGTTACTAGCCCAAGCCTCCTCGCCGCCAGCGATTTCCATCCACAAAGATCGCCATAGGTACCAGTTTTGGATTGCTTTGAATTATTTTGGGTTGTTTTTGTGTCCCAAGATTGCTCTTTAGCATCGCGCCCATCGCCTCTTTGCATAGACCCCCTTGATTTGCCCCTTCCGGTTTCCTCTCTCTAGGGTTTACAATCTCTCTAGCCCCAAAACCTCCAAACGCCCAAAAGGTGCTCTGCCCGCTTTTGCAGTCCCCAAATTGATTCTAAGCCCTTCAAAAGCCCGAGACCCTCAAACTTTGGCACCCCCAAATATAGCCTCAAAGATGACCCATTACAATCAAACGTATGGCTGAGAGACCAAGCAGGGCAAAGAACCTTATCACGGTGCTCGTGGTCATCCTGGTAGGCCTTATGATCCCACGATAGAGCCCTATCTCCGTGGCAGCCCCTTCTTTTTGGGCCCCCAGCCTGCTTCGTCTCCCAAATGGATCCACAACCCGGTTCGATCGTCCCCCGAATCTTGCCGCTAGATGCTTGATGCTTTCGGATGAACTGCCGGGCATCCGTGATATCCTAGCCAAAGATATGTAAAGATGCTTTCATCGTTTACCGCCAAAGAATGTTCCGCCACATTACCCTTACAAAGCCGGGTGCGGCTTTCTAGAGTTGTTGCTACAACTGTGGGCCAACATTCCAAGAGATCATAGTCTTTGCCACGGTTGTCTAGCACAATGCCCGCCTCGAGCATGCGAATATGCACGAGGGCTGATAACGAGTACATGGATCCACGATACCGGGCCCACCATGTGAATGATATGCCTAAAGATGATGACAACGCATAAGGATCCACACATACTTTGCCCGAGGATGCATACTTGAACCTACGTAATGTGGGTATTCGTGAGACGGTGATTCTCTTGCTACGGATGAAGCCGCATGCTTTTACCCGTGTGATGCATATCCAAGCACATGGTATTGTCTCGCCCAGCTGGTTGGAGCAAAGGCGGTCCGACCGCCCTCGCCACCTTTGGTGCGCTTTCAAGATGCTCTTTCCGATTGCACATCCCGGCAAACATTTGAAAGGAACCACCTTCTCCGCCCAGAAGACTTGACTCAAAGATGTACGTAGACGGAAAGAAGAGTTATGTCGTGCAGCGAGAGGCTCGCCCACGCCAGGCGGGTTGTTTATAGGGGAGGTCAAGCTATCATTCGAGATCAGTGGCCATCTGATCCATGGGCACTTACTGTATAGCTCTGTATTTTTTTGTTTCGTTCTGGTTTGGTTATTTCTGTGTTGAAACGGGGCTTGGACCCCATGTTCTACTTTTCTGGGCTTCGGCCCTCTGATCTGTTAGGGCTTATGCCCCCTTTGTTTGTTCTAGTCCCATAACCCGATTGGGTTCCGTGGACGTTAAAATTTTCTTCCTTCCTTCCTTCCTTCCTCAAAGATTATTCCAAGGTAATCCATTCTCAATTAACATGTTATGCACGTGTATTATTGACGCCAACCCTTAGATTTCAGTATATTGACTAGAATATCTAGCATTATAACAGGGGGTTTTTTTTCTGTTTTTGTACTGTTTTCTCTAAGGTTTTCATATGATTTAGTGGCCGTATTCATCCAGGTGTACTAAATAGTATTTCTAGAGTGCACCCATTTATTAGCCGTTGATTTTAGGAAAGGGGCAAATCTTGTGGTGGAGGCTTTTTTTTGTGTAGAAGTTGGATGCATGCAAATATCCTCCCAATTTATTTTTAGGGTTATTTTTAGGGTATCAAGGATTTTAGGATATCAAGGAATCCGGCAGCACTTCTATCCTAGGATTGTTGCCATGGGCTTGTCTTCCCCGCCATAGTCGGATTCGCTATACATACTTGTCTCATCCCCGCATTCACTTTTCTCAAGCTTTTGTTGCAAAATGGCCTTCCTAATCCCGCTTTTTTCATAGCTCTAATCTATGCCTCTCGTGTTTGCCTTCGACGCCAGACTCTCTTATCATTGACATCTTTCAAACTTGTTTATCTCATCACGGTATGGATCCTTCACCCTCGCACAAATAGTCAGAGTCAAGGATTTCCTTACTTCTTTCAACTCACCGATGAAAAACGCCTTCAATTAGCTCATGGTGGAAAAAGATCTGCCGGGTTACAAATAACACCGCTGAGAATCTGCTTTTAGAATCGCCATAGTCGTTTTCTTCCCGCCATAGTTGGTCTCAAAGAAGTCGGCTTCCTTCATCTCCACGTAAAATTCGCACAAATATTGTTTTGAATGAGCCCTTCGGCATTTTAATGGGGACATATCTTTCTTCAAGCCGAGGTCGCTTGAATCTTCACATCCATATATGGAGATCTTGATAGTATCCGCTATGTTTCACAAGGACACGAATCGCAAGCTTGTTGTAGCCTTCCCAAAGATGCCCACCAATGAGGTATATCTTTTGTTTCGCTCAAAAAACAATTTGTATATTATTTGAATGCATCTGTCTATATTTTTCTCGCACATCTTTACACTTGAATGCTGCAGCTCTAAGGACTATTGGCAGACCCTATGTGCAAGATACATTTGAAAAATATGCCTCAAGTCAATTACAAAGTTTTATAATTACAATGGCAAAGACTTCGTCCCGGAAAGCCATACATGATTCTTCCGATATACCTTACATTTTGGTGGTTGCGCTTTGTTACCATGGGCTTGTGTTCCCGCCATAGTCGGATTTTTCTTCCCACCATAGCCGGGTAATGAATCATAACAAATACAAGCGCCTCCTAAGAGTTGAAGATTTCTCGCTCGCCATGAGTCCATGCAAAGAGATGTTCTCGATTGTTCTTCACGAAAGCAAAAATGCTCGAAGGTAAGTACACCTATCTCTTGAACCCATTTCTCGTCTCAACCCATTTCCAATGAGTCACGCAGATGTACTCTATTGAATATTTGATCCGTTTTTGCTGGGTTTCTCCAATTGTCTCGCATTCCATGCTGAAAAATGATTGTCAAGTTGTTTTGAGCCGTAAAAACGCTCGTTGGATACATCTTTACACTTGAATGCCAGCACTAAGGAATATTGGCAAATCCCTATGTGCAACATGCATCCAAAAACATGCCTCAAGTCAATTACAAAGTTCTATGATTACAAAGGTAGGGATTAGCGTAATACGCTAGTTTTCAACCATGGATGTGTTGCTTTATTATAGTTCCCATTTACCGCTTGAACGCGATCGGTGACAAATTTGTTGACCACCGCAGAGCGATCCGAAGATGAGTCGTGGTTTCAAACGAGATACCGTTGAAGACTTCTTTGGGCATTCTCGCTGAAGACTTCTTGGGGCATTCTCCTTCCGGGCTTTTCTAGCCCGAGTTGCCACAAGGCAATCATAGGTAGGTGGATCTAGTTCGTTGAGCTAGATCTGATTTGCCCACGTGCCATCCGACACAAAAGGACTTCAATTGTTGTCTAAAAAGTTACCGTAGTTGTCCGCCAGATCCGCATGTCGATTCCTTAAAATATCCTAGAAGGCTTCCTTTCAAAGAACCTCTCTCCTTCCAAAGGCCACAACTATAATTAAAATTTCCTTTAACTTGGCTTAGAAATACAAATTCTGTTATTATCATCAAAAGTTTGCCAAATGGATTATCATTACATATAGGTGCATTGCTATGCATGCAAAGTCCATCACTTGGACATGAGAAAAGTTCTCAATATTTGGATCAAACCATTATTGTTTGTGTTATCCTAACAATTGTGCTTGAATGGAGTTTCTCATATATCTTCGACAAGTCGTGTTTCTTTAAAAGTTAAAGCGCCTAGGTATTTACTAGGGCCAAGGGCCCAAATTTTTTTTCAAGATAACATCAACACAATAACTACTATTAACATTATTAACATAAACTATTGGGTCCAACACATTTAAATTAAAATCCCCCTTAAACCCCCTTTGGTTTGTGTGCATATTCACACGCGGGTTGACGTAGGGCAGCGAGAGCCCTTATAATTATGTTTTGCACGTACAAAATTAACACCATATAGTATATTGCCTGAAATCTTATAGTATTTTGCAAATCTTGTTATACAGTATAACAAATTTTGTACATCTATACCCCACAAACGAGGAACTTTGTGTACGGTGTAGATTAAGGAATAAGGGGTGAATATGCCTATCCAAATGGCTCGCGTTTCTGAGTCACCCCCGTGTGAATATGCACCCAAACCAAAGGGGGTTTAAGGGGGATTTTAATTTAAATGTGTTGGACCCAATAGTTTATGTTAATAATGTTAATAGTAGTTGTGTGTGTGTGTGTTGTGTGTGAATATGCTAAAATTTTGAGGGCTGGCCATCAGATTAAGTGTTCATTGACTCGAAGTTGTTTTTGCTACAATATTTGGCTGACTTACCCCTATAATCTAATGTTTAAGGTAAATGGATACAAATACCACGTATAAATCAAACAGTACAAATACATATTATATAATACAGATCATATATTATACAATAGAAATCTACTGCAAATAGAAAATTACGGAAACTTTTTTCGCTTTTGTTTATGTAAATAGGAAAAGTGTTTGCCTCCATTCTTCGATTTGATCTTGTCCTCTCTGTAATGTCCTCTTCTTCACTGCTAGAGGATACAACTGCTTAAAAATCACAAGGAAAAATAAATAGGTTAGGAAGAACCGGGAAGAACAAGATGAGGCAGAAAAAGGAAGAATCAATAGAGCAAATACAAGAAATTTTCCCTTGAAAACTTCCGCTGGCATGTAACTGTTGTTTCAGAGAATGCATAATGCTTAGAGTTTTTGATCCTTCTTGGGTCGTGGACACAGCATCTGCCCTAGCCTCCAAAGTTATGGACCTACAAGCTACAGGATAACGTCAAGTATATAAATCAAATTCTGGCAATCCCAAATATCTTTGCACATTGGAAACTTAAAATAAAATAGTTTTAACATGCCAAAATGCACCAAATTACAGCTGAGCAAGGCGCTTGGTCAGATGGCTTGTAATTCAGCTCCAATATGGAGCTAGCAGCTAGGGTGTTTTGGTGCACCCTTTTGAAGATATGTCTTGATGTTTATCAGACAATATTTGCTTTGATATATTTAAAAGACTGGATATTTAACCTTTGCCCTTTAGTTAAGCCAGCAGCTCCAATGGCGATAAGTTAGATGCCAAAGACTCAAATGAAGAAGGCTTCAACTATTGCTACTCTCTAGAATCCTGGGAATTCATCACAACTAGGATCTAAGTTGCACATGTCAAATGCATAGATCAGGGACAGATTATGCCAGCCAACTACAAACCAGAGGCACTAAAATCTGAAAGTTATTTTTCGTTTGTGAACTAGAGGAAGTCTTTACTGAACCAAAACATTTTCACTAACCTTACACTCTGATTGACGGAATAAATAGATCTTCGATTGAGCTGTATGATCTGAGGTCGTGGAAATGCCAGCTACAAGAAGCTACAAAAAAGAATCTAAATGGGCTTGACCGTCTTGGTACTATCTAAACCATTGCATGCAACTGTTTTGTCTTGCCCATCCTGTAGAATATACACAAATTCTCTTCATCCAAGAATAGAATAGAATAGAATAGTTTTTTAACGTCCACGGAGACCAATAGGTCATGGGACCCATACAATGGGCTAGTACAATCATTACTACTAGGATTAAAAAACCTCGCCGAAGGTTTTCAAGGGGAAAACCTTTGCAAGAATGATGATACTAGACAAGCAGAGATAATGACTCACCGAGGGCTCAAATTGCACGCTTATCTAGAACCTCAAGTATGTATAATGCCAAGTCATGCACGAAGATGGTGCTCGGTAGTTGTAGAAGCGTGGAATGGAATGCTAAGGTCAAAAAATGATTCGACTATCTCAAAAAGGTGGCAACCAGAAGAGTATGGCTTTCATCTTCAATAACCTCAGAATCGGGGTACAAAGTCTTATAGTCTCGCCACCGGCAATTCACGGCCGCTCCCATCTAACTGCCTCAATCCGAGAAGACTGTGGGACCTCGCGCGGATTGATGCAATAGCTACAAAGCTTGTTCCTGGACAATGAAGCAAGCAAATAAGCTTTGGGGCCCCGTACCAAGGTGGGATTTATGTGTGCATGATAATGACCAATTTTCACTTTGAGCCAAAAGTAACCTGGTCCCATATCTTTTGAGAAAACGACCATTGAGATATTGTTGCAAAAGCTCGGAGATCGAACCCGGCAAGCATCATCGCAGTGCTCACGCTTGCAAAAAATTCAACGGGCAAACCATGTAGTGCAAATGCTCTTTCCAACATCAAGCTTTCAACGAGGAGATTCAGCCATGGCAATTAAAAAACAACTCTTTGAGACCACCTAATTTCATTTTGCTAAAAACATCAAGCACGATAGTAAGTTGTCCTTTGTTAAGTATCAATTAGGTGGATGCCCATTAACACGGAGTGACTATTTTGAATGTTCAAAGAAAAAAACCAATCGCTTTGAGTCGAGCTGCGTGTTATGCATGATTGCAAGCCATATGCTCAAAACAATAGCCACGTCACGAGCTCCTAGCAACCTTTGACCAGCTATGTAAACAAGCAACTAGCAAGGCACTCTTAAGTAGGCTCAAGTAATCAAATATGGAAGGAGAAAAAACGCACATGTTGTAAAGACCATAAAAGTAATCGTGAGACCCTTGAGCTTCTTTGCATCAACCTGGTTACCCATGATCTGGGAGACTAGATTCCAAGTGTATGATCTGTATAATGGCATGCTAAAAGAATAATTGCTAAAAATGGCCTCTTTAACCCCCATATGTCAGTCCCATTCATGTCCTTCAAACTTTATATATCCTTTGTATATTGGATTTACAATTACCAGCCAGTACAAAGGATAAGCATTTTAATACATGCTCCTGCTCATTGCCATGACATTCCTGAATTTAATTAAGCATTCAACGATAGTAGTCCCCAAAGAGGTAGCTTGTAAGGAGCATTTTCCTTTGCAAACATAAATCCATGTATAGCTCACAGTATAATATCCAAGCCCATGAGGTCCATGGTCTGCAAATGGATCCACTACATCATCATTCTACGGTGTGCGGGTTAGAGTGCTTCAACTTGCACTATTAACTCACATAGATGCAAACCTTACAGATGGAACATAAGGAGTCATCCATTAATACCAAGGCACTTTATTATGCAACGAAA